>AP018155.1:22552953-23152953 GCA_003052745.1 Caenorhabditis inopinata | reverse complement strand
CAATCGGCGCATGGCTGATTTTTATTCTTTTTTTCTCTCTTTCTCTCTTTCTCTCTCTCTAACCATCTTCTTTTTATTTATAACATTGCGCTGTTTTTTTTCCAAGTATTCTGGTAACCTATCTTTTAATAAAATTTCATTCAGTTTGAAACATTTTGGCAATTCATTTTGTCACAAAACGATGATTATCAAGTCAAAATTACCGAATCTGGAGATTCCGAACAAAACATTTCACGATTTTTTGTTCGATGAGTGGAAAAAGTTTCGTGATGACGTGGCAATTGTGAGTTCATTTTTTGCTTCAAATTTCAGATATTTCTTGAATTAACAACCAACACAGCGTTCACGCCAATAGGTTTCTGAAAAGTGAATTCGTGACTTGTTTCTGACAATTTTGAATTTTGATTCTCCACCTCCTCCACCTGCATTAAACATTTTCAGAATGTTGGTTTGCAACGCATTTTTCGCTAAATCTTGCTGAACTTTGAGTGTGTCGAGCAGAGAAGGGCGGAATTCCGGATTCCGCATTCCGCATTCCGGATTCCGCCGTTTTTTTCATTCTGTTTTCCGGATTCCAGATTCCGTGAAAAATATTTTTTTTCGTTTTCCGTTTTCCGGATTTCGTGAAAAAATTTTTTTCCGTATTCCGGATTCCAGATTCCGTGAAAACATTTTTCTTCTGTTTTCCGGATTCCAGATTCCGTGAAAAATATTTTTTTTCGTTTTCCGTTTTCCGGATTTCGTGAAAAAATTTTTTTCCGTATTCCGGATTCCAGATTCCGTGAAAACATTTTTCTTCTGTTTTCCGGATTCCAGATTCCGTGAAAAATATTTTTTTTCGTTTTCCGTTTTCCGGATTTCGTGAAAAAATTTTTTTCCGTATTCCGGATTCCAGATTCCGTGAAAACATTTTTCTTCTGTTTTCCGGATTCCAGATTCCGTGAAAATTTTTTTTTTCCGTTTTCCGTTTTCTGGATTCCTTGAAAAAAATTTTTTCCGTTTTCCGGATTCCAGATTCCGTGAAAAACATTTTTTTTCCGTTTTCCGTTTTCCGGATTCCGTAAAAAAACTTTTTTTCGTTTTCCGTTTTCCGGATTCCGTAAAAAAATTTTTCCGTTTTCCGTTTTCCGGAATCCGTGAAAAACATTTTTTTTACCGTTTTCCGTTTTCCGGATTCAGTGAAAATTTTTTTTTCGTTTTCCGTTTTCCGGATTTCGTGAAAAATTTTTTTTTCCGTTTTCCGTTTTCCGGATTCCTTGAAAAAAATTTTTTCTGTTTTCCGGATTCCAGATTCTGTGAAAAAAAATTTTTCCGTTTTCCGTTTTCCAGATTCCGTGAAAAAAAAAATTTTCCGTTTTCCGGATTCCAGATTCACTGAAAAATTTTTTTTCCGTTTTCCGTCTTCCGGATTCCGGATTCCGAGTTCCCGAAATCCAATTCCGCCCTACTCTGGTGTTGAGTGACGGAGACTCAAGGACTAAAAAAGGCTGGAAAATTTAGTGATTTTCCATTTTGAGGGCGCATGGCGTTGATTTAAAGCAAAACGGCCAAATATGAAAGGAGCAACTTTTAGGAGCAAATCTAACTTTCAGATTGACAACGATTCCATCGACCAATTCACGTTTCAAGAAGTGATGGAAAAAGCCGAATACATTGCGAAATCGCTAATTTACCTGCGAGTTGAAAAATCAGAGGTAGTACTTTTGGTGATGGACTGGTCGCCTGCCGCCATTTACATTTCATTGGGCGTCTCAATGGCGGGAGCGGCAATTCAAATAGTCAGTCCCAAACTGCAAGCGTGGGAAATGCAATTTCCAGTCAGAGGGAGCGAATCCAGATTGGTGTTCTCTGACCCCTTAGGACTGAAGGAAATCGATAAGCTGATGAAGACATTCTGTCGCGAATATCGGGTAGTTTCCTTTAATTTCAAGTTTTTGGCGTGAAAATGACAAAAAGTTATGAAAATAATTGGTGAATCTTAAATTTTTTTATTTTTTAAAGCTTTTCAAGATTTTGGGAAATCTCGGGTATTTTTTAAAGAAAAAGAATAGTTTTTCTATTGATATTTCCAGTTCTGAGCCCACATAGACTAGACAGCAGAGAAGGGCGGAATTCCGGATTCCGCTGTTTTTTTCATTCCGTCTTCCGGATTCCAGATTCCGTGAAAATTTTTTTCCGTTTTCCGGATTCCAGATTTCTTGAAAAAAAATGTTTTTTCGTTTTCCGGATTCCAGATTCCGTGAAAAAATGTTTTTCCGTTTTCCGCATTCCGGATTCCGCGATATGGCCTTTTTATTCCGTTTTAATTCTTTATTTTCAATTTTTGTGAAAAGTATACTTTTTTAAACTCCCGCAAAAATGTTTGCGAACAGAGCGCATTTACATAATTTTTTATTTTTCGAAATTTTTTCCTACAGTTCATGTTTTTCCGCGCATTATTTCTCAAGCTTGAGTTCACAAATGTATAAATTTGTTAATTTTTAGAAGGATGCGAAAACGGTCGAAATACGACAAACATTTTTTTATTTCGGAAATTTCGGCGGAATGCAAAATTTGTTAATTTTGAAATTTTAAAATTAATCGTTAAAATTCCGTTTTCCGCATTCCGCATTCCGGATTCCGCCGTTTTTTACATTCCGTATTCCGAATTCCAGATTTTGTGAAAAAAAAAAACATATTTTTTCCGTATTCCGGATTCCAGATTCCGTGAAAAAATATTTTTTCCGTATTCCGGATTCCAGATTCCGTGAAAAAATATTTTTTCCGTATTCCGAATTCCAGATTTCGTGAAAAAAAAATGTTTTTTCCGTTTTCCGAATTCCAGATTTCGTGAAAAAAATTGTTTTCTGTTTTCCGTTTTCCGGATTCCGTGAAAAAAAATGTTTTTTCTGTTTTCCGGCTTCCAGATTTCGTGAAAAAAAATATTTTTTCCGTATTCCGGATTCCAGATTCCGTGAAAAAAAATATTTTTTCCGTATTCCGAATTCCAGATTTCGTGAAAAAAAAATATTTTTTCCGTATTCCGGATTCCAGATTCCGTGAAAAAAAACATTTTTTCCGTATTCCGGATTCCAGATTCCGTGAAAAAAAAATATTTTTTTCCGTTTTCTGGATTCCAGATTCCGTGAAAAAAAAATATTTTTTCCGTATTCCGGATTCCAGATTCCGTGAAAAAAAACATTTTTTCCGTATTCCGGATTCCAGATTCCGTGAAAAAATTTTTTTTTCCGTTTTCCGAATTCCAGATTTCGTGAAAAAAAATTTTTTTTTCCGTTTTCCGAATTCCAGATTCCGGATTCCAGATAGTGGTTTTTCTGGTCACTTTTTGCCCATTTCTTGCCATTTTTTGATTAAATCGAGATTTCAAAAGAGCAGCATTGTTGCGAATTGGTGTTCTTAGTAGCTCCCGAAGTTGTTGAGCGCCATATATTGGGCAAAAATTGAACAGCATGCCGGCAGAAATGAATCTTACTTGAAGTTGGCCAGAAATTTAATAGAGAATCTAGTTGCACTCCTTCCAAACCCGCAAAATTTCAGATCATCTGTACGGGTACCCGCGAGTCAGCCAACGGGTACCCCATCATTGAGGATTTGGCGTTTGCCGCTCATCAAAACCTTCCGCTCCCAGAAATCAATCCCGAGCTTGATATTGTGTACCTACCGTATTCGAGTGGCATTCATGGGAAACGCAAAGGAATTGTGACATCGCACAAGGTTATGGTGGCCAAGACAATGGCCATATGGAAGTGAGTTGTGCTCTTTTAGCTCTTTTAAGCGCGTTTAAGCCAAAAACTCCGCATTTTCAGAGCCTAGTCATGATTATACTTTAATTCTTTAAATTATTGTTTAAAATTTCAATTTAAACATTTTCAGAGATACTATAAAACATCAATTTAATGCGAGATTTCAAAAATCTTAAATTTAACAAATTTCAGTGAGTTTTCGACGTTTTTATTACTTTTTTTCTGCAAAAATTCAAATAAAATTACTGATTTTTTTAAACTGTCAAATTGAGTTTTAAAAAATCTGAAATTACGATTTTCAGTCCAACTCAGCACCATGAATTCCGACGAGGTGACACCACATTAACAATGATTCCTCTTCACAAACAAATCGGTCTCGATGCTGTTTTCTGCGCCTTGATGAATGGTCTTACTGTAGTGACGGAGAAGATCTTTTGTGTGCACACGTTTATGACGTGTATTCAGAGATATAAGGTCGGTTTGGGTCTCGAATGGAAATCAAAGTTGGCGAGCAAAATGGGTATAAAAACCGCTATAATTTTGTGAGTTTTATAAATTGGGTCTCGCCACGAAAACTCAAGAAAAAAATACCGCAAATCTGTTAGTTTTTGGTAATTTTGTTGAGCTAGTTTTGTATATAAATATGAAAATTTGATTTAAAGTCGCAAAAAAATTTTTTTACGGAATCTGGAATCCGGAAAACGGAAAAAAATTTTTTTCACAGAATCCAGAAAACGGAAAATGGAAACAATTTTTTTTCACGGAATCTGGAATCCGGAAAACGGAAAAAAAAATTTTTTCACGAAATCTAGAATCCGGAAAACGGAAAAAAAATTTTTTTCACGGAATCTGAAATCCGGAAAACGGAAAAAAATTTTTTTCACGGAATCCAGAATCCGGAAAACGGAAAAAATTTTTTTTCACGGAATCTGGAATCCGGAAAACGGAAAAATTTTCTTCACGGAATCCGGAATCCGGAAAATGGAAAATAATTTTTTTTCACGGAATCTGGAATCCGGAAAACGGAAAAAAAATTTTTTCACGGAATCCAGAATCCGGAAAACGGAAAAAAAATTTTTTCACGGAATCCAGAAAACGGAAAACGGAAACAATTTTTTTCACGGAATCTGGAATCCGAAATACGGAAAAAAATTTTTTTCACGGAATCTGGAATCCGGAAAACGAAAAAACAATTTTTTCACGGAATCCGAAATCCGGAAAACGGAAAAAAAATTTTTTCACAGAATCTGGAATCCGGAAAGCGGAATGAAAAAACTGCGGAATTCGGAATTCCGCCCTTCTCTGCTACCTAGTCATGATTGTATAATTACCTTGTTTTTAACTTCTCAATCTCAATTCTAGATGCGATCAATTCACCTAACGCCATATCTCATGAACTTGATGATTTTTGAAGCCCAAACTCACGACTACGATATTTCATCATTGGAGTGGGTGGTGACTGGAGCCGATGCAGTGCCAGTGGAGCTCTATGAGGAGTTTACGGACACTTTTCCATTCGTGAAGAAGTTTACACAAAGTGAGTTCACCCACTCGTTTTTCTAGTCCGGAAAAATCCGGAAAACGGAAAAAAATTTTTCACGGAATCCGGAAAACGGAAAAAATTTTTTTCACGGAATCCGGAACGCGGAATGCGGAAAACGGAATTTTAACCATTAATGAGGAAATATTTATTCTGAGTCGAAAAATAAAAAATGACGTAAATGCGCTCTGTTCGCAAAAATTTTTGCGGGAGTTCAAAAAAGTATACTTTTCACAAAAATTGAAAATAAAGTATTAAAACTCATAATTGGGAGGAATTGAGTTTTGGGAACTCGGAATCCGGAAAACGGAAAACGGAAAAAAAATTTTTTCACGGAATCCGGAAAAATCCGGAAAATGGAAAAAAAATTTTTTCACGGAATCTGGAATCCGGAAAACGGAATAAAATGTTTTTCACGGAATGCGAAAAACGGAAAACGGAAAAATTTTTTTTCACGGAATCCGGAAAACGGAAAACGGAAAAATTTTTTTTCACGGAATCCGGAATCCGGACAACGAAATGTAAAAAACGGCGGAATGCGGAAAACGGAATTCCGCCCTTCTCTGGTGCCAAGATCCATACTTTTCAGCCACCCTGTAGAACTAATAATTTTCAGTAATTGCTCTGATTCTTATCACAATTACAGCCTATGGAATGACAGAAGTGGGCCTCATCTCGCGTAACTATGACAACAAATACACGTCGTCTTGCGGTCAGATCACCGCAAACTTGGAGCTGAAAATACTGGATATCCTAACCGGCAAAGAGTTGGGACCCCGAGAGAAAGGGCAAATCTGTGTGAAGGGAGTGTCAGCAGACAGTCCGTACTTAAATAATCCGCGAGCCACTGAAGACCATTTCATAGACGGTTGGAGAAAGACGGGAGACATTGGCTATTTTGACGAGAGCCATAATATCTATATTGTCGATAAATTAAAGGAGATGATCAAGGTTTTCGGCTATCAAGTCATTCCTAAAGAGATCGAAACACTTCTTCTGACACATCAAGCTGTCGAGGAGGCCGCTGTCGTTGCAATTAACAATGAGCTGTCTGGCGAAAGACCGGTGGCTTTTGTTGTACTGAAAAAGGGACAAATCGCCTCGGAGGACGACCTGAAAGATTACGTGAACAGTTGGTTTTATGTTCGTTTCTATTATCGCCGTAAAAAAGTTCCGACATTTTTTCGAGCCCGCGAAAATCGGGATTTGAATTTAGAGGTTCTGCCCATTTCATCATCAGAGCGCATTTGCTATGCGCGATATATTTTTATCAGAAGAAGAAACGAAAAAAAAATAATAAATGACGCAAATTGATATATTCGAAGAAACGTGTAAAAAAATTCACGATTAATACAATTTCGTTCTTTTAATCCAGTTTAATTCTGAAAATTCAGAAGAAAAAATAAAAATTCAAATGCGCTCTGATGATGAAATGGGCGGAGTCTCTAAATTCAAATCCCAATTTTCGCGGGCTCGAAAAAATGTCGAAACTTTTTTACGGCGATAATATGTACAGTGCTCCACATAATTTTACGGTCACCCCCAAAAATCTCAAAATTTCGATTTTCTGTAATTCCTAATTATTTATCATATATAATATGAAAATAACTTTGAAAATACAAATATGGGTCCTGGAGCGAAAATAAAATAAAACTGAGCAATCGAGAAATTCGAGATTTTCCCACATAATGATACGGTCACTTTCATTTTTTGTCGTTTTTTGAGCTTTAAACTCGTCTATCTGTGGAGCTCCGGATGTCCACGCCTTTTAACTCACTGTAAGAAGTAGGTGGTCTTCTCGATGTTTGTTAGATCAAACATTTCATTAAATTTAGCGACCGCTGCCACTTTTCTCACAGAGTTATCGATTAGTTCGTCTCTACTCATAAACGGTGTCGGCTTAACATCAAAATCTTCCGAAAAGAATTTCAAATTTTAAATTTTCTGATTTAAAATTAACGAATTAATAATTTCAGAGCGCGTCATCCGCTACAAGCACCTCGTCCGCGTGAATATCACTCAATTCCTTCCAAAATCCGCTTGCGGCACATTGCTGCGACGTCTTCTGGCTGAAGCGGCAGTGATGTCGGTGGCATCGATTTCAGAAGTGGAGAAAGAGTTCATCCCCACGATTACGGAGAGTTCCAAGCAAATTGGCTCGCGTTAGAACGACGAAACCATTGGAGTTTTTGAGGAAATTCGAAAAAATTATGCAAAATTGTACATTTCATGGGTATCTGTGCTTGATTTTGTTTATTTATGAACTTTTCAGACACATTTTCAGACTTTTAAAGTTTTGAGGTTTTTTGAGGACACCCAATTCGTTTTATTCAAAAATGGGAGCAATTTCAGACAGATTTTGCTCAGTACACCGGCCATAAAGGTATTATTTTATAATTTTCCGACAATATATACCAGAGAAGGGCGGAATTCCGGATTCCTCCGTTTTTTTTCATTCCGTCTTCCGGATTCCAGATTCCGTTAAAAAATTTTTTTTCCGTTTTCCGTTTTCCGACTTCCGAGTTCCCAAAATCCAATTCCGCCCTACTCTGCAGAGAACGGCGGAATTCCGGATTCCGCCGTTTTTTTTCATTCCATCTTCCGGATTCCAGATTCCGTGAAAAAAATTTTTTCCGTTTTCCGTTTTCCGGATTCCGAGTTTCCAAAATCCAATTCCGCCCTACTCTACAGAGAAGGGCGGAAGTCCGGATTCCTCTGTTTTTTTTTCATTCCGTCTTCCGGATTCCAGATTCCGTGAAATTTTTTTTTCCGTCTTCCGGATTCCAAATTCCGTGAAATTTTTTTTTTCCGTTTTCCGTTTTCCGACTTTCGAGTTCCCAAAATCCAATTCCGCCCTACTCTGCAGAGAAGGGAGGAATTCCGGATTCCGCCGTTTTTTTTTTTCATTCCGTCTTCCGGATTCCAGATTCCGTGAAAAAAATTGTTTTCTGTTTTCCGTTTTCCGGATTCCGAGTTCCCAAAATCCAATTCCGCCCTACTCTGATATATACCTTTATGGCCGGTACTGTAGCTAAAAATCACAAGTTCTAGAGTTAATAAGTGGAATGATTGATATGCTACAAACGCGCTCCGTGGGTCGTGAGATAAATCTGTAAATTCTGAAAATCTTTCCAACTTTTAAAGGTTATCAGACAACTGCTGAAAACCGTGCCATTTGGGCGAAATTTCGGCGTCTCGTCTTGTGTTGACAACTGTTTTATTGCGTAAGACGAATGAAGACGTTTTTTTGTCTTCGTCTTTTGTAGAAGCCTGTTAGAAGAATATCAAAAATAGAAAACGCGCTCTATCGTACATAGTTCTAGCATTTTTAATTCGAAAAATTACAAAAATGCTCATTTTCAAAAATGCTCATCTGGAGTAATTAGAAAAATAACGAAAACAGCAAAAACCCATATTTCTATCTGCGAGATTTCAATATTTTGTGGGAAAACTACCTATTTTCATCACTTACTGCCAAAATCAAATTGATTCGTTCTATATCGAATGAGAAATTGTCGAAAAACCATAATATAATACCTTTATGGCCAGTACTGTATGTAGAATGAGCAAGAGCATTGCGGAATGGTGATTTTTAGCCAATGTAATCAAAAGCAAGTGTCTGAAATGTCTGAAAGAGCTGAAAATGCACCTGGAGCAAAAAAGACAGCGACAATGACTTTGTTTCGAATGGAAACCAAAAGTTCATACCTTTATGGCCGGTATCAAAATTGTATCAAATTCGTTAGAAATAAACATTTATACATATTTTAAAGGAATGTGGTATTTTCAGAAGTTCTAGGGATTTTGTGGTCAACATTAAACCAATACTTGCTCATTATCTACCGTATCCAAGGTTGTCTTCTTGATTTTGCACAATGTAGAGGTTCTTTCGCACGGAAATCGGGCAAAATGGTTTTGATGAAAAAATAAAGATATTTTCAGAAATAATAGAAAGAAAATAGAGAAAAATTCACATCCTTGCCCTAATTTTTTGCATAATTGGCGATAAATATTTCTCAAAAGCGTCCGGTACATCTTTCTCATTCAGTTTGCTGTGTTTCGTCCATTCAAATAACGCCGGATAGACATTGCCATCTCTTCTTCCAAGCACACTTTTCAGTTCGATCTCATGGATCGAGAAGGCGTCCACAATGGAAACCGCATCCGGGCGAATCATAGACATGGCTCTGAAATAAAGTGAATTTCAGAAATTTCAAGGAGAATTCCCCTACTCATAAACTCCATTTTTCAATTCCCCAATCTGCTGGGATGTCATATTTCGGTACTGCATGAAATCGCCTTTATGGGACACTTGAAAATCAAAAATGTAAAGCTGTGCCAATGCTCTGAGAATTGGCTTCAAGTCTTCTGGAGCTTCAGCTATTTTGGCAAGAAAGATCCGGACGATATAGAGACGGACGTGCCACTGAAATAACGGAATTTGGGAGAAATTCGATTTAAAAACCCACTCTAGCCGCCTTAGTGAGCTCCACAGAGCAGCGATTCCATGCTTCATGCGTCTGCCGCGTGGCGCTTTCCGTTTTGAGTCGTTCGTACGCTTGAAAAACTATTCTTTTGGTGACATGCTCAAAATCTTGAATAATTAGTTGATCTGTGTATTTTTCATGGGTAGATAGTTGCGAAGTGGCTGACGGAGCATTTTGATGGAGGTATGCACAAATTCCGCTATTGCGAGGGGTCTCCACCACTTTCATTAGGTACCTAAAAATTGAGGAAGTGCAAGAAAGTTCTAGAATCAGTTTTCTGAGCACAAAGTGAGCATTTTTTTCTTAAAAAAGCTGATAACTTGGAGCGGAATTAAAGGGAATTCCCAAAAACGGGGGACTATAAGAACCCCCCCCCCCCTATAAAAATTAAAACTTTAAAAACTCACGGTAATTTTACAGAATCGCCCCCCCCACAGTTATGTTTTCGATCACTTTTGGATGTGGGGGGTGATTGTGTGTGGGGGACTATTCTGTGAGGTATAAATATCCGAATCGCCCCCCACTTCTTGATGTGGGGGGCGATTCCGGAAAAGAGGTAATCTTTCACAATGACCCCCACATTATATCTTTGTTCTCCCCCACTGGAATTAACCGGAATCACCCCCTCCTCACGATTCCAGAATCACCCCCCCACGAAGAAGATTGATTACACGTGATTTTTGGATGAATAAAATAAAAATTGGGGGGGGGGGCGATTCCGGTTCATTCCAGTGGGGGGTAATACCGAGGTTTGTGGGGGGAAATGCAGTTATAATACAAACTCACTTAGCAACCTGCAACAAGAGTACCAAATTGTCCCCTTCATAAGTACAGCTTCCACATGAGAAAGCAGCCAGATCAGGGAGCCCACTTGCGTGTGAATAGCCATGCCCCCCACATGCCAATCGGCACTGCTCGATTCCTTGTTGCACCTCAAAAGTGACCACTGCTTTAAGACCTGAGCTCAATGCGTGAAGGTCTGGAAGCCACGCGGCTTCACCTTTTTCCAAATCCTTTGAAATTTTCCGATAGATGCTCTTTAGTTGCTCTCCCGCTATCCGAAATGCGACTGCTCTTGCAATAAACGGAAAAATGCGATATTGCTGCGTTTGATAGTCCAAAATTTTGACTTCCCCCTGTCCGGGACACGGCTCCCCTTGACGTCGCACTGTGGAATATCTGGTGGCAATCGTAACGGCGTTCGCCAGATGGTTGGCGATGTCTCGCACCATCATCGATCTGACGAATACCATTCCGCCGTAGGCCAATTTCGAGTGTGGCGGTTTTACGTAAGTACCGTCGGGCAGGATCTGGAAAGTGAAACTACTGCTTCATTTGATACTATGTATAAAAGTACTGCGGCGCTAAATTTTCAGAATTTTCAAGTTTGCAGATACCCGCAAACGCCGGACATCTATATAAACAGACAGATAGACAGAGTTGAGAACCAGGCGTTGTTAGCTGTGATTTGCGCCAGAGTAGGGCGGAATTGGATTTTGGGAACTCGGAATCCGGAATCCGGAAAACGGAAAATTTTTTTTTTCACGGAATTCGGAATCCGGAAAACGGAAGAAAAAAATTTTTAACGGAATCCGGAATTCGGAATCCGGAAAACGGAAGAAAAAAATTTTTAACGGAATCCGGAATTCGGAAAACGGAAAAAAAATTTTTTTCACGGAATCTGGAATCCGGAATACGGAATGTAAAAAACGGCGGAATCCGGAATGCGGAATGCGGAATCCGGAATTTTAACCATTAATTTTTGTGGGAGATCAAAAAAGTATACTTTTCACAAAAATTGAGAATAAAGTATTAAAATTCATAGTTGGGCGGAATTGGAATTTGGGAACTCGGAATCCGGAAAACGGAAAACGGAAAAAAAATTTTTAGTCAACCAGGCATTCTAGTTTTGCCTGAATGTCTCCCCCCCCCCTCGAGGGCCCAGGAATCTGCCACGAGCCACGCAAACGTACCTTCGAATGTTTCATGAGCATGTTTTCTCTAGGAATACGGTATCCATCAAATATAATATACCCATTATCCGAGCTGTTAATTGACATTTTTGGACCAATATCCCCGATTTTGATATTATCCAGAGTACGGTGGGATACTGTATCTCTTATTTGAACTATGAATGGGTGAGGACCAACACATTGTCCTTTTGTCCATAGATTCGCAACCACAATTGCATAATTACAGAACTTCCCGAGATTTCCAGGCCACCATTTTGCGGCGGATATTGTAGGAGTGTGTAGTATGAACTCTTGCGTGTCGGGATCATACGTCGCGGTGGTCTCCAGCTTCGATAGGTTCGTTCCGTGACCCATTTCGGTTTGTGCATATGTTCCGATTATAATACCCGACAAGGCTTTTGGCATCCATGTGGCTAGCTGTTCGGCTGAGGCTTGAGATTGGAGAACAGGCAGGAACATTACATAGTGCAGAGTGAAGGCCATTGTCTCACGGACATGCACCAATCTGTAATAAAGTATGACCATTTTTGTGAAGCACTTTTTGCGTGTCTTCTGTGCATAACTGGCAAAAGTACAGGGTGGCTGATAAATAGTGTTACATGCCACGCTGTATTTAAAGCACCTAGAGCAAGATATGCACCAGATTGTTAAAGACATCGATAATATTTGGGCCTCTTATAGATTAGCGATAAGTTACGAGATAAGGACTTTCTGGGGTGGATTTCAAGACGAACAACAAGACAGACAGATGAACAGACAGACTGCATTGCGGTTTGCAACATTGAGAAGGCCCAACAAAGTTACGTACAATAACTTTAGGCACCCTGGACAGTTTTCACTGCTCTACATATTATCTCATGCCGAATGAGCCCTGAGCTGCTCAGCTATAATGCTCCATAAACTCTTTCTGGAGCCTTATTTCTACAGTGTTCAAATGCTCGCTATGTACAATGCTCCACATAATGTTACGGTCTTTGCGTTATTTCGGAGTGTCGTTCGAACTATTATCGCCGTAAAAAAGTTCCGAGCCCGCGAAAATCGGGATTTGAATTTAGAGGCTCCGCCCATTTCATCATCAGAGCGCATTTGCTATGCGCGATATATTTTTATCAGAAAAAACGAAAAAATAAATAAATGACGCAAATTGATATATTTGAACATTCGAAAAAACGTGTAAAAAATTAAATTTCACGATTAATACAATTTCGTTCTTTTAATCCAGTTTAATTCTGAAAATTCAGAAGAAAAAATAAAAATTCAAATGCGCTCTGATGATGAAATGGGCGGAGCCTCTAAACTCAAATCCCGATTTTCGCGGGCTCGAAAAAATGTCGGAACTTTTTTACGGCGATAATATGTACAGTGCTCCACATAATTTTACGGTCACCTCCAAAAATCTCAAAATTTCGATTTTCTGTAATTCCTAATTATTTATCATATATAATATGAAAATTCCTTTGAAAATACAAATATGGGTCCTGGAGCGAAAATCAAACAAAACTGAGCAATCGAGAAATTCGAGATTTTCCCACATAATGATACGGTCACTTTCATTTTTTGTCGTTTTTTGAACTTTAAACTCGTTTATCTGTGGGGCACCGGATGTTTTAACTCACTGCAAGAAGTAGGTGGTCTTCTCGATGTTTGTTAGATCAAACATTTCATTAAATTTAGCGACCGCTGCCACTTTTCTCACAGAGTTATCGATTAGTTCGTCTCTACTCATAAACGGTGTCGGCTTAACATCGTGAAGCTCCTTGTGCTCTTCTATGTACTTTTCCACTTCACGACGATCCTGCAAACTTGTATCTTCAGAAGACGTGAGATCTAGAATGGCAGATGGATACTAATGACGGCTGCCTGCTGCGCGGTCAAAGCTCAACAGACAAAAGAGACCGACAAACCTCTACTCTCCTCTGTCCTCCATAATAGAACTCGGTGAATCGGTTCACATGAAACGTGGCTTTTTTCCGCTCCTCCGTAATATCCGGATTGTCACCTTCGCGAATATATGGGTTCATCTGAAAATTTTGAAGAGAAACATCTGAAATACAGATACAGACAAAGCAAAGACAAACGCAGACAAACGCGGCTATTAGAGTGGCTAGAAGAGTACATAATACTTTCACACGTTATCAATGACTACCCTTTTATAGAGAGGTTCTTAAAGTTTTCCATTTCAAGCCTTTTTTCGTTTTATTATCATTACCAGTTGATAAGAGCGGTCTCTAGTCATTCATTATGTTATAGGCACGCCTCCCCCCCCCCCCTCTTCTCCTAATAAAACTTTCCGTACCTTTATTCTCCATTTTGTCATCGGAAATCAATATAAAAATGTACTTATCACTGATAAAAATTGGCGAAGAAGAAAGAAGAAAAAACAAGCCAAGTTGTAATATGATCAGAAGGGATGGGTGGTGTAAACATGATATTAAAAACATTTAATAAATAGTTATTATTCATCCGTGAAAACGTGATTTTTCGTTTAAAGGCGCTGTTTGGGTCTCGTTAGGGGATAGCGCGTTTTAACGCGCTAATTTAAAAATGGATTTCTTTTCGAAAATTGAAGCGAATGTTGGAATTTTTTCATATTTTTTAAATTAATTTTTATTGTCAAATTTCTTAAACTGTTTATTAAACTGAATAAATCACAAAGCTTTCTTACAATTTTTAAATTAGCGCGTTAAAATGCACTATCCCCTAACGAGACCCAAACAGCGCCTTTAAACGGAAAATCACGTCCTCGCGGATGGTTAATAGGTGACGACACTTCTCGAGAATGGGGAAAACGAATATCGGAAATTAGTGTGTCGTTTCGAAAGCATTTCGAGAATTTTCGAAAGTTTTCGAGAATTTTCGAAAGTTTTCGAGAATTTCTCGAGAATTTCTCGAAAAATTTCTCGAGAAATCGCGAAAAATTATTTGAATGCTGAAAACCCGGGTAATGTGGGATTTTTGGAAATTTCTAGAAGCTGATTTTTCAGCTTTGGGAGCTCTGAGCTTTCGCAGGATTTTGAGAAAAAAGTGTTTTAATTTTAGCGATATTCAGAAATAGTGTGTCGTTTCGAAAAATGATTTCTCGAAAAATGCGTTTTTCGAAAAATTTCCGAAAAATTCTCGAGACATTTTTCTCGTTGATTTCTCGAGAATTTTTCGAAATTTTTCGAGAATTTCTCGAGAATTTCTTGAAAAATTTCTCGAGAAATCGTGAAAAATTATTTGAATGGAAATACGATAAACAACGCGCTTTGCGTTATTTCAGAGTGTCGTTCGAACTACTTTATTATTATTTTTTATCGAAATGTTTATTTTTTCGAGAAATCAACAAGAAAAATTTCTTGAAAATTCTCGACAATTCTCGAAAAATTCTCGAGAAATCAACGAAAAACATTTCTCGAGAATTTTTTGGAAAAATTTCTCGAAAAATTTCGAAAATTCTCGAAAAATTCTCGAGAAATCAACGAAAAACATTTCTCGAGAATTTTTTGGAAAAATTTCTCGAAAAATTTCGAAAATTCTCGAAAAATTCTCGAGAAATCAACGAGAAAAATTTCTCTAAAATTTTTTGGAAATTCTTCGAAAAACGCATTTTTCGAGAAATCATTTTTCGAATCGACACACTGTCGGAAATCATGGAAGAGTAAAACATGAATCAATGAAATATTTCGTCGGAAACAGTCCGTTTTATGTATCTTTCTCTCTTTCTTTTCTCTCTCTTTTTCTTATCTCTCTCATTCGAAATCATGAAGTTCAACAAATGAATTATTAAAAATAATGTATCGAATCGAGTGATAATTCGGAAATGTTGATCACCAGTTTTTAATGAAGATCTAGGGCTCATCGGAGCTCCATCCCACAACTCCACGTCGAGTTTCTTTGTCTCGGTGGACTGGAGATGGATGCTTGATATTTTACATCCATCGCCGTCCTTCCGTCCTTCCAGGCGGTAGAAGAGATGCTGTGATCCCAATCCAAGCAACTGGAATCACTTTTTTCATGCATTCCTTGAAGAGCTAGGCTCATCCAAATAAATGAGACCTCCTCCGTTTTGCAACGCATTCGGAACAGCTTCTTCTTTTTCTAGCTTCTTTAGAACAATAATGGAAATCGTTGACGTCTTCTGGAACGCTTCTTTCGCATCCTAGATTCATCGATTTCTTCAATTTTTCTCCTCATCGCATTCATTCGATTAATAAGATCATTGGAAGCTAGTGCTTCTTGGGAAGACAGACATAGTCCAGCTTTATGGATTTCACGAAACATCATCTTCCTACCTGATCTACTTGATCCGGTTTCTTAAGCATCATCGACGAATTTCTCGTAGAAGACGCCTTGTAGACATTCGAACGAATTCGCGTTGGTGATATTCGGAAGGAGAAGCCTCAATGAGAATCTCCACTTCTGCATTCTTTCGATGGTCTTTTCCTTATCTTCCATTCCCCCCCCCCCCGGAAAACTGGAAGTATTCTGGTATTACCACACAGTGTATCAGAAAAGGGCGGAATTCCGGATTCCGTCATTTTTTTTTTCATTCCGTTTTCCGTTTTCCGGATTCCATGAAAAATATTTTTTCCGTTTTCCGGATTCCGGATTCCGTGAAAAAATTTTTTTTTCCGTTTTCCGGATTCCAGATTCCGTGAAAAATATTTTTTTCCGTTTTCCGTTTTCCGGATTCCGTGAAAAAAAATATTTTTTCCATTCTCAATTGTTTTGAAAAGTATACCTGCAAAAATTATTGCGAACAGAGCGCATTTACATCACTTTTTATTTTTCGACTCAGAATAAATATTTCCTCATTAATGGTTAAAATTCCGTTTTCCGTGAAAAATTTTTTTTCCGTTTTCCGTTTTCCGGATTCCTGATGCCCTCGAGGGGGGGGAGACATTCAGGCAAAACTAGAATGCCTGGTTGACTAAAAATTTTTTTTCCGTTTTCCGTTTTCCGGATTCCGAGTTCCCAAAATCCAATTCCGCCCAACTATGAGTTTTAATGCTTTATTTTCAATTTTTGTGAAAAGTATAATTTTTATAATAATATCCGAGCAACGTTGTCCGGACGATTCACAGGAAATTGACGTGGCATCAGACTTTTTCTGATTTATTTTCAGTGTGGATTACAGCCCGCTGTCAAAAATATGTAAAATTGGTTTTCCAAATCTGGAGACTACGGAAAGTTGAACGCTAGCTGTAAGTTTGTCATAATAAAAACTAAAAAATAGAGAAATTCTCGAAATTTCCCAAGTTTTCGGAATTTCCTATTACACCCATTGACACGTACTTCCTGCCGGCTTGACCCCTTAGCTCTTTTCGTCATTGAGCTCTTAAATGTAGTCACCCGGAAGTGTTACATGGCCAATATTTGGTCTCCACCCTTCCACATTTTTTTATTAAATATACAGTTCACCTTCTTCGGTCATTTCCGTCAAAATGTCTTCTGGCAGGTATGCTCGTAGTTTGGCTCCGCCCACCTCTACCAGCTCTGCAATTGCGAATCCCACTCTATTGGCTATTCCTTCTGTCACAACATCAAAAAGTGCACCACAATCATCGAAAGAGCAGAGGTTGATCGGCGTGTCGGTTTGTCGAGATGTCCTTTCTATATTTCAGAAAAAAAAAGATCCTATTCAAGTGTGCTCTCACCAATACGATTTCTGATGTTCTCGCAAGTCGAGAGGGATGGGCGCAGACGCAGTAAGTGTGCACTGTCTGTCTGTCTGTCTGTGGCAAGACAAGTCAAGACAAGTCAAGACAAGTCAAGACCAGTCAAGACAAGTCAAGACAAGTCAAGACAAGTCAAGACAAGTCTGACAAGTCTGACAAGTCTGTCTGTGAAAAACGCCCCGCATGTCTTGCTCTTATAGATTTTGGTTCGTCTGTTTGTCGGTTTGTCTGAATTTCAGAGTATTCTTATTGTGGATATGTGTGACAGGGCATTCCAAAAAAAAGATTCTTAAAGAGGAGACGATTGGAACTTCTTCTGGGTGACTCGCGAATGGATGACGTCATGCTATGATAAACACAAATTCACTGAAAAACAGCTGATTTGCCATTTCCGTAATGATTTTGAGCTTACCAGAAAGGATTTTTTGGTTAAGGTGAGTGGATCTGTCTCTGTCTGTGGGTGGATACCCGGATTATGTTCTTATACAGGCACCTCGGAAAGGGAGCCAAGCATCGCCGAAAAATCTACAAAAATCAACCCTAATTGTCATCTAATTGTCATTTTCAAATTAAGCATTAACAGAAATTTTTAGCCTCAACCAAAAATTTGCTTAAATTTTTATCCTCTGCGCAATTTCTTATCCTCAACCAAAATTTTGCTGAAATTTTTATCCTCTGCGCAATTTCTTATCCTCAACCAAAATTTTGCTTAAATTTTTATCCTCTGCGTAATTTTTTATTCTCAACCAAAAATTTCGCTTAAATTTTTATCCTCTGCGCAATTTCTTATCCTCAACCAAAAATTTGCTTAAATTTTTATCCTCTGCGCAATTTCTTATCCTCAACCAAAATTTTGCTGAAATTTTTATCCTCTGCATAATTTCTTATCCTCAACCAAAAATTTTGCTTAAATTTTTATCCTCTGCGCAATTTCTTATCCTCAACCAAAAATTTGCTTAAATTTTTATCCTCTGCGCAATTTCTTATCCTCAACCAAAATTTTGCTTAAATTTTTATCCTCTGCGTAATTTTTTATTCTCAACCAAAAATTTCGCTTAAATTTTTATCCTCTGCGCAATTTCTTATCCTCAACCAAAAATTTGCTTAAATTTTTATCCTCTGCGCAATTTCTTATCCTCAACCAAAATTTCGCTTAAATTTTTATCCTCTGCGCAATTTCTTATCCTCAACCAAAAATTTGCTTAAATTTTTATCCTCTGCGCAATTTCTTATCCTCAACCAAAAATTTTGCTTAAATTTTTATCCTCTGCGCAATTTCTTATCCTCAACCAAAAATTTGCTTAAATTTTTATCCTCTGCGCATTTTCTTATCCTCAACCAAAAGTTTGATTCTTTAAAATATATGCCGCGTTCAAAGTTGAATTCCAGGAGAAATTTCCTGGAAAAACGCTGCCATTTCTTCCAGATTTTCCGGAAAGTGTCGCAACGAGTGTTACCGTAGTTTGCCTCTTCCCTTCGAGACCACCGACCGTCGCACGATTTACGGCTCTTTTTTAACGCACTTTTTTCTTTTTCGTTTTTCCTTTTTTAACATTTTTTCGCTATATTCGGCTGTTTTTTCTGAATATTTCTCCTCAAATGATGGATTCTGACGGAAAAATCGTTGAAGATCTCGAAGGGAAGAGGCAAACTACGGTAACACTCGTTGCGACAGTTTCCGGAAAATCTGGAAAAAAGATGGCAGCTTTTGACAGCGTTTTTTCAGGAAATTTCTCCTGGAAATCAACTTTAAATGCGGCAATAATTAAATATTCATCCTCAACCAAAAATTTGATTCTTTAAAATATGCTTAATAATTTTTAGAAAAAGTTGAATTGTTTACCTTCAGCTAAAAAGCTTCTTAAGCTGAAATTCTAAACCTCAACTGAAAATTTCCAGCACTAAATACATTTTCCAGTTAGTCTAACCATGAAGTCTTAGCAGTACTGATTTTTTTGAGAACTACAAGAAAGCGCGGAAAGCCAACGAGAAAGCAGGAATGGATGTGATGAAGGACTTCAACTTCATTCCGTCTAGCTACGTTTTGCCAGCTGAGTACCATTTGTTTGTCGAGGAATTCCGCAAATATCCTCATGATACCATATGGATTATGAAACCCGTGGCAGGGGCACAGGGCAAAGGCATTTTTCTGTTCAGAAAGTTGAAGCATGTTCAGGTGGGTGGCAGAGAAGGGCGGAATTCCGGATTCCGCCCTTTTTTTTATTTCGTCTCCCGGATTCCAGATTCCGCGAAAATGTTTTTTTTCCGTTTTCCGCATTCCGGATTCCGCGATATGGCGTTTTTTACCAGAGAAGGGCGGAATTCCGGATTCCGCCGTTTTTTTTTATTCCGTCTTCCGGATTCCAGATTCCGTGAAAATTTTTTTTCCGTTTTCCGTTTTCCGGATTCCGAGTTCCCAAAATCCAATTCCGCCGTTTTTTTCATTCCGTCTTCCGGATTCCAGATTCCGTGAAAAATGTTTTTTTCCGTTTTCCGCATTCCGGATTCCGCGATATGGCGTTTTTTATCAGAGAAGGGCGGAATTTCGGATTCCGACGTTTTTTTTCATTCCGTCTTCCGGATTCCAGATTCCGTGAAATTTTTTTTCCGTTTTCCGTTTTTCGGATTCCGAGTTCCCAAAATCCAATTCCGCCGTTTTTTTATTCCGTCTTCCGGATTCCAGATTCCGTGAAAAATTTTTTTTCCGTTTTCCGCATTCCGGATTCCGCGATATGGCGTTTTTTATCAGAGAAGAGCGGAATTCCGGATTCCGCCGTTTTTTTTATTCCGTCTTCCGGATTCCAGAATCCGTGAAAAATTTTTTTTCCGTTTTCCGTTTTCCGGATTCCGAGTTCCAAAAATCCAATTCCGCCCTACTCTGGTAGGTGGGAGATAAATACCGTAATGCTACCGAGACACCCGAATAACCATACCGTTTTTTTTACCAGGAATGGAAGAAAAAAGACGTATCTGGATCGGAGGCGCTACCCTATGTGGTCCAGAGCTATGTTCATAATCCATTATTGATCGGAGGCAAGAAATTCGATGTGCGAATTTATGTTCTTGTTACTTCTGTAAGTCGCTTTGATGGCGGCCAGGGGCATTAAAATTGGTGCGCCAAGGTGCGCCAGATGACAATCCATATTTCACACGTTCACAATTACAGTTTCGTCCATTAAATGCGTGGGTCCATCGAGAGGGTTTCGCCAGATTTTCACATTCGAGATACTCGACGGACAGCGTTGATGATGCCTGTTAGTTTTCGAATTAAGAGAAGGAAACGTGCCAGTTTTTCTATAATTTTCTGTAATTTTCAGTCGTCCATTTGACGAACGTGGCAATTGCGAAGACGGCCGCTGACTATGACCCGGAAAGGGGTTTAAAATGGAGTCTTCCGAGATTATTTCGATTTTTTAAGTGTATGTATGGGCAAACTAAAGTCCAAAAGACGATGAGCGACCTGGCGAAAGTCATTATTGAAAGTTTGAAGAGTGTTCAGCAATTGATTATTCAGGTAGGCGATTTTCTACTCGAAAATTTGTGATTCAATGGCTGGTGCACTTTCGGCGCTTTTTTCTTTTTGAATTTCAGTTAAAACCAGAAAAATGCACTTTCAGCTCATCAAGAGCACTTTCGACGCGTTGCTAAAGCCGAATAAAACTTTAAAATGAAATGGAAAAGCCAGCTGGTGCTCCACTGGCGCAGTTCTTTTTTTCTACTCAAATTTCCGTTGCAAATTGGAGAAAAAATAATTTTTTATAATAAAAAATAATTATAAAAATTTTATTTAAAAAAAAATAATTTTTTATAATAAAAAATAATTATAAAAATTTTAAAATTGAAAACTTTTTTTTCTTTTTTTCCTCAAATAACAGTGAAAATCAATCAAAGCTTCTTGCAGGATAATCATTGTTTTGAGCTCTATGGATATGACATATTATTCGATGAAAATTTGAAGCCGTGGCTGTTGGAGGTATTATTTTTCTGTTTGAAGCGAGAGTAGGTGCTCTGTGAGCACATTGATTAGGATTGGAGATAATGGGTTTTCAACTGATTAATCAATCTTTTTGTGGGAATTAAATCGCTTTTTTTTTTTTGGAAAATTCATTTAAAAACAAATTTTAATATCAATTTCGCAAATTCTGACAAAATTCTGAAATTCTGAATAAATACCAATTTTTCCATGGCAGCGGACATTTTTTTCATTTTTTAATGCGCCGGCGACTCATTAATTGAAAAAAAACAATTGTTGGTAATTTTACAGAATCGCCCCCCACACCTCTATCGGCCCCCCACACCCCCACGCTTCCAGAATCCCCCCCACGATTCCAGAATCGCCCCCCACAATTCCAGAATCACCCCCTCCCACGATTCCAGAATCGCCCCCCACGATTCCAGAATCGCCCCCCACGATTCCAGAATCGCCCCCCACGATTCCAGAATCGCCCCACACGATTCCAGAATCACCCCCACCCCAATTCCAGAATCGCCCTCCCCCCCACGATTCCAGAATCACCCCCCACGATTCCAGAATCACCCCCCACGACTTCAGAATCATCTCCCACGACTCCAGAATCACCCCCCACGATTCCAGAATCGCCCCCCCCCCCCACGATTCCAGAATCACCCCGTCCCACGATTCCAGTATCACCACCCACGACTCCAGAATCACCCCCCACGATTCCATAATCACCCCCTCCCACGATTCCAGTATCACCCCCCACGACTCCAGAATCATCCCCCATCACGTTCATTTCAGAACTAATTTTTGAAAATGAAAATCATTAAATTTCCCCGGTATTCAATCGGAAACCACGTCTCTGTAACGTGGATGACCCTCCATCGAAACTGGTAAATTTTGGATGAATAAAAAGGGGGGGGGCGATTCCGGTTCATTCCAGTGGGGGGTAATACCGAGGTTTGTGGGGGGTAATACAGTTATAATACCAAATTGTTTTTATAATCTGTTGGTTTTTACCAGTGGTGAATTTCTATTGCGATTTTTAGTAAAAACGCCAATTTGGCGCGTCTAGACGAGTAAACTTACGTTTTTGACTAGAAATTAAGTGTTTTTTTAGCCGTAGAAACCGCTGACGCCGTTTTACCTCAAAAATATGAGAAAAATAATTCTTAAATCAAAATTATTTTAAAATAGGATTCCTATTCAATCTTGTAAAAGCAATTATTCATCCTCTGGCGCGCTTGTGACGCGTTACATCGATTTTCAGGTGAACGCGAGCCCGTCACTTACAGCATCTTCTCAGGAAGATTTTGAATTGAAATTTCGCATATTGAATCATATGATAGATGTACTGGATATAGAGAAAAAGTGAGTTTGATTGTGAAACAATGCCACTGACTCAAGAAAAGTTTGAAAAATATGAAATTACACGGATTTTTCGTTGAAATTTTGAAATTTCTCTCTTTTCAGACTCATCGGAACCGAAAATGAAGTCGGCGGTTTTGATATTCTCGTCAGAAATAATAAGCAAGTGGAGTTATGCAAAAATTCACAAAATCAGCCATTTTTTGCGGCACAGCTTAATTTAAGATTGGGTAAGTGGAATTGACGATTTTCATGAATAAAGCTTTGAAATTTGAAGAAAAATGATCTGGCGCACCTTCAGCGCGTTTCTCAAGTCCAAATTTGATTACTAGCTGTCCTAGAAAGAAACGCTAAACTCGAATATTTCGAAAAAGCACTTAATTTGCAATATTAAAATATGCGCCTTTGGCGCCCCAGTCAGCATATTTTTGGTTGATCTTGCTCGGTTTAAAGCGTGAATCAGAACTCTAGGAGCATTTCAAGAGGATTCTATTCTGATTATGTGGGAAAATCTCGAATTTCTCGATTGCTCAGTTTTATTTGATTTTCGCTCCAGGACCCATATTTGTATTTTCAAAGGAATTTTCATATATGATAAATAATTAGGAATTACAGAAAATCGAAATTTTGAGATTTTTGGCGGTGACCGTAAAATTATGTGGAGCACTGTACATATTATCGCCGTAAAAATGTTCCGACATTTTTTCGAGCCCGCGAAAATCGGGATTTGAATTTAGAGGCTCCGCCCATTTCATCATTAGAGCGCATTTGAATTTTTATCTTTTTCTTCTGAATTTTCAGAATTAAACTGGATTAAAAGAACGAAATTGTATTAATCGTGAATTTTTTTACACGTTTCTTCGAATATATCAATTTGCGTCATTTATTATTTTTTTTTTCGTTTCTTCTGATAAAAATATATCGCGCATAGCAAATGCGCTCTGATGATGAAATGGGCGGAGCCTCTAAATTCAAATCCCGATTTTCGCGGTCTCGAAAAAATGTCGGAACTTTTTTACGGCGATAATAGGTATGTTGCTGCTCAAGACAGACAGAGCTTCTCTTTAATGGTTAATTGTGCAATTAAAAGTACATTGCAATGTTCTTGAAACGTCAAACACATGCACACAGCTGTCTAAAATGTTAAAGACCCCCTCCTTCCCGTCCTCTTTAATCCATGTCTATCAGTTTATCACCCCATCCTCCCCCCGCCCCCTTCCTCCAATTTATCAGCTGTTTGAGAAGCTTTGCGCCGAAAAATTGAACTGATTCCAGATAGTTCATTAAACTTTTGCAGAACTACATAGGCGTCACACCTCCTTTTTAACTGATCCGGCCGGATCACTTAAAAAAGATCAGATCAGACCGCGAGTTTTGACTTTGAAGTGTGTAGCTGGTGTTCCTGCGGCGCGTTCCTGCGGCGGGCACTTAAATTCGGTGGTGATATAAGAATGCCGGTTGCATTTGAGATGGCCAGCGACGTTGATTTGATAGGCGTCAAAGGGAGCATTTTTTCAGACAAGAATCTAAATTTCTAGCAGAAAATGTGCCTTCAGCTCTACTCTCCATTGGGTTTCGCAGAGTTGGTCACGAGGGGAAAAAGAGGGGGGGGGGAGGGGTAAAAATAACTTTCTAATAGTTGCTCAGCCGTTTTGATCGCTTCCACATCTCACCTCATCTTTAAAAACCAATTATTACACTTTTCGGGTCGTCATCCACATCCATTTCATTGTTCCAGGTGACTACGTCGAGCCGACACCGATGCCTCCGTAATGATTGAAGAAAAAAAAAACCAAGTGGAATGAGCACAACTTCACATTTCCTATAATTTATCAAAATTTCAGCACCGTTCAATTTGCAAAATAAAGAATTAAAAAAAAACACAATTTTTGTTTCAACTGGCGCGCCTTTGACGTGATTTTGATAAAGAAATGCCTGAAAATTGAAATCAATATGAGTTTATGTCCAATTTTGTCCATTTTTCCATTTATTTTAATTAAAAAACCGATTTTCAGTGTTAGCCGAACTTTCAGCTGAGCTCTTCCGAAAATTGTAGTTTTCCTGGATTTTTGTGGATTTTTGTGGATTTTTGTGGATTTTGATCAATAAATTTGAATTTCCACTGAATATTTTAGAGAAAAATTTGTTTTGGAGCATTCATTTTAGAAAAACTCAATAAAACCGCTGAGAATTTCAGTTTAGTGTTAAAGCTCCAAAAAAATTCATATTTATTCACAAAAATCATTTAAGACAACAACTGTTAAAACTGGTTGGCTTAGGCTTAGGCTTAGGCTTAGGCTTAGGCTTAGGCTTAGGCTTAAGCTTAGGCTTAGGCTTGGAATTTTTTGTAGCTGTAATTTCAGAAAAGCTCAATAAAACCGTTAAAAATTTCAGTTTAGTGTTAAAGCTCCAAAAAAAATCATCTTTCTTCACAAAAATCATTTAAGACAACAACTGCTAAAACTGGTCGGCTTAGGCTTAGGCTTAAAATTATTAAAAAAAAGAATTTCAGATATTATTTTAGTGTTAAAAACACAATTTTTGTTTCGACTGGCGCGCCTTTGACGTGATTTTGATAAAGAAATGTCTGAAAATTGAAATCAATATGAGTTTATGTCCAATTTTGTCTATTTTTCTAGTTAGTTTGATTAAAAAAACCGATTTTCAGTGTTTGCCGAAGTTTCAGCTGAGCTCTTCCGAAAATTGTAGTTTTCCTGGTTTTTTTGTGGATTTTTGTGGATTTTTGTGGATTTTTGTGGATTTTGATTAATAAATTTGAATTTCCACTGAATATTTTAGAGAAAATTTTTTTTGGAGCTTTAATTTTAGAAAAGTTCAATAAAATCGCTGAGAATATCAGTTTAGGGTTAAAGTTCCAAAAAAATGCATTTTTCTTCACAAAAATCATTTAAGACAACAACTGTTAAAACTGGTTGGCTTAGGCTTAGGCTTAGGCTTAGGCTTAGAATTATAAAACGTTATATTAGTTATTTATAATCATAATTATAATAATTTAGTAATTTAGAATATAATAATATATAATAATTTAGAATAATAAAACGAAGTGGAATGAGCATTTTCAGCACCGTTCAATTTTCAGATTGAAGAATTTCAGATATTATTTGAGTGTAAAAAAAACACAATTTTTGTTTCAACTGGCGCGCCTTTGACGTGATTTTGATTCAGTCCAATTTTGTCTATTTTTCCAGTTAATTTGATTTAAAAAATCCGATTTTCAGTGTTAGCCGATCTTCCAGCTAAGCTCTTCCGAAAATTGTAGTTTTCCTGGATTTTTGTGGATTTTGATTAATAAATTAATAAATATAAATTTCCACTGAATATTTTAGAGCAAAATTTGCAATTTCAATGTTTTAAAATATTTTTATAATATTTTGAGAGCCATGGCTGCTACGTCCTGGCGCGCGTTCAGAAATTTGAAAGACATTGATCATTAGATCTTTTTCTGATGATTTATTGATTTTGGCTCAGATAAAAAACCAACAAATCGTTCACCCCCCCCCCCCCCCCCGATCCCCGTCTCCACATCTACCTTTTTGCCTTTCCGCCTCCTCCTCATCGACCCTCTTTAATGATCCCTTCGGGTGGTGGGGGGTGCAAAAAGAGGCGGAGCCAAATGAGAATGAGTTGGATAGGAATTGGTTCGGATGATGAAGCGAAGGGAAAGATGTGTGTGTGTGTGTGTGTGGGGTGGAGGGCTCATTTGTGAGATGAGCCTCGAGCTCTTCTGCTTCGGTTTTCTGTCACCCCTTCCTTAGCTAATTTAATGGAAAAATTTAATTTTTTTTTCTGGGAATTCTGAATGGAAATGTCATTCGACGACGACAAGAAAATTCAATTTTTATGTGTAAAATTCACATTTCTTCATTTATGGCATTTTTTTAGGATTTGCTTGAATTCGTTAAAATTACTGTATCTCAATCTAGTTTTTTTTGGAATTCTGCATTTTAATTTTTAATTTTTTTAAAAAGAATTAAATAAAATTCTCAAAATCCATGGTCTCACAACGAAAAAAAAACATTTTTTTTACCGTACTCCTGGAAATTTTTTTTTCTGAAATTTTCATAATTTTTTTTTGTTAAAAGCAATTGAAAACAGATAACAATTTTTTTAATTTTTCAATTGCTGAAAAAAAGTTTTTAAAAAAACTGAAATTTCCAGAGATATGCACAGACTGTTTCCCATTGGTATATTCCTTTTTCTTTTTGCTATAAGACTCCACGCAGCCGCCACCACTGAATCTTACTTTGATAGCAGTGAAGAGGCGCCTCACGTGCTTCTGAATCATGTAAGTTCTTCTGCGTCAAAGGTAATTTCCAGCGACCTGGCGAAAACTTGAAGGAAATCTTCAAATTTTCAGAAAAAAAATCAGAAAATTTTTTTTCCAGCTTAATGGATCAGAAGACGAGGATCTTGTGCAGGTCAGCGAAACACAGCCGATTTTTGTACCCGGTGAGAGAATTTTTTATTAATTTTTAGAGATCTTAGCGAAAAATGGGAAAACGGGGGAATTTTGTCTTAATAATCTGAAATTTCAGTGTCAAAATTTCAGTGTCAGTGTCTTTAGGTATTTTCTTGTAGAAAAAGCTTAAATTCTGAAAAAAAAAATAAAAAAAAAGAAAAGTTACATCTTCCGTTCACTTTGTTCTGAAAGGCTGACTGACTGACTGAAAAGTGAACTGAAAACTGACTGAAACTGACTGAAATTGACTGAAAACTGAAATTTCCGAAGACTGACTCTTTGAGGAATTAAGACTGAAAAAAACCGATTCAAAATTCCAATACGTGCTTGCCCTAGTGACGTAATCGTTGTTCATTCAATTTCACCCCCCACCCCCCCCCCCTGCTCCTTTGCGAAATTGGATCCACTAATCTAGCCAAATTGAGCCAAAAGACACGAGGAGCTGTGTAGATAAACCATAAAAATTTCAATTCTGTTTATCGCAGTTGCTCAGAGAGAAAAGGTGCTCAAAAACCTTTAAAAAATCAATTTCTTTAATTATATTTCCCCATTTTCCAAAAGCTTCTTCTCGGCTTTCTAGAACTGGAATTCTAGAATTCTAGAACTTGGTTCCCCCCCCCCACTGTTTTGTGCTGAACTTTGAAGGCTTTGGAATATTTAAAGATAGTTTTATCAATCTGAAAATTGAAAATCGGGCCTTCGGATTCTGTTGTGATTGTGCAACTTGAAGGAAGAAAATAAAAGAGCCCTGGTCCAGGAGTGTCACAAATCAAAACCGGTTAATGGGGTTTTTTGAGTGCGTGCACACTCATGAGCAGCGCCTCGGCATAGGTGTGACGAAAGAAGTGTTTTCAAACATTTTCCATTAGTTTGACGATTTATAGCGCTTCTCGGAACGTCTTAGCGGTCTAGAGGTGTTATGTTGAAAATCGAGAGGAAACGGTGGGGGGGGTGGCAGGGAAATATTTTAAAAATTTAATTTAAGAATTTAATTTAATTTAATTTAATTTAATTTAATTCAATTTAATTTAATTTAATTTAATTTAATTTAATTTTAAAAATTTAAGAAATACCTGAAAATATTTTTTATTTTTCAAAAACCGCTCTGCGCCTTTAAAGAGCCACAATTCTTTGAATTTCCAGTTTTTTGAATTTCATAGAATTTCAAATTCAAATTTTTCAAATTCATATTCAGGATCCTCGAAACGGCTAACCGAATATCTACTATCGAAGCACAATTTAAACGCACCGCCCGACGGATTACTGTACGTGGAGTATGAGCTCGAATTGGTTCACATTTTGGGAATCGACGAGCTGAAACAAACCATGACTGTGCTAATATATGTGGATGAACACTGGATTGATCCATCCCTTCAGTGGGATCCCGCCCTTTTTGGCGGTATTTCAAAGACATGGATTCCGTTGGATAAAATATGGGTTCCAGATATTATTGTTTTTAATATGTGAGTTTTGCCGATTTTTTTAAAGTTTTCTTTTTATTTGGCCATAAAGAATGCGCGTTGGTGTTTTTTTAGGATAATCTTGCTGAAAACAGATAATTTGCTGTGAAAATTCTACTGTAGTTGCCGAAAACCCACACGACATTTTTCAAAAAAAAAAAGTTTCAAAAAAAGTGCAAGTTTCACGATTTTCTCAAATTTTGAATTTTTTCAAAACTATCTATATTTACAAGCTGCAACTCACTGAATACGTTACTCAGGCCAGGTTTAACACTTCCAAAAAAATTCAGACCGATCGGCGCAGTTTCATCGAAGTTATCCCCAAAAAACGCAGAGTAGGGCGGAATTGGATTTTGGGAACTCGGAATGCGGAAAACGGAAAACGGAAAACAATTTTTTTCCGGAATCTGGAATTCGGAAGACGGAAAAAAAATTTTTCACGGAATTTGGAATTCGGAAGACGGAAAAAAAATTTTTTCACGGAAAAAAATTTTTCACGGAATCTGGAATCCGGAAGACGGAAAAAAATTTTTTCACCGAAAAAAATTTTTCACGGAATTTGGAATTCGGAAGACGGAAAAAAATTTTTCACGGAATCTGGAATTCGGAAGACGGAAAAAAAATTTTTCACGGAATTTGGAATTCGGAAGACGGAAAAAAAATTTTTTCACGGAAAAAAATTTTTCACGGAATCTGGAATCCGGAAGACGGAAAAAAATTTTTTCACGGAAAAAAATTTTTCACGGAATTTGGAATTCGGAAGACGGAAAAAAATTTTTCACGGAATCTGGAATCCGGAAGACGGAATGAAAAAACGACGGAATCCGGAATTCCGCCCATTAGATCACTGTTTAGACATCTTTTCGCTGGCAGGCTGTCTACTGTATAATGATTGTCTAATGTCGGCTTCTCTGTTTGCTCAGATGCTCAATTCCATTCCAGGAATCTGGACATGTAGCAGTGATCCATTTTCGGTGAAAAAATGAATTTTTTTTGGCAAAAATATGTGAAAAAAAAAGAAAAAAAAGTGCTTCCATTGCACAGTTTTGTCGTTCATCTCTTACGCAATTGGTGTGCAAAAACTATACATCTGAAAAACGGAGCATACATACAGATTCAATTTCAAGGGCGGAATTCCGGATTCCGCATTCCGCATTCCGCATTCTGCTGTTTTTCACATTCCGTATTCCGTTTTCCAGATTCCGTGAAAAAAGTTTTTTTCCGTTTTCCGTTTTCCGGATTCCGAGTTCCCAAAATCCAATTCCGCCCAACTATGAGTTTTAATACTTTATTCTCAATTGCTGTGAAAACTATACTTTTTTGAACTCCCGCAAAAATTTTTGTGAATAGAGCGCATTTACATCATTTGATCCCTTCATTAATGGTTAAAATTCCGTTTTCCGCATTCCGCATTCCAGATTCCGTCAAAATGTTTTTTTTCCGTTTTCCGGATTCCGAATTCCGTGAAAAATTTTTTTCCGTTTTCCGGATTCCGGATTCCGTGAAAATTTTTTTTTCTGTTTTCCGGATTCCGGATTCCGTGAAAAATGTTTTTTTTCCGTTTTCCGGATTCCGGATTCCAAGTTTTCAAAATCCAATTCCGCCCAACTATGAGTTTTAATAATTTAATCTAAATTGTTGTGAAAATTATACTTTTTTGAACTCCCGCAAAAATTTTTGTGAACAGAGCGCATTTACATCATTTTATCCCTTCATTAATGGTTAAAATTCCGTTTTCCGCATTCCGCATTCCGGATTCCACCGTTTTTTACATTCTGTATTCCGGATTCCAGATTCCGTGAAAAATATTTTTTTTCCGTTTTTCGGATTCCGGATTCCGTGAAAATTTTTTTTCCGTTTTTCGGATTCCGGATTCCGTGAAAAAATTTTTTTCCGTTTTCCGGATTCCGCATTCCGAATTCCGGATTCCGTGAAAATTTTTTTTTCTGTTTTCCGAATTCCGGATTCCGTGAAAATTTTTTTTCTGTTTTCCGGATTCCGAATTCTGTGAAAAAATGTTTTTTTTTTCCGTTTTTCGGATTCCGCATTCCGAATTCCGGATTCCGTAAAAATTTTTTTTTCTGTTTTCCGGATTCCGGATTCCGTGAAAAAATGTTTTTTTTTTCTGTTTTCCGGATTCCGAATTCCGTGAAAAAAATTTTTTTTTCCGTTTTCCGGATTCCGAATTCCGTGAAAAAAATTTTTTTTTTTCCGTTTTCCGGATTCCGGTTTCCAAGTTTTCAAAATCCAATTCCGCCCTACTCTGGAGCACACCAAGCCACAAATTATAATAATGAGCAAGATATGTGTGGGTAAACTAGCAATTATTGGGAAGGGTGTCACAACAACGAACGCGTCATTAAATTGAAGGAATGGGGGAGGGGGAGGTTGTGGGAGGTACGGATTTCGGAGAATTTGAAGATCTCGGGGAGGGGGGGGGGGGCTATACGGGAAGGGAATCGCAAGAAATCGCACTCCGGCCTCCACCTGCCCCCCGCCCCCCTGTTCTGAAACTTGACTTGCATAACTATTTGGGCGGCTTCTCGAAGCCCCCAATCGTTTAAAGGGTGAAATCTGACAGGTTGGCCCACGAGGACCTGCTCTCCGCCGTCCGCGCCCCCGCCCGAATCTACAGTAATGGTACGGTGATTGCGAGTCATCCGGCGGTGCACACAGTGTCCTGTGAGATCAACATCAAGCATTTCCCGTTGGATGATCAGCGATGTGCTATTGAGGTCTGAGGTCGCATGTCTAGAAAATCTGAAAATCTCTTTCTGTCTTCCAGATCGCCTCATGGGCCTACGGTCACGAGAAAATACGCCTGCACGCTCACACAGATCACTCCTTGGAGCACTACAAAAGGAATGAGGAGTGGCATCTATTGAACCTGAATGTGTCCGAGGAAAAATACGAGCATGAAGGCGTCGAGGTTTCAGAAGTGAAGTTCGAGATTTCATTGAAGCGCCGCCCACTTTTCTATATGGTCACCTTAACGTTTCCGAGCTATATAATGTGTGCAATATCGGTGGTTGGACTGTTTGCGAGATTCTCGACAACTGGCGAACGCGAGGAGAGATTCACTTTGGGAGTCACTGCAATTCTCACGATGGCCGTTCTTTCGCTGGTTGTTAGTGAAAAAGTGCCCCATAGTTCGACGCATGTACCATTGCTAGGTATGCTCTTTTAAATTTCATGCTGCTCAGCAGAGTTGGGCGGAATTCCGGATTCCGGATTCCGCATTCCGGATTCCGCCGTTTTTTTCGTTGTTGTGAAATGTATACTTTTTTGAACTCCCGCAAAAATTTTTGCGAACAGAGCGCACTTACATCATTTTTTATTATAAATATTCCCTTATTAATGGTTAAAATTCCGGATTCCGCGTTCCGCATTCCGGATTCCGCCGTTTTTTTCATTCCGTTTTCCGGATTCCGAGTTCCCAAAATCCTATTCCGCCCAACTCTGCTGCTCATGCTCTTTAGCTGAAAATTTTGGGCTTTAAGAAGGAAATCTTGAACTTTTAAGATTCTAGCTTTGAAGCAGATTGCTCGAAATCAAAATTTCTATTTTAAGTTAAGCGAATCTTGTCTTAAATGCTGAAACGTTTTCTGAAAATTACAGTCGCCTATTTCCTCTTCAATATGGTCATTGTGTCGATTGCCGCCATGACTACTGGAATTGTCATGAAAGTCCATCGATTGGGTCGTTATGGAGACGAGCCGAGCACATTTTGGATGAAGTTGTTCTTGCTGAAACCAATGTTCAGAAATTCTAAAGTAAGATTTTTAAAAATTTATTTTATTAAAATATCAGTCTGAAAACTACTTAACTATGCGCCTTTAAAGTCATCACAGAGTCATTTAGCGCTGAAATTTTCAAGTTTAAAGTTTGTGTTAAAAACAAATGTTTCTCGTTGATTTCTCGAGAAATTGTTCGAGAATGGAAGTTTTTTGAAAAATTTCTCGAAAAATTTCCGAAAACTCAACGAGAAAACATTCTCGAGAATTTCTCGAGAAAATCTCGAAAAAAAACATTTCGATAAAAAATAATAATAAACTAGTTCGAACGACACTCCGAAATAACGCAAAGCGCGTTGTTTATCGTATTACCATTCAAATAATTTTTCGCGATTTTTCGAGAAATTTTTCGAGAAATTCTCGAGAATTATTCGAAAAATTTCTCGAAAAATTTCCGAAAAATCAACGAAAAAAATTTCTCGAGAATTTCTCGAGAAATTTCCGAAAATTTTTTCGAGAAATTCTCGAGAAATCAACGAGAAAAATTTCTCGAGAATTTTCGGAAATTTTTTGAAAAATTTCTCGAAAAATTTCCGAAAAATCAACGAGAAAACATTCTCGAGAATTTCTCGAGAAATCCTCGAAAAAAAAATTTCGAAAAAAAATAATAATAAACTTGTTCGAACGACACTCCGAAATAACTCAAAGCGCGTTGTTTATCGTATTTCCATTCAAATCATTTTTCGCGATTTTTCGAGAATTTTTTTGAGAAATTCTCGAGAAATCAGCGAGAAAAATTTCTCGAGAATTTTTCGGGAATTTTTCGAAAAACGCATTTTTTTGAGAAATTATTTTTCGAAACGACACACTGGTTCTGAAAATCGCTAAAATTAAAACATTTTTTTCTCAAAATCTTGCGAAAGCTCAGAGTTTTCAACGCTGAAAAATCAACTTCTAGAAATTTCCAAAAATCCCTAATTACCCGGGTTTTCAGCGTCGAAAATACCGTATGAATCCGGAAGAGCCGACTCAAGTGATTCTGGTCTCCGAAGCGAAGAATGGAGAGGTTCTGACGAAAAAGAGCACAGAGCTCAATGGCACCATCGTTAAGGAAGTGATGGTGAATGTGTTAGGGAGATTAAGATTCTGTAACTTCAAAATTTCAGCTCTCAAATCGTCTGGAGGCTCTGGAAGAGTACATTCGGAAAATGGTGAATCGTTGTGAGACCATTAAGGTTGGCGTTTTATTTTTTTTCTGGTTTTTGACCAGGTTGACTTTTTACCGTTCAAAAACCATGATCGGCTCAGCTTCCGGTGCTCTCTCGTCATTTTGTGCGCTGCATTTCTATCTGTTCTTTGCACGCGGCACCCCATCCGCTTCGCGGCCGCTTAAAGGAGGGGGGGGGAGAAGCGAAATGACAACTGTGCCCATAAATTGTCTTTAGCAGCAGGCGCCTTCAGTAGCAGCACACTTTTGTTTTATATTTCTTTGATTTCTGTTTTCTCCACCTCCAGCGCTTTAACCGAACGAAACAAAAAAATATATATTTAAAGATAGGGAGATAGGGACAATAGCAAAGCGCCGAAGGCACGCCAGCAGAAACGAATTCTGAATTCTGCGTGCTTCCAAATACAAGTTTGTCCGGATGTCCTCTGAAATGGGGATTTTCAGCATTTTTTTTTTGAATTTTTAGCAATTTTTGCAGTGGGAACTCGACGAAATCGACGCGTCGGAAAACATCGAACTCGTCCGACGTCGGTCCACAAATGGGTACGTCCGGATTTCAGAGAGACTCGACATCGTCTTCATGTTCTTCTTCCTCTCCGTCGTCACTATTCCTGTGGCGGTGCTCTTTTATTTGAGTTAAACATGACTTAAAAATGTTCGCTGGAAAAACACGGGTTTTAGTTACGATTCCCCACCCTCCCCGTTCCTTACTTTTTCGTTGTTTTTTTTTTGTTTCATTCTGTCGGAAAAAATATAAATATTAACAAAAGAAAAAGCAATTTTTAAAAATAATTTTCACCGTGTTTCAATTTAATTGTTTTTTTCATTGAATTATTGCAAAAATTCATTTATTTGGGATTTTTTTTTGTAAATTAAAAAATGAATTGAAAATAAATATTTTTTCGTGAAAAACCAAAGATCTTGAATCAGTGTTTGTATGGTTGGTAGACTCCGGCTCCGCCTCCTTCGGGAGCACGTTTTGGGCATGGACAGTACTGAAAATCGATAATTTAAAATTTCTCTTAAAAATAATATATTTTTTAAATATATTTGTTAAGAAAAACTCATTGAAATGACTAATTTTAGCAGTTTTTAAAACTCAGAATGATACGCCAACACCAGAGAAAGGCGGAATTCCGGATTCCGCCGTTTTTTTCATTCTGTCTTCCGGATTCCAGATTCCGTGAAAAAAAATTTTTTTCCGTTTTCCGGATTCCGGATTTCGTGAAAAAATATTTTATTTCGTTTTCCGCATTCCGGATTCCGCGATATGGCGTTTTTATCAGAGAAGGGCGGGATTCCGGATTCCGGATTCCGGATTCCGCCGTTTTTTTCATTCCGTCTTCCGGATTCCAGATTCCGTGAAAAAATTTTTCGGTTTTCCGTTTTCCGGGTTCCGCGATATGGCGTTTTTATCAGAAAAGGGCGGAATTCCGGATTCCGCATTCCGAATTCCGCCGTTTTTTTCATTCCGTCTTCCGGATTCCAGAATCCGTGAAAAAATATTTTTCCGTCTTCCAGATTCCAGATTCCGTGAAAAATTTTTTTTTCCGTTTTTCGTTTTCCGGATTCCGAGTTCCCACAATCCAATTCCACCCTACTCTCGATTTTTCAAAATAATACAATTTTTGACTTCTGGGACTCTTGTATAATTAGAAAAAAATTCTCAAAAATCGATAATTTTCAATTTCTCTTTAAAAACAATATTTTTAAAAATATTTGTTAAGAAAAACGACTAATTTTCGAATTTTTTTTTAAATTTGTGAACTTACCAACGCATCCTGTCCATTTTGACCTGGTTTTCCAACGTCCCCAGCCACTCCAGATGGTCCTTGTCTTCCACGTTCGCCTTGAATTCCAATGGGGCCCAAGAACCCATCGGCACCGGGTCTTCCTCTGCCACCCCTCTCCCCTTCGGCTCCCTCCGCTCCAATTGGCCCAATTGATCCTTTCGCCCCGCGTACTCCCTTCTCGCGCATCGTATCCATTCCACGTCTTCCGATGGCTCCAGATGGCCCTGGTGGTCCTGGAGCGCCGCTGGCCCCCAGCTCGCCGTTATGCCCCGGTGCTCCATTGTTTCCTGGCGTGCCTGCTGCTCCCGACTGTCCACGTTGTCCGCGAGGGCCAGTTGCACCAGTTGGTCCGGGTGGTCCCGTCTCGCCGGCTGGGCAGTATTGGCATCCCGGGTCTTGGTAAATCGTTGAGACGTCTCCAGAATTTGAGCCCATTTTTCCAGATGCTCCGAGCTCTCCGGGAGCACCGTCAACACCCGGTGCTCCTTTGGCACCCGGTGGACCTGCCGGACAGTTGTTCGATTCTACGTTGCAGTCTGCAAACAAGAGCATATTTTTGAATTTCAGAATTTCAGAACTTAAACTTCGCTGGTCAGGCGCGCCTTTGACTCATTTTCAGAGTATCAAACTCACTGCATTCTGGAGAGATGGATGGAGCATGTGCGTCGACTCCTAAAGATGGCGGGAGAGCATACGATTCAGCCACTCTTTCATAATAGCTTTGTCTTTTCGTACGATCAATTGGAATGTTTTTGGCGGTCGCCAAATTTCGCAGATCGTTCCACGTGGCGTCACGGAGCACCTGCGAATCAGAGAATGTCTAGCATGTACTTTGCGTAGAAGCGCGCCTTTGACGCTTTTCCAAAACTGGGAAATGAAGCTTACTTTAGCCTCCTGAATCTGCTGATCAAACTCTGCCCAAACAAGATCCAAATCATTTTTGGTCTGGAGAACAAACACGCACACCGACAGAAATACAAAGAACGAGGTGCCGACGACAAGGAATTCAGAAGAAATCATGGTAAAAAACGCGAAAAAATGCTGCGCAATGGTAAATTGAATTCAAGCAGACACATTTATAGTTCTCCCAACTCTCGATCCGCCCTTCTTTAAGAATTTGTTATTCCGATTTTATGCAAATTGGAGTCTTTTGAAAGTGAACGGATGAAAGAAGGCCCCCGCTGCTGAAGATGTGACGCCTCTTTTGACCACTGGAATAATTAATGGAAGAGGAAGGAGGAATGGGCTTATGGAAATAAGGGATGCAAACCGGAAACTGGACTTTGCCGAAAATTAAAACTTCTATCAGCAAAGCTCAGAAGCAAAAAGCAGGCGCTGGTGAGCGAGCTTCAGGCGATCCGTTATGATAGAGAACTGCTCAGATCGTCTCACAAGAGATTTAAACTGGAAATGTGCGGCTGAAAATTGGCAAAACGAATAATGATGAAATAATGAACAAAATTTTGAATTATTTGTGCGCGCGAAATGCGTCAGCAGCCTGCGCCATGGCGCTAAACTTGCGGTGCAATATTTAAAAGCCAACCTGTAAGTAAGCCTTTGCTCTGTAATTGCAGCAAAAGGTGGCGAATGGCGAAATCTCATCCTATTAATTATGCCGCACACTGTCGTTTAACTGCTGAAAAAAATTGACGGAAAAAAATAAATTAATTGAATTAAAAATAATTGAAATTATTTTTAAATGTTAAATGAAAATCAAAAAGTAATATTTGGGGATCAAAAATCAAGTTTAAAAAATTTGAAAATTCAAAATTAGTTTAAGAGTTTAAAGCAAAATCTCATCCTATTATTTATGCCGCGCACTGCATATCGCGTTCAGAGTGACGTCAGGCCGACGGAAAATAATAAATTAATTGAATTAAAAATAATTGAAATTATTTTTAAATATTTTTAAATATTGAAAATCAAAAATCAAGTAAAAAAAAAACTGAAAACACATTCAAAAATAACATAAGCGAATTGATTCTTATGGGGTTATTCACGATAGCATTTTAATGCAAAAAAATGCATTTTAATTCAGTACTATGTTCAATTAAAATGCAAGGCGGTGTCGGGTATCGCCATCGAGAAAGTCTATGCGCCTTTAATTTATTTTTGGCTTTCAAATAAATAATTTTACTATTTTCTCACCATTGCCATAGTAATTTTACGCTTTTTCGCCTCCTCATCGTTCATTTTTGGCTGTAAAATATTATTTTTATCAAATTAATTTAAATTTTTTCCGAAAATGTGCATTTTTCGCACAATAGGAGTTCTTCTGGAAAAAAAAATTGAGGGCCTCGTAAATCGACACATTAAAGGCGCATAGACTTTCTCGGTGACGATACCCGACACCGCCTTGCATTTTAATTCAGAATAGAACTGAATTAAAATGCATCTTTTTGCATTAAAATGCAATCGTGAATAACCTCATTAAAAATTGAAAATTATCAAATATAAAAATTTAAATTTAAATATTTAATTTATTAATTTATTAATTGAAACAAAATGAGAATGTGTGATTTTCAAAAATGTTCAGATTTGGTGATTAATCTATTTTTACCTCTTCCGCCAAATTCCGCCAAACGCCAAAGGTGGCGAATGGCGAAATCTCATCCTATTAATTACGCCGCACACTGTATATCGCGTTCAGAAAAAAATTGACGGAAAATAATAAATTAATTGAATTAAAAATAATTGAAATTATTTTTAAATATTGAAATTCAAAAATCAAGTTAAAAAAACTGAGAACACATTTAAAAATAGCATAATTGCGAATTGATTCTTCAAAAAAATTGAGAATTATCAAATATAAAAATTTAAATTTAAATATTTAATTTATTAATTCATTAATTGAATCAAAAACGAAAATGTGATTTTCAAAAATTTTTAGATTTGACGATTAATCTATTTTTACCTCTTCCGCCAAGTTCCCCCCCCCCCAGATGTTCGATGCCTGTTGATCGGTGATTCGATTTTGCATTACCGATCCCCATTTATAATCATTATCCGTTTTCGTTTTCCCAGCCGTCTGCCGCCCGTTCCCCGTCTCTTTAATCATTGAAAATACAGGTCATTATGACCCGCCGTATTCTTCTTTCATCATTTGATTTTCGTTGTTCCGCTAGATTTCCGTCTGTTTGTCCGGATGTCCTTGTCTGTATTTCTCTGGGAGTCCGAGCGCTTTAAGAAGCGAAATAATTCGGATTTACAGAAAAAAAAATAACAGTTCGTGAGAGTTGAAAATAACAAAATGCGGAAGCAGCGCAAAATACTAGACATCCGCTTTTTTTATTATTATTTTTTTGTTATTTTGATGTGATTTGTCGCCTCCCTTCCCTTGTTCCTCTCCGATCGATTGGATCCACTGAACAATTATAAAGATCACGGAGCTCCGCCCCTTGCGACATCCTCCACTTGATCTTTCCTCCCAAACAGAAAACCAGCTGTCTGTTATTTTCCAGTTCACAGGTTTCGATGCGTTTTGTGAAGGCTGGGGTGTCTCCGGCGCGTCTACAGCCCATTCTTTGTGATTTCAGTGTGCAGAAAACCTTTTTTTTTTCGTGCTTTACTTGCTGATTACAAATTTTTGTTTCAGGTAAATTAAGCGGAATGAAAGTGGCATCCGAGAAGACTTCGGTGACCATTACTGCTGAACAACTCAGCCGTATACCGTCAATCGTCAACCCGGAAACTAGGGAAAACGAGAAGACAGGCGAGTCTGTGTGTCGGTTTGGACAGATGTCTGTGCATCTGAATTCAAAAATATGTTCCGTTTTAATACAGTACTGGCCAAAAAGGTAGTAACTTTGCTGAAATTTGAGGGATCGATCTGAAAATTTTACTGTACATGTCGTACACGGTGACGACAAATTGCGTACAAGGAAATTGCATTATTTTCAGAAAAAAATGTTTTTTTTTTCAATTTTGGGCAAAAATGCGCTGCTAGTGCTCATGTTAACTAGAATGCGCGTCATCATCTTGAATTCGTCCTGCGCAAAGATAGACATAGTGTTGGTACACATAAGACGAATGCAAGACGAACTGAAAGACGAATGAAGACGAGACGAAATGTCATTCTAGCAGTGTATCAGCTACACCACTTGCCAAAAAGGTATGATATTATGGTTTTTTGAGAGTAACTTTGCTGAAATTTGAGGAATTCATCTGAAAATTTTACTGTACATGTCGTATACGGTGACGACAAATTGCGTACAAGGAAATTGCAAAATTTCCAGAAAAAATTTTTTTTTTCAATTTTTTACAAAAATGCGCTGCTAGCGCTCCTGTTAACTAGAGTGCGGTGCCAGAACATTTTCACTGCAAAAATGCGAATCTTCGTCTTGAATTTGTCTGACTTGCGTAAGACAAATGCAAGACAAACTGAAAGACGAATGAAGACGAGTGTTTTAGCGCATTCTAGCATCAGCTACACCACTGGCCAAAAAGGTATAATATTATGGTTTTTTGAGAGTAACTTTGCTGAAATTTGAGGAATTCATCTGAAAATTTTACTGTACATGTCGTACACGGTGACGACAAATTGCGTACAAGGAAATTGAACATGGATCGGAGCATCGTCCAGAGGAGTTCTACGGACATACAGATGATCGTGAAGAGTCCAAATGAAGTCACACTATCCCTGAGAACCGTCAGAAGACCTTTCCAGCATGCTGGGCTCCACGGACGATGGATTTAAGCTTTGTCTTAAAATATCAGATCGATCCGGGAAGTTTCAGAAAAGTTATGCTCGAAAAACTATTTGTGATAACCTTTTTGGCCAGTACTGTAGTTATGTCCGTTGGTTGGCATCCGAAATATGCCCGGATGAATTTCCAGACATTCTCCTTCTGCCACCCGGACAGATCTACCTCAATTTCAGCATTTCAGACAAAACTCCGGGCGGCGTCCGCTATCTGGTTCTGTTTTTGTCGATGACGTGTCTGTCTTTCATGATGTCAAACGTTATTTGCTTCAACTTCACCGTGCTGTGCATGCCTGGAAACGGAGAGAGCTCCGAGATAACAGAGAATCACACGCGCTACGCCGGGTACAATCGGAAGGAAAAGACGTGGCTTTTCGGTGCAGTGGCCGTTGGAGCCATGTTTGGGCTCTTTCCAGTAATCATCGGGATTAGTGCATATGGTTTACGGTGAGATAGACAGATTTTTTCGATGGAAAGCGTTGAATTTCAGAAAAGTCTTCTTTGCCGCTGGCCTGCTCACAACAGTGTCGACTTTTTTGATTCCAATATTGGCACCACAGGACTTTAATTTGTTCTTGCTGTTGAGATTCTTACAGGTAAATAATACCAGAGTAGGGCGGAATTGGATTTTGTGAACTCGGAATCCGGAATCCGGAATCCGGAAAACGGAAAAAAAAATATTTTTTCACGGAATCCGGAATCCGGAAAACGGAAAAATATTTTTCAAGGAATCTGGAATCCGGAAAACGGAAAAAATATTTTTTCACGGAATCTGGAATCCGGAAAAAGGAAAACAATTTTTCACGGAATCTGGAATCCGGAAAACGGAAAACATATCTTTTCACGGAATCTGGAATCCGGCAAACGGAAAAAATTTTTTCACGGAATGTGGAATCCGGAAAACGGAAAAAATATTTTTTCACGGAATCCGGAATCCGGAAAACGGAAAAAAGTTTTTTTCACGGAATCTGGAATCCGGAAAAGGAAAAAATATTTTTTCGCGGAATCTGGAATCCGGAAAACGGAAAAAAATATTTTTTCGCGGAATCTGGAATCCGAAAAACGGAAAAAAATATTTTTTCACGAAATCTGGAATCCGGAAAACGGAAAAAATATTTTTTCACGGAATCTGGAATCCGAAAAACGGAAAAATATTTTTTCACGGAATCTGGAATCCGGAAAACGGAAAAAAATAATTTTTCACGGAATCTGGATTACGGAAAACGGAAAAAAACATTTTTCACGGAATGTGGAATCCGGAAAACGGAAAAAAACATTTTTTCACGGAATGTGGAATCCGGAAAACGGAAGAAAACAATTTTCACGGAATCTGGAATCCGGAAAACGTAAAAAATATTTTTTCACGGAATCTGGAATCCGGAAAACGGAAAAAATATTTTTCACGGAATCTGGAATCCGGAAGACGGAATGAAAAAAACGGCGGAATCCGGAATTCCGCCCTTCTCTGCAGAGTAGGGCGCGGAATTGGATTTTGGGAACTCGGAATCCGGAAAACGGAAAAAAGAATTTTTTACGGAATTCCGCGCTTCTCTGGTAAATACTATGAATAACCGCCGGAACCACACAGAAAGAGTCAATTTTCAGGGAACCGCCTACGCTGCATGCATGCCAGCCGTCGGAGCCATCACCTCATCGTGGGCCTCTCTCACCCAACAGGGACTGTTTATTGCCGCATTAACGACTTTCGGACAACTTTCTTCGGTATTTTCGATGCCGGTGGCTGGAGAGCTGTGCATTTCTTCGTTGGGATGGAAGTCGGTCTACTATTTGCATGCCGCCATTTCGTTGGCCGTTTTTGTGGTCTGGTTTACGGTGTTCACCGATTCACCGAGTGAGTTTCACTGAGCACCGTCTTCAATAGGAGCTCTTGTAAATATAGATAGTTTTGGAAAAAAAAACCAAAATTTGAGAAAATCATGAAAAATTCACTTTTTTTGAAAAAAACTTCAAAATATCTATTTTAAAATTTCTGCAAATTGCCGTGAAAGTGCTCCGCAGCTACAGTATACTTTTCGCAGCAAAATATCTGTAAATCCCAAAAAAACAGTTCTCTGTCAGTGTTACGCAGCTACCATTCAGACTATACAATACTGGCCATAAAGAATGCGCGCGGGTGTTTTTTTGGGATAACTTCGCTGAAAACAGATATTTTGTTGTGAAAATTCTACCGTAGCTGCGGAACACCCTCACGACAACTTGCAGAAAATGAAATTTCGTCATTGCAAAAGTTTTTAATTTTTTTCAATTTTTCCTTTTTTTTCCATTTTTGAGTATTTTTTATTTATTTTCAGTTTTCGATTCAGAAGTTTTGTAAATCGATGCAAAAGGGTACCCAAAAAAGTATTGAACACTTTAAAACCGTATTTTGATGAAATATTTTGAAGTTTTTGTGTTTTCTAACATTGTTTTAAAAAGTTTCAAAAAAGTGCATTTTTCACGATTTTCTCAAATTTTTTTTCAATTTTTTCTGTTTTTTTTCCATTTTTGAGTATTTTTATTTATTTTTAGCTTTTGATTCAGAAGTTTTGTAAATCGATGCAAAAGGGTACCCAAAAAAGTATTGAACATTTTAAAACCGTATTTTGATGGAATATTTTGAAGTTTTTGTATTTTCTAACATTGTTTTTAAAAGTTTCAAAAAAGTGAATTTTTCACGATTTTCTCAAATTTTTTTCAATTTTTTCCGTTTTTTTTTCATTTTTGAGTGTATTTATTTATTTTCAGTTTTTGATTCAGAAGTCTTGTAAATCGATGCAAAAGGGTACCCAACAAAGTAATGAACATTTTAAAACCGTATTTTGATGGAATATTTTGAAATTTTTGTGTTTTCTAACATTTTTTAAAAAGTTTCGAAAAAGTGCATTTTTCACGATTTTCTCAAATTTTTTTCAATTCTCTCCGTTTTTTTTTCTATTTTTGAGTATTTTTATTTATTTTCAGTTTTTAATTCAGAAGTGTTGTAAATCGATGCAAAATTGTACCCAAAAAAGTATTGAACATTTTAAAACCGTATTTTGATGGAATATTCAGAATTTTTTGTGTTTTCTAACATTGTTTTTAAAAGTTTCGAAAAAGTGCATTTTTCACGATTTTTTAAAATTTTTTTCAATTTTCTCCGTTTTTTTTTCTATTTTTGAGTATTTTTATTTATTTTCAGTTTTTAATTCAGAAGTGTTGTAAATCGATGCAAAAGGGTACCCAACAAAGTATTGAACATTTTAAAACCGTATTTTGATGGAATATTTTGAATATTTTGTGTTTTCTATTATCGCCGTAAAAAAGTTCCGACATTTTTTCGAGCCCGCGAAAATCGGGATTTGAATTTAGAGGCTCCGCCCATTTCATCATCAGAGCGCATTTGCTCTGCGCGATATATTTTTATCAGAAGAAACGAAAAAAAAAAATTAATGACGCAAATTGATATATTTAAACATTCGAAGAAACGTGTAAAAAAATTCACTATTAATACAATTTCGTTCTTTTAATCCAGTTTAATTCTGAAAATTCAGAAGAAAAAATAAAAATTCAAAAAATATATCGCGCATAGCAAATGCGCTCTGATGATGAAATGGGCGGAGCCTCTAAATTCAAATCCCGATTTTCGCGGGCTCGAAACAATGTCGGAACTTTTTTACAGCGATAACAACATTGTTTTAAAAAGTTTCAAAAAAGTGCATTTTTCACGATTTTCTCAAATTTTTTTCGATTTTTTCCAAAACTATCAATATTTACAAAGTAAAAATTACTAAATATGTTACTCAGGCCAGTTTTAACACTGTCAAAAAAATTTAGACCTATCTGAGCAGTTCCAGCTAAGTTATCCCAAAAAAACCCGCTGCGTGCATTCTTTATGGCCAGTACTGTAGTTAAGGAATTTTTTTGGCAGCCGACAATAAACTCGTCCGAGCCCCGGAACTATGCGCTATCCAAAAGGGAAAGTCGCCGTCAGCAAATGCTAAACACCAAGAGCGTGATGCGACACCGTACCTGGAGATCCTGACCACGCCCTCTATTTGGGGCGTTTGGGTTGGTGCACTGGGCGATCTGATAGCCGTCCAACTAATTCATATCTACTCACCCGTCTATTTGCATGACATTGGAGGGTATTCCGTGGAAAAGACGGGATTCGCCGCCGCCATTCCTGTATTATTTCAGTTTGTCACCAAGATGTGTGCCGGTCATTCGAGTGACAAGATTCAAGGTGAGCGGAAGGGAAATTCATACCTTTATGGCCGGTGTACTGTAACTTGCTCTTTGCATGCTCAATTTTTGCAATTTTCGCTGCCCCTCACAGTCTTTCTTGCTCCAGATGCATTTTCAGCTTTTTCTGAATACATTGCCTTGTTCTTGTCGGTGCTCATTCTACATACAGTACACCGGCCATAAAGGTATTAATTATGGTTTTTCGACAATATAATCAGAGAAGGACGGAATTCCGGATTCTGGATTCCGCCGTTTTTTTCATTCTGTCTTCCGGATTCCGGATTCCAGATTCCGTAAAAAAAATTGTTTTCCGTTTTCCGTTTTCCGGATTCCGTGAAAAAAAATTTACCTTTATGGCCGGTGTACTGTAACTTGCTCTTTGCATGCTCAATTTTTGCAATTTTCGCTGCCCCTCACAGTCTTTTTTGCTCCAGATGCATTTTCAGCGTTTTTTGATTACATTGTCTAAAAATCCCCATTCTGCAATGCTCCTTCTACATACAGTACACCGGCCATAAAGGTATAAATTATGCTTTTTCGACAATATAATCAGAGAAGGACGGAATTCCGGATTCCGGATTCCGCCGTTTTTTTCATTCCGTTTTCCGTTTTCCGGATTCCAGATTAAGTGAAAAATTTTTTTTTCGTTTTCCGTTTTCCGGATTCCGTGAAAAAATTTTTTTTCCGTTTTCCGTTTTCCGGATTGCTGGTGTACTGTATCTATTTTTTTTTCTCTGTTTCAGGCATCTCGGAGACCACTAAACTGCGAATCTACAATAGTATAGCACTGGGTGCAAGTGCCATATTCTTTGTCGCCTTGGGCTTCGTTAAGGAAGGTCAGGGAATGGTTGGCTTGGTGTTGATGACTCTGGCAACCGCCATGTTCGGCTTTAATGGAGGAGGATTTACCAAGGTATCTCTGTTTTTTTTTTTGGGAACTCGGAATCCGGAATCCGGAAAACGGAAAAAAATTTTTTCGCGGAATCTGGAATCCGGAAGACGGAATGAAAAAAACGGCGGAATCCGGAATTCCGCCCTTCTCTGCAGAGTAGGGCGCGGAATTGGATTTTGGGAACTCGGAATCCGGAAAACGGGCAAACAATTTTTTCGCGGAATGTGGAATCCGGAATTCCGCCCTTCTCTGCAGAGTAGGGCGCGGAATTGGATTTTGGAAACTCGGAATCCGGAAAACGGGCAAAAAATTTTTTCGCGGAATGTGGAATCCGGAATTCCGCCTTTCTCTGCAGAGTAGGGCGCGGAATTGGATTTTGGGAACTCGGAATCCGGAAAACGGAAAACGGAAAAATTTTTTTTTGCGGAATCTGGAATCCGGAATCCGGAATTCCGCCCTTCTCTGGTAATCACCATTTTTTTCGATTTACTGTATCTCCGCGCAGTGAAAACAATGCTCAGTAGGCTTCCGATGAATGCATGTAGAGCTAATCATTATTTATTGCAGTGCGCCGCCCTTGTCTCCCGCCAATACTCTCATTTCGTGATGGCCAATGTGCAATTTCTACTGTGCCTCTCAATGCTCGTGTGCCCTCTCTTGGTATCCTGCCTACTTCGAAACGGCACAATTGCAGAATGGAGATTGGTGTTCTTCGTGCATGCTGCAATTTTGGTGGTCTGCAACGCCGTGTTCTGCCTTCTAGCAACCGCCAAACCTGCGCCATGGACCGACCGATCACTCAAATCGTCGGCTTCTAAGAATACACCATTGTACACTTTGAAGTATTGAGGATTCTGAATTTTTCTAAACATTTTCCTTCTGAAGACGGGTATCTGTGTTGTTTTGGTTTATATATGTTAAGGCTTCCAAGAAAGACGAAATAAGACCGTCTGGTCTCGTCTTAGTCCTCGTCTAGAATTCGTCTGACGCAGACGAATGCAAGACGAAGGAAGAAGCCTTAATTTATATATACGCTTTCTCGTTCTGAAAATGTCTCATCTTCTCATTTGTCTGAAATTTAAAGAATAACAAACAAATTCATAAGAATCCATAAGAAATGCAGAGTTTGCACCCGTTTTGAACTGGAAATAAATTTCAGAGAAAAATCGGCAAAAAACACAGAAAATCACTGAATTAATACGTTTTTCTGCGCCGGAATTTTCACACTAATTGATGTTGTTCGGTGATTTGGAAGACGTCCTCTGCGGCTTCACGCGTCTTCTTTGGCGTGGAGAACGAGACGACTGAAAATTTCAGCAAAATTAAAGCGAAGATTCTGGAGATTTTTCAACTCACAACGATGTCTGTTAGTGTCGATACTCTCATGGAGTGGCAGGACCAATGCTTCGGTGGAACGACGATTTGGAGTTCGAATTTGCTGAAAAAAAACGAGTTTTGCAATTATACAGTACTGGCCATAAAGATATGATTTTTTGGTTCCCAGTTTTTCTTGCTCCAGGTGCATTTTCAGCTTTTTCAGACATTTCAGACGCCTGCTTTTGAATACATCACCTAAAATCACCATCCCGCAATGCTCTTTTTGCCGGTGCTCATTCTACATACAGTACCGGCCATAAAGGTATTATATTATGGTTTTTCGACAATATAATCATAGAAGGGCGGAATTCCGACTTCCGTATTCCGCCGTTTTTTTTCATTCTGTTTTCCGGATTCCAGATTCCGCAATATGGCGTTTTTAGCAGAGAAGGGCGGAATTCCGGTTTCCGCATTCCGGTTTCCGCATTCCGTATTCCGGATTCCGTCGTTTTTTTCATTCAGTCTTCCGGATTCCAGATTCCGTAAAAACATTTTTTTTTCCGTTTTCCGTTTTCCGGATTCCGTGAAAAATTTTTTTTTCCGTTTTCCGTTTTCCGGATTCTGTGAAAAAAAATTTTTCTGTTTTCCGTTTTCCGGATTTCGTGAAGAAATTTTTTTTCCGTTTTCCGTTTTCCGGATTCCGTATTCCGCCGTTTTTTTCATTCTGTTTTCCGGATTCCAGATTCCGCAATATGGCGTTTTTATCAGAGAAGGGCGGAATTCCGGTTTCCGCATTCCGCATTCCGGTTTCTGCCTTTTTTTTCATTTTGTCTTCCGGATTCCAGATTCTGTGAAAAAAAATTTTTTCCGTTTTCGGATTCCGTGAAAAATTTTTTTTCCGTTTTCCGTTTTCCGGATTCCAGATTCTGTGAAGAAATATTTTTTCCGTTTTCCGGATTCCAGATTCTGTGAAAAAAAATTTTTTTTCGTTTTCCGAATTCCAGATTACGTGAAAAAATTTTTTTTCTGTTTTCCGTATTCCGGATTTCGTGAAGAAATTTTTTTTCCGTTTTCCGTTTTCCGGATTCCGAGTTCCCAAAATCCAATTCCGTCCTACTTTGCAGAGAAGGGCGGAATTCCGGATTCCGGATTCCAGATTCCGTGAAAAAAATTTTTTTTCCCTTTTCCGGATTCCGGATTCCGAGTTCCCAAAATCCAATTCCGCCCTACTCTGAATATAATACCCGGTACTGTAGATAGAAGGGGTCAAAAACGGAGCCGAACGCCAACACCGGATATTCAGTTTTAAACAGAAAACGCGTCAAAGGCGCTCCAGATTAGATAAAGGATGCGGACATCTCTACAAACCGACAGTCACCTCATGAAACGCCGAATGATGTGCAACTGTAGCTCCTCCCCCGGCGATAATATCGTTTAGTTCGACACTTCCTCGCTCCTCTGATGATTCCTCGGCACTTGACACGTGCCGAGATTTTCTGCGAACAGATCGCCACATTCCGAATCCGCTGACCGACCGGGTACGGCTCGACTGCTGACTGGACGGCCCTTTGTTCAACGGAATACTCGGCGATTTGATCATGCGTAACGACGGGGGATTCGCCGGAACGCTGTCCGCTGCAACGTCATCGGAATCCTCCACATCTTCTGGAATGTTCTCCTTCATCGTTGGTAACGTCTTCTTCTGATGAACACTCTGACGTCGATCGATGCTCTGGCGGGAAGATGTGCCGCGTTGTGCTGTGGAGGCAGCCGATGAGTCAGAATGAGGATCCGCCATTGTTGGAGTGTAGCTTCTGGCCATCTCCATTGGCTTCATCGTCAACTCTTCTTTCAGCTGCTGAAGCTCCTGATGACATTTGACAATTAGCACTGACGTCGAAAGGATGTTGTGGCATTTGTCATTAAGCTTTTCTAGAATTTCAGCTTGCCACGCAGCTTCCTGCTCTGATCCGGGCTTTTGTTTCATCTGAAAATCAGAGCGTCGTTTTTTTTCATTCCGTTTTCCGTTTTCCGGATTCCACTTACCTTATTCTGAATCATGGGCAGTATGAAGAGAGAAATCGGTAAATTGGAGTGGAGCAGAAAATCCACAAAAGCCAGAGCACTTGGCGTACCCGGCTTCTTTGCTAGAAGATCTTTGACAAGCCGGGCGACACGCGGCCACATTGGCGCAAGAAGTTTCCCGAATGTCAGCATAAGCACTTTCAGACCCAAATAGATGGATTGGCAAATGGATTCTCTCACGATACGATGCGTGGATACTGTAGCTGAGTGACCCCTGTCAGTGACCGACACGGAGCCCTGGCGTCCAGTAACATCTGCAAATAAATAGATTGATGATTGACACCAGTGTGTCGTTTCGAAAAATGGTTTCTCGAAAAATGCGTTTTTCGAAGAATTTCCGAAAATTCTCGAGAAATTTTTCTCGTTGATTTCTCGGGAATTTCTCGAGAATTTCTCGAAAAATTTCTCGAGAAATCGCGTAAAATGATTTGAACGGAAATACGATAAACAACGCGCTTTGCGTTATTTCGAAGTGTCGTTCGAACTAGTTTATTATTATTTTTTATCAAAAATTTTTTTTCGAGAATTTCTCGAAACATTTTTCTCGTCGATTTCTCGAGAATTTTTTGAAAATTTTCGAACATTTTCGAGAATTTCTCAAAAAAAAAATTTCGGAAATTTCTCGAGAGATCGCGTAAAATGATTTGAATGGAAATACGATAAACATCGCGCTTTGCTTTATTTCGGAGTGTCGTTCGAACTTGTTTATTATTAATTTTTATCGAAATTTTTTTTTTGAGAATTTTTCTCGTTGATTTCTCGAGAATTTTTCGAGAATTTTCGAAATTTTTCGAGAAATCTCGAAAAACGATTTGAATGGAAATACGATAAACAACGCGCTTTTCGTTATTTCGGAGTGTCGTTCGAACTAGTTTATTAATATTTTTTATGGAATTTATTTTTCGAGAATTTTTGAAAAAAATTTTTGGAAATTTTCCGAGAAATTTTCGAGAAATTTTTCTCGTTGATTTCTCGAGAATTTTTCGAGAAAAAAATTTCGGGAAGTTCTCGAGAATTTCTCGAAAAATTTCTCTATTAATCGCGTGAAATGATTTGAATAGAAATACGATAAACAACGCGCTTTGCGTTATTAAAATTTTTTATCGAAATGTTTTTCCGATAATTTTCGATATTTTTTCGAGAATTTCTCAAAAAAATTTTCTCGTTGATTTTTCGGAAATTTTTCGAGAAAAAAAAATTTTTTTCTCGAGAATTTTTCAGAAAATTTTTTCAAAAAATTTCTCGAAATGCTTTCAAAACGACACACTGATTGACACCAAATAGCTCATTACCTTGTGCTCCTCTAATAAAAGACGTTGTGAGAGTGCTTGTACTAATTAGAGGTGGCGCCTGTTGCTTGACCAACGGTGGAGAAATTGCGTTATGCATTACAGTAAGGCACTGAGCCAAGTCTTTGCTTTGAAAAATGGATTGCTCTTTTGGGTGATTCGGAATTCGTAAGAACAATGGGATTAACACGTGGCAGAGCACTGCCTCAAGACGTTCGGATGATACTCCCATCCCTTCGTTGGAGGTTACAAAGTCCAAGGAGAAGGCAAACTGAAATATTGGTTAGAATAAAGTTCGGACACCCTTCTTGCCTCACCTGTCCCAAAGTTTGCATCAGAATTGTGGTCATTCTGAGCACAGCTTTTGCAAACACTTGAGGAGGCGGAGTCGGATGGAGTACGGTAGTCGGGTGGAGAGCAGTCGCGCCGGAGCCATCTTCGACACACGGGTCGCCAACCATCATTCGGAGACACAGCTGAGTGATGGTTTTCAGCGGGTGTAGATGAGCAATGTAGGGATACGCATTGAGCGTGTCACAGATTCCATTGATCCACGCGGACAACGCAATCCATATGGCTCGTTTTCGGAAACTTTGACGCTTTGCGATTTTCGACAGCGTCTTGTCAAGCCTTCGTAAGATAATGTTAAGAGCGCTTCTGTTGGATTCAATGGACCAATCCGTCACTGGAAGGATAATCTGGAAGTACTTCAGAAGGCCGTGACATGTCGTCGTCGGCAGGTCATAGGGCGCCACTTTCAGAAGTGCCAACGCGATTTCTCCGAGTTTCACATAGCACTTATGATCGAGAACTTCAGGGATCTTGGCGTGCTCCAAGTTGGCGCCCAGTTTAGTCAGCTCCTTCAATCGGACGGAAGCGTGCTCAATGTAAGCAGCAATGAGCTGGAGGAGCGTGTCTCGCGGACGACGGTAAGCCTCCTTTTGCTGTTCTTCCACTTCGGCGGCTTCCCAGGCAACTGCGGTGGAACGTTTTTCTTTTCTGAAATTCAAGAAAATGCAATTAATTTTCTAAATATTTTAACAGCTTACAAGTGGTATGGCCTCGAGTTCTCATCGTCATTATTCGTCGGAGGATCGAAGAATTGAGGTGAGTCGGCTACAAAACTTTTTCCTCTTTCCGAAGCACTATTCACCAAATCGAATGCGCGTTGGGGTCCTCGAACCAGTTGATCGCATGAGTTAATCAACGCTTTCATCTCCACTGCCATCGTAATCCATTGCGAAATCTCGTGCTTCACTGAGGAGGCCGAGTTTCCAGACTGCAATGTTTCCTCTTCCAGCCGTTTCATCATGTGGGGCAGCATTGCTTGCATTATTAGCTGAAACAAAAGAGGAATTTGAGGAATTAAACAAAAAACATTTTTATTCCATTTTGCTTTCTCGCATTCCCTGCAGAGAAGGGCGGAATTCCGGATTCCGCCGTTTTTTCATTCCGTCTTCCGGATTCCAGATTCCGTGAAAAAATATTTTTTTTCCGTTTTCCGGATTCCGTGAAAAATTTTTTTTTTCCGTTTTCCGTTTTCCGGATTCCGAGTTCCCAAAATCCAATTCCGCCCTATTCTGCAGAGAAGGGCGGAATTCCGGATTCTGCCGTTTTTTTCATTCCGTCTTCCGGATTCCAGATTCTATGAAAAAATATTTTTTTTCCGTTTTCCGGATTCCGTGAAAATTTTTTTTCCGTTTTCCGTTTTCCGGATTCCGAGTTCCCAAAATCTAACTCCGCCCAACTATGAGTTTTAATACTTTATTCTTAATTGTTGTGAAAAAGTATACTTTTTTGAACTCCCGCCAAAAGTTTTGCGAACAGAGCGCATTTACATCATTTGATTCCCTCATTAATGGTTAAAATTCCGTTTACCGCCTTCCGCATTCCGGATTCCGCCGTTTTTTACATTCCGTATTCCGGATTCCAGATTCCGTGAAAAAATATTTTTTCCGTTTTCCGGATTCCAGATTTCGTGAAAAAACTTTTTTTTCCGGATTCCGTTAAAAAAATTTTTTTCCGTTTGTTTGCATTATGAAACAAGAGAGGAATTTGCAGAATTAAAAAAAAGCATTCTTATTCCATTTTGCTGCAGTAAGACGGTTGGGGGAGGGGCTTCGGGCTCCCGCATCCCCTGCAGAGAAGGACGGAATTCCGGATTCCGCCGTTTTTTACATTCCGTATTCCGGATTTCAGATTCCGTGAAAATTTTTTTTTCCGATTTCCGTTTTCCGGATTCCGAGTTCCGAGTTCCCGAAATCCAATTCCGCCCTACTCTGATCCCCTGCACCACTTACAGTACCGGCCATAAAGGTATGTACCTTAAGCTAGCGGAGTCTTTTTGGTTTAGCGCCGCCTCCATCCCTGACTTACCAGCATATGATGGCTCCTCTTGCTCTCGGGTGCAAATGCACAAACACAAATGCAACTGGCCATAGCATCAGTCAATGCACAGAACGTATTGGGATCATCCCGATAGCACAGATCCAGCGCCTTTAAGGGTTTCTCGTATGGCACCAAGCCAAGAATGTCCAACGGATCTTCTTCACTTGTCTCCTCCATTTTCTTGATCAAATTGAACCAATACTTAGCTTTCACTCTCATCGGGTTAATCTCGAAATCGTTGGACGAGTTGTCAATGATATTTGCGATTGCTCCGCACATCTGAAGCAGGAAAGGTTTGCGATGAAGAGTGTAAAACTGTCGGCAGATGAATTCCACTACTCCGCAGAACACCTTGTTGGTCTGACGCTGACTGTAACATCTTAGCAGTGTGGGCATTATCAGAAAGAAGCCCTGTGAGGCGAACAGCGTGCTGAAGTGAATTGAAATCGAGATGTACGTGGCTGCACATCTTCTGAGAATAAGCACATCTTCACAGTGCATTATCATGATTCCATTGATCACGTTTATGAACAAATGAAGATCAGCGAACATGAAGGCGTTCTCCATTTTTTCAAACATATCAGACATCAGCTTGGCCCACACGAATTTGTGCATCGACTCCATGGCTTTCAGCTGTTCTCCTCCTGGACCAAAGTACATTCCGAAGCAGGTTTCTAGAGATTTTCGAGGGAAACTTGGAAGATGCGTGAACTCATCGTGTAGGAAGAAAACGCGTTGAGCAATCTGAAAATTTTCGAAATTTGAATGATTATTACAGGCTAAATGCAGTGTGTTGTTTCGAAAGCAATTCGAGAATCTTTTCGAGAAACTTTTCGAGAAATTTTTCGAGAAATTCTCCGGAAATTTTTTGAGAAATTCTCGAGAAATTTTTCTCGTTGATTTCTCGAAAAAAAACATTTTTGATAAAAAATAATAATAAAGTAGTTCGCACGACACTCCGAAATAACGCAAAGCGCGTTGTTTATCGTATTTCCATTCAAATCATTTTTCGTGATTTCTCGAGAAAATTCCGAAAAATCAACGAGAAAAATTTCTCAAAAATTTCTCGAAAAATTTCCGAAAAATCAATGAGAAATTCTCGAGAAATTTCCGAAAAATGTTTCGAGAAATTCTCGAGAAATTTCCGAAAAATTTTTCGAGAAATTCTCGAAAATTCTCGAAAAAAAAACATTTTTGATAAAAAATAATAATAAAGTAGTTCGAACGACACTCCGAAATAACGCAAAGCGTGTTATTTATCGTATTTCCATTCAAATCATTTTTCGTGATTTCTCGAGAAAATTCCGAAAAATTTTTCGAGAAATTCTCGAAAATTCTCGAAAAAAAACATTTTTGATAAAAAATAATAATAAAGTAGTTCGAACGACACTCCGAAATAACGCAAAGCGTGTTGTTTATCGTATTTCCATTCAAATCATTTTTCGTGATTTCTCGAGAAAATTCCGAAAAATCAACGAGAAAAATTTCTCGAAAATTTCTCGAAAAATTTCCGAAAAATCAACGAGAAATTCTCGAGAAATTTCCGAAAAATGTTTCGAGAAATTTCCGAAAAAATTTTTCGAGAAATTCTCGAAAATTTTCTAAAATTCTCGAAAAAAACATTTTTGATAAAAAATAATAATAAAGTAGTTCGAACGACCCTCCGAAAGCGCGTTGTTTATCGTATTTCCATTCAAATCATTTTTCGCGATTCCTCGAGAAATTTTTCGAGAAATTCTCGAAAAATTTCGAAAATTCTCGGAAAATTCTCGAGAAATCAACGAGAAAAATTTCTCGAGAATTTTTCGGAAATTTTTCGAGAATTAATTTTTCGAAACGACACACTGGCTAAAAGCTCATTTTATTCACAGATTGAAGCATTTTAGACGGTTTTTGTGCATCCGTTTGTCGGTCAAAGGTAACAGCTAGCTTCTTATAGACTATTAAAGCAAAAGAGCCCAGAATGACTTACCACATGCTGCGGACTGTATTTCAGAATATTATGAGTCAGAAGAACTTTTCCACATTCGATGAACTTCTGATGGAAAGCCGTGTCCTTCATTCGTTTTTCCGCTTCTTCTGGTACTAACGTGACAAGCGACAACTGTGGGTAAAACGATCGATGAAAGAAGTAATAGTCCCTCACGTAAGCGGCCGGCAGATGGATGACTCCGGTTTTTGTGTCTGTCAGATAGAAACAATTCATATCTTCCTCTTCGATGTTGAAAAACTCCAACGAGTCCGAAAGAATTTGATGGAATTGGGTGTCCTCGTGGACTGGAAATTGGCTGGGAATACCACCGGATGTCGAGTCGAGCCCATGGACGATGATTTTCTTGGCTGATGGAACGTTGGCAGTGATCATAAGGGCTTGCTGGAATTAAAGTGAGTTTGGAAGGGACTCCTGCCTCTGAAAAAGCGGTTCGGAGCTCGAAACTACTGGGAACCTCGAATAGAAATCCTTCTATTTTTTTTCTTTTTTTTTTAATTCGACCACAGGTATTTTGACCGCAAACTTCTGGAAATTCAGATATTTCCATCTGAAAATCCGGAGCTCCTCCGCGCCCTCTCCATGTCCCTCTTTCCCTCTCTTTATGCATTCCAGAGAAGGGCGGAATTCCGGATTCCGGATTCCGTGAAAAAAAGTTTTTTTTTCCGTTTTTCGGATTCCGGATACCAGATTTCATAAAAAAATATTTTTTCCGTATTCCGTTTTCCGAATTCCGAGTTCCCAAAATTCAATTCCGCAAAACTATGAGTTTTAATACTTTATTCTCAATTGTTGTGAAAAGAATACTTTTTTGAACTCTCGCAAATATTTTTGCGAACAGAGCGCATTTACATCATTTTATTCCCTCAATAATGGTTAAAATTCCGTTTTCCGAATTCCGGATTCCGGATTCAGTGAAAATTTTTTTTCCGTTTTCCGTTTTCCGTGAAATTTTTTTTTTCGTTTTCCGTTTTCCGGATTCCGGATTCCGTGAAAAATTTTTTTTTCCGTTTTCCGTTTTCCGGATTCCGTGAAAAATTTTTTTTCCGTTTTCCGTTTTCCGTTTTCCGGATTCCGAGTTCGCAAAATCTAATTCCGCCGAACTTTTTGTGAAAAGTATACTTTTTTGAACTCCCGCGAAAATTTTTGCGAACAGAGCGCATTTACATCATTTTTTATTTTTCGACTCAGAATAAATATTAATGGTTGAAATTCCGTTTTCCGCATTCCGCGTTCCGGATTCCGCCGTTTTTTACATTCCGTTTTCCGGATTCCGGATTCCGGATTCCGTGAAATTTTTTTTTCGTTTTCCGTTTTCCGGATTCCGTTTTCCGTGAAATTTTTTTTTTCGTTTTCCGTTTTCCGGATTCCGGATTCCGTGAAATTTTTTTTTCGTTTTCCGTTTTCCGGATTCCGGATTCCGTGAAAATTTTTTTTCCGTTTTCCGGATTCCGAGTTCGCAAAATCCAATTCCGCCCAACTTTTTGTGAAAAGTATACTTTTTTGAACTCCCGCAAAAATTTTTGCGAACAGAGCGCATTCACATCATTTTCTATTTTTCGACTCAGAATAAATATAAATGGTTAAAATTCCGTTTTCCGCATTCCGCGTTCCGGATTCCGCCGTTTTTTACATTCCGTTTTCCGGATTCCAGATTCCGTAAAAAAAATTTTTTCCGTTTTCCGGATTCCGGATTCCGTGAAAAATTTTTTTTCCGGATTCTGGATTCTAGATTCCGTGAAAAAAATATTTTTTCCGATTTCCGGATTCCGGATTCCACCCAAGGCCATAAAGGTATAATATTATGGTTTTTCGACAATATATTAATACCTTTATGGCCAGCAGATACTGTAAGTCGTTTAAGAGCACATCTGTCTTAAATGCAGTCTGTATTTCCGTATACCCAGATGTCGCCCAAACTCACATCACATTGCTCTTTTTTCAGTGTTTGCTTGAGATCCTTAAAATACATTCCATGGATGTTTGGGGAGAGCAACCAGCAAATGGATAACGCCATCCCGATTGCCTTCTCGGATCCTTCACACTGGGCCCGCACATAGTGCATCACAAAGCCGAACTGCAAAAGCTTTTTGTGCGAAATACCAAATGCTCCACTCACCAAATAATTCAATAAAGAGTGTGCAGTTTGACTGGGCAACGGATGAAATCGAAGGACCAATTTTCGGAGTTGTGACATCAGAATTTCCTGAATTTTAATAAAAAAATAGTTTGGGGAACACTTTCAGATAATTTCAGACAGTACACAAGAGCGAAAGACTTGAAACGTTAGTCGTTAGCAGTGTGTCGTCTCGAAAGCATTTCGAGAAATTTTTCTCGTTGATTTCCCGAGAAATTTCTCGAGAAATATTTTCGAAAAATCAACGAAAAAAATTTCTCGAAAATTTCTCGAAAAATTTCCGAAAAATCAACGAGAAATTCTCGAGAAATTTCCGAAAAATTTTTCGAGAAATTCTCGAAAAAATTTTCCAAAAATACTCGAAAATTTTCGAAAATTCTCGAAAAAAACATTTTTGATAAAAAATAATAATAAAGTAGTTCGAGCGACACTCCGAAATAGCGCAAAGCGCGTTGTTCATCGTATTTCTATTCAAATCATTTTTCGTGATTTCTCGAGAAAATTCCGAAAAATCAACGAGAAAAACTTCTCGAAAAATTTCCGAAAAATCAACGAGAAATTTCCGAAAAATGTTTCGAGAAATTTCCGAAAAATGTTTCGAGAAATTTCCAAAAAATTTTCCAAAAATTCTCGAAAATTTTCGAAAATTCTCGAAAAAAACATTTTTGATAAAAAATAATAATAAAGTAGTTCGAGCGACACTCCGAAATAGCGCAAAGCGCGTTGTTCATCGTATTTCTATTCAAATCATTTTTCGTGATTTCTCGAGAAATTTTCCGAGAAATTTCCGAAAAATTCTTGAGAAATTTTTTCGAGAAATTTCTGAAAAATGTTTCGAGAAGTTCTCGAGAAATTTCCGAAAAATTTTTCGAGAAATTCTCGAAAATTTTCGAAAATTCTCGAAAAAAAAAACATTTTTGATAAAAAATAATAATAAAGTAGTTCGAACGACACTCCGAAAGAACGCAAAGCGCGTTGTTTATCGTACTTCCATTCAAATCATTTTTCGTGATTTCTCGAGAAATTTTCCGAGAAATTTCCGAAAAATTCTTGAGAAATTTTTTCGAGAAATTTCTGAAAAATGTTTCGAGAAGTTCTCGAGAAATTTCCGAAAAATTTTTCGAGAAATTCTCGAAAATTTTCGAAAATTCTCGAAAAAAAAAACATTTTTGATAAAAAATAATAATAAAGTAGTTCGAACGACACTCCGAAAGAACGCAAAGCGCGTTGTTTATCGTACTTCCATTCAAATCATTTTTCGCGAGAAATTTTTCGAGAAATTCTCGAAAAATTTCGAAAATTCTCGAAAAATTCTCGAGAAATCAACGAGAAAAATTTCTCGAGAATTTTTCGGAAATTTTTCGAAACGACACACTGGTCGTTAGTATAGGACAAAAGTAGGGGTTGGAAAAACTGGAAAACATGCTGAAAACCACAACGAAAGAGCTCATTGGACGCGCTTTTCTCGCGTGCTCAAAGCAATGAGCTCCCTCTATTAAAACCTACAAACTCACATATTCCAGAGTTGGCTTAAACTCGTTGATTAGGATCTGAAACGGGAGTGAAATCTACGGGGTAAAGAGGGAGCACCAAAGGAGTCTAAGGGAGCAGACAGTTTTGTGCCAAACTACAAACTACAAACTACAAAATCGTACCTGCCGATCTCGATTGGTCAATTTCTCGAGAAAGTGGCGAAGAAACAGGGAGGGATCCTCCACTATGCACGTCCATATCACCTTTTTTGCGACGTCGCCAACTGAAATTCCGTCAGTATCCACTTGCGGGTCGTCCAGAAGTTCGATGATCTGCGGAACTACTGAAAGGAGTGCCGAGGGGAACAGTGGCTGAGCAACGGGCATCACGTGGCGCTGGTGGTGTTGAACGTTTTCCGATTCTGAAATATCCAAAAAAAAATAAAATTTTTAATCGATTTTCCTCGACTTTTTCAGAGATTTCTGGAGTTCTACAGCTCTTTGAGTGTATCACAGTAGCGGCCATAAAGGTATTACTTTTTTTCCGCATTCCGGATTCCGCGATATGGCGTTTTTATTCCGAAGGCCTACTGAGCAATGTTTTCACTGCGCAGACATACAGTACCGGTAAATCGAATACAGTAAATCGTAAAAAATGGTGATTACCAGAGAAGGGCGGAATTCCGGATTCCGGATTCCGCCGTTTTTTTTTCCGTTTTTAATTTTTTTCATTTCAAAAAATTCTTTTTTTCCGTTTTCCGGATTCCAGATTCCGTGAAAAAAAAAATTTTCATTTTTTCGGATTCCAGATTCCGTGAAAAAATATTTTTTCCGTATTCCGGATTTCAGATTCCGTGAAAAAATAGTTTTTCCGTATTCCAAATTCCAGATTCCGTGAAAAAAATGTTTCCCGTTTTCCGGATTCCAGATTCTGTGAAAAAATTTTTTTCCGTTTTCCGGATTCCAGATTCCGTGAAAAAAATATTTTTTCGTTTTCCGGATTCCAGATTTCGTGAAAAATGTTTTTTTCCGTTTTCCGGATTCCAGATTCTGTGAAAAAAATTTGTTCCGTTTTCCGGATTCCAGATTCCGTGAAAAAAATATTTTTTCGGGTAATTTTACAGAATCGCCCCCCACACCTCTATCGCCCCCCCATAACCGGAATCGCCCCCCAACAGTTATGTTTTCGATTAATTTTGGATGTGGGGGGTGATTGTGTGTGGGGGACTATTCTGTGATGTATAAATATTCGAATCGCCCCCCACCTCTTAATGTGGGGGGCGATTCCGGAAAAGAGGTAATCTTTCACAATCACCCCCCCCCATTATATCTTTGTTCTCCCCCACTGGAATGAACCAGAATCGCCCCCCACCATTCCAGAATCGCCCCCACCATTCCAGAATCGCCCCCCACCATTCCAGAATCGCCCCCACCATTCCAGAATCGCCCCCCACCATTCCAGAATCGCCCCCCACCATTCCAGAATCGCCCCCCACCATTCCAGAATTGCCCCCCACCATTCCAGAATCGCCCCCACCATTCCAGAATCGCCCCCCACCATTCCAGAATTGCCCCCACCATTCCAGAATCGCCCCCCACCATTCCAGAATCGCCCCCACCATTCCAGAATCGCCCCCCCCACCATTCCAGAATCGTCCCCACGATTCCAGAATCGCCCCCCACCATTCCAGAATCACCCCCCCCGTCCTATCCTTTTAGGACCCCTCATGATCTCACCTAAACAACAGTGTCTTTCATCCTTTATTCAAAATCTCTTTCTCTTGGACTTAAGTTCTTCTAGAATTCTGTTGAATGTTGAAATGTTGAAATGAAATGAATTAAAAATGAATTGAAAATGTTGAAAAGAAGATTGATTACACGTGATTTTTGGATGAATAAAATAAAAAAAGGGGGGGCGATTCCGGTTCATTCTAGTGGGGGGTACTACCGAGGTTTGTGGGGGGAAATACAGTTATTATACCAAAAAATATTTTTTCCGTATTCCGGATTCCAGATTCCTTGAAAAAATATTTTTTCCGTATTCCGGATTCCAGATTTCATGAAAAAAATTTTTTTTCCGTTTTTCGGATTCCAGATTTCATGAAAAAAATTTTTTTTCCGTTTTCCGGATTCCAGATTCCGTGATACAATATTTTTTTCGTTTTCCGGATTCCAGATTCCAGATTCTGTGAAAATTTTTTTTCCGTATTCCGTTTTCCGTTTTCCGGATTCCGAGTTCCCAAAATCCAATTCCGCCCTATTCTGCAATATACATAATACCTTTATGGCCGGTGTACAGTAAGTCTTTTAAGTCTCTCGGACTACACAAGCTCTTGCGAGCACAACTCCTAAATTTCAAACAATGTTTCCCTCTCTTCACAAACCTTCGGGTTGCTCCTGCTGATGATGAAAAAGAGCCGGCTCATAAGCAGCAAGACTGACAATCGCCGAGCTTCTCAATCTGAAAAGTTGCCTCTGCTCACACTGCCTTTCCTCTGCCTCTCGCACAGCTCTTTTGACCATTTCCTGCTTTTGTTTTCTCCGTGTTCGTGTCATCGTCATGATCGTCTGCGATGTGGCGTGCTCTTCCTCTTTCAGCGACAACTCCTCGATTTTGGTCTTCAAATGTGGCATCCAAGGGGGATCCACAACGGGCAATTGAGATTGGCCGATCGCCGGCGACGGAAGGGTAAAGTCGATTCCGGGAGGCGGCACTTTGAATGAGCCCTGAGCGCCGTCCTCCATTTTGAGCCATGCGTGAAACCGGTTTCTCCATAATGTGTAAAACCTCTGTATCCCTGTTGTCCTCTCATGCGGATCCGGGGACTCCAGAGCCCCTTTAATGATGGATAAAGCGTCCTCCGATCTTTTGACACTGGCAACAATGAACATCGATGCAGCAGATGCGACTACATGCGGATCCTCGTTGTTCAGCATCCTCCAAGACACCCCAATCATCTGCTTATGCTGCTCTGCGTTTAGTAGGAGTCCACACTTGAGAACACTTGAAATCGGCGAGTGTACAAGTTGCAAAACCAATGATCTTAGATAAGTGAGCATCGCCTTATTGCGCTCAGTTCCCTGTGGATCCTCTACAGTATCCTCGGAGCTTCTGTCCTGCTCCACACTCTGCTTCTTCAACGCCTCCTTTTCCTCTTTTTCCCTCTCTTTTTCTTTCTCTTTTTCTTGTTGCATTTTCTCCATTAACATCATTTTGATGGCTTTTGATGCGAATTCCGGTTGTCCAACCATCGCAGACTCTCGACGCGGTACGACGGTTGATTGACGCCCATGGACACTCTGAAAAGATGCAGTTGAGTGTTTTCTAGTATATTTTCAGCTATTATCGCCGTAAAAAAGTTCCGACATTTTTTCGAGCCCGCGAAAATCGGGATTTGAATTTAGAGGCTCCGCCCATTTCCTCATCAGAGCGCATTTGCTATGCGCTATATATTTTTATCAGAAGAAACGAAAAAAAAAAGATATATTTAAACATTCGAAGAAACGTGTAAAAAAATTCACGATTAATACAATTTCGTTCTTTTAATCCAGTTTAATTCTGAAAATTCAGAAGAAAAAATAAAAAATCAAAAAATATATCGCGCATAGCAAATGCGCTCTGATGATGAAATGGGCGGAGCCTCTGAATTCAAATCCCGATTTTCGCGGGCTCGAAAAAATGTCGGAACTTTTTTACGGCGATAATATATACATATATACAAAAGAGGCTAGCTAGTGGTGAGAGCGTTTCTTTTTCTGTGCAAGACGTGTCTAGATGTCCAACGGTTTTGCGTATGGACTATGCTCCTTTAAAGATTTTCGTGTTTGGCTCCAGTGGCTTTAATAGTCTTGCACATTTGCTCGGTCTGTGTACATGTCTGTTTGTCCTAGTCTGTCTGTACAGTACTGGCCAAAAAGGTGTTAATCAGAGTAGGGCGGAATCCGGAATGCGGAAAATGGAAAACGGAAAACATTTGTTTTCATGGAATCTGGAATCCGGAAGACGGAATGAAAAAAACGACGGAATCCGGAATTCGGAATTTCGCCCTTCCCTGGTATTTATTATGGTTTTTTGAGTGTAACTTTGCTGAAATTTGAGGGATCGATCTGAAAATTTTTCTGTACATGTCGTACACGGCGACGATAAATTGCGTACAAGGAAATTGCATCATTTCCAAAAAAAAATTAGAAAAAAAAATTTTTTTTTTTCAATTTTTCCATATTTTTTTTTATTTTTGGATATTCTAGTTTCTAAGAATTTCTTCTAAGAAATTTTGTCTTAAAATATCAGATCGATCCGGCAAAGTTTCAGAAAAGTTATGCTCGAAATACCATTTTGTACAGTAATCTTTGTACAGTGCTGGCCAAAAAGGTATTAATAATCAGTTTTTTCGAAATTACTTGGCTCACAGATGAAGTGCGCTCATGAAACTGCTACGAAATGTGTAAAACACAGTTATGCAAATATGCAAACAAAAAAATTGCATCATTTTCGAAACATTTTTGAAATTTTTATTTTTTTCGTTTCCTTCGAATAAATTGTTATAATTTTTCAAAATCTACATTTTTTCTCAAAATCAAAGTTTCAGTTAACGTGATATACCTTCAAAAACACGCAAAAAAAATTTCCTGACCGCGCTTCACCTGTGAGCCAAGTAATCTCGAAAAAACTGATTATTAATACCTTTATGGCCAGTACTGTATGCCATTACTGTATTACACGATGTCCACCAGAGAAGGGCGGAATTCCGGATTCCGCCGTTTTTTTCATTCCGTTTTTCGGATTCCGGATTTCGTGAAAAAAATTTTTTTCCGTTTTCCGGATTCCGAATTCCGTGGAAAAATTTTTTTTTTCCGTTTTCCGGATTTCGGATTCCGTGAAAAAATTTTTTTCCGTTTTCCGGATTCCGAATTCCGAGTTCCCAAAATCCAATTCCGCCCAACTATGAGTTTTGATACTTTGTGTTCAATTGTTGTGAAAAGTATACTTTTTTGAACTCCCGCAAAAATGAATGGTTAAAATTCCGGATTCCGGATTCCGTATTCCGGATTCCGCCGTTTTTCACATTTCGTATTCCGAATTCCGGATTCCGTGAAAAAAAAACTTTTTTTCCGTTTTCCGGATTCCGGATTCCGAATTCCCAAAATCCAATTCCGCCCTACTCTGCTGTCCACACGTAAAAATGTGAATCATTTCGTGATAAGTAGACCACAATAATTAGAAGTGGGTGAACTTGAGTAGAATGTTTAAAAAAAAAGGGAAAAGTGGGTGACAACTATAAAAATACAATGGAGTTACAGAATCTGTGTGTAGCGGTGGAAACATACAGACTACTTACCGGTCGTGCCGAACTTGTTTCGGTCTGCTAAATTTTCAGTTTTTTACGCTTTTTTAAAGCTTAAAATGGCGGGAATCGAGTAGTACTTACCTTCCGTAACGATTGCTGCTTTAACTGCCAATTTTCAGCTAGCAGCTTCCGTTTGTCAGTTCTTGTTGTGACGTTTCTGAAAATAAAGCGTCTAGTCAACGCGACACGGAGAGACACTCACCTCTCTGTCCCATAAATCGTCGAGAGTGCTTCAATCAATCTGAAACACTGTCGATGGGCCTTCTGAAAGCATTTCGCCGTGCATGATCCCGTATGAGTGCATTCCAAATCGAAAGAGCTCGAGAATTTGATGAGCACTTTAATCCATGGAAGATTCGAGAGCATGTGCTGCTCCTCGTCTTCCATCGTACTCTTCACGACCACCGGCTGTTGGCTATGCGCACTTCCGTGGTTCGAGTGGGGTACCATGGCGACTTGAGGATGCGCCAGCTCAACAGGAGATTGCAGTCCGTCGTCAGTGGGCTTCAGGGATTCGCGAGCTGATAGAATGTGCGTGGCACCGGCTGAAAAGGGAACAATTAGCGGAATAGTACACCCTAAAGGGTTAGATTGTGGGGGGGGGGAGACGGGGAGGAGGGGGGGGGGGTGCTTGGAAGAGATTCTACTGAAGGCCAAAGAAGGGCGATTTGAAAACTATTGTTAGCACTTGTTTTTGTATCATATAAGCTTCAATAAGCTTTTGTCCAATTCTAGTGAAAATTGAACTTTTTTGAAGCCATTTATAACGTTTCTTACGTGTAACACTATTTATCAGCCACCCCCTGTAAAAATGGCATGGGTTAATGTTGTTAAAAAGCCACGGAAAGCAGTTAGGCTCATCCAGGCTACGGTTAGAGAGCATGAGCAACTCATCTGGTTGCACTGAATTTCAAAGTAAATATCGTAAATATGTATGCTTATTTTGTGAAGACATGGCTCAGTTCTGGCACTGCTATTGCTCGTATGAGTTACAGTACACCGGCCATGAAGGTATATTTCGCCGTTTTTTACATTCCGTATTCCGGATTCCGAATTCCGTGAAAAAATATTTTTTCCGTTTTCCGTTTTCCGAATTCCGAGTTTCGAAAATCGAATTCCGCCCAAATATGAGTTTTGATACTTTATTCTCAATTGTTGTGAAAATTATACTTTTTTGAACTCCCGCAAAATTTTTTTGCGAACAGAGCGCATTTACATCATTTTATTCCCTCATTAATGGTTGAAATTTGGTTTTCCGCATTCCGCATTCCGCATTCCGCCGTTTTTTACATTCCGTATTCGGGATTCCAGATTCCGAGAAAAAAAATTTTTTTTCCGTATTCCGGATTCCAGATTCCGTGAAAAAAATATTTTTCCGTATTCCGGATTCCAGATTTCGTGAAAAATATTATTTCCGTATTCCGGATTCCAGATTTCGTGAAAAATATTATTTCCGTATTCCGGATTCTAGATTCCGTGAAAAAATATTTTTTTCCGTTTTCCGCATTCCGGATTCCGCGATATGGCGTTTTTATCAGAGAAGTGCGGAATTCCGGTTTCCGCATTCCGCATTCCGCCGTTTTTTTCATTCCGTTTTCTGCATTCCGGATTCCGTGAAAAAAAGTTATTTTTTTCCGTTTTCCGGATTCCGGATTCCAGATTCCGTGAAAAAATATTTGTTCCGTATTCCGCATTCCGGATTCCGTGAAAAAAAGTTTTTTTTTCCGTTTTCCGTTTTCCGGATTCCAAATTCCGTGAAAAAATATTTTTTTCCGTTTTCCGGATTCCAGATTCCGCGATATGGCGTTTTTATCAGAGAAGGGCGGAATTCCGGATTCCGCCGTTTTTTTCATTCCGGATTCCGTGAAAAAAATTTTTTTTTCCGTTTTCCGTTTTCCGAATTCCGAGTTATATTATGGTTTTTCGACAATATATTAATACCTTTATGGCCGGGTACTGTAATTTGAGCTAAAAAACGGCTCAATTCAAAAAGTCTCAAATTTATCTGAAATTTCTTATGGTATCACTGCTTGTTTCAGAAATATTCATCTGAAATTTGAATTTTTTTTTCAGCAAGAGAATCAGAAAACTGTAAACCCGACCTATTTCCGAAAACACTATTCAGAGTTTGGTACTGTTCAAAGAAAGCGAAAAGTAGAAAAAGGAACTTTTTTTGCATTTCTCAACCGGAATTTTCCTGCTAATCCTGAAAATGCGCCTTTATAGTTTAAATTAGTGATTTTTAGGTGTCACAAAGGGGTACTGGTAGGGGCACGGGGGGGGGTTGGTTACTGTGGCTAGTGACGTCACAATACGTTTTGTCCATCAAATACCATCTAGAAACTCTGGAATAAGTGCATGATGAAAAAGTGCCAGCAAGTTTGCAGAAGCGCGCATACTCGAGTTGCGCATTCTTTGAAAAATTGGCGATTGTTGTTGAGACGATGAGAGGCTGCTTCCTGTAGTTTGGTCTGTGTGTCCGTTTATCCGGATGTCAGGGGCCTAGTTTTCTTTTGGTAGAGAGGAGTTGGTATTATAACTGCATTTCCCCCCACAAACCTCGGTATTACCCCCCATTGGAATGAACCGGAATCGCCCCCCTTTTTATTTTATTCATCCAAAAATCACGTGTAATCAATTTTCTTTTCAACATTTTCAATTCATTTGATTCTGGAATCGTGGGGGGTGATTCTGAAATCGTGGGGGGGGTGATTCCGGTTCATTCCAGTGGGGGGAGAACAAAGATATAATGTGGGGGTCATTGTGAAAGATTACCTCTTTTCCGGAATCGCCCCCCACATCAAGAGGTGGGGGGGGCGATTCGGATATTTATATCTCACAGAATAGTCCCCCACACACAATCACCCCCCACATTCAAAAGTAATCGGAAACATAACTGTGGGGGGGGGGTGATTCCGGTTATGGGGGGGGGGCGATAGAGGTGTGGGGGGCGATTCTGTAAAATTACCGAGGAGTTCGGTCCGCTTACCTCCGTCCGACTTCTCCTCTTCCTCCATATGCGGCTGCTTGGACTGCTTCCGATTCCGGAACGACTTCCTCTTGTGCGACGACTCCAGTGTTGACTGGACTCCGCCCACTCCTGCAGACGTCATGGGTGAGCCGCGCTTCAGGAGACGTTGACGTCCAGTGGCGATTCGGCGGCCTGAAAATTCAGAATTCTCATAGGGTTTGACTTTAATTTTTTGGGAATTGCTGGTGATAGAGTGAAAAAAAAATATTTATTAGGGGTGGGGGAGAAATACTGTAAAATTTGGTCATTTTTTTTGTCTGAAAAATCAATTTAATTAATTTTTTTTTAATTTTGAAAATAAAATATGAAATTCTCTTAGAAATTCGAGTTAAATGAGCATATTAACGACATTCTCTGAAAGAAACCGTTGCTCCAGAATTTCAGAGAAACTTGGGCTTGAATTCGAAAAAAAAATAGTTTTGAAGCAAGCTGAAAACCCTCAGCCGAAAACTTTTCAGATTTTGGAAAATCTGAAAATCTGGAAACTTCTTAAAATGCTTCAAGTTTTTCTACTCAATTCAACCGGATTTCCTCGTGAATTTCAAGTAGTTCCGTTGTAAAATTCTCCGACACATTGTCCCAAAGTGAAAAGTGCAATAATGGTACGAAACAGGCCACGCCCACCGACACGGAAAACGACACTGATAGAGAGATAGAGAGAGACAGAGAGAAAGAGAGAGAGAAGTGTCAATATGGTGCATAATTGGTGTGCATTCACTTGGGCGGACCTGTTTCCGGAATGTATGTCGTGGATTTTGTGGATCCCTGAGCGGAGCCGCCGGACTCCTCGTGTGTCGATTGACGAGAGAAAAGACGAGCGGAGAGCGACGGCGGCCGGACTACTTGAATGTGAGCTGAACCTGAATGCGGCTAATTTTGGGGGCCGAGGGAGAGCCGGGGGAAAGATGGGGAACATCTGAAAATATCTCTGAAACTCGGCACTTTTAGGCAAAAACCAATGGAAAAGCAAATGTTAGGGCCTGAAGGGATTGAAATGGTCTTAAATAAGGATAAACCTGACCTTTTTTATCAACTGCATTGATTTCATCGATGGTGTCCTTCGAGCCTCTTGGCGAATCCTCCTCGGCTGCAGATAGACTGATTCGGCGTTCTTTATCGTTTACTGGAAATTATGACTCAAAATTTGAAAAATATAGAATATTTTTCTATTAAAATTCTCTTCTCTTCGTGACTTTTTCATTCTACAGTACTGGCCATAAAGGCAGAGATGGGCGGAATTCCGGATTCCGGATTCCGCCGTTTTTTTCATTCCGTTTTCCGTTTTCCGGATTCCGTGAAAAATTTTTTTTCCGTTTTCCGAATTCCGAGTTCCCAAAATGCAATTCCGCCCAACTACCAGTTTTAATACTTTATTCTCAATAGATTTCTGGAGTTCTGCAGCGCTTTGAGTGTATTACAGTACCGGCCATAAAGGTATTACGGTTTTTCGAAAATATAACAGAGAAGCGCGGAATTCCGGATTCCGCCGTTTTTTTCGTTCCGTCTTCTGGATTCCAGATTCCGTGAAAACTTTTTTTTCCGTTTTCCGGATTCCAGATTCCGTGAAAAAAAATGTTTCCCGTTTTCCGGATTCCAGATTCCGTGAAAAAATATTTATTCCGTATTCCGGATTCCAGTTTCCGTGAAAAAGTAGTTTTTTTCCGTTTTCCGGATTCCGGATTCCAGATTCCGTGAAAAAGTAGTTTTTTCCGTTTTCCGGATTCCAGATTCCGTGAAAAAGTAGTTTTTTCCGTTTTCCGGATTCCAGATTCCGTGAAAAATTATTTTTTCCGTATTTCGGATTCCAGATTCCGTGAAAAATTATTTTTTCCGTATTCCGGATTCCAGATTCCGTGAAAAAGTAGTTTTTTTCCGTTTTCCGGATTCCAGATTCCGTGAAAAAGTAGTTTTTTCCGTTTTCCGGATTCCGGATTCCAGATTCCGTGAAAAAAAATGTTTCCCGTTTTCCGGATTCCAGATTCCAGATTCCGTGAAAATTTTTTTTTCCGTTTTCCGGATTCCGGATTCCGAGTTCCCAAAATCCAATTCCGCGCTACTCTGCATAAAAGAATTATATTACGGTTTTTCGATAATATAATACCTTTATTGCGGGTACTCTACAGTGCTCCACATAATTTTACGTCCCCCCCCCCCCAAAAAATCTCAAAATTTCGATTTTCTGTAATTCCTAATTATTTATTATTACCAGTTTTCGAAATTTCGAACTTAAAATTATGTGGAGCACTGTAGAATGAGAAGATCACGAAGAGAAACGCAACGCAAGTTTGGCGCCATGGCGCATGCTGCTGACGCATTTTTCGCGCACATTTAATCTTGTGGCTCTAAGAGATAATGAACTCACAATGAATAGACGAGTTGATTTCAGTAATACTGTTAACACTGCCAGTTTGCTGTGCGTTAAAGGTGTTGGAGAGAATCGACCATCTCCTATGGCTCAACAGTTTGTCCCATCCGGAATGGCCAGGTGTCGGTTTGGAGCTTTTGGATCGCGGAATGGTTTTAAATGTCTCACGAAGAAATGCGGTGATCTCCTGAAGCAGTAGAACAGCGACAAACTGAAGTGCCAGCGGACACCGTTCCCCCGACTGATCATTGACGATTCCGTCATCGAAGAAATCTTCAATCGAGTCCTCCATTTGCATTATTTTCCGCGTCTTTTTCTCGGTGACCTCCATGATTTTCGCCAAATGCTCTCCAATCTGAATACCCCACTGATAGAAATACCGTCCCGCCTGGCGCTGAAGACTGTGCATCCGTCGTGTGGCCGATGGAGTTCCGCGGTTGGCCAACGGGCCGCCGAGTGAGAATGTCCTGTGGTGTGAAGAGCGTATCCATTCGGGCCATTGACTACGGTTGCAGCGTGACACGAAATTCGAGCATTCCAGGAGCAATGAGGCTCGCGCGAGCACCGGTGATTTCTGTATTCAAATCAATCAAGATTGATGATTCAGAAGCCCGCTTCTTACCAAATGCAAAATAGCAGCGATCAATGGAGCATCCGGAAATGTGCCAGGTCTTGCGGTTTCCAGCAGAAAGGCAAATCGTCTTGCTCCATCAAAAATTCCTTTGACATCCACATAAGCTGGCGGGGGCACATACGCACCCCATAGTCGCATGCCTCCTTTCGCTGAAAAGGCTGGCCATAAAGGTATATCTTGCTGCAGATGCATTTTCAGCAGCTCTTTCAGACATATAAGTTAGGTACCTGCTCTTTTTCTTCTTGCCGGTGTGCTCATACAGTACACCGGCCGACAATATAATTAATAGCTTTATGGCCGGGTACTGTAGCTGGGCCTTCTTGGCTATTAGTGTGCTTCACCGTTAAAATTTTCACGGTTAAATGAGTTTTCGGTTAATTAATCGGTGAACCGCATGTGAAACGGTTAACCGATAAGAAGTTTTGCTAAACAACACGCGCGCGTGTATTATTGGAGTATCGTTGTTGCTTTTTTTTTCGTTTTTAAATATTTTTGTTGGTTTTCCCGGAATTCACTTTTATGGCCTAAAATTTGATTTTAGATGATTTCTCAAAAAATTTCCGAAAAATTTCGAAAATTCTCGAAAAATTCTTGAGAAATCAACAAGAAAAATTTCTCGAAAATTTTTCGGAAATTTTTCGAGAAATTCTCGAAAAAAAAACATTTTTGATAAAAAATAATAATAAACTAGTTCGAACGACACTCCAAAATAACGCAAAGCGCGTTGTTCATCGTATTTCCATTCAGATCATTTTTCGCGATTCCTCGAGAAATTTTTCGAGAAATTCTTGAAAAATTTCGAAAATTCTCGAAAAATTCTCGTGAAATCAACGAGAAAAATTTCTCGAGAATTTTTCGGAAATTTTTTGAGAAATTCTCAGAAAAAAACATTTTTGATAAAAAAAAATAATAAACTAGTTCGAACGACACTCCGAAATAACGCAAAGCGCGTTGTTTAACGTATTCCCATTCAGATCATTTTTCGCGATTCCTCGAGAAATTTTTCGAGAAATTTTTCTAGAAATTCTCGAAAAATTCTCGAAAAATTCTCGAAAAATTCTCGAAAAATTCTCGAAAAATTCTCGAAAAATTCTCGAGAAATCAACGAGAAAAATTTCTCGAGAATTTTTAGGAAATTTTTCGAAAAACGCATTTTTCGAGAAATTATTTTTCGAAACCTGTTAACCGTCGGTTAATAAAAGCCTTTAGCTGTCACCCCTTAATCGCGAAAATTTCAGCCGGTGAAGCACACTGTTGGCTATATTACATATATGTCAGATTGCGGCCCAAAAAACTAACCATCAATAGGCAATCGTGGCTTAGCCTGCTTCGAGCTTCGTCTTAACGGCTTCCTTAAATTCACGCTTCCCTCGTCCTGAGAGGTGCCCTCATCATTCTCGTTGTCCGATGTCTCCTCATCCATTTCGGGCTTCACCGTTTTTAAGAGCCCGAACGCAAAATGTAGCTTCGGAGTGCTCTTCTTCTTGTAGTACGCACTAGAGCCGGCTACACCATCATCCATACTGGATATGGTACGTGGTGTTGAAGGCGAGGAGTCGCCTTCCGAATCGTCGTTTCCTGAGAGCAATAATTAATGGGGTTATTAAGAGAAAAGCACGAAAAGCATTTTAATGCAAAAAAAATGCATTTTTTTGCATTAAAATGCAATTGTGCTTTTCAGCGTTTTTTTTTCTTTTTAAATTGCAGAAAAAATCAAAAATCTAGTAATCTTATTGAATTCCTACTGAAAAAACTCAAATTTTTCGAGAAGCATCTTCATATTGTTATGCGCCTTTAAAAAATGCTTTAAAAAATGAAATTGCTCAGTTTTTTTTAAATTTATCCATGAACCTTTAATTGTAGTTAATTCGTGGTGAGACCCAATATTTCGAGAAGCTTCTGAAGCTGTTCTTTTTATTGTTATGCGCCTTTAAAAAAATGCTTTAAAAAAATGAAATTGCTCAGTTTTTTTCAAATTTATCCGTGAACCTTTAATTGTAGTTAATTCGTGGTGAGACCCAATATTTCGAGAAGCTTCTGAAGCTGTTCTTTTTATTGTTATGCGCCTTTAAAAAATGCTTTAAAAAATGAAATTGCTCAGCTTTTCTTTAAATTTATCCATGATCCTTTAATTGAAGTTAATTCGTGGTGAGACCCAATACTTCGAGAAGCTTCTGAAGCTGTTCTTCATATTGTTATGCGCCTTTAAAAAATGCTTTAAAAAATGAAATTGCTCAGCTTTTTTCAAATTTATCCGTAAACCTTTAATATTAATTAATTCGTGGTGAGACCCAATACTTCGAGAAGCTTCTGAAGCTGTTCTTTTTATTGTTATGCGCCTTTAAAAAATGCTTAAAAAATGAAATTGCTCAGTTTTCTTTCAAATGTATCCATGATCCTTTAATTGAATTTAATTCGTGGTGAGACCCAATACTTCGAGAAGCTTCTGAAGCTATTCTTCAAATTGTTATGCGCCTTTAAAAAATGCTTTAAAAAATGAAATTGCTCAGTTTTCTCTCAAATTTATCCATGAACCTTTAATTGAATTTAATTCGTGGTGAGACCCAATACTCCGCAACTTAAAACATCGGAGCACCTACCAGTAGTCGTGCCTCCAGATTTCTCATTTTTCCTCTTGAACAGTCCACGTCTTAAAGAGGCCTGGTCATTCCCTTGTTTTTGCGATTGTGCTCCAGGTGAGCCAGCAGATTGATCTTCTTTCACATTGTGGTTATCCCTGCAAAGTTGCATTTTAATAACGAAGAACGCGCGGAGCTCTAACTTCTTTTTCAGGATAACATAAAAGGAATCGACAGTGATAACTGAAAATTACAGTAGGGGAGAGAGTATTAGTGCTTCTTCGGAGCTGGGGGAGGGGGGGGGGGGTGCAAAAATGTGCAAAGAGGGTAGAGCATAGGGAGAGATGAGGGATTTCGGCTTTCAGATGCTAACATTTCGCTTAGAGACCTTTCAGCTCTCGCGATTTTCAGATTTCAGATTGTCAGTCTGCCTGCTTCTCTCACTAGAGTCTGAAAATTTTCAGAAATCGGAAAGAACTGTTGTAGTCATTTAAGTTCAATGAAAGTGACTTCAAAGATGCTCTTATAGGAATTTTCAGATAGTGAAACCGACGTCAAACCTTCTCTGAACGCAGCCATATTTAGCAGGGTGGCTTTTAAATATTGCAGCGCATTGAACAGATAGCAAAAGAAATTATTTGATTCTGAAACCTTTTGCTGGAATTACAGCTCGAAGACGAAGACACTCGCTGGATTCCTTTGTCAGAAGCACCCTGGATGTTCTGAGCAATAACACGATGATTTTGATCCTTTTATCTTAAGCCTAAGCATAAACATAAGCCTAAGCCTTAAGCCTAAGCCTATGCCTAAGCCTAAGCTTTAGCCTAAGCCTAAGCATAAGCCTAAGCTTAAGCCTAAGCATAAGTCTAAGCCTAACCTTAAGCCTAAGCATAAGTCTAAGCTTAAGCCTAAGCCTGGATGTTCTGAGCAATAACACGATGGTTTTGATCCTTGTATCTTAATACTTTTACCTTAAGCCTAAGCAGAAGCCTAAGCCTAAGCTTAAGTCTAAACCTAAGCCTAAGCCTAAGCGTAAGCGTAAGCATAAGCCTAAGCCTAAGCCTAAGCCTAAGCCTGGATGTTCTGAGCAATAACACGATGGTTTTGATCCTTGTATCTTAATACTTTTATCTTAAGCCTAAGCATAAGCCTAAGCCTAAGCTTAAGCCTAAGCATAAGCCTAAGCCTAAGCCTAAGCCTAAGCCTAAGCCTAAGCCAAATTTTCTTCAGCGCGCGTGCCTGCCAGAAGCTTTTTGACTTTCTGGAGGCGTTTTGGCTTCATAAAAAGTTTGATTATTCTGTAAATCGTTGATCTTGCGATTCCTAGCAGATTTGCGGCTTCTCACCATCCTTGTAAAGCGCTAGGCTCCACCATCGCGCTGAAACACAGCAGATGATTCTAAAACTAAATTTTAAATAATTTGTGCGCGAAAAATGCGTCAGCAGCCTGCGCCATGGCGCCAAACCCGCGTTGCAATATTTAAAAGCCACCCTGTTGGAAAAGTGAACACCCGAAAAAGGAACTTTCATGCAGGAGTCAAAAACTTGAAAAAATCCAACAAAAAAGGTCAGAATTTCTTATTGATTTAATTACTCTGTTCTAGTCAACGAGATGTGCGGAATCATGAGCCGCACCGCCGCTTTCTGCGATTTCGACGATTGGCTCCGCACCACTGGCGTCTTTTGACGTGGCGTGGTGGACGGTGCCTGGCGACGACGTGTCGGAGAAGATGTGCAAGAAACGGGCGAATCTTGTGGAGCGGTGAACGTAGCGGTGTGAGGAGAAGAAGAAGAAGAAGAGGAGTATAGGAGAGGGTGGATTCTATGGATAGTTATAGTGGAAATTCATGGAAAATTCATGGAAAATTGCAAAATTTTCGGGATGTACGATGCTTCGCTATTCCGATTCACAGTTTTACATTCAAAAATGTGGTTTTCGTGGTGAGACCGAAAAATTTACATACTACATACCTACAGAATAATCCTTAAAGCCCACTCACCCTACAGTAGGAAGTTTTGGTGTGGCATCCTTTAAAGCCGACAATCCAACTCTTCTAAAAGGGTTTCCATGGTGATCCTGAACGAAGTTAACCAGCATTCGAACATCTTGCTGGAGACTCTGCAATTTCAGAGAATTTTGCTGGAATTCAGAAAAGCAAAACCTACCATATTCTCTGGAAGTGAGAGTTCGGACGAAATCGCTGAAATCTTGGTAATCAGCGTCTTGTACGTGGCGTTTATGATGCGGCCCTCGATTCCCTTGTCCTTCTCGTTGAAAGTGTTACGGTAGGATGGTACACGACTTTCCGAAGTTCGGCGAGAGTTGGGAGCTGTAAATCCGTGGAAAATTCATTGAATTTTTAAATTAAAATAATTAGAGATCAGGTTACTGTAGATTTTCAAGTGTATTTTCGCGGTGGGACCCAAATGAATGAAAAATGAGAATTCAAAAAGAAATAAAAGAAGCTCACGATTCAATTCAGATCGACAGAACGCCGTAATCGAGTGAAGCAGATCGATGACCTGCTGGGTACCGTAATTCTCGACGTAGTCATTCAGAATACTTCGGAATTTCTCCGGCTGAACTCTCTCCAGTCCGGCGAGAATTGCTTTCGCTTTGGCTCGAAGAAAATCACCGTGCGGGCTTTTGACGCCTTCATTACAGCCGTGCGGGCAGCCGAGGCATAGATAGATTCTGAAAATTATTCTAGCTTGTAGATCTGTAGATCTCCAGGAAAGCTCCTTTACCCAGTTCCACCCAACATGATTTTCAGCCTAAACTTCAAGGAAGTGGCCTTAAAGAATGCGCGCGCATTCTTTATGGCCAGTACTGTAGAACAAAAAAATTGAAAAATTATAGCATTTTTTTGAGCAAAATGGATCACATATCCAGTGTGTCGTTTCGAAAAATGATTTCACGAAAAATTTCCGAAAAATTCTCGAGAAATTTTTCTCGTTGATTTCTCGAGAATTTTTCGAGAATTTTTGAAAATTTCTCGAGAAATCGCGAAAAACGATTTGAATGGAAATACGATAAACAACGCGCTTTGCGTTATTTCGGAGTGTCGTTAGAATTAGTTTATTATTATTTTGTATCAAAAATGTTTTTTTTCGAGAATTTTCGAAATTTTTCGAGAATTTCCGAAAAAATTTTCGGAAATTTCTCGAAAAATGTTCGAGAAATTTTTCTTGTTGATTTTTCGGAAATTTTTCGAGAAATTTTTCGAAAAATTCTCAAAAAATTTCTCGAGAATTTTTCGGAAAAATTTCTCGAAAAATTTCTCGAAATGCTTTCGAAACGACACATTGCACATATCTTTGAAAATTCTATGGAAAATGCAAACTTCCAAAGCAAGAGGCTCGAAAAATAATTTTCAGAAATATAATTTCAGTTTTTTTTCTGAACAAATGCACTTACTTAAACACCATAACATTAAGCTGCATGAAAAAGGTCTCAGTTTGCTGCAAAGGGGTACCCAAAAGGACATCAGCAATGTTCAGCGCGAGTTCGCATTGCCGCACACCGGTGCATCGGTCCATCACTTGGTTTATGGTTTGCACGATGACAGTCGATGAGATTTTCCCATTTTTTTCGATGAAATTCGTTGAGCCCAATGCTTCTGGATAATAGACGGCGTTGATCTTCAAGTTCTCTTTTTCAATGGATTTTGCCGAATTATTCGACACGTCATCTTCAGCGTCATCACGAATTGATAACACTTCCATGGAGTTGTTCAGAGAGGGGTTCGAGCGGTTCACACCGCGACGGGACTGAGTGTTCAGCGAGCCCCGGCGTGAGTTCGAAGTCGGGTGCGGAGCCAAGCCTGAAGATACTTTTCAAAGCATCAGTTCAAAGGCAGCTGATGTCCTAAGCCTAAGCCTAAGCCTAAGCCTAAGCCTAAGCCTGAGCCAGAAGAATTTTTTCAAAGCATCAGTTCAAAGGCAGCTAATGACCTAAGCCTAAGCATAAGCCTAAGCATATGCATAAGCCTAAGTCTAAGCCTAAGCCTAAGCCTAAGCCTAAGCCTGAGCCTAAGCCTACGCCTAAGCCTAAGCCAGAAGATTCTTTTCAAAGAATTAGTTCCAAGGCAGCTAATGGCTTAAGCCAAACATAAGCCTAAGCCTAAGCATATGCATAAGCCTAAGCGTAAGCCTGAGCCTAAGTATAAGCCTAAGCCTAAGCCTAAGCCTAAGCCTAAGCCAGAAGATTCTTTTCAAAGCATCATTTCAAAGGCAGCTGATGACCTAAACCTAAGCCTAAGCCTAAGCCTAAGCCTAAGCCTGAAGATTCTTTTCAAAGCTTCAGCTCAAATGCAGCCAATGACTTAAGCCTAAGCCTAAGCCTAAGCTTGAAGATTCTTTTCAAAGCTTCAGTTCAAATGCAGCTGATGAGCTAAGCCTAAGCCTAAGCCTAAGCCTGAAGATTCTTTTCAAAGCTTCAGCTCAAATGCAGCTGATGAGCTAAGCCTAAGCCTAAGCCTAAGCCTAAGCCTAAGCCTAAGCCTAAACCTAAGCCTAAGCCTAAGCCTAAGCCTAAGCTTGAAGATTCTTTTCAAAGCTTCAGTTCAAATGCAGCTGATGAGCTAAGCCTAAGCCTAAGCCTAAGCCTAAGCCTAAGCCTAAGCCTAAGCCTAAGCCTAAGCCTAAGCCTAAGCCTAAGCCTAAGCCTAAAGATTCTTTTCAAAGCATCAGTTCAAAGGCAGCTAATGACTTAAGCCTAAGCCTAAGCATAAGCCTAAGCCTAAGCCTAAACCTGATTCTCGAAATCCAATTTTAAGAAGCTCTTCAAAGAAAAACTTACAGTTTTCGCTACTCTTTCTTCTCTCCGTATCGTTAAACGCCACGTGTAAATGCGCACGCCCTTCGTCTCCCTTTAAATTCTCAATTTTCAAGTCGTCCCACGCCGGATTATTGGTGAACACATCCGGCGCCACCGACAACTTGCGCTCTCCGCTTGGCAGCGAGTTGCTCCGCTGACGAGCTCCTTTTCTAATGATCATATAGTTTTTGATCTCGATCAGACGATTTTGAATATAGCTCAACGCCCAATAGACGCCCTTCTCCTGCCAGTGAGTGATTAGAAGAGCTCTGATCACTGCCACGTCGAGGAACGATGCAACGGTAGGATCGGAGAACGAGGGCTCTTCCAACTCGTCGTCTGTACTTCCAGACACACTTTTTTGAATTGACGACACTGAAAATGATCTTGAATAAATGTGATTTTGTCAGTCTAGCTCCGCCCATTTTCAGAGTTTCTCATTGAAACTTGAATACTTACTCCTCTGGTGATCAGTCCTTCTATTTTCTGGCTTGAATGCAGGTGCCAGTGTCGTCTGTTGAACTGTAGTCGGCGTTGAAATGGGCGGAGTCGTGGCTGCCGGATGCAGTTGGATTACGGTCTGTTGGGAGCAAGATGAAGTCGTCTCTTCACACGTGGATGCTGAAAAAAGCAGATCGCTCTAAGACCCAACTTTTCAGAATTTTACCTCTTGTCAACACCAATGGTGGAACATCTGAAGCAGAAGAGGCGCAGGAGAGGTACATGGAACTGTCCACGGCAAGAGGCTGCTCCAAAGGACCCGGCTGCTCTGGATACTGTATTTTCGTGTCGGACTGACCATCGAGAGAGCATCCACTGCAAATATCCGATAGGTTCACCAAAGGAGCCTTGTCTGCAGTGAAAAACACTGCCGACAGAGAGCAGTTCTCGTTCTCGGCAAACTTGATCTCATTCACTTCGTCCATCATTTTGGCTGACGCGTCGGATGCTGAAATCGCGAGAAAACATTGAAAGAAGAACTGAAATTTGCAAATGCTTCGAGTTTTCGCCGAGCTCTCAACACTAGAAAATAAGCTCAAAACCTCGAGGTTTTCAGTGGCGTTCTGTAGATCAGAGATGATCAGAGAACTGATCAGTGATCCGATAAATCAGAGTGATCAGAGAAGTGGATTCTTATAGAATTTCTGAGCATTTCTGCTCCATAATTTTCGAATGAAAACCTACAAAAAGATACCGTAACTAGTAATTTTGGTGGGAGGACCCAAAATTGTCTTCAGAATTCTCTGAAAATAGTTGTAATTTCTCAAATGGACGGAGCAACTGAAGAATATTTTCAGATTCCGGACCTCTCAAACGCACAGGTTCTTATAGCATTTCTGAGCATTTCTGCTCCCCAATTTTCGAATGGAAACCTACAAAAAAGTACCGTAACAAGGGATTCTGGTGGAAGGACTCAAAATTGTTTTCAGAATTCTCTGAAAATAGCTGTAATTTCTCAAATGGACGGAGCAACTGAAGAATATTTTCAGATTCTGGAGCTCTCAGACGCACAGGTTCTTATAGCATTTCTGAGCATCTCAGCACCCCAATTTTTGAATGGAAACCTACAAAAAGGTACCGTAGCCCAAAATTGTCTTCAGATTTCTCTGAAAATACTCAAAATTGCACTCTTTCCGACGGTTATTTCACGCTGAATTCCAGGATTTGAAAATACTGAAAATTCTCTATATTTTCAGACTTTTTTTCATTATTATACTCATTGAATTCAAAATTTAATGGTGATTTTAACAATCTTGATCTGAAGCTGTAATGGGCGGAGCAACTGAAAAAAGATTTTCAGATTCCGGACTCCTCAGACGCACGGGTTCTTATAGCATTTTTGAGCCTCTGAGCTCCCCAATTTTCGAATGGAAACCTACAAAAAGGTACCGTAACAAGGGATTTTGGTGGAAGGTCCCAAAATTGTCTTCAGAATTCTCTGAAAATACTCAAAATTGTACTCTTTCCGACGGATATTTCACGCTGAATTCCAGGATTTGAAAATACTGAAAATTCACTATATTTTCAGGCTTTTTTTCATTATTATACTCATTGAATTCAAAATTTAGTGGTGATTTCAAAAAGAACCTTGATTTGAAGCTCTAATTTCTGAAATGGGAGGGGCAACTGAAGAATATTTTCAGATTCCGAAGCCCTCAGACGCACTGATTCTTAGAGCATTTCCGAGCATCTCAGCTCCTCAATTTTTGGATAGAAACGTACAAAAAAGTACCGTAACTAGTAATTTTGGTGGAAGGACCCAAAATTGTCTTCAGAATTCTCTGAAAATTGTCAAAATTATACTCTTTCCAAAGGATATTTCACGCGGAATCCCAGGATTTGAAAATACTGAAAATTCTCTATATTTTCAGACTTTTTTTCATTATTATACTCATTGAATTCAAAATTTAATGGTGATTTTAACAATCTTGATCTGAAGTTGTAATGGGCGGAGCAACTGAAAAAAGATTTTCAGATTCCGGAGCTTTCAGAAGCACGGGGACCGGAATCTGAAAGTAATCTTCAGTTGCTCCGCTCATTTAAGAAATTTTAGCATCTGCCGGTTGAACTCACTGGGACTGATATCAAAAGCATCACTGGTGCGACTTTTCGATATAGTTTGCTGTTTTTGTCCACAAAAATTGGTTTTATATTCGCTGACACTTCTGACAATCGAAGATGCTCGTTGGAACGGTGCGGAGCCTCCCATATCAATCAATAATTGCGTTGGTTTCTCAACAAGTTGATCTCCTGCTTTAACAATTCCAGATAGGTGCGGAGCATCGATCTCGATGGCCACGTAGCCCTTATTCTTCTGCTTCTCCTTTTCCTCTTCCAATTTCCGCTTCTCATGAAGCACCTGTGCATTTGTCCTCGGCGGTTTTGGAGGCGGTACTAAGCTTGGTCGCCGTGGAGCCGCGTCCTCTTTTCCCAAGTAGATCCCCTAAAATGAACGAAATTTTTCAGTTTTTTTAGATTTTTTTTCAGATTTTTTCAGATAAAAATAAATAAAATAAAAATAAATAAATAAACCTGAGAATCTGCACCATTTTGAGGATTATGCCTTCTGGGAAATGAAATTTGCGGCAACTCGTCTCTTCTTTGTTTAACAGGAGCCGAGAAGCACCAGACGTCCGGCTGCCGGAATTGCCAGAGAGCCTGCCAGATTTTGAGCCCAGATTCCAGGCGAATATTATCCTGCACCTCTTCTTCACTGATTACATCAGCTAAAGGGGCGATGAGGTAGATGAATAGTTGAATTGTAGAAATGTTAAAGAGACCTTGACTACGGGATGTCGTAGATGTGCCATCTTCCTGGAAAATAAAAAAAAACTCGAATTCTAGCACTCCATTTTCAGACAAAGACACTCACCTTTGTACTAATGCTCTCCATGCATTCGGATGACGAGTCGATGAGCATCCAATGAAGAATATACAGTATTTTTTGCAGTGAACTCGGCAATTTTTTCTCACCAGCATTGGCTAGAAGGAGGGATCCACAGCACTGAAAAAAACGTGAAACCTTGTCAAATGTCTTGAAGACATCACTGATTTTTGCTGAAACTTGTGTTTACAGAGTGGGTAATAAATAGTGTTACGCAATTTTTCGTGGATTCTGGCGCATGCACACAAGTCGCTACGATACGGTAATTTCATTTTTTATTGATTATTACTTATTTATTTATTTATTTATTTATTTATTACTTTATTACTTTCTAACGTGTAACACTATTTATCACCCACCCTGTACATCCAAGCCGCACAGGACCGTAACCGTCCAAGACTAACACGTCCAAGTATCCAAGTGACTAAGCTTATATATCCCGCCGATCTTCAAAATAGTTATATTTTCGTTGCGAGACCCAAATGGTATTTACAGTACACCGGCCATAAAGGTATCATGCTATTCTTCTTGCCGGTGTTCTCATTCTATAGGGTGGGTGATAAATAGTGTTACGCAACTTTTCGTGGATTCTGACGCATGCACACAAGTCGCTACCGTATTAATTTCATTTTCAATTTTCTGGTGGAAACTTCCTTTTTTAGGGTAATGACGGCTGAGAAAAACTTATCATCTAAAACTCTCAGAAATTCTCTGAAATACTCCGAAATGCTCAAAAATGCTCGAAAATGCTTCAAAAATTTCTGAAATTATTTGAAATTGTCAAAAATTATCGAAAACTCTCAGAAATTCTCTGAAATGCTCAAAAATGCTTAAAAATGCTCCAAAATGTTCTGAAATTATTTGAAATTGTCAAAAATTATCGAAAACTCTCAGAAATTCTCTGAAATGCTCAAAAATGCTCAAAAATGCTCCAAAATGTTCTGAAATTATTTGAAATTGTCAAAAATTATCGAAAACTCTCAGAAATTCTCTGAAATGTTCAAAAATGCTCAAAAATGCTCAAAAATACTCAAAAATCCTCCAAAATGCTCAAAAATCCTCCAAAATACTCCAAACTGCTCAAAAATGCTTGAAAATGTTTTTAAATCATTTGAAATTATCAAAAATTATCTAAAATTCTCAGAAATGCTCAAAATTTCTTTAAAATGCTCCAAAACGCTCCAAAATGTTCTGAAATTATTTGAAATTGAAAAAATTATCTAAAACTCTCAGAAATTCTCTGAAATGCTCAAAAATGCTCAAAAATGCTTTTTAATGCTTTAAAATGTTCTGAAATTATTTGAAATTGTCAAAAATTATCTAAAATTCTCAGAAATGCTCCAAAATACTCCGAAATGCTCAAAAATGCTCGAAAATGCTTCAAAATATTCTGAAATTATTTGAAATCGTCAAAAGTTATTGAAAACTCTCAGAAATTCTCTGAAATGCTCAAAAATGCTCAAAAATGCTCGAAAATGTTTTTAAATTATTTGAAATTATCAAAAATTATCTAAAATTCTCAGAAATGCTCAAAATTTCTTTAAAATGCTCAAAATGTATCAATTTTATTTTTTATTGATTATCACATATTTCTTACTATGTTTTTCAATTTTCTGGTCGCAACTTCTCATTTTTAAGGAGCGAAGCATAAGGAAACTTGCTAAAGACTGGACGCTTACCTGAATCCGAAGAGGAAGAAGGGCGATTCGAAAACTATTGTTAAAACTTGTTTTTATATCATTTCAATGAATTTTTGTTCAAATTTAGTGAGAATTTGACTTTTTTAAAGACATTTATAACGTTTTTAATTTGTAACACTATTTATCAGCCACCTTGTACATACTAGAGCAAATTTTTAGGATTTTCAGATTCAAGTCGATATCTGGAAATCGGTAGAACTACGGTAGAAAAGGATTTCTTAAAACCAAATTCTTCAGATTTTCAGATTTTCAGAACTTACCTGTATGACATGTGGAAGTGCAGCTCTCACTAGTTTCCATCTTGAAATACTGGCCAGTGCGTTGCTCAATGATGGTGATAAGCCATGTAGAATATTCTGGACGACGACCCGTTCGAATGTCTGAAATTATGGATTTTCAGTTCTAGAATTCTCAGAATTTCGGGTATTCTTTTGCGCAGTCCAAACTCTAAGCTCTCCGCTGCCGTCGTACTCAATTTCCCTTTGAAACAACAGGAAGGGGGGGGGGGGGAGGGGGGGGGGGTTGCACAAAGGCAAAGAAAGCAACTTCCCCCTTCTGGAAATTTAGAATTCTTTTAGAATTTTTCTCTGCAACCAACAGAGCAAGAGCGAGAGAGCAAACAACCAAGAGCGGCTTAAAATATAGCCCAAGGGAATCATTTCTCTCTGGGTTTTAGTGGTACTACTGGCAGATGGGAGGGTGCCGAAAACACAGAAGTTATAGCACCTACCAATACCAAAAAAAAGAAGCTTACCACACACGATGCGTCATGAAGTTTGCCAATTTTTTCTCCAAGAAACGGCCTGAAATTTTTGAACATTTTGAAGAAAATGACTGGCGCGCCTCTCCACTTACGTCGTCTGTCTCCATAAAAACGTCTGAATCGGCAGCGGCACCGAGTCGCACTCTCCTTCGCCATCCTCTTCGGTCCTAAATCATGAAAGTGGTTTTTAGCTATTTTCCTCAATTTTTGGTTATCTAAAACTCTCAAAAATGCTCAAAAATGCTCAAAAATACTTCAAAATGTTCTAAAATTATTTGAAATTGTCAAAAATTGTCAAAAATTATTTGAAATTTTGAAAAATTATCTAAAATTTTTAAAAATTATCTAAAACTTTTAGAAAATCTCTGGGATGCTCAAAAATTCTCAAAAATTCTGAAAAATGCTCCAAAATGCTCAAAAATGCTTAAAAATGCTCTAAAATGCTCAGAAATGCTTCAAAATGTTCCGAAATTATTTGAAATTTTTGAAAATTATCTAAAACTTTCAGGAATTCTCTGAAAAACTCAAAAATACTCAAAAATGCTCAGAAGTGCTCCAAAAAAAAGAATCAATTTTTTCATAATATACCGTAATATTTGCTACTTTTTCTGGAATTTTCTCGAAATTTCTGGTTCTGAAGTGTTTTGAAATTATTTGAAAATGTCAAAAATCATCTGAAACTCTCAGAAAATATCTAAAACTCTCAAAAATGTTCTAAAACTCTCAGAAATTCTCTGAAATGCTCTAAAGTACTCAGAAATGCTCCAAAAAAAAGAATCAATTTTTTCATAATATACCGTAATATTTGCTACTTTTTCTGGAATTTTCTCGAAATTTCTGGTTCTGAAATGTTTTGAAATTATTTGAAAATGTCAAAAGTTATCTAAAACACTCAAAAATTATTTAAAACTCTCAGAAATTCTCTGAAATACTCAAAAATGCTCAAAAATGCTCCAAAATGTTCTGAAATTATTTGAAATTGTCAAAAATTATTTAAAACTCTCAGAAATTTTCTAAAATGCTCAAAAATGCTCAAAAATGCTTCAAAATGCTTCAAAATGTTCAAAATGCTCAAAAATGCTCAAAAATGCTCCGAAATGCTCCAAAATATTCAAAATGCTTAAAAATGCTTCAAAATCCTCAAAAATCCTCAAAAATGCTTCAAAATGTTCAAAATGCTCAAAAATGCTCAAAAATGCTCCGAAATGCTCCAAAATATTCAAAATGCTCAAAAATGCTCAAAAATGCTCCGAAATTCTCCAAAATGCTCAAAAATGCTCAGAAATGCTTCAAAATGCTCAAAAATCCTCAAAAATGCTCCAAAATGTTCTGAAATTATTTGAAATTGTCAAAAATCATTTAAAGCTCTCAGAAATTTTCTAAAATGCTCCAAAATGTTCAAAATGCTCAAAAATGCTCAAAAATGCTCCGAAATTCTCCAAAATGCTCAAAAATTCTCAAAATTCTCCAAAATGCTCAAAAATGATGAAAAACTGGTTTTCAGCTGTGTTCCTCAATTTTCATGAATTATTCCTCTCCCCAGCATCAAAATTCTCTTTTCTCTCTCTCTCTCTCTCTCACATTTTCTGCCCCCCCCCCCATCCTCTATTCATGCTCTTCTCACACAATTTATTTAATGTATGCAAAAAAGAGTGGTGGTGGGGCGACGGTGGGGCGCCGGTGGGGGGGGGCCTTCACTTTTCGTCATCATCATCATCATCACCACCATCATAAAAATATGTTTATTGAGTTTTGCGCCATTCGGTTAATCCCCTCCTGTAAAGCACAGCAGTTGGCACAGCTCTACGCATTTTGGAGCAAAACAAAATGGGGGGGGGGCGGGGAGTGAGTGAGCGAAAGCCAATTTGACAACGAAATGGCGCCGATGCGATAGTCCTTCAGAAAATGGGCGATGCGCGAAATTTGATATCTTCTGTCGAATAAATGAAGAAAAATGATGAAATGTGTCAAATTTATTTTATTGATTTTCTTGTCAAAAAATCTGGCGAAAAGAGTTTGAATTTATTCGAAACAATAAGGCGGAAAACAGGTTGAAATTCCCCATTTTAAACGCGTCACAGGCGCCCCAGAGATTGGAAAAATCGAATTTCGTTTCTAAGCTGAAATGTCTCATCTTGAAGTTGTAAAAAATTATCTAAATCTCTCAAAAATGCTTCAAAATGCTCCGAAATTCTCAAAAATTCTTAAAAATGCTCCAAAATTCTCCAAAATGTTCTAAAATTATCAGAAATTGTCTAAAATCATCTAAAACTTTCAGAATTTCTTTGAAATGCTCAAAAATGCCCAAAAATACCCCAAAATGCTCAAAATGGCTTCAAAATGCTCCAAAATTCTCCAAAATGTATTAAAATTGTTTTAAATTGTCAAAAATTATCTAAAACTCTCAAAATTGCTCAAAAATGCTCAAAAATGCTCAAAAATGCTCGAAAATACGCAAAAATGCTCGAAAATTCTTTGAAATATTCAGAAATTATTTGAAAATGTCAAAAATTATCTAAAACTCTCAAAAATTATCTGAAACTCTCAGAAATGCTCAAAAATGCTTTAAAATGCTTCAAAATGCTCCGAAATTCTCCAAAATGTATTAAAATTGTTTGAAATTGTCAAAAATTATCTAACACTCTCAAAATTGCTCAAAAATGCTCAAAAATGCTCGAAAATACGCAAAAATGCTCGAAAATTCTTCGAAATATTCAGAAATTATTTGAAATTGTCAAAAATTTTCTAAAACTCTCAGAAATGTTCAAAAATGCTTAAAAATGCTCAAAAATTACTTCAAAATGTTCTAAAATTATTTGAAAATGTCGAAAATTCTCAAAAATTCTCAAAAATTATCTAACACTTTCAGAAATTCTCTGAAATGCTCAAAAATGCTTAACAATTCTTCAAAATGCTCAAAAATATTCTACAATTATTTGAAATTGTCAAAAGTCGTCTAAAACTCTCAGAAATTCTCTGAAATGCTCAAAAATGCTTCGAAATGCTTTAAAATGCTCAAAAAATTTGCAATTTTTCTGGAATTTTCTGGAATTTTCTGGAAATTTCTGGAAATTCTGGAAGGCATCGGAATTTTTTAAATATCTAGAAATGCGTTACACACACCCCTATTACCAGTTGCAAAGGACACCCACCACTCCACCCAAGATGGACCCTAAGCTTCGGATTGCCATACGCTATTTTGCTTATCTTAGAAGAGTTCCAGAATCTAGAATACTTACCACTTGGCACTTTTAAAGGAGGCCGCCGTGGAGAGTGGCATAAGGAGAAGTTGGACGGTGCCGGTGTGCTCGTGCTGTAAATATCGAACGTGCATATTTTTGCGTTTATCGAATTGGAAAATGCTCAGAATTTCGCGATGTCTGCATCAGAATCGGCCGCCGTCGGAAGTGCAAAAATATTCAGAAGACGTGGAATACACAGAATCATAATCAAACCATTCGAGATGACCGTCGCGTGTTATTTTGGGGGGGGGGGGGGGGGGGAGGGGGAGAGAGCCCGAATAGCAATAAATGGAGAGCAGAGTGGGCGGAGACAATGCGGAAACTTTTTCTTTCTTTTTTTTTCTATTTTTTTCAGTTTTCTCTTTAGTCGTCGGCCTCGTCGACTAAAGCGCACCGCCCGCTTTTTTCGCGTTTTCCAATAGAGGAAAGGGACCCGAAGAGAAGAAAGGGAAAGACCCACTTGCCGTCTGCGCCTATCTAAATCTCTCGTTTTGAGCAGGGGGGGGGGAGGGGGGGGAGGGGGGGGGGAGATGCTTGAAGAAGGACCCTTCTCTTTAAAAGAATGATGAAAAAGGGGAGGAGAGAGAGACAGAGAGAAATAAAGAAATGAAGAAAAGAAACCAGCGAAACTGAGCTGAAAAACAAAAACAAAACGAGACAAACAGAGGCACAGATGGAAAGTGTGTTGTTGAACGACGCGGAGAGAAAGGAAACTTTCAGAAGACATGGATAATTACATGTGGAGAATGGCCAGTGATTTAGTAGAAGAGAGAGCCAATCGCACGTTTAAAAAGGAGAGATTCTGTTATTTTTTTGGGGGTTTTTTTGCGGGGAATTCTTTGAGTTTTGGTGGGATCTGATGATTTAAGTGAAATACCTGAAAATAGTGAAATTCACAAAAATTAATTAAAAATTGAGAAATATTACAAATTTAGAGAAAATTAGAAGAAAAATTGGCTGAAATACCTCGAAATAGTGAAATTAAGTAATTAAAAGTAAAAATATCAGAGAATTTAGAGATAATTAGATAAAAATTAGGATAAAATACCTCAAAATTGTGAAATTCAATCGAAATTCGCAAAAATCAATTAAAAAGGGCAAAACATTAGAAAATTTAGAAAAAATTGACTGAAATAAAATAGTGAAATTCGCAAAAACTAATAAAAAATGGAAAAATATTAGAAAATTTAGAGAAAATTGGCCGAAATTCTTCGAAATTGTGAAATTCGCAAAAAATACTTTAAAATTAAGAAATATCAAAGAATTAAAAGAAAATTAGAGGAAAAATTAGATGAAATTCTTCAAAATTGTGAATTTAAGTCGAAATTCGCAAAAATTGATAAAAAATGGAAAAATATTAGAAAATTTAGAGAACATTTGGATGAAATTCCTCAAAATTGTGATATTCGCAAAAAATAATTTTAAAAAAATTAGAGGAATGTGTCAGATTTCATCAAATATTAAAGAATAAGAAGATGGCTCAAAATACGTAGTTTCGCTTAGAAAAATTGCTGAAAATTAGGTAAAATACCTAAAAATTGTGAAATTGAGTCGAAATTCACAAAAATTAATTAAAAATTGAGAAATATTAAAAATTTAGAGAAAATTAGAAGAAAAATTGGCTGAAATACCTCGAAATAGTGAAATTAAGTGAAAATTCACAAAAATTAATTAAAAAGGGAGAAATATTAAAAAATTTAGAGAAAATTAGAGGAAAATGTCAGATTTCATCAAATATTAAAGAATAAGAAAATGGCTGAAAATGCGTGGTTTCGCTCAGAAAAATGGCTGAAAATGCGTAGTTTAGCTTAGAAAAATGGCCATTTTTACGAATTTTCAGCCATTTTTCTAAATTTTTCTAAATTAGAAAAATGGTTATATCTGACATTCAGATTTCATCAAATTTTTTCTTTATTTTTCTCTAAATTTTCTCTAATATTTTTCCCTTTTTAATTAATTTTTGTGAATTTCGACTCAATTTCACTATTTTTAGGTATTTCACCTAATTTTCAGCTATTTTTCTGAGCTAAACTACGCATTGTGAGCCATTTTTTAATGCTTTAATATTTGATGAAATCTGACATTTTCCTCTAATTTTCTCTAAATTCTCTAATATTTTTTTCCCTTTTTGATTAATTTTTACAAATTTTTGACTTAATTTCACAATTTCGAGGAATTTCAGCCGATTTTCTCTAAATTTTCTAATATTTTTTTCCCTTTTCAATTAATTGTTGCGAATTTTTATATTAATTTTACTATTTTTAGGTATTTCACCTAATTTTTTTTCTAATTTTCTCTGAATTTTCTAATATTTTTCCTTTTTTAATTAAGTTTTGCAAATTTCACAATTTTGAGGAATTTCAGCCAATTTTCTCTAAATTTTCTAATATTTTTACCTTTTTATTTAATTTTTGTGAATTTCGACTCAATTTCACTATTTTTAGGTATTTCACCTAATTTTCAGCTATTTTTCTGAGCTAAACTACGCATTGTGAGCCATTTTTTAATGTTTTAATATTTGATGAAATTTGACATTTTCCTTTAATTTTCTCTAAATTCTCTAATATTTTTTCCTTTTTTAATTAATTTTTACGAAATTTTGACTTAATTTCACAATTTCGAGGAATTTCAGCCGATTTTCTCTAAATTTTCTAATATTTTTTTCCCTTTTTAATTAATTTTTGCGAATTTTTATATTAATTTTACTATTTTTAGGTATTTCACCTAATTTTTTTTCTAATTTTCTCTGAATTTTCTAATATTTTTCCTTTTTTAATTAAGTTTTGCAAATTTCACAATTTTGAGGAATTTCAGCCAATTTTCTCTAAATTTTTCGATATTTTTCCCTTTTTAATTAATTTTCGCAAATTTCACAATTTTGAGGTATTTCACCTAATTTTTTCTCTAATTTTCTCTAAATTCTCTAATATTTCTTAATTTTTAAGTATTTTTTGCGAATTTCACAATTTCGAAGAATTTCAGTCAATTTTCTCTAAATTCTCTAATATTTCTCCCTTGTCAAATAATTTCTGCGAATTTTGACTTAATTTCACAATTTTCAGGTATTTCACCCAATTTTTGCTTTAATTTTCTTTAAATTTTCTGATATTTTTCAATTTTCAATTAATTTTTTCAAATTTCACAATTTTAAGGAATTTCAGCCAATTTTCTCTAAATTTTCTTAATTTTTTCACTTTTTAATTAATTTTCGCAAATTTCGGCTTAATTTCACAATTTTGAGGTATTTCAGTCAACTTTTTTTTTAATTTTTTTTAAATTTTTTAATATTTTTACTTTTTCAATTAATTTTTGTAAATTTTGACTTAATTTCACTATTTTGAGGTATTTCAGCCAATTTCCTCTAATTTTTTCTAAATTCTCTTATATTTCTCAATTTTTAATTAATATTTGTGAATTTTGACTTTATTTCACAATTTTGAGGAATTTCACCTAATTTTTCCCTAATTTTCTCTAAATTTTTTGATATTTTTCCCTTTTTAATTAATTTTTGTGAGTTTTACAATTTCAAGGAATTTCAATCAATTTTTCCTATAATTTTACCACAGGACCATAGGATCGGTTACCTTACCATAAAAAAAGCGAAAAATGTGGACGACTACTGGAATGGAAGAAGATCCCACAGTCCGTAATCGACACTTTGATCATCGACTCTATGCAGCGCAGATAATCGGCTGTTTTTTTTTTATTTTTAGACCCAATTTGTTAGTTTTCAGATGTTATCTGTTGAATAAAAGCGTTTTTCGAAAGTTATGATTTTTTGAAAAATTAAGGTCAATTTTTGATTTTTTTTTTTTCGAAAATTCGATTTTTTTACCTAAAAATTTTATTTTTTTTAAATATATTTCTTTATGAAATTTGGCCTTAATCCGTCAAACTTTATTAGAAACAGCTGGTGAAAATTTTGGCTTCATATCGGTACTCGAAAAATATTATAGTTATGCTCGAAAACCACAGAGTGGACAACCTTTTTCACGGTACTGTAAGTAGGACCATCTTCCAGGTGTACGCGAATTCAAGATTACTACTTTCCCGTTTGCGGGTCATCACTTAAAGGAACTTAATCACAGAGAAAATATCCGAAAAAAGAGGAAAAAAATCGAAGAAAAATGGTGATTACGAAATGCGGTGTGCATTAGGGCGCCTTTTATGCAAATTGCGTCATAACTTCCCTGAAAGTTTCAGGTAGTTCTGCTCGAATGGCCAGTACTGTACCTAAGTACAAAAAAATTCAAAAGCAACACAAACGACAATTAGATGCAATACAAAAAATAAAAATCGAAAGCGAAGAACGAGAGCATTTCAAATGTGGGTGATAAATAGTGTTACGCAGCTTTGCGTGGATTCTGGCGCATGAACACAAGTCGCTACCGTATCAATTTTATTTTTTATTGATTATTACATATTTATTACTATGTTTTTCAATTTTCTGGTCACAACTTTCATTTTTAAGGTAATGACGGCTGAGGAAAACTAATTATCTAAAACTCTCAGAAATTCTCAGAAATTCTCTGAAATGCTCAAAATGCTCAAAAATGCTGCAAAATGTTCTGAAATTATTTGAAATTGTCAAAAGTTATTGAAAACTCTCAGAAATTCTCCGAAATGCTCAAAAATGCTTTGTAAATGCTTTAAAATGTTCTGAAATTATTTGAAATTGTCAAAAGTTATTGAAAACTCTCAGAAATTCTCTGAAATGCTCAAAAATGCTCGAAAATGCTTCAAAATGTTCTGAAATTATTTGAAATTGTCAAAAATTATCGAAAATTCTCAGAAATTCTCTGAAATGCTCAAAATGCTCAAAAATGCTGCAAAATGTTCTGAAATTATTTGAAATTGTCAAAAATTATCGAAAACTCTCAGAAATTCTCTGAAATGTTCAAAAATGCTCAAAAATACTCAAAAATCCTCCAAAATACTCCAAACTGCTCAAAAATGCTCGAAAATGCTTTTAAATTATTTGAAATTATCAAAAATTATCTAAAATTCTCAGAAATGCTCAAAATTTCTTTAAAATGCTCAAAATGTATCAATTTTATTTATTATTGATTATTACATATTTATTACTATGTTTTTCAATTTTCTGGTCACAACTTTCATTTTTAAAATAATGACGGCTTAAGAAAAGCATGTAACACTATTTATCACCCACCCTGTATAATCGATAATATCGAGTGACCGAGTAAGGGGGCGTGGTCATCGAAAATTCAAGAAAATCAAATAAAATGAGAGAAATAGGCCAAAGAGTTATAACAATAGTTACAATAACTTTTGTCGAAATGTGACTATAACCAAGAATGATGCTGAAATTCGATTAAAAATAAAGCAAGGCATCGTGTGAAAATACGCTGAATTTCAGTTGGATGAGAATCACGAAATGAGCTGGAGCCAGGACTCCACAGAACGCCGACAAAGTGTCAAAGATTTGAAAATTGAGGAAATTCCTTCCTTACGATTACTTTATGATCGCAAGGGACATGGTTAGGCGTGTTCCGCGCCCCCCCCCCCCCACACATGACAAGAAGGAGAAGTCTAGAAAATCTAAGCAGGAAAACAGAGCTGAAATATGAAATCCACCAACTTATAACATTCATAACGCTGTTTTTCTTAGTCTGTCTTGAATTCGTCTTCGTCTTTGTCTTGAATTCGCCTTGAATTCGTCTGACTCAGAGATAGACATTGTGTTCACTGTACACAACTTTTTTATTGCGTAAGACGAATGCAAGACAAACTGAAAGACGAACGAAGACGAGTCGAAAGACGAGGAGACGAAAGACGACAGGAAAGACGAGCTTTTGTCTTCGTCTTTCGTGGAAGGCTTAACTGCAACTCAATTTTTTTCGTTTGAATTAATTTCCATGAATTTTGAGCCACGATTTCTAACATTTTTTCACCTATTTCAGAAATATTTTGAACTTTAGAGAACCACTGACAAAACTCCAATAATTTCAAATTTCACGATTTTCCGTTATTTTTCGTGGATTTTTGCCAATATTCCAGATATTTTTGGACAAAATTCCAGATTTTCAGAGATTCAGAGATTCAGAAATTCTTATTTTTACACATTTATAGACAAATGCAAGACGAATGCAACACGAACGAAGACAAGACGAAAGACGAGGAGACGAAAGGCGAGACGAAAGACGGGGAGACGAAAGGAGAGACGAAAGACGACTTTTTGTTCTCGTCTTTTGTGGGGGTCATCCTAACTTTTAACAGCAAAATTTCACGATTTTCAGTCGGTTTTTAACAGCAAAATTTCACAATTTTCAGTCGATTTTTAACAGCAAATTTTCACGATTTTCAGTTGGTTTTTTACAGCAAAATTTCACAATTTTCAGTCGGATTTTAACAGCAAAATTTCACGATTTTCAGTTGGTTTTATACAGCAAAATTTCACGATTTTCAATCGGTTTTTAACAGCAAAATTTCACGATTTTCAGTCATTTCTCAATCTATTTCTGATCTTTTTCAGACTGAATTTCAGATTTCCAGAGACAATTCAGAAATTCTCATTTTTACATATTTATATTATTGTGTTTTCGTGTAAAAATAATGGAAAATGAAGAGTAGAAGGAGGGAAAAAAAACGTAATAAAAACTTTATAATAATAGGTTTTAGCGTGTCTTCTCCCCGTTTCGGTTCCCCTTGAACATATCGAAATACCAATTAAATAGAGTAACGAAGTGCGAATGGAAGCGGGGTGGAGCTCTCGTCACGAGACTCTCGAGAAGCTCGAGAATATATTTGAACAAAAAATATCCAATAAAGTGAGGAGAGAGAAAGTGGGCGACGAGCAATTGAATTTCTCTTTTTTTAATGAATCCCATGATGAGGCCCATGGATTTCAGTAGAGGTTGAGCGGAAGCTGTTTTCTATGCGGCCTACTTTGAGAAATTTGATCTGCGGAGTTTGAAGAATAAAGAATGTTTTCAGCAATTGGATATTCTCAAAGAATTCATTCAAAAGGATATCCGGACAAGAGGAAAGACAGACAGACACACCATTGTTCAGATTTTCATGGCTCGCGTGCTCATTTTTACTCATTTTCGAGAGAGAGAGAGTTCCGAGTTTGATGAGAGGGGAAAAAGACGAAGAGAAGTAGTTAAAGACGGCGAAAATTGAAAGAAAAAAAAAGAGAAAAATAAATAAACTGGAAGGAAGAGAAAGACGATGAAGCGGATGATGGACCTTCTTTCTTCTCGAACCCCCTTCATGAACCGATTTCAAAAACACGTGTACACAATATGGCGAAACGATGCAAAAAGAGAGAGAAGAGATCTTTTTGAGAGAGATTTGCCGATCAGATTAACGGAAAATTACAGAAAACGAAGCAGAAATTCATAGATTCATTTTCAGAAAATTTGTAACTATTATTGCGTCCAAGAACTTTGAAAATCCGAGCACTGAATGCCTAAATCTTAAATCTAAAAAAAAAGTGAATTTCCAGAAAAAACTGTTCTAAGCCTAAGCCTAAGCCTAAGCCTAAGCCTAAGCCTAAGCCTAAGCCGGAAAACCCGAAGATTGATCTGGAACGCTTCTGGAAGCGCTAGTAAACTGTTGCAGAAGCGAAAAGAGTAATCTGATTGCCTAAATTTGAAAAAAAGAGAATTTCCAGAAAAAAAACTGTTCTAAGCCTAAGCCTAAGCCTAAGCCTAAGCCTAAGCCTAAGCCTAAGCCTAAGCTAAAATCCACGAAAATCTTGCAAAAAGGCTGCTAAATTCGGCAAAAAGTAGTGTTTTCCGAAAGAAAATACCGCAATCCGGCAAAAATAGATTCAGAATCATTGGGGACGCTTCTGGAAGCACTAGTTAACTCTTCCAGAAGCTGAATTAATCCGAAAAGAGCAAACTGATTGCCTAAACCTTAAATCTGAAAAAAAGAAGAATTTCCAGAAAAAAACTGTTCTAAGCCTAAGCCTAAGCCTAAGCCTAAGCCTAAGCTGGAAACCCCGAAAATCTTGCAAAAAGGCTGCTAAATTCGGCAAAAAGTAATAGAAAAAAACTGTTCTAAGCCTAAGCCTAAGCCTAAGCCTAAGCCTAAGCCTAAGCCTAGGCCTAAGCCTAAGCCGGAAACCCCAAAAATCCAGCCAAAAAGCGGCTAAATTCGGCAAAAAGTAATAGAAAAAAACTGTTCTAAGCCTAAGCCTAAGCCTAAGCCTAAGCCTAAGCCTAAGCCTAAGCTAAAATCCACGAAAATCTTGCAAAAAGGCTGCTAAATTCGGCAAAAAGTAGTGTTTTCCGAAAGAAAATACCGAAATCCGGCCAAAATAGATTCAGAATTATTGGGGACGCTTCTAGGCGCTTTTTCAAAAAATAAAATAATCCGAAAAGAGTAATCTGATGACCTAAATCTAAAAAAAAAGAATTTCCAGAAAAAAAACTGTTCTAAGCCTAAGCTTAAGCCTAAGCCTAAGCCTAAGCCTAAGCCTAAGCCTAAGCCTAAGCCTAAGCCTAAGCCTAAGCTGGAAACCCCGAAAATCTTGCCAAAACGCTGCAAAATTCGGCAAAAAATAATATTTTCCGGAAGAAAATACCGAAATCCGGCAAAAATAGATTCAGAATCATTTGGGAACGCTTCTAGACGCTCTTTCAAAAAAAGAGCCAGCTAAACTCGGCAAAAAGTAGTATTTTCCGGCAAAAATTGCTCTGGAACGCTTCTGGACGCACTATTAAACTCTTCCAGAAGCTCTGTCACAGATCAAGCTATGCTCTTCTGAAATGCGAAGAGGTGAAGGCGAAAAAAAGCGAAACTCGGGTTCTCCGCCACTTCAAGTCGTCCAGATTTTGCACAGATTGCCATGCCAAACCGAGCACACAAAGCAGAATATGGTGCTCCGGTTCTTTAACCCTTTTGACACATTTTCCCCCAATTTTTCCCTTGGGGGGGGGGAAGGGGGGGGGAAGAGGAGCCGTGTCGTCGTCTTGCCTCCGTTCAAAATCTCTTTGGAGGAGCAACGGAGCAACCGGCCTCCAATTACTTTACTTAAGAGCCCAAAGCAGACATCAGAATTCTGAAGACACACGCGTCAAATGCACCCCAGCCGCATATGAAGACGTTGCTGTTTGGATTCAGATGCGTAGTACTGGAAGATCAATTTTGGCTCACGAGCTTCTGTAATTTGTACAAAGAGACTTCGAAATAGAGGAAGAGATTCCCTCCCTCTCTTTCTTTCTAAGGAAGGGGTCAATTCTCCAGAGAGCCCGAGTACGTATGCGCATTTTCTGTGCTCTCACATACAATCTCTCTCACATCTCTCTCGTTTAATGCTCCGCCCACATTTCGAGCACATTTCGGGCACACATCGGAACTTTTGTCTCTCTTTTCTCGTCGTCTTCAAGATTTTTAAAGCATGAGAGATGCGGGGGGGGGGGAAGTGATGGGAAACGGGAAGTGTGTGTGTGCATTGATTTCAAAAAGAAAGAAGATGGCCAAAGAGTGGTGATGGTGTTCAACTTGAGATGCTTAACGGAAAAATGGGTTGCGAGTCGCGTCCTGTGCTTGGCATTTTTTCCAACTATTAAGCACTAAAAGTGAGCAAAGAAGAGGTTTAGACAGCCGAGGCTTCCATTCTGAGAAGCGGAACTGCCCCGCGAAATAGATTTGCAGAAGCGCTGGAGTCCAGCAGTGAGCCATGAGTAGCTGAAAATCCTGGTGTTCAGAGCTAGAAGAAGAGTAGATGATGAGGAAACGAAAACCGGAAGATGGGGGGGGAGGAGGTATGCATACAAATAAGGAATCCGAGAAGTTATGCTCAAAAAGAATGAGGAAAGGGCAGAGAAGGGCGGAATTCCGGATTCCGGATTCCGCCGTATTTTTCATTCCGTCTTCCGGAGTCCAGACAGATTCCGTGAAAAAACTTTTTCCGTCTTCCGGATTCCGGATTCCGCGATATGGCGTTTTTATCAGAGAGGGGCGGAATTCCGGATTCCGCCGTTTTTTTTCATTTCGTCTTCCGGATTCCAGATTCCGTGAAAAAAAAATATTTTTTCCGTTTCCCAGACTCCAAATTCCGTGACGAAATATTTTTCCGTCTTCCGCATTCCGGATTCCGCGATATAGCGTTTTTATCAGAGAAGGGCGGAATTTCGCATTTCGCCGTTTTTTTCATTTCGTCTTCCGGATTCCAGATTCCGTGAAAAAAAAAATATTTTTTCCGTTTTCCGGATTCCAGATTCCGTGAAAAAATATTTTTCCGTCTTCCGCATTCCGGATTCTACGATATGGCGTTTTCATCAGAGAAGGGCGGAATTCCGGATTCCGTGAAAAAATTTTTTCCGTTTTCCGTTTTCCGGATTCCGTGAAAAGAAAAATATTTTTCCGTTTTCAGGATTCCAGATTCCGTGAAAAAAAAATATTTTTTCCGTTTTCCGCATTCTGGATTCTGCGATATGGCGTTTTTATCAGAGAAGGGCGGAATTTCGCATTTCGCCGTTTTTTTCATTTCGTCTTCCGGATTCCAGATTCCGTGAAAAAAAAAATATTTTTTCCGTTTTCCGGATTCCAGATTCCGTGAAAAAAAAATATTTTTTCCGTTTTCCGCATTCTGGATTCTGCGATATGGCGTTTTTATCAGAGAAGGACGGAATTCCGGATTCCGTGAAAAATTTTTTTCCGTTTTCCGGATTCCAGATTCCGTGAAAAAAAAATATTTTTTCCGTTTTCCGCATTCTGGATTCTGCGATATGGCGTTTTTATCAGAGAAGGGCGGAATTTCGCATTTCGCCGTTTTTTTCATTTCGTCTTCCGGATTCCAGATTCCGTGAAAAAAAAAATATTTTTTCCGTTTTCCGGATTCCAGATTCCGTGAAAAAAAAATATTTTTTCCGTTTTCCGCATTCTGGATTCTGCGATATGGCGTTTTTATCAGAGAAGGACGGAATTCCGGATTCCGTGAAAAATTTTTTTCCGTTTTCCGTTTTCCGGATTCCGTGAAAAGAAAAATATTTTTCCGTTTTCAGGATTCCAGATTCCGTGAAAAAAAAAAATATTTTTTTCCGTTTTCCGCATTCTGGATTCTGCGATATGGCGTTTTTATCAGAGAAGGGCGGAATTCCGGATTCCGCATTCCAGATTTCGTGAAAAAAATGTTTTTCCGTTTTCCGGATTCCGAGTTCCTAAAATCCCATTCCGCCCTACTCGCGTTTAGCTACTGAAAACTTTGACGGAAAATATTAAATTAATTGAATTTAAAATAATTTAAATTATTTTTAAATATTAAAAATCAAAAATCAACTGAAAAACTGAAAACATTTCAAAAAAATTGAAAATTATCAAATAAAAAACTAAAAATTAAATAATTCGCTTATTAATTGAAACAAAAATGAGAATGTGGGATTTTCAAAAATTTTTAGATTTTGCGATTAATCTGGAGAAGCAGCGACCATTGGAAACAAATTTCATCCCAAAGATTAAAGGTCTCAATCAGAGAAGGGCGGAATTCCGGATTCCGCATTTCGCATTCCGCCGTTTTTTTTTATTCCGTCTTCCGGAATCCAGATTCCGTGAAATAAAAATTTTCCGTTTTCCGGATTCCGAGTTTCCAAAATCCATGTCCGCCCTACTCTGCAGAGAAGGGCGGAATTCCGTCTTCCAGATTCCAGATTCCGTGAAAAATTTTTTTCCGTTTTCCGTTTTCCGGATTCCGTGAAAAGAAAAATATTTTTCCGTTTTCAGGATTCCAGATTCCGTGAAAAAAAAATATTTTTTCCGTTTTCCGCATTCTGGATTCTGCGATATGGCGTTTTTATCAGAGAAGGACGGAATTCCGGATTCCGTGAAAAATTTTTTTCCGTTTTCAGGATTCCAGATTCCGTGAAAAAAAAATATTTTTTCCGTTTTCCGCATTCTGGATTCTGCGATATGGCGTTTTTATCAGAGAAGGGCGGAATTTCGCATTTCGCCGTTTTTTTCATTTCGTCTTCCGGATTCCAGATTCCGTGAAAAAAAAAATATTTTTTCCGTTTTCCGGATTCCAGATTCCGTGAAAAAAAAATATTTTTTCCGTTTTCCGCATTCTGGATTCTGCGATATGGCGTTTTTATCAGAGAAGGACGGAATTCCGGATTCCGTGAAAAATTTTTTTCCGTTTTCCGTTTTCCGGATTCCGTGAAAAGAAAAATATTTTTCCGTTTTCAGGATTCCAGATTCCGTGAAAAAAAAATATTTTTTTCCGTTTTCCGCATTCTGGATTCTGCGATATGCCGTTTTTATCAGAGAAGGGCGGAATTCCGGATTCCGCATTCCAGATTCCGTGAAAAAAATGTTTTTCCGTTTTCCGGATTCCGAGTTTCTAAAATCCCATTCCGCCCTACTCGCGTTTAGCTACTGAAAACTTTAACGGAAAATTAAAAATATTAAATTAATTGAATTTAAAATAATTTAAATTATTTTTAAATATCAAAAATCAAAAATCAACTGAAAACCTGAAAACATATTTCAAAAAAATTGAAAATTATCAAATAAAAAACTAAAAATTAAATAATTCGCTTATTAATTGAAACAAAAATGAGAATGTGGGATTTTCAAAAATTTTTACATTTTGCGATTAATCTGGAGAAGCAGCGACCATTGGAAACAAATTTCATCCCAAAGATTAAAGGTCTCAATCAGAGAAGGGCGGAATTCCGGATTCCGCATTTCGCATTCCGCCGTTTTTTTTTATTCCGTCTTCCGGAATCCAGATTCCGTGAAATAAAAATTTTCCGTTTTCCGGATTCCGAGTTTCCAAAATCCATGTCCGCCCTACTCTGCAGAGAAGGGCGGAATTCCGTCTTCCAGATTCCAGATTCCGTGAAAAAATTTTTTTTTCGTTTTCCGTTTTCCGGATTCCGAGTTCCCAAAATCCAATTCCGTCTAAAAATCCTGGTGTTCAGAGAGAGAGAGAGAGTGCTAGGAGAAGAGTAGATGATGAGGGGGGGGGGGAGAGAGGTATGCATACATATAAGGAATCCGAGAAGTGATGCTCAAAAAGAATGAGGAAAAGGGGGTGGGGGGTGGGGGGGGGAGGAGAGAAGGATGATCAGGTTTAACGGAGAGGGGACAGCAGGGGGCACTACATACACTTATTAGATTTAGAAGGCCCGTCGGCGTCGAGAGTCTCGACAGGCCCATCGCTATACATTGATACGGATCACGATGAGAGAGAGGCTCCAGAATTCCAGAATTAATGGAAATTGAGCAACGAAATCGGCTCTTTTCTCCTTTAGATTCGCGGAAACCACGGCTCTCTTTTCGAAATATGCGTTTTTCGAAAAATTCTCGAGAAAATTTTCTCGTTGATTTCTCGAGAATTTTTCGAGAATTTTCGAAATTTTTCGAGAATTTTTCTCAAATATTTCTCGAGAAGCCGCGAAAAATGATTTGAATGGAAATACGATAAACAACGCGCTTTGCGTTATTTCGGAGTGTCGTTCGAAATAGTTTATTATTATTTTTTATCGAAAATTTTTTTTTGAGAATTTCTCGAGAAATTTTTCGAGAAATTCTCGAAAATTCTCGAAAAATTTCTCGAGAAATCGCGAAAAATGATTTGAACGGAAATACGATAAACAACGCGCTTTGCGTTATTTCGGAGTGTCGTTCGAACTAGTTTATTATTATTTTTTTTCGAAAATGTTTCGAGAATTTGCGAAATGTTTCGAGAATTTCTCGAGAAATTTCTCGAGAAATCGCGAAAAATGATTTGAATGGAAATACGATAAACAACGCGCTTTGCGTTATTTCGGAGTGTCGTTTGAACTAGTTTATTATTATTTTTTATCGAAATTTTTTTTTTGGGAATTTTTCGGAAAAATTTTTCGAAATGCTTCGAAAAGCAACGTCTCGACTAGAAATAGGAGAAAAAAGTGGAATTCAGCAGGAATTACAGCCGGAAGATTATTGGCTGAAAATGAAGATCTGGGCATCTGGGGCATTCAATTTTCGCTTAACAAAATCACCCGTCCGAATATTTGAATTTGCTGTATTATCCATCCGCGAGGACGTGAGCCTTCGTTTAAAGGCGCAACGAATTAACTGTTTGGGTCTCGTTAGGGGATATTGCGTAAAATAGCGTTAAATTGTTAGAAATCGCTATTTAACGCAAATTAACGTTATTTGACGCTAATTAAAGCTATTTAACGCATTTTAACGCTATTTAACGCAAATTAACGCAAATTAACGCAAATTAACGCTATTTAACGCTATTTAACGCTATTTAACGCTATTTAACGCTATTTAACGCTATTTAACGCTATTTAACGCTATTTAACGCAAATTAACGCTATTTAACGCTATTCAACGCAAATTAACGAAAATTAACGCTATTTAACGCTATTTAACGCTATTTAACGCAAATTAACGCTATTTAACGCAAATTAACGCATTTTAACGCTATTTAAGGCTATTTAACGCAAACTAACGCAAATTAACGCTATTTAACGCTATTTAACGCAAATTAACGCTATTTAACGCTATTTAACGCTATTTAACGCAAATTAACGCTATTTAACGCTATTTAACGCTATTTAACGCAAATTAACGCTATTTAACGCTATTTAACGCATTTTAACGCATTTTAACGCTATTTAAGGCTATTTAACGCAAACTAACGCAAATTAACGCTATTTAACGCTATTTAACGCTATTTAACGCTATTTAACGCTATTTAACGCTATTTAACGCTATTTAACGCTATTTAACGCTATTCAACGCAAATTAACGCAAATTAACGCATTTTAACGCTATTTAAGGCTATTTAACGCAAACTAACGCAAATTAACGCTATTTAACGCTACTTAACGTTATTTGACGCTATTTAAAGCTATTTAATGCAAATTAACGCAAATTAACGCAAATTAACGCTATATAACGCAAATTAACGCTATTTAACGCTATTTAACGCTATTTAACGCTATTTAACGCTATTCAACGCAAATTAACGAAAATTAACGCTATTTAACGCTATTTAACGCTATTCAACGCAAATTAACGAAAATTAACGCTATTTAACGCTATTTAACGCTATTTAACGCATATTAACGAAAATTAACGCTATTTAACGCTATTTAACGCTATTTAACGCAAATTAACGCTATTTAACGCAAATTAACGCATTTTAACGCTATTTAAGGCTATTTAACGCAAACTAACGCAAATTAACGCTATTTAACGCTATTTAACGCTATTTAACGCTATTTAACGCAAATTAACGCAAATTAACGCTATTTAACGCTATTTAACGCATTTTAACGCATTTTAACGCATTTTAACGCATTTTAACGCTATTTAAGGCTATTTAACGCATTTTAACGCATTTTAACGCTATTTAACGCTATTTAACGCTATTTAACGCTATTTAACGCTATTTAACGCTATTTAGCGCAAATTAACGCTATTTAGCGCTATTTAACGCTATTTAACGCTATTTAACGCTCTATCCCCTAACGAGGCCCAAACAGTTAATTCATTGCGCCTTTAAACGATGGCTCACGTTCTCGCGGATGAATAATAACTGGGACGCCTTGGACGCACATTTTCAGTGATACTAAGATGTCCTTTTGAGAGAGGGAGAGAGAGAGAAAGCGAAAGTGAAAAACTAAACGGAAGACGTCTTCTTTTCCTTAAAGGCATGTCATCAGAAGACGTCAACGGCGAAAAAGAAGAAAAAAGAGAAGAAGGAGAAGACGTTGACGAAAATCGAATGTGTGGTGATGATTTGGACCGGCGAAAGCGGGGGGGGGGACGCGAAAAAGAAGGAAAAAAAGTGGGTGGAGCCAGGAGTGAGAAGAGAAATTGGTAGGGACTCTCCATTCCCCTCCCAGCCTCCCCCCCCCCCAAACAATTTGATTAGGAGATTTGGCAAGAGAGACGAGAAAACAGAAGTAGTTGTAGTAGTGGTAGCTGGCTAGCAGCTCCCTGTTTGTCCAAGTGTCCGACGACTCAAATTTCCACGTGAAATATCTCATTTTTTTTGGGGGAAAATCACAATTTTTCCTAAATTTTTTTAGTTTTTACCTTTCAAATCCGTTAATCAATCCGTTCGTTTTCTTCAATTATCACGAATGTCAGATCGCTCTAAAAGAGCGATAGCCGGTGGAAATCTCCAGATGAAACTGAAAAATCGGTATGTGTGTCTGTTTGTCCGGATATCCCGAGCACTGCGCCCTTTACTCGCCCCCTTCATTCCTCCTACTTCTTATATGCGTTCTCCACGCCGAAGAAGTTGAGCTGCGGTGGTCGAGGCGGGAAGAGCGGGGGATGGGGATCTGGGGCTCGTGGGTTCGGTTCCGCTCTGTGTTAAATTTTTTTGCTTTTCTGATTTTGCTTCTATTTTCAGAAGGAAATTCAAAGAAGCTGGAAGGAAACAGGAACGAGGGAAGTTTCGCTGGAAATTTCAGAAAAAAAATTCGGGAAATCTGGATTTTTTTTCTGAAAATATAACATTTGCGGAGTTTAGAAATATCTGAAAACTGAATGAATTTTGACGGAAAACCGCTGAAACTTTGATAAAATTCTGAAAAAATAGAAAATAATTTTTAAAATTCCGAAGTTTAAAATGAGCAATTTCTACTGGAAAATCACTGAAAAAATATCGCTGAATTTCGCTAAAATTTATCAAAAAAAAATAGTAAAATTATTGAAATTCCCAGAAAAAAATTCTGTAATTCTGAATATCTGGAAAAAAAACTCTTGAATTTTCTAATCTTTTTTTTCAGAATCTGGAATACAATTTGTTGCTTCTGACACTAATTCGACGTCTTCTGAAGAGATTCACCGTCTTCTGATGCACACCAGAGAATTGCTCATTGATTTTGGAGCCACTGAACACGAAAACGATTTTCAAAAGGCCGTGAGCAAATTGGAAGAAATGTTCCAGTTAGATCCAGTGGATTCTGAAGCGGTGAGTGAGGAGAATCAGCTTTCATCGATTTTCAGTCAAATTTTCAGATCATTGAGAATCTGTTGATAAGTGTGGATAAAGTTGAATTGGCAATTAATGAACTTGAACAAATTTTTACAGATGGGAGATAAATATATATTTTTTTATTCAAAATTTTGGTAATTTTACAGAATCGCGACGATTTCAGAATCGCCCCCCACGATTCCAGAATCACCCCCCACGACTCCAGAATCGCCCCCCCCACGACTCCAGAATCTGCAGCGTGGATAACCCTCAATCGAAACTGGTTGCATACGAGGTCGTTCCGACGTGATTTTTGGATGAATAAAATAAAATAAAAGGGGGGGGGGTGATTCCGGTTCATTCCAATGGGGGGTAATACCGAGGTTTGTGGGGGGTAATACAGTTATAATACCAATACTTTCAGTTTTTTCATTGATTTTTCTACAGTTTGCGCCTAAAAAATCAAAAAAAAATCTATTTTTTTTTTAATAATTTCAGCGCACGATTAAAACGATTCTGAAAATTGCTCTATTTTTCTTAGAGCATGTTTTCTGCAGTCAAGTGCTTTCTCTTGACTGGCGCGCCTTTGACTCTTTTCTTCTTTTTTTTTAATTCTTTTTTTCCAGTGAGAAAAGTGAGAAAAATTGCAAAAAAAACCTTAAAAATTGTGGAAAAACGAGGAAAACGAGTGCTCTTTGCTTAATTTCTGGCTTGTCATTATTTTCAGCCGTGGCTCTCTCTTTCTGCTCTTTCTGCATTTATCTTTAAATTTTAAATTGTTTTCACAAGCTTCTCTCTCTCGTGTGCAAGACTATAAATTTTGCGGCATAAATAATAGGATGGGTTTCAGACGCCATAACTTTGGCGAAAAACGTGGAATCGATATGAAAATTGAGCAAAAGTTTGCTCAAACAATAAAAAAAAAAAAGAAAATTAACAATTTTCGAATCTTCCTCTTCTCCCCGTCACCACAGCTCTCAAGCTTTTCGGATAGGAATCGACGCATGGAGTAGACGTCAAGATCGCTCCAAGCCTTCAGAAGCGCAAGTAGTTTTTCGTGGAAATCATCATGGTCAAGTATCCTCAAAAACGTACCTTTTTGACAGCTTCAGAAGTCGTTACAGTTCTAGGGACGTCCACTTCTAGGCGTGTCTTTCAGTGTTCCAAGACGGTGGTAACGAGTTACAGTCCGATGGAATCCGAGTAGAATGATGTATTTTCAGCTATTTTTTGCAATTTCAGATGCGGAGATGCAGCGACCATTGAAAAAAATTTCATCCTATTATTTATGCCGCACCTTGTAGAAATTATATTTCCAAAGATTGGATGCAGAATCAGAGAAGGGCGGAATTCCGGATTCCGCATTCCGTCTTCCGGATTCCAGATTCCGTGAAACTTTTTTTTCCGTTTTCCGTTTTCCGGATTCCGAGTTCCCAAAATCTAATTTCGTCCTACTCTGCAGAGAAGGGCGGAATTCCGGATTCCGTCGTTTTTTTCATTCCGTCTTCCGGATTTCAGATTCCGTGAAAAAATTTTATTCCGTTTTCCGTTTTCCGGATTCCCAGTTCCCAAAATCCAATTCCGTCCTACTCTGCAGAGAAGGGCGGAATTCCGGATTCCGCTTTTCGCATTCCGGATTCCAGATTCCGTGAAATTTTTTTTTCCGTTTTCCGTTTTCCGGATTCCGAGTTCCCAAAATCCAATTCCGTCCTACTCTGCAGAGAAGGGCGGAATTCCGGATTCCGTCGTTTTTTTCATTCCGTCTTCTGGATTCCAGATTCCGTGAAAAAATTTTATTCCGTTTTCCGTTTTCCGGATTCCGAGTTCCCAAAATCTAATTCCGTCCTGTTCTGCAGAGAAGGGCGAAATTCCGGATTCCGCATTCCGTCTTCCGGATTCCAGATTCCGTGAAAAAATTTTATTCCGTTTTCCGTTTTCCGGATTCCGAGTTCCCAAAATCTAATTCCGTCCTACTCTGCAGAGAAGGGCGGAATTCCGGATTCCGGATTCCAGATTCCTTGAAAATTTTTTTCCGTTTTCCGCTTGTGCACTGAAAGCACGACAGTACACATGAGGTTCACGTGGCGGACACTTCTCCGCAATTTCCAACTTTACCCCCCCCCCCGCGACCGCCCGACATTATTGTTTTCCCCACATTACATTTGTATTTTTGAACATTCCGGACTTTGTGGAATTTCTTATCTTCTTGTAGTCTTTGGTTTTACTTTGACGCCGTTGAAATCCTCTAAACTACAGTAGTTTCAACTGTCGCGCCTTTGACGCGTTTTGATTGATCCTGGAGTTGCAATGTTGCTCTACTGCTCTTGGAAATTCTATTCCGGATTCCGGAGGCGCGCCTTTGCCGCGTCAAGATTCGAATTTAGTCATAGAAATAATCATAATTTCAGCCCGAGTGCCTTCCTCCGAATTTCAGATGTTTGTGCCGTTAAGAACTGTAACGATTTCCGGCGGAATTCTTGATGCTCGACGCTCGAAGCTGGAGACAACACTATGGAGAATTCCCTTTTCAATCTGTAAATTTTGAGAGCTCTCAGAATTGGAGAGCTTTTCGAAATCTCTGTAATTTTCCAGAATCTCCCCCCACACCTCTATCGACCCCCCATATCCGGAATCACCCCCCAACACAGTTATGTGTGTGGGGGACTATTCTGTGAGGTATAAATATCCGAATTGCCCCCCCCACCATTCTGGAAACTGAAATCACCCCCCAGTGTGTCGTTTCGAAAGCATTTTGAGAAATTTTTCCAAAAAATTTCCGAAAAATCAACGAGGAAAATTTCTCGAGAATTTCTCGAAAAATTTCGAAAATTCTCGAAAAAAAATTTCGATAAAAAATAATAATAAAGTAGTTCGAACGACACTCCGAAATAACGCAAAGCGCGTTGTTTATCGTTTTTCCATTCAAATAATTTTTCGCGATTTCTCGAGAAATTTTTCGAAAAATTCTCAAAAATTTTCGAAAATTCTCGAAAACTTCTCGAGAAATCAACGAGAAAATTTTCTCGAGAATTTTTCGAAAATTTTTCGAAAAACGCATTTTTCGAGAAATCATTTTTCGAAACGGCACACTGCCACCCCCCCCCCCACGATTCCAGAATCACCCCCCCCCTTCCAGAATCCTTCTAGGACCCCTCGTGATCGTTATCCAGTGCAATTCGAAATCATGATCTTCAAGAATTCTGCTCTCAAGAAGCCGTCTCCTTTGACAATTTTTTCGACGTCGACGCTAGCAGCCAACCTGTAATTTTAGCCGATTTTCTCTAAATTCTATCAAAGTTTCAGTAGTTTTCAGACATATGATTCCGGTTGATTCCTGTGGGGGGTAATACCGAAGTTTGTTGGGGGGGGGAATACCGAGGTTTGTGGGGGGGGGGGGAGTAACACCGAGGTTTGGTGGGGGAGGTAATACCGAGGTTTGGTGGGGGTAATACCGAGGTTGGTGAGGGGGGTAATACCGAAGTTTGTGGGGGGGGGTAATACCAAAGTTTGTGGGGGTAATACCAAGGTTTGTGGGGGGTAATACCGAGGTTGGTGAGGGGAGGTAATACCGAAGTTTGGTGGGGGGTAATACCAAAATTTAGTGGGGGGTAATACCAAGGTTTGTGGGGGGTAATACCAAAGTTTGTGGGGGGGGGTAACACCGAGGTTTGGTGAGGGGGGTAATTCCGAGATTTGGTGGGGGGGGGTTAATACCGAAGTTTGGTGGGGGTAACACCGAGGTTTGTGGGGGGGGGGTAATACCGAAGTTTGTGGGGGGGGGGGTAATACCAAAGTTTGTGGGGGGTAATACCGAGGTTTGGTGAGGGGGGTAATTCCAAGGTTTGGTGGGGGGGGGTAATACCGAGGTTTGTGGGGGGGGGAATACCGAGGTTTCCTCCGCTTTCCATTTAGAGAAATTATCCGTTTCATTGCAAAATGTTTCATCAGTCGAATTCATAGATCTCATGCAATCTGGTCACTGCTACTTCCGCGCCGCCCATCACTAATCATTAGGAAAATGTCGTCTTTCTCGCAGAAAACAAAAAAAGAAACTATGACGTTGCGAAATCGAAAAAGAACACACAATTATTGCAGAAGACAAAAAGTGGCTTCGGCTTTTGAAAAGATCAGATTGAAAAAGACCGACGAGAACAGATATAAAGCGATCAACAACAAACAATCTGAAAAGCAGAGCAGACACAGAGATTCTTGAATTTTGGCACGTGTCGCACTCTTTCTGAAACCTTTTTTCTCAGATTCCCCCAATTTTTTCTCTGCAAAATTCGGAAGGGATTCCCCTTCTTGTGGCTGTTGCTAGATGACCGTTTAATCACCTGTCTTTGACGTCACAAGGACATCTGGTGTGTGTGCGTGATTCTGATGAAGATTGACCACATCATCAAGAAGAAATATGTTAGGCAAACACGAGAAATATCGCGGAGCACGGCTCTGAAACTCTGAAAAAATCAGATTAATACCTTTATGGCCAGTACTTGATGTAGAATGAGCACCGACAAGAAAAAGAGCATTGCGGGATGGTGGTTTTTAGACAATGTAATCAGAAGCTGTCTGAAAAAGCTGAAAATGCACCTGAAGCAAGAAATTCTTGAGGGGGGGGGCAGCGACGACCAGTTTACCGGCCATAAAGGTATCATAGTATTGGTTTTTCGACAATATCTCATTCGATATAGAGCAAAATTGTCAAAAATTATCTAAAACTCTCAGAAATTTTCTGAAATGCTCAAAAATGTTCCAAAATGCTCTGAAATTATTTGAAATTGTCAAAAATTATCTAGAACTCTCAGAAGTTCCCTGATATGCTCAAAAATGCTCAAAAATGCTCCAAAATACTCCAAAATGCTGAAAAATGTTTTGAAATTATTTGAAATTGTCAAAAATTATCTAAAACTCTCAGAAATTCCCTGATATGCTCAAAAATGCTCCAAAATACTCCAAAATGCTGAAAAATGTTTTGAAATTATTTGAAATTGTCAAAAATTATCTAAAACTCTCAGAAATTCCCTGATATGCTCAAAAATGCTCAAAAATGCTCAAAAATACTTCAAATTGCTCAAAAATGTTAAAAAATGCCCCAAAATGTTCTGAAATTATTTGAAATTGTCAAAAATTATCTAAAACTATCAGAAATTGCCTGACATGCTCAAAAATGCTCAAAAATGCTCGAAAATGCTTCAAAATGTTCTGAAATTATTTGAAATTGTCAAAAGTTATCTAGAACTCTCAGAAGTTCCCTGATATGCTCAAAAATGCTCAAAAATGCTCCAAAATACTCCAAAATGCTTCAAAATGTTTTGAAATTATTTGAAATTGTCAAAAATTATCTAAAACTCTCAGAAATTCCCTGATATGCTCAAAAATGCTCAAAAATGCTCAAAAATACTTCAAATTGCTCAAAAATGTTAAAAAATGCCCCAAAATGTTCTGAAATTATTTGAAATTGTCAAAAATTATCTAAAACTATCAGAAATTGCCTGACATGCTCAAAAATGCTCAAAAATGCTCGAAAATGCTTCAAAATGTTCTGAAATTATTTGAAATTGTCAAAAGTTATCTAGAACTCTCAGAAGTTCCCTGATATGCTCAAAAATGCTCAAAAATGCTCCAAAATACTCCAAAATGCTTCAAAATGTTTTGAAATTATTTGAAATTGTCAAAAATTATCTAAAACTCTCAGAAATTCCCTGATATGCTCAAAAATGCTCAAAAATGCTCAAAAATACTTCAAATTGCTCAAAAATGTTAAAAAATGCCCCAAAATGTTCTGAAATTATTTGAAATTGTCAAAAATTATCTAAAACTATCAGAAATTGCCTGACATGCTCAAAAATGCTCAAAAATGCTCCAAAATCCTCCAAAATGCTCCAAAATCCTCCAAAATGCTCCAAAATGCCCCAAAATGCTCCAAAATACTCCAAAATGTCTAAATATCATGAGCTCCTCAGAGCTCCATTTTGTTGGGAAATCGATGGTGTTTTTTTTTCATTATATTCCCGGAATTTCAGCTAATTTCAGCTGCTCTTCAAGCGAATTGAAGGCACGTCGCTGGGATGGTGCCCCCCCCCGTTCCCTTGTTTTTCGACTTGCGCCACGTTTTCCACATTAGTAAATCACCAAAAGTACATCTGTGTTATTGTATGGCATTAGTGTCACCCCCCCCCCACTGGTTCCTTTTCCTTTCACCCACACCCGGCGCTCCCCCCCCCCGCGCTCCCCCGCTCCCTTTTGTCGCCGACGAGACAACCCAGCAGCGTCCTTTGCAAAGGTCGTACCGGCCGTGCAGCAGCAGCAGCAGCAGCAGCAGCACGCAGCTGTGTGCTTCTTCTCGATCGGCGCCTGCGCGGGACAACGAGAGCCAGACGACCAGAGTCGGTTGGTACAGTGAGGGTGTGCCAGGGGCCGGGTGCCAGGGGACACCTTGAGCACCGACACCATTAGGGGGGGGGGGAGGCCCCGGGAGGGGGGGGGGCTCTTTTATTCTTTATGTGTGACAGAATATCATTAAAGGAAGATGGGAGGAGGAGGAGGAGGAGGGCGCTGGTTGGTGCCAGGTACAACACGATGAGTTGAATTGGAAATTAGATGTTTTTTTTGGGGTCTGCAAATTGATCGTTCGGGTATAATTTTGGTACAAAAATTCAGAAGATTTATCGATTGATTCTCGCAAAAAATCGATAAAATTGGTATATCAGCTCACCTGTCCTCAACCTATGCAAAATTGTCTGAAATTGTCTGAAACTCTTCAAAATGCTCCAATATGTAATTTGTAGTTTGTAGTTTGTAGTTTGATGTTTGTAGTTTGTAGTCTGTAGTCTGTAGTCTGTAGTCTGTAGTTTGTAGTTTGTAGTTTGTAGTTGTCTGAAGTTGTCTGAAACTCTTCAAAATGCTCCAATATGTAATTTGTAGTTTGTAGTTTGTAGTTTGTAGTCTGTAGTCTATAGTCTGTAGTTTGTAGTTTGTAGTTTGTAGTTGTCTGAAATCGTCTGAAACTCTTCGAAATGCTCCAATATGCTCAGAAATGCGCAGTAATGCTCACTAACTCTCTGAAAATGTCTAATTTGGTCTGAGATTATCTGATAGTTTGTAGTTTGATGTTTGTAGTTTGTAGTCTGTAGTCTGTAGTCTGTAGTCTGTAGTTTGTAGTTTGTAGTTGTCTGAAATTGTCTGGAACTCTTCAAAAGACTCCAATATGCTCAGAAATGCGCAGAAATGCTCACTTATTCTCTGAAAATGTCTAATATGGTCTCAAATTGTCTGGTAGTTTGATGTTTGTATTTTGTAGTTTTTAGTTTGTAGTCTGTAGTCTGTAGTTGTCTGAAATTGTCTGAAACTCTTCAAAATGCTCCAATATGCTCAGAAATGCGCAGAAATGATCACTAATTCTCTGAAATTGTCTTGTAGTTTGTAGTTTGTAGTTTGATGTTAGTAGTCTGTAGTCTATAGTCTGTAGCTTGTAGTTTCTAGTCTGTAGTCTGTAGTTTGTAGTCTGTAGTCTATAGTCTGTAGTTTGTAGTCTGTAGTTTGTAGTTTGTAGCTGTCTGAAATTGTCTGGTAGTTTGTAGTTTCTAGTTTGATATTTGTAGTTTGTAATCTGTAGTCTGGAGTTTGTGGTTTGTAGTTTGTAGTTGTCTGAAATTGTCTGAAACTCTTCGAAATGCTCCAATATGCTCAGAAATGCACAAAATCAAAAAAAAAACGAAAAAAACTATGCTGGACTCACAGCGAATACAGATGCGTGAAATCTCTCTCTCTCTCTCTCGGTTTGCTCCCTTTTTTCAGCATTTTCAGCCAATATTTTCTGACCGATATACAGTACTTAATACCTTTATGGCCGGTACTGCATGCAAATTAGGTAGGTGCCCTCGGTACACAAATAATCCGACTGGAATTGAATTCCAATGCTGAATTCCACGTGTTTCTGTCCTCTTTCTAGTCTAGACGTTGTTTTCGGTGCAAACTAGCATTATCAGCACACTTTCAGATGTAAAACTAGCGAGGAGGGGGGTCGTGGTTTCACGTGAATCTAAAGAAGAAAAGAGCCGATTTCTTTGCTCAATTTCCATTAATTCTGGAATTCTAGAGCCACTTAGCGACTCAATTGATAAGAAATTGATAAGAAATTGGAAAAAAAAATTACAAAAAAAAACAAAAAAATCCAAAAAAAAAAAAAAAACTGAAAAACGACACGAGGCAAGCATTGTAAAGTCCAAAGTGTGTGATCTGCAGAGTTGGGCGGAGTTGGATTTTGGGAACTTGGAATCCGGAATCCGGAAAACGGAAAAAAAATTGTTCACGGAATCCGGAATTCGGAAAACGAAAAAAAAATTTTTCACGGAATCCGAAATCCGGAAAACGGAAAAAAAAATTTTTCACGGAATCCGGAATCCGAAAAACGGAAAAAAATTTTTTTCACGGAATCCGAAATCCGGAAAACGGAAAAAAAATTTTTCACGGAATCCGGAATGCGGAAAACGGAATTTAAAAAATGGCGGAATCCGGAATTCCGTCCTTCTCTGGTGATCTGGATAATCCTGAGACTACGGTATGTTGTTGCGTCGCGTCGCCGGCGCCCCAGCGGAATATTTTCTTCGCTCCCCCCCCCCTCCTCTACAGATTACTTGCTACCTCTTCCACCATGTAATAAATTTCCTTTACTACATGGTGAACGCGGCCAGATGACGTCGAGTGAACAGATATCATCTGGAGACCAAAAGCACGACGGCTTCAACTGAGACAATGGAAACAACGACATACCTATTTCGGGAGATGGTAGTTAAAGACATGCAGACAGGAATGCCCGCAAAACTCCAACGAAACAAAAGAAAAACAGGACACTACATAACAAATGCCCGCCAAACACTAATCATTGACAAGACAGAGACACAACGAACAATGATGCACAAAACACCAAAAAATACCGGCTGAAACTGACTTAAAATGCTGAAAATTTGCTGTTTGTTGTTAAAACATAGCTGAAACAGAAGACGAAAACAAAAACTCGTCTTCTTTCGTCTTTCATCTTGCATTCGTCTTACTCAAAGTTGTGTACTGTGTACACAATGTTTACCTTTGATAGGGAGTCAGACGAATTCAAGACGAATTCAAGACGAAGACAAAGACGAGTTTTTTCTTGGGACTTGTAAAACAGTCCACGAACAAATGTCTGTCATTCGTCTCGTCTTCGTTCGTCTTACTCAATAAAAAAGTTGTATGTCTGTATAATATCTAAATAATGGCCGATTTCAAGCCATTTCATATGCAGAGCAACAGATACAGTGCTGGCCATAAAGGTATATACCGGATTCCGCATTCCGCCTTCCGATTCCCGAATTCCGTGAAAAAAAATTTTTTTTCCGTTTTTCGTTTTCCGGATTCCGAGTTCCCAAAATCCAATTCCGCCCAACTATGTTTTAATAGTTTTAATACTTTATTCTCAATTGTTGTGAAAAGTATACTTTTTTGAACTCCCGCAAAAATTTTTGCGAACAGAGCGCATTTACATCATTTGATTCCCTCATTAATGGTTAAAATTTCGTTTTCCGCATTCCGCATTCCGGTTTCCGCCGTTTTTTACATTCCGTATTCCGGATTCCAGATTCTGTGAAAAAATATTTTTTCCGTATTTCGGATTCCAGATTCTGTGAAAAAATATTTCTTTTCCGTTTTCCGTATTCCGGATTCCAAGTTACTCTGAAGCAGACCACGAAGAATACTGTGAAAAAATCAGATTGATTCGCTCTGAGATATTGCCGAAAGTCAAAATATATACCTTTATGGCCGGATTCACTGTAGATCGAAATCCGGAAGACGGAAAACGGAAAAACATGTTTTTCACGGAATCTCGAATCCGGAAGACGGAATGAAAAAAAAATGGCGGAATCCGGAATTCCGCCCTTCTCTGCAGAGTAGGACGGATTTTGATTTTGGAAACTCGGAATCCGGAAAACGGAAAAACATGTTTTTAACGGAATCTCGAATCCGGAAGACGGAATGAAAAAAAAATGGCGGAATCCGGAATTCCGCCCTTCTCTGCAGAGTAGGGCGGAATTGGATTTTGGAAACTCGGAATCCGGAAAACGGAAAAACATGTTTTTCACGGAATCACGAATCCGGAAGACGGAATGAAAAAAAATGGCGGAATCCGGAATTCCGCCCTTCTCTGCAGAGTAGGACGGAATTGGATTTTGGAAACTCGGAATCCGGAAAACGGAAAAACATGTTTTTCACGGAATCTCGAATCCGGAAGACGGAATGAAAAAAAAATGGCGGAATCCGGAATTCCGCCCTTCTCTGCAGAGTAGGACGGAATTGGATTTTGGAAACTCGGAATCCGGAAAACGGAAAAACATGTTTTTCACGGAATCTCGAATCCGGAAAACGGAATGAAAAAAAAAATGGCGGAATCCGGAATTCCGCCCTTCTCTGCAGAGTAGGACGGATTTTGATTTTGGAAACTCGGAATCCGGAAAACGGAAAAACATTTTTTTCACGGAATCTCGAATCCGGAAGACGGAATGAAAAAAAAAATGGCGGAATCCGGAATTCCGCCCTTCTCTGCAGAGTAGGACGGATTTTGATTTTGGAAACTCGGAATCCGGAAAACGGAAAAACATGTTTTTCACGGAATCACGAATCCGGAAGACGGAATGAAAAAAAAAATGGCGGAATCCGGAATTCCGCCCTTCTCTGCTGTAGTCAAAAATAGTCGAAAAACTACGGTTCAGTAATCATAAAACACATTTTCTCTTCTTTACTCCCCTTCTTCAACTTGTACTTTGTTGCTGTTTCATATTTTCGCATTCTGCTTTCGATTTTCGCCGTTTTTCGCCTTCTTCAACAAATGAGAAATGTTGTTAAAGTGCAACGAGAGAATCAGGCGGAGAGACGGCGGTTTCATTCTACAACACCCTGAGAAAGCGATGCAGCGAGAGGAGCAGGCGGTGCGCTGCTGATATTGCTCAGTTTACCTACTAGCCCGTCTCGGGGGGGGGGGGAGCGGTTTTTGTGCCTCCTCTCCATCACCATCTGATATCACGACGGTTGGGCTCTTATGATTTGTGGATTTTCGGACACTTTGACGCAGTTGAAAAAATGTGAGAATCGAGACAATTTTCAGACTCTTATGAGCTCTGCGAGCATCTTCCATGGCACTGGCACACTTGTTGAGCTCCCCCTTAACTAGAATATCTTGCTCCGACTTCCTCCTTCCGCCTTCCGCCTGCAATGAGCAAGGCGAAATGCATGGACATAGAAGGCTAGACAAATAGGAAAGCGTAAACTTCCTTGTCTGGAACACACAAGCAGTTAGAGGAGAGAGAGAAGTGGGGGGGGGGGAGGGAGGGGGGGGGGGGGGAACATGCATTTCGTGTCCAGTCCTCCTCTCTCTCTTTTTCCCTTCCATTTCTCCTTATTTTTGAGGGCTGTTCGGTTGTTTTGTTGATCGCGACGACCCTGTTTACTGCAGGTTTTTGGTTCCCTATTTCCTATTTTCCTCTGCTATATCCGCCATCTATACGACGGTCTTTGTGTCGGGAGTTCTCTCCAAACTGAAACACCCTTCAGACAGGATATAGCGAAATTCCACAAAGATTGGCCAATTCTCTCACAAATCTTGGCCAATTCTCTCACAAATCTTGGCTGACCAATTCTCTCTCAAATCTTGGCCAATTCTCTCTTAAATCTTGGCCAATCAATTCTCCCTCAAATCTTGACCAATTCTCTCGCAAATCTTGGCCAATTCTCTCACAAATCTTGGTCAATCAATGTTTTCACAAATCTTGGCCAATTCTCTCACAAATCTTGATCAATTCTCTCACAAGTATTGGCCAAGCAATTCTCTCACAAATCTTGACCAAATCTCTCACAGATCTTGGCCAACTCTCTCTCAAATTTTGGCCAATTCTCTCTCAAATCTTGGCCAATTCTCTCACAAATCTTGGTCAATCAATGTTTTCACAAATCTTGACCAATTCTCTCACAAATCTTGAACAATTCTTTTTCAAATCTTGGCCAATTTTCTCACAAATCTTGATCAATTCTTTCAGAATTCTTGGCCAACTCTCTCTCAAATCTTGGCCAATTCTCTCTCAAATCTTGGCCAATTCTCTCACAAGTCTTGGCCAAGCAATTCTCTCACAAATCTTGACCAAATCTCTCACAGATCTTGGTCAACTCTCTCTCAAATCTTTGCCAACCCTCTCTCAAATCTTGGCCAATCAATTCTCTCACAAATCTTGGCCAATTCTCTCACAAGTCTTGCCCAAGCAATTCTCTCACAAATCTTGACCAAATCTCTCACAGATCTTGGCCAACTCTCTCTCAAATTTTGGCCAATTCTCTCTCAAATCTTGACCAATCAATTTTCTCACAACTCTTTTCCAATCAATTCTCTCACAAATCTTGGCCAATTCTCTCTCAAATCTTGACCAATCAATTTTCTCACAAATCTTGGCCAATCAATTCTCTCACAAATCTTGGCCAATTCTCCCACAAATCAGAGCGTTGTGTCAAAAGTTCTCTCCAAACTGAAACCTTTCAGACAGCATTTCAGACTTTTTGTGTTTTTGTTGTTATTTACCCATCTCTTAAAGGTCTCTTTTCGTATATATCAGTGGCATTTCACTTTCAGCTAGAAGCCCTTCACATCAGACTTCTGAAACGTCATCTAAGGCTTCTTCCCTTGACGCCCAATTATTCATATTGAAGACGTTAGATCTCGACTTTCTCATTTCTTAAGCCACCCGGAAATTCGAATTCATTAAAAGGTCAAGATAGTGTGACGCACCTTTGACGTGCATCTGATGACGAAGGAATTTCTGAATTTCAGACTTTTTAAAGAACTTTTTGCCTGGCGAGCTCTCATGAACTCAAATTTCAATAAGTAAGAGTCTTGGAGCATCCTGCCAGAAGTCCATGAACTTCTGGTCAGATTCCGGCTATTTCCCCCCAACTTAATTACCAAAGAGACAGTAGAGATTCTGAATTGCTTAGGCTTAGGCTTAGGCTTAGACTTAGGCTTAGGCTTAGGCTTAGGCTTAGGCTTAGGCTTAGGCTTAGGCTTAGGCTTAGGCTTAGGCTTAGGCTTAGCTATTCTCATCTTAAAGAAGGTGTATTTTCTCTTGAAAGGCTTAGGCTTAGGCTTAGGCTTAGGCCCTCAGGCTTAGGCTTAGGCCCTCCCTATACTTCTAGAACTTCTATAAACGTTCAGAAAGGCTCCGACAGAGATCAGCACTCGGAAGGAAGAAGGAGTAATACATAGAATGTACTTTCTGTTTTCTGTTGTATATGCCAATTCATGAAGTTTTCAATATCTTTTTCTAGAGAATTCTCGGTTTAATACCAAAAGTGCTCTCCCCCCCCCTTCCTTCATTTTGGGACTTTTGCTCCGCCCATAGGATGCAGGTAGCTTTCATAATGTTCGCCTGATTTTTTAATAATCATTTTTATTTCATTTTTTTCACATTTACTCTTATAGAATACCGAATAGCTCTTAGAATGCGAATGCTAGCTGAAAACACGCAGGTCCCTGATACATCCACTTCTGAAGCCGATGACGATGGCTCTACGGATGTCCTGAGAGATGTGTTTCCTTCCGAGGCGTCTGGCCATGTCTGTAAACAGTTTTAAGTACATAGGACCCAAAACCAATAATCTTAGAAACTATAATATCCAAAAATATTAAAAAAAAAATGAAAAAATTGAAAAAAAAATGTTTTTTTTCTTTTTTTTTCTGAAAATGATGCAATTTTCTTGTACGCAATTTGTCGTCACAGTGTCCGACATGTACACTAAGATTTTCAGACGGATCCCTCTAATTTCAGCAAAGTTACTCTCAAAAAACCAAAATTTATACCTTTTTGGCCAGTACTCAAGCTGATGCTAGAATGACATTTAGTCTCGTCTTTGTTTGTCTTTAAGTTTGTCTTGCATTCGTCTTATGTGTACCAACACAATGTTCATCTCTGCGCAAGACGAATTCTAGACGAAGACGCGCATTTTTGCAAAAAATTGAAAAAAAAAAAAATTTTTTTCTGGAATTGATGCAATTTTCTTCTACGCAATTTGCCGTCACCGTGTACGACATGCACACTAAAATTTTCAGATCGATCCCTCAAATTTCAGCAAAGTTACTCTCGAAAAATCAAAAATTCATACCTTTTTGGCCAGTACTGTAAAATAAACATAGAATGTGTCCTAGCTTAATCGGAATCTAGCAATGGATTTTTCGAGAGCCGCGAGCCCATGAAATAGAAGAATTCCATGAAAAATGCGAAACGAATGACGCAAAAAAGAAAAAGAATTCAGGGGCAACGCCTATAAAACCAATGTCGCAAAATGAGTGAGATACGGCGTGCGAGTCATGAAGTTTGATGGAATTTCTTGAAGCTTTTATGGGTTCGCGACTTTGCGTAACATTCTTGGCTGAAAATTACAGCTCAGAATGCGTCAGGCTAAGAGGTTGAAGTCTGAAAATATTGCAATGCGTAGAAATGCAAATGAATGCCAACTACCCCTACACCACAATGTATACTAAGATTTGTGATGTCTGTTGCGTCGTTTTCAGCGTTTCGAACACACTTTTATCATCATTTTCCTACAAAATTTGTCATAAATCAATGATGACTAACGAAAGTTCTGTTGACTTTTGAAAAGTTGAGTCACCACTATCAGAGAGCAGTTTAAAGCACTGATGCTTCATTCTAGATGATGAATGGAAGGTGCGTTTCATCGCATTTTGTCTCTTAATTGACTAGGGGCGCCTTTTACTAGTTCTCCGTCAGTGTTACGCAGCTACCATTCAGACTACACAGTGCTGGCCATAAAGAATGCGCGCGCTGGCTTTTGGCTTTTTTTGGGGATAACTTTGCTGAAACTGTTCCGATTGGTCTAAAATTTTTTGGAAGTGTTAACACTGTCCTGAGCAACATATTCAGTAAGTTTTAGCTTGTAAATATAGATAGTTTTGGAATAAATATAAAATTTGAGAAAATCATGAAAAATTCACTTTTTTTGAAAAAAAAAAAACTTCAAAATATCTATTTTAAAATTTCTGCAAATTGCCGTGAAAGTGCTCCGCAGCTACAGTAGACTTTTCGCAGCAAAATATCTGTAAATCCCAAAAAAACAGTTCTCTGTCAGTGTTACGCAGCTACCATTCAGACTATACAGTACTGGCCGCTGGCTTTTGGCTTTTTTTTGGGGATAACTTTGCTGAAACTGTTCCGATTGGTCTAAAATTTTTTGGCAGTGTTAACACTGTTCTGAGTAGGATATTCAGTGAGTTGCAGCTCGTAAATATAGATATTTTTGAAAAAAAAAAACAAAAATTTGAGAAAATCATGAAAAATTCACTTTTTTGAAAAGAACTTCAAAGTATCTATTTTAAAATTTCTGCAAATTGCCGTGAGGATGTTCCGCAACTACAGTACACTTTTCGCAGCAAAATATCTGTAAATCCCAAAAAAACAGTTCTCTGTCAGTGTTACGCAGCTACCATTCAGACTACACAGTGCTGGCCATAAAGAATGCGCGCGCTGGTTTTTTTTGGGGATAACTTTGCTGAAACTGTTCCGATTTGTCTAAAATTTTTTGGCAGTGTTAACACTGTCCTGAGCAACATATCCAGTGAGTTGCAGCTTGTAAATATAAATAGTTTTGGAAAAAAACCAAAATCTGAGAAAATCGGGAAAAATTCACTTTTTTGAAAAAGAACTTCAAAAGATTTATTTTAAAATTTCTGCAAATTGCCGTGGGGATGTTCCGCAACTACAGTAGAATTTTCGCAACAAAATACCTGTTTTCAGCAAAGTTATCTTCCAAAAAAACGCCCCGCGCGCGCATTCTTTATGGCCATCACTGTACTTCATTCTTGATACTGCTCTTGCTCTTTTGCTCTTTTCTTCCTCACTTCTATCGGGTCGTTTGAGAGCCCATGTTCGTACTTGTTCTGTTCCCCCGTTGCCCGCCAGCCACGTGTACTCTTTGCGTTGAAGTGCATTCTTCCAACTGAAAATGTCATTCTGCGACGAGTCTATGTCTCTCTGCACCCTGCCTGATCTGTGTACCTAAGCACCCAGCAGTGAGCAGAGAGTTAGACAGTCACACACACACACACACACACACACACACAAGGTGGCCAAATGGGCGGCGCTTAGGGAATAGAGGAATGTCGAGCGGTGCGGAGAATGGTGGGCGGAGCTTCGGTCCTCCTCATCGGATGGTTCATGTTTCGCACATTCCTCTGTTTGTCCGATGGTTTGTGATGATTTTCTCGTTTTTTTTTCTGTGTCTGTGTGTATTTAATATGACCTTTATGTAGTATCATTCCAGCAGCACGATTCCCCTATCGAAAATGTTCGTGGTGTCCAAACCAAGTTCCACCAGCTTCGGCACCGGATGCTTCTCCGCCGCTTCTTCGTGTCAAGCCGAGTACAATGGAAAGGTGAGGCGAATCGTCGTCTAGAATCGATGACTCAAAGAAACAAATGATTTCAGATTGATTCTGACGCCGTCGGAGCTTTACAACAAAAATCGGCGTCGTCCATCGCCGGTCTCAAAGGATCTCTTCGTCGCAACTCATCGAATCTCTCACAGGATCTCCAGAGCACTACTTCTGAAATTTGTCATGCGGATGCCACTAATGTGAGTGATTTTTGAGATTTTCATCAGAATTTCTTGCTGCTTGCTCGCTGCAAAACTTGATTTTGCACTTTTTTCCCCAAATTTTACACTTTTTTTCTGCAGATCGAGATCAACTGCTCATCGTCAGCGTCTCGAGCATTTTACGTTCGCGTTGAGGTGCCAACTGGCGAGCAGGGTCTCATCCATTTCTCGCCAACGTCATCAGAAGAGCCGGAAGTGTTCACACCGATTGAGACCGGATGTGGACATGGAATCTGGAAATTCGTCGTTTGCACCATGGAGAACGGATGGTGAGTTGGCATTTTAAGAACCTAAGAGATGAATGAACCTTCTCGATGAGTAACTGGTTATGATCTCCCGATTCCTTTGTTTAAACAACGGGGAACAATGAATCGCAGCCGTGGCTTCTATTTTTAGCGAATTTAGCGAAACTTTGCGTACGAAAATGACTTCACGAATCACTTTAAACAAGTTTTCTCAAGCAGCGACGCAATTTTCCATAAGATTATACCTTTATGACCGCCGGCGTACTGTAGTTGAATGCTTATAGATCTGGCAAATTGCGTCGCTGCTTGAGAAAAGTAAAGTTTTCATTAAAAAGCTCTAGCTCTAGCTCTAACAAAGCTCCGAACTAGGTACACTACCGGCCATAAAGGTATTAATAAATTATACCTTTATGGCCAGATATACTGTATGTAGAATGAGCACACCGGCAAGGAGAAGAGCATTGGAGTCTGGCTTCATACTTTCAGAAAGACACAAAAATTGCTAAAATTTGGTGTTAGGTTCAAAAAGAGAGAATTGAGCAATACTAAAAATTAAAAGAGCTCCGAACTAGGTACACAACCGGCCATAAAGGTATTAATAAATCATACCTTTATGGCCAGATATACTGTATGTAGAATGAGCACACCGGCAAGAAGAAGAGCATTGGAGTTTGACTTTATGCCTTCAGCAAGAAACAAAAATTGCTGAAATTCGGTGTTAAGTTCAAAAAGAGAGAATTGAGCAATACTAAGAATTAAAAGAGCTCTGAACTAGGAACAATACCGGCCATAAAGGTATTAATAAATCATACCTTTATGGCCAGATATACTGTATGTAGAATGAGCACACCGGCAAGAAGAAGAGCATTGGAGTCTGGCTTCATACTTTCAGAAAGACACAAGGATTGCTAGAATTTTGTATTAGGTGTAGAAAGAGAAAATTGAGCGCTCCGAACTAGGTACACTACTGGCCATAAAGGTTTGTGGGTGATAAATAGTGTTACACGTTAGAAACGTTATAAAGTAATAAATAAATAAATAAATAAATAAATAAATAAATAATAATTCATAAAAAATAAAATTGATACGGTAGCGACTTGTGTTCATGCGCCAGAATCCACGAAAATTTGCGTAACACTATTTATCATCCACCCTGTAGAATGAGCACACCGGCAAGAAGAGCTGATTTTTAGGCAATATAATCAGAAGCAGGTAACTTATAAGTCTGAAAAAACTTAAAATGCTAAAGATGAAATAACCGTGACGTCGTATTCCAAAAAAAGTTCCAGAGAATGCGTCAATTTGTCAGAAATACAGTTCACCGGCCATAAAGGTATTAATATGACACCTTTATGGCCAGTGAGTGTACTGTATATTCTGAATGCTTTAAATCCTAGTTTCAGAGTCGTAGGCTCGCATTTTCAGCTTGCTTAGCTTGCTTTCATCAACCTTCCTTTAATTTCAGAAATCCTCTCTAATTTCCCCAAAATTTTGCAGTGAAATCGCGCACTCCACCGTATCCCGCAATCTTGACGGCGTCGGAATCCTCTTCTTCAACGTCTTCGACGATCTGGAAATCCGTCTAACACAACAGGAGTTCCTGCACATCTCGCATTGTCATACCGTCCGTCATTAACTGCACATTTTCAGCTTTAAAAATATCAATTTTCATTGTGCTTTCCACGCAGAAAACCCCTTATTTTGCCATTCCAAAATCACTCAACTCAAAAGTTTTAACTTTCTTTTTTTTTTCTTTTTTTTTCTTTTTTTTTGGCGAATTTTCAGATTTTCCACAAGTTTTGCCTCCGGGTACCCAACAAACCTTTGTTATCCATAATAAATATTTCAAATATTTGTTTTTTCTGCGATTTTCAGCGCAAAACTATGATAAGAACACTGATTTTTGAAGGTTTGATTGAATTGGCGATAAAATTGCAGAGTAAGCTGGCGCCTCCCGGTAGAAAGTGACCAAAGTATTTGGCCGAATACAGGAAATTCTTATCAGTGGGTGGTGTGACGATGAAATGATAAGGAGCGATCTTCGCTTTGCTGAACTCTGATCATTTTTGATTGAACAAAAAAAGTCATTGAACTTCACAAAAAAATCGCGAAATGGTACAGAACTGGCTGGCCATAAAGGTATTAATAAACAATATTAAATAAATATGTAATAATCAATAAAAAAATAAAATTGATACGGTGTAGCGACTTGTGTTCATCAGAGAAGGGCAGAATTCCGTTTTCCGGATTCCGTATTCCGTGAACCAATTTTTTCCGTTTTCCGGATTCCGGATTCCGTGAAACATTTTTGTTTCCGTTTTCCGGATTCCGGATTCCGTGAAACAATTTTTTTTCCGTTTTCCGGATTCCAGATTCCGTGAAAAAAAATTTTTTCCGCTTTCCGGATTCCGTATTCCGTGAACCAATTTTTTTTCCGTTTTCCGGATTCCGGATTCCGAGTTCCCCAAAAATTCAATTCCGTCCTACTCTGGTGTTCATGCGCCAGAATCCACGCAAAATGGCGTAACACTATTTATCACCCACACTAGAATGAGATGAGCACACCGGCAAGAAGAAGATGGGTTTTTTTTTGGCAATGTATTTTCAGCTTGGAAAAAGCTGAAAATGCACCTGGAGCAAGAAAGACTGGGGGGGGGGAGGGGCAGCGACACTGACTGTGCTTCGAATGGGAACCATAAATTCATACCTTTATGGCCAATGGCTTGAAATCGGCCATCATTTAGATATTATACAGACATACAACTTTTTTTTGAGTAAGACGAACGAAGACGAGACAAGACGAATTTTTGTCTTCGTTTTTCGTGGAAGCCTTACTGCTCACATTCCAGCCATTTCAGCTAACTTTTAACAGCAAAATTTCACGATTTTCAGTCATTTCTCAATTTAATTCTGATCTTTTTCAGACAAAATTCCAGATTTCCAGAGATAATTCAGAAATCCTAATTTTTGGGTATTTTTTGGTGTTTTGTGCATATTAATAAAAAATCTTTTTTTTTCTTAATTTTTCAAAAAAAAAATTTAAAAAATTGCGAAATGGTACAGTGTTGGCCATAAAGGAATGATATTCTCGAAAAACCATAATTAATACCTTTATGGCCGGAGCTTGCTAAAGAGCATTTCGTGGTGAGACCGTGGTGGAAATACAGAAAATTTTTAGCAATTCTAAATCTGAAATTCATTTTTTCCAATTAAGCAAAGTTGATTTTGAAGAAAAAAAACAATAAAAGAGCACAAGATGTTAAACACCGTAAACTTCGATATCCGACATGCATTCGCCCACTTCCAGCAATGCTTCAGTTTCGCAAATCAGGGATTCTGCCTCCGAAAACTCTTCATTATTATTATCGCCGATTTGCTCGCACACCCTCAACGCTGTCTCTCTCTCCACTAGATTCGTCACTTCATCTGGAGACTTTGTCGGCGACGACGTGTCTGTGTGCACCCAATGAACGCCGTCTGAGCGGAGGACCACCTGCAATTTCAGAATTTCAGATTTCCAGAATTGTAATTACATTTTCAGCGCATTTCCAACCTGTCTAACTCCAGGTAAGCTCAGGCTTGTCTGGGTGGATCTGCTCAGGCTTCTTTCCGAGAAATCCGCCTTTTTCTCCTCGTCGGCAGCCGGAGAGTAGCACTGAATGACTCCTAAGGTGGCCGCCAGATTCTGATGATGATGGGCATCTTTTTGAAGTTTTTCATCGTTTCGACCCGCTTCATATGTTGATTTCATCTGGAATTGCGGAAATTTTCAGCGATTTTCAGCGATTTTTAGCGATTTTTAGCGATTTTTCAATGGAAAAAAGGACTAAAATTCTGTGTTCTACCCGGAATTCTGGAATTTTGACTTCATGAATAATCAAAAAGTCTGGAATCTCATCTGAATCTGAAAATTCACCTTAACTTGCAACAAATTGATAACCATTGATACCAGCGACAATCCAACCAGAATGAAGCCGAACATTGTAATGAGAAGACGTGGAGATGAAGGGACTAAGTCACCAAGTCCTACTGTACTTAAAGACGTGAAGAAGAAGTAGAAAGACTCTAAAAGTGTCCAGTTGTGGTCCCAAACCGATAGCACAAAGGAGCAGATGAAGATCTGAAAATAAGGAATATTCTTTGTGGTCTGCTTCAGAGTTGGGCGGAATTGGTTGCTGGGAACTCGGAATCCGGAATACGGAATGTAAAAAACGGCGGAATGCGGAATTCCGCCCTTCTCTGGTCTGCTTTGAAGCACCTACCGCAGTACCGGCCATAAAGGTATTAATTTTTTTTTTTGGCAATGTAATCAGAAAGAGCTGAAAATGCACCTGGAGCAAGAAAGACTGTGGGGGGGGGGGAGTGAAAATCGCAAAATTTCAGAAGTACCGGCGTACTGTATTTTCATTACTTTATAACGTTTCTAAAGTGTAACATTATTTATCACCCACCCTGTATCTCCAAGCCGCACAGGACCGTAACAGTCCAAGACTAACACGTCCAAGTATCCAAGTAACTAAGCTTATATATCCCGCCAATCTTCAAAATAGTTATATTTTCGTCGCGGGACCCAAACGGTATTTACAGTACACCGGCCATGAAGGTATCAAGCTCTTCTTCTTGCCGGTCTGTTCTACAGGGTGGCTGATAAATAGTGTTACGCAACTTTGTGTGGATTCTGGCGCATGCACACAAGTCGCTACCGTATTAATTTCATTTTTTATTAGTTATTACCATTATTTATCCAATTCTCGTGAAAATTGAACTTGTTTGAAGACATTTATAACGTTTCTAACGTGTAACACTATTTATCACCCACCCTGCTGGCCATAAAGATATAATATTATGGACGGTGTACTGTATTTTCGCCAGTTTCCATAAACGCTTATGGTCTCGCCACGAAAATTCCAGGGAATCCGTCGATTTGTCAGAGATACAGTACACCGGCCATAAAGGAATAATAAAGAGAAGGGCGGAATTCCGGATTCCGCATTCCGCATTCTGGATTCCGCATTCCGGATTCCAGATTCCGTGAAAATTTTTTTCAAATTTCATCCTATTATTTATGCCGCACCTTGTAGAAATTATTTTTACAAAGATTAATCAGAGAAGGGCGCAATTCCGGATTTTTTCCGGATTCCAGATTCCGTGAAAAAAATTGTTTTTCCGTTTTCCGTTTTCCGCATTCCGAGTTCCCAAAATCCAATTCCGCCCTACTCTGAAGAGAAGGGCGGAATTCCGCATTCCGGGTTCCTCTTTATAGCCGGTGTACTGTAGTTTTTTCAAACCGACTAGTGAAGCAGGGAGCATTCTTTCGAAAACTCGAGGAGCTCTGAGACAATTTTTATTTAAAACCGCTGCTCCCTCCTCCCCCCCCCCCTTTTCTGAACTTTCCTGAATAATCATAACTAAGACGTCATATAAACGCTTATGGTCTCGCCACGAAAATTCCAGAGAATGCGTCAATTTGTCAGAGATACAGTACACCGGTCATGAAGGTATAATACAGAGAAGGGCGGAATTCCGGATTCCGCATTTCGCATTCCGCATTCCGGCGTTGTTTTTTTTTCATTCCGTCTTCCGGATTCCGAGTTCCCAATATTCAATTCCGCCCTTCTCTGCAGATGAGGCGGAATTCCGGATTCCGCCGCTTTTTTCATTCCTTCTTCCGGATTCCAGATTCCGTGAAAATTTTTTTTCCGTTTTCCGTTTTCCGGATTCCGGGTTCACAATATTCAAAAAATACTCTGCAGAGAAGGGCGGAATTCCGCATTCCGCATTCCTCATTCCGGATTCCAGCGTTTTTTGAAAATTTTTTTCAAATTTCATCCTTGAAAATTTTTTTCAAATTTCATCCTATTATTTATGCCGCACCTTGTAGAAATTATTTTTACAAAGATTAATCAGAGAAGGGCGCAATTCCGGATTTTTTCCGGATTCCAGATTCCGTGAAAAAATTTTTTTTTTCTGTTTTCCGGATTCCGAGTTCCGGTTTCCCAAAATCCGACAAAATCTTCTCTGCAGAGAAGGGCGGAATTCCGCCTTCCGGATTCCTCTTTATGGCCGGTGTACTGTAGTTTTTTCAAACCGACTAGTGAAGCAGGGAGCATTCTTTCGAAAACTCGAGGAGCTCTGAGACAATTTTTATTTAAAACCGCTGCTCCCTCCTCCCCCCCCCCCACTATTCTCCACTCACCCATATCACAATTAACGCAATTCCAACTGGCAGCGGCAAATCAAAAATATCCAAATCATGTCTTTCCTGTCGTTCGATCTCCTTCATTTCCTCAAACGGCTGCTTGGTGCAACACCGCAGAATTCGTCTCGTGAGCCGTTTTGTTTGAAACCACGGAAATTTCATGGTGATCGTCAAAAGTTTTCCAAAGTCCTGAAGCACCAGAAGCATTAGAGGGATTCCTGAAATGTTTCGACTGGATTTTAGAGCTGGAAAACGGGCACTTTTTGCACATGAACTACTCAATCACTGGTTTCAAATTTGCTCTTTTCTTGAGCAAAAGAGCATCTGCTCGAGATTGATTTGTTGCTAAAATCTTAAAATTTCAACAAAAATTAATATTTTCTGTCGCCATTTTTCGGATCTCCAATAATTTCTAATTTACGGAACTCGGAATTCGGAAAACGGAAAAAAAACATTTTTTACAGGAATCTGGAATCCGGAAGACGGAATTCCGCTCTTCTCTGCAGAGTTGGGCGGAATTGGATTTTGGGAACTCGGAATCCGGAATCCGGAAAACGGAATTTTAACCATTAATGAGGAAATATTTATGATGTAAATGCGCTCTTTTTTTTTTGCGGGAGTTCAAAAAAGTATACTTTTCACAAAAATTGAGAATAAAGTATTGAAACTCATAGTTAGGCGGAATTTCGATTTTGGGAACTCGGAATCCGGAATCCGGAAAACGGAAAAACATTTTTTTCACGGAATCCAAAAAACGGAAAACGGAAAAAAAAAGTTTAACGGAATCCGGAAATCGGAAAACGGAAAAAAATTTTTCACGAAATGAAAAAATTGACGGAATCCGGAATGCGGAATCCGGAATTCCGCTCTTCTCTGCTAATTTCCCATTTTTTTCACGATTTTCCGTCATTTTTCGTGGATTTTTGCTAATATTCCAGATATTTTTGGACAAATATTCTAGATTTTCAGAAATTCAGAAATTCTCCTTTTTACATATTTATAGACGGAGGCAAGACGGATGCAAGACAAATGCAAGACGAGACGAAAGACGCCATTTTTGTTTTCGTCTTTCGTGGGAGCCTTACTGCTCACATTCCAGTCATTTCAGTTATCTTTTAACAGCAAAATTTCACGATTTTCAGTTGGATTTTAATAGCAAAATTTCACGATTTTCAGTTAGTTTTTTACAGCAAAATTTCACGATTTTCAGTTGGTTTTTTACAGCGAAATTTCACGATTTTCAGTTGGTTTTTAATAGCAAAATTTCACGATTTTCAGTTAGTTTTTTACAGCAAAATTTCACGATTTTCAGTTGGTTTTTAATAGCAAAATTTCACGATTTTCAGTTAGTTTTTTACAGCAAAATTTCACGATTTTCAGTTGGTTTTTAATAGCAAAATTTCACGATTTTCAGTTGGTTTTTTACAGCAAAATTTCACGATTTTCAGTTGGTTTTTTACAGCAAAATTTCACGATTTTCAGTCGGTTTTTTACAGCAAAATTTCACGATTTTCAGTTGGTTTTTTACAGCAAAATTTCACGATTTTCAGTTGGTTTTTAATAGCAAAATTTCACGATTTTCAGTCGGTTTTTTACAGGAAAATTTCACGATTTTCAGTTGGTTTTTAATAGCAAAATTTCACGATTTTCAGTTGGTTTTTAATAGCAAAATTTCACGATTTTCAGTTGGTTTTTTACAGCAAAATTTCACGATTTTCAGTTGGTTTTTAATAGCAAAATTTCACGATTTTCAGTCGGTTTTTTACAGGAAAATTTCACGATTTTCAGTTGGTTTTTAATAGCAAAATTTCACGATTTTCAGTCGGTTTTTTACAGGAAAATTTCACGATTTTCAGTTGGTTTTTAATAGCAAAATTTCACGATTTTCAGTTGGTTTTTAATAGCAAAATTTCACGATTTTCAGTCGGTTTTTTACAGCAAAATTTCACGATTTTCAGTTGGTTTTTAATAGCAAAATTTCACGATTTTCAGTCGGTTTTTTACAGGAAAATTTCACGATTTTCAGTTGGTTTTTAATAGCAAAATTTCACGATTTTCAGTCGGTTTTTTACAGCAAAATTTCACGATTTTCAGTTGGTTTTTAATAGCAAAATTTCACGATTTTCAGTTGGTTTTTAATAGCAAAATTTCACGATTTTCAGTTGGTTTTTAATAGCAAAATTTCACGATTTTCAGTTGGTTTTTAATAGCAAAATTTCACGATTTTCAGTTGGTTTTTAATAGCAAAATTTCACGATTTTCAGTTGGTTTTTAATAGCAAAATTTCACGATTTTCAGTTGGTTTTTAATAGCAAAATTTCACGATTTTCAGTTGGTTTTTAATAGCAAAATTTCACGATTTTCAGTCGGTTTTTTACAGCAAAATTTCACGATTTTCAGTTGGTTTTTAATAGCAAAATTTCACGATTTTCAGTTGGTTTTTAATAGCAAAATTTCACGATTTTCAGTTGGTTTTTAATAGCAAAATTTCACGATTTTCAGTTGGTTTTTAATAGCAAAATTTCACGATTTTCAGTCGGTTTTTTACAGCAAAATTTCACGATTTTCAGTTGGTTTTTAATAGCAAAATTTCACGATTTTCAGTCGGTTTTTTACAGGAAAATTTCACGATTTTCAGTTGGTTTTTAATAGCAAAATTTCACGATTTTCAGTCGGTTTTTTACAGCAAAATTTCACGATTTTCAGTTGGTTTTTAATAGCAAAATTTCACGATTTTCAGTTGGTTTTTAATAGCAAAATTTCACGATTTTCAGTTGGTTTTTAATAGCAAAATTTCACGATTTTCAGTTGGTTTTTAATAGCAAAATTTCACGATTTTCAGGCTTTTTTCAATCTAGTTCTGATCTTTTTCTGACAAAATTCCAGATTTCTAGAGATCGGCTTCAAAATCCTGAATGTAGACGTAAAACTAGTGTAACAACTTCAAAAACAGTGATCGGATGGTACAGTGGTTTGAAGCTCACCAAACAGTGCAAAAATCATGGTGATCAGCCTTCCGGCATCAGTCATCGGGTAGATGTGCCCGTAGCCAATAGTGGTGCATATTGTACCCGCAAACAGGACGGCATTCCAGAAATCCCAATCCATCTTCTGATGCGACCACTTCACACCTAGCTGATTCTCATAGGCGGCGAATTCTCTGAAAATTTCAGAGTGTGCGGACATCGGGACAAACCGACAAACTCGCTGAATAGCTTTGTCAGCCGACTGGATGTGTTTCGTTTAATATAAATGAGAAAATCCGAGTTATTAAAGACTCTCGTCATCAGCAGCTTCACTCGTGCCGTTCGATTAAAGTCGATTCTGTGGTGCCACGTGTCGCGGAGCTCCGATTGGTAGGGCTCCTCAATGAGCCAGAAAATGAGGCCACCAAAGATGCAGTAGAGAAGGAACACGATGATTAGGACGGCGTGCTAACAAATATTCTGTTTTTTTCTCTTTGAGATGCCTCAAAAAATACCTTTAATCCATATTTGTGATATGCTCTATTCAGAATAATGAGCCAAAGCGGTGGCTTCTGCTGCAACTGCTCCACTTTTCGTTTTCCAGCCAAATGAGCTCGGCCAGCGATCTGAAATTGAAATACAGTGTGCCGGTCATAAAGGTAGCATAAAGGTCGCTGGCTCGGTGCATTTTCAGCTAGCTCTTTCAGACATATAAGTTAACTGCTTTTGATTAAATTTTCTAAAAATCCCCATCCCGCAATGCTCTTCTTCTTCTTCTTGCCGGTGTGCTCATCTCATTCTAGGGTGGGTGATATATAGTGTTACGCAGTTTTGCGTGGATTCTGGCGCATGAACACAAGTTGCTACCGTATCAATTATATTTTTTATTGATTATTACATATTTTTTCATTTATTTATTTGTTTATTTACTACTTTATAACGTTTCTGACGTGTAACACTATTTATCACCCACCCTGTACATCGAAGCCGCACAGGACCGTAACAGTCCAAGACTAACACGTCCAAGTATCCAAGTAACAAAGCTTATATATCTCGCAAATCTACAAAATAGTCATATTTTCGTTGCGGGACCCAAACGGTATTTACAGTACACCAGCCACAAAGGTATCAAGCGATATCTTCTTGCCGGTGTGCTCCTCTCATTCTAGGGTGGGTGATAAATAGTGTTACGCAACTTTGCGTGGATTCTGGCGCATGAACACAAGTCGCTACCGTATCAATTCTATTTTTTATTGATTATTACAAATATTAATCCAATTCTCGTGAAAATTGAACTTGTTTGAAGACATTTATAACGTTTCTAACGTGTAACACTATTTATCGCCCACCCTGCTGGCCATAAAGATATGTCGCTGGAGGGGAACCATGCTGAAACTTACCGACATTTTCTCTGTATTCGACAGAATACTACCGAACATCGGGAAAACGACACGAAATAGGGAAAGGCGAACGAATTTTAGCGATTCTTAGCGAAGGATGCATCGTCAGTCCTATATTAAATCAAGGGAACGGGGGGGGGTTGAGCGGACCCTCTCAATTGTCTCTTTTGCTGCTCTTGACACAGGATATTTGGAATTGAGCACTTTAGACGGATTGGGTAAGTGGATCAGGGGAGCCTTCCGATATCTTTCTCTATTTTTCTCTATTTTTCTCTATTTTTTTTAATTCTCTCTATTTTTCTTTATTTCTTTCTATTTTTCTCTGTTTCTCTCTAATTTTCTCTATTTTTCTCTATTTTTTTTTTATTTTCTCTTTTTTTCTCTATTTTTCTCTATTTTTCTCTATTTTTTTTAATTCTCTCTATTTTTCTTTATTTCTTTCTATTTTTCTCTATTTCTCTCTATTTTTTTTAATTCTCTCTATTTTTCTTTATTTCTTTCTATTTTTCTCTGTTTCTCTCTAATTTTCTCTATTTTTCTCTATTTTTTTTTTATTTTCTCTTTTTTTCTCTATTTTTCTCTATTTTTCTCTATTTTTCTCTATTTCTCTCTATTTCTCTCTATTTCTTTCTATTTCTCTTTATTTTTTTCTTTTTTTCTCTATTTTTCTCTATTTTTCTCTATTTCTCTCTATTTTTCTCTATTTTTCTCTATTTTTCTCTATTTCTCTCTATTTTTCTCTATTTTTCTCTATTTCTCTCTATTTTTCTCTATTTTTCTCTATTTCTTTCTATTTTTCTCTATTTTTCTTTATTTTTCTCTATTTTTCTCTATTTCTTTTTATTTTTCTCTATTTTTTTCTATTTTTCTATATTTCTCTATTTCTCTATTTTTCTCTATTTTTCTCTATTTCTTTTTATTTTTCTCTATTTCTCTCTATTTCTCTATTTTTTTTTTGCTGTAACCCGCCGAAAAACCGAAAACCCCAAACAACACTCCGCACTTACGTCCCACACTCCGGCGGCACCCTTCCTCATCTGAAAATTGGCTCTCTGCAGCAAGTTGCTCGGCACTGCTTTTTGGCAGACGTAGCGACGGTTGGCAACTCCCATAATGTCCAATGTGCCATCCGCATTGTAGTGCGTCGGAATGAGCACTTCTTCTTGCTGAAAACCAAGAAAAGCGTCAGTGTTTAGGGACAGTGCTGGCCAAAAAGGTATTAATAATCAGTTTTTTCGAGATTACTTGGCTCACAGGTGAAGTGCGGTCATGAAATTCTTTTTGTGCATGTTTTTAAAGGTACATTACGTTAACTGAAACTTTAATTTTGAGAAAGCATGACGACAAACACGCAAAAAAAATTTGATGAGCGCACTTCACCTGTGAGCCAGATAATCTCGAAAAAACTGATTATTAATGCCTTTTTGGCCAGCACTGCGTTGGGAAGTCTGGAATTCCCTGTGCTTTATCATTATTTCTAAATTGCTATCTAGCCAGCTCAGAGTCTTTGGCGCTGCTGACTGCCCAGCGCAGACAGATCCTAACAGTACTGGCCATAAAGGTATATATTATGGTTTTCTGACCATATCTCATTCGATACCCAACGAATTTATTTGATTTTTTACAGTTTTTTTTTGGATTTGGGATACTAATGCATACAGGAAAATTCTACAAAAAAATTTGAAAATAGAGGAAAAAATCAAAGAAAAATGGTCATTTCTCGAAATGCGGTGTGCATTAGAGCGCCTTTTCCCAAATTGCGTCATAATTACTGTGCTACCGTATCAGCTAACACTACAACTTCTCTGAAAATTTCCAGAAGATTGATCGACATTTCAGGTAGTTCTAGTCAAAAATCCATAATATATATACCTTTATGGCCAGTACTGTAATTCATTAGCACCGACCTGCGCGGTGTGCTCCTCTATTAGAGCGGGAAGCATCAACTGGGCGAGGACCGCCAAACTCTGCTTCGCCTGTGGTTGATAGCTTCCAGATGAGCTGCGTCTCCGTTTCTCGTCGGCTTTCCGTTGCTTGAACGACTGACGGTGCTCGCCATGGGATAATAGCATTCTATAGGTGTTGAGCTCAACTTTAAGGGGTTTTTTTGTTGCTCTTTTCCGCCGAAAAATAAAAGAGTTGCTGGGGGGGAGAGGGTTTTTTGCAAAATGCAGTTTTTTGAGAGCTCAAAATGACGAACAACAGCTGAAAAGAGCTTGACTATTTTGAATATAATAAAACTAAGAAATGCTAGTCTCTCGTCGCAGTTTTCCCCTTTTTTTAAACTTTTCGTGTGTGCATAAGCACTCTTTGTGCTCTTCTCACTTTCTATCCCCCCCCCACTCCCCACCCCCGAGGATTCATTCCGCAATTCTTCCTCTCCTTCCGCTAGAGTTGGAGCTTCAAAAAGTCGACTCCCCTCCTCTCCCCCCCCCCCCCTTTTTTTTTTTTTTTTTTTTTTGGCAGTTCATGGTCAAAAATAATTCTTAAAAGGGAGGGGGCACACGGTGACACGGCCACGCCACCTTTGGGAATATGTGAAGCGAGAAGAAGAACTGAAAACGCTTCACTTCGAGTTGAAAAAGGGACGTGGGGTTCAAAAGTGATTTTTGAGCCGCTAACCGGACAGGAACACGACGAGAAGACGATTCTCAGATTTCCTGTTTTCAGCTCTTGAGCAGCGACCAAAAACGAAGCGAATTTGTGAACTTCACGAACCTGAAAAAGCGCTGGAAGGACGGTAGTAGTAGTCATTTCGATTTCGAATTCTGAAAAAGAGAAGGGACATCGCCGCCGAAATAACTGAAATGAAAGAACCTATTTTTTAAAGCTGGAATTTTTAGAGCTGGAAAACTGCACTTTTTTGCACATGAACAACTCAATCACTGGTTTCAAATTTTGGCTTTTTTTGGAGTTTTCTTGAAAAAATGTATTTTCTGTCGCCTCGGAATCCGGAATTCGGAAAACGGAAAAAAAATTTTTCACGGAATCCGGAATCCGGAAAACGGAAAAAAAATTTTTCACGGAATCCGGAAAACGGAAAAAAAATTTTCACGGAACCCGGAATTCGGAAAACGGAAAAAAAAATTTTCACGGAACCCGGAATGCGGAAAACGGAAAAAAAAATTTTCACGGAATTCGGAATGCGGAAAACAGAAAAAAAAATTTTTCACGGAATTCGGAATGCGGAAAACGGAAAAAAAATTTTCACGGAATCCGGAATCCGGAAAACGGAAAAAAAATTTTCACGGAACCCGGAATTCGGAAAACGGAAAAAAAAATTTTCACGGAATCCGGAATGCGGAAAACGGAAAAAAAATTTTTCACGGAATCCGGAAAACGGAAAACGGAAAAAAAATTTTCACGGAATCCGGAATCCGGAAAACGGAAAAAAAATTTTCACGGAACCCGGAATTCGGAAAACGGAAAAAAAATTTTCACGGAACCCGGAATTCGGAAAACGGAAAAAAATTTTTTCACGGAATCCGGAATGCGGAAAACGGAATTTCAACCATTAATAAGGAAATATTTATTCTGAGTCAAAAAATAAAAAATGATGTAAATGCGCTCTGTTCGCAAAAATTTTTGCGGGAGTTCAAAAAAATTATACTTTTCACAAAAATTGAGAATAAAGTATTAAAACTCATAGTTGGGCGGAATTAGATTATAGGAACTCGGAATCCGGAAAACGGAAAACGGAAAAAAAACATTTTCACGGAATCCGGAAATCGGAAAACGGAAAAAAAACATTTTTCACGGAATCCGGAAATCGAAAAACGGAATGAAAAAAGTGGCGGAATCCGGAATGCGGAATCCGGAATTCCGCCCTTCTCTGCTAATTTCCTGTTTTTTTCACGATTTTCCGTCATTTTTTGTGGATTTTTGCTAATATTCCAGATGTTTTTGAACAAAATTTCAGAATTTTCAGAAATTCAAAAATTCTCATTTTTACATATTTATAGACGGAGGCAAGACGGATGCAAGACAAATGCAAGACGAGACGAAAGACGCCATTTTTGTTTTCGTCTTTCGTGGGAGCCTTACTGCTCACATTCCAGCCATTCAGCAAATTTAACAGCAAAATTTCACGATTCACGACGGTAGTAGTCATTTCGATTTTGAATTCTGAAAAAGAGAAGGGACAAAACCAAACCGAAATAACTAAAATAAAAAAAAAACCTTCGAAACAAAATTTTGTTCTCTTCCCCTCATTTTCGTCGTTTCGAAACCAAATTTCCTCGACATAAAACTAATTTGCAAACAAATCTTTTTTTTTCCTTTTGTCTTTTTCAGGTTGAAATCGTTTCACTTTGCGTCGTAGGCGCACCAGATAGAATTTGTCTCGGCCTATTCTGGAGTAAACCTTTATAGCTTCATTCAGAGTCTTGGAAGTGGCCTTCCGGTGAGTTTCCGGAATTCCGGGAGAGCTATCCGGGAAGTCTCGAGTTTTAAGAGTGAATCTGTTAAATTGAGCATTTCACGGCAGTCCAGTCTCATCTAATATTTAAATGCTACGATACAGGGTGCGCCATAAATATAGCTCCCCATTCCAGACGGTTTAAAAACTTCAAATCGAGTGATTTTTTTCTGAAAATTAGCCAAAACGTTTATTAAAACATGACAAAAAAGATAGCATTAACAATTTTCGAATCTTCCTTTCTTCGCTTTGAAGACTGCTCCTCGAAATCTCTTCGGGTAGGAGTCGATGACGGCACGGAGGTATGAGGCGTCTAAATTGTCTCATGCAGCTGTCAAGGCGGTCTTCAGGGCTCCCAAATTCGGATAATTTTTTGTGGACACTTGTTGGCTCAAATATCCCTAAACAGCAAAAACCATCGGGTTCAAGTCCGGGCGCTGGAAGCGGATAATATATACCTTTATGGCCGGCACTGTAGCTATTCTCATCTTAAAGAAGGCGTATTTTCTCTGGCTTAGGCTTAGGCTTAGGCTTAGGCTTAGGCTTAGGCTTAGGCTTAGACTTAGCTATTCTCATCTTAAAAAAGGCGTATTTTCTCTGGCTTAGGCTTAGGCTTAGGCTTAAGCTTAGGCTTAGGCTTAGGCTTAAGCTTAGGCTTAGGCTTAGGCTTAGGCTTAGGCTTAGCTATTCTTATCTTAAAAAAGGCGTATTTCCTCTGGCTTAGGCTTAGGCTTAGGCTTAGGCTTAGGCTTAGGCTTAGCTATTCTTATCTTAAAAAAGGCGTATTTTCTCTGGCTTAGGCTTAGGCTTAGGCTTAGGCTTAGGCTTAGGCTTAGCTATTCTCATCTTAAAGAAGGCGTATTTTCCCTGGCTTAGGCTTAGGCTTAGGCTTAGGCTTAGGCTTAGCTATTCTCATTTTAAAGAAGGCGTATTTTCTCTGCCTTAGGCTTAGGCTTAAGCTTAGGCTTAGGCTTAGGCTTAGGCTTAGCTATTCTCATTTTAAAGAAGGCGTATTTTCTCTGGCTTAGGCTTAGGCTTAAGCTTAGGCTTAGGCTTAGGCTTAGGCTTAGCTATTCTCATCTTAAAGAAGGCGTATTTTCTCTGGCTTAGGCTTAGGCTTAGCCTTAAGCTTAGGCTTAGGCTTAGGCTTAGGCTTAGCTATTCTTATCTTAAAGAAGGCGTATTTTCTCTGGAAAGTCATCGACGCCTTCTGAATATTTTTGCAAATAACTGGCTATAAGTACATAACTGTATTGACTACATAACAGCGAAAACTTCTATTGTCTTCTGTGTGGAGGAAGTTTGATTTCCATGCCTCCTTCCCTTTCTGCCAATTAGCTTCTGCCCGTCTCCTCCACCCCACCTCCCCCCCCACCTCTTTAAAAGCGAATGGGGAAGGAGAGAATATAATGTATAACTATCTGTTACCCACCGTCACCCCCCCCCCTCCATTTCAAACAAATCTGGTTTTTTTTTCTCGTTTATTTCGTTTATTTCGCCTTGTTCTATCAGCAAAATCATTAAGAATCAGCCAGCCGATTTCAAGGTTATTTGTGCTTTTAGAATTTTTTTATTTTTATATTTTTATATAATTTTTAAGATAAAATTTGCTTCTTTTCGCTGAAATTTCTCTTTCTTTTTTTCTTTCAATTTCCGCGTTTCAGTCGTTCGCGCAATTTGATGATATGTCGCTGTTATCTGTCAATATTTATGATTTTGAATGTTCCGCAAATCACAACGTTTCAGCCTATTTGGATAGGTGACACATGTGAGTCTGTCTGATTCGGTGTGTCGCTGAATCTCGATTTTCAGTTTCCCCGGAATCCTTTCAAACCGCAGAGCACAATGAGCAGCTAATGGAGATGTGCGGAATTCAAAGCGACTCCGGCACTAAAGAGTTCCCGTGGGCGGTCTCGTTCACGGTGGACGGTGTCAACCGTCTGGGCGGCTCCATTATCAGTCCTTATCATATTCTGACAGCCGCCCACGGATTTGTTACAACAATTGGTCATCGTCGTCAGCTCTGCATAGATCACGATGTGAAACGGCCAAAGTAGGTCTGAAAATATCCGTTCTAGAGTTATCTTGGACACTTTCAGCTCGTCCATCTATCGATCTATTGAATTTCTTCGCGAGACCCGCAAGGTGGCATACGGTGGGACTTGTATACGTGGATACACTGAGCAATATCCAAATGATCCAAAGTGTGATGTGCCAAATGTGGAGCATAATAAGGTGAGCAAATCGATTCGATCAGAATCACCCCCCACGATTTCAGAATCACCCCCCCCTCCACGATTTCAGAATCACCCCCCCCACGATTCCAGAACCACCCCCCACGATTCCAGAATCACCCCCCACGATTCCAGAATCACCCCACACGATTCTAGAATCAGCCCCCCCACGATTCCAGAATCACCCCCCCCCACGATTCCAGAATCACCCCCCACGATTTCAGAATCACCCCCCACGATTCCAGAATCACAACCCCCCCACGATTCTAGAATCACCCCACACGATTCCAGAATCACCCCACACGATTCCAGAATCACCCCCCACGATTCTAGAATCACCCCCCCCCCACGATTCCAGAATCACAACCCCCCCACGATTCCAGAATCACCCCCCCCCCACGATTTCTGACTAAAATCACTATGCCGCTCTCAAATTTTTCAGATCCGAAGTGTCCTCATCGATGGCGATTTCGCCTCTTCTAATTGCACGGAAGGTCATGATTGGGCGATTGTGGAAGTGGAAAATCGGATTGAATTCGGGCCAAAAGTACGGCCAATTTGTCTTCCGAGACGTAAAATGTATATCACAAAGTATCTAACAGTACCCGGTTGGGGGCGGAGCTACAGTAAGAGATAATATTTTAGAGTTAATTCTCCTCATTATAGAATTGATTTTTCTTATAGTTTTCAACGAATCAGGACCGTTGATTCATGAAATTCCGATGGTATTGGATAGAACCTGCCATCGTCCGTGGAGCGATAGATTACCGATAGATGCAGATGATTATATGTGTGCCACGTCGATGGATACTTCTGATTACTTGGCGCCAAGGACTTGTCATGTAAGTGTTTAGAGTTTGATGGCAAAGACTATCACAGGGTGGGTGATAAATAGTGTTACACGTTAGAAGCGTTATAAAGTAATAAATAAATAAATAAATAAATATGTAATAATCAATAAAAAATAAAATTGATACGGTAGCAACTTGTGTTCATGCGCCAGAATCCACGCAAAGTTGCGTAACACTATTTATCACCCACCCTAGAATGAGATGAGCACACCGGCAAGAAGATGTGATTTTTAGGCAATATAATCAGCAGCAGGTAACTTATATGTTTGAAAAAGCTGAAAATGCATCTGGAGCAAAAAATTCTGCGGGGGGGGGCAGAGACACTGACTGTGTTTCCAATGGGAACCATAATACCTTTATGGCCGGTACTGTAGTTAAACGCTGAGATAAAATGTCTCCGTATCACCGCTTGATGCATTCAGCAGCAGCCACGCAGTGAAATTCTTAAAATTTAAAATTAAAGCTACCTAAGTTAAAGAGAAATTATAAGTTCCGACAAAATTACCGTGAGCTCCCGAACGAGGAAATCTGGTACAGCACTGGCCAAAAAGGTATGAATAATATGGTTTTTTGAGAGTAACTTTGCTGAAATTTGAGGGATCGATCTGAAAATTTTACAGTACATGTCGTACACAGTGACGACAAATTGCGCGTAAGGAAATTGCATAATTTCCGGAAAAAAATGTTTTTTTTTCAATTTTTTTGCAAAAATGCGCTGCTAGGCTCCTGTTAACTAGAATGCGCGTCTTCGTCTTGAAGTCGTCTGACGCAGATATATCCATTGTGTTGGTACACATAAGACGAATGAGAGACAAACCGAAAGACGAACGAAGACGAGACGAAAGGTCATTCTAGCAATGTTTTAGCGCATTCTAGCATCAGCTACAGTACTGGCCAAAAAGGTATAAATAATATGGTTTTTTGAGAGTAACTTTGCTGAAATTTGAGGAATCGATCTGAAAATTTTACTGTACATGTAGTACACGGTGACGACAAATTGCGTACAAGGAAATTGCATAATTTCCAGAAAAAAATGTTTTTTTTCTCAATTTTTTGCAAAAATGCGCTGCTAGTGCTCCTGTGAATTCCTTTTTGGCCAGCACTGTATTCTGGTCACTTGTGCACCTTCAAAGTTAATATAATTGGCTGAAAATTTCAGGAGTAGTTGAAAACAAAATATTTAATTTAAAAATGATACTGCGCGCTACAAAAAGCGTTCCGCATGCGCCAGAGCTTACGCAAAGTAACGGCGGCGCTATAATTATGTCCCACCCTGTAATCGAGATTCATACAATTTAATATTCCAGGGCGACAGCGGTGGTGGCCTAGAATACCGAGACGAGTATGAGGAGTTCGGCCGTGCATTTCTCATCGCAATCACGTCATTCGGAACACGTGGATGCCCGAGCAACATGCTAGCAAGGTTCACGAGAGTTGACCGATATTTAAGACTAATATGTGAATATACTGGAGTGTGCTATTGAGGAGTTTTGTATTTTAACACGGGTTGATTGCTTCATTCATTCATTTTCAACGATCAAAAAGAATTTCCATTTTGACTTGTTCTGGAATTCCGAATACAGACATACAGACATACGTACAGACAGACAGACTGACAGACAGAGTTCATCTTGAAGGTGTACACCGCATTCTAGCTGGAAATGAAGCGGTCTATTCCATCGTGCTCCAAACAGAGAAGGTGGGAATTCCGGATTCCGGATTCCGGATTCCGCCGTTTTTTTCATTCCATCCTCCGGATTCCAGATTCCGCGAAAAAATTTTTTTCCGTTTTCCGTTTTCCGAGTTCCCAAAATCCAATTCCGCCCAATTCTGCAGAGAAGGGCGGAATTCCGAATTCCGCCGTTTTTTTTCATTCCGTCTTCCCAATTCCAGATTCCGTGAAAAGAATTTTTTCCGTGTTCCGTTTTCCGAATTCCGAGTTCCCAAAATCCAATTCCGCCCAATTCTGCAGAGAAGGGCGGAATTCCGAATTCCGCCGTTTTTTTCATTCCGTCTTCCCAATTCCAGATTCCGTGAAAAGAATTTTTTCCGTGTTCCGTTTTCCGAATTCCGAGTTCCCAAAATCCAATTCCGCCAATTCTGCAGAGTAGGGCGGAATTCCGGATTCCGGATTCCGCGGTTTTTTTTATTCCGTCTTCCGAATTCCGGATTCCGCGAAAAAAATGTTTTTTTTCCGTTTTCCGTTTTCCGGATTCCGAGTTCCCAAAATCCAATTCCGCCCTACTCTGGCTCCAAACGGCTTTGCCGATGGTACTTGCACTCTGCCCTCTGTTGGTGCTTTGGTGTACCAAATTGGATACCATTTGGGTTTAAAATTTCAAAATTTCGCAAAATAGTAATTTAAAAATGCTGAAAAAAATGAATAGCCGCCCGCGCCGCCTGCTAGGTCCAAAGTGCAGATGCAGCGCATTTTAGCAGGAATCCGTATTCTATCAAATGTGTTCTGCAGAGAAGGGCGGAATTCCGGATTCCGCATTCCGCATTCCGGATTTCGCCGTTTTTTCATTCCGTCTTCCGTATTCCAGATTCCGTGAAAATGTTTTTTTTCCGTTTTCCGTTTTCCGGATGCCGAGTTCCCAAAATCTGGTGTTCTGTAGCAAAATTTGACGTGCATAGTTCTGGAGCCTAGAATTCAGAATAGAACAGGATATTTCAAAAAAGGCTCCAAATTGCTTCCTTCGTTTTATTAAATAAGATATATGGAGGAGGTACAGTTAATAAGTGATTTCAGCAGAGAATATACAGTACTGGCCATAAAGAATGCGCGCGGGTGTTTTTTTTTTGAATAATTTCGCTGAAAACAGATATTTTGTTGCGAAAATTCAACTGTAGTTGCGGAACACCCTCACGGCAACTTGCAGAAAATGAAATTGCATCATTGCAAAAGTTTTTCATTTTTTTCAATTTTGTTTCGTTTTTTTCCATTTTTGAGTGTTTTTTTTTGGATTTTTTCCAAAACTATCTATATTTACAAGCTGAAACATACTGAATATGTTACTCCGACCAGTTTTAACACTTCCAAAAAATTTTAGACCGATCGGAACAGTTTCAGCAAAGTTATCACAAAAAAAGCCAGCGCGCGCATTCTTTATGGCCAGTACTGTATTAAAGATAAATGCAAAATGATAAGGTATTCATATCCATTTAATACTCAAAGTTGCATCAGCGGCTCCTTGCCGACGGCAGTGCTCACTGTGGAGTCAGTCTTCTTGCGAATGGACGAACGAATTCCGCGTTTCGAACGTCGGATTGATCTGGAATGCGGAAAATGAGAGACTCGGCGTCAGAAGTCCGTCAGACTGCTGGTTAATCAATGTCACACTTTGGTATTTTTAGGCGGAGAAGTTCACTTTTAGCACACTACAAACTACACACACAAGCACTATAGAAAACGCACTGAAAGTGCGCCAGAAGTTCACTCTACAAACAGCAGACAGCACGCCATTTCTCTGTACCCGATTCGCTTAAAACTGGAATTCTTCCAGTTGAAACGTGATTTATTATTGTTAGGCGTGTACTCCTTTAGAGAATTGTGCACTACTTCTGAATTCTGTTCGCAAAATCGCTCGTACACCTCCAGAGATTGGTCACCTATTTGGCTGAACGCCACGTCGAATATGCTTCTGAATTTTCCGATGGTAATGGTAGTGCTATTGGAAACCTTGCTACCGTAGTACTGATGGCTTCTTAAAATACCCAAATGACCTACTTTCTAGCGTAGACAGCGTTCCTCATAATTCCAGCTCGATTCGCCTCGAAGCGTGATTCCTCAGCGCATTGTTCGAAGAATTCTGAAATAAAAAAGGGTGAATTACGGTTTCAGAGAATCAGAAAATCACCGTGAGGCTTCTAAATAAGGAAACGCTAACAAAAAAAAAGAATAGTTAGGGCGTGCTGTCCTCTAGAATTCACATACAGTACCGGCCATAAAGGTATAGACTTTTGGTTCCCACAGTCTTTCTTGCTCCAGATTTTTTCAGCATTTTCAGCTCTTTCAGACTTATAAGTTACTTGTTTCTACCTGATTACATTGCCAAAAAAAACCCATCCCGCAATGCTCTTCTTCTTCTTCTTGCCTTTGTGCTCCTCTCATTCTAGGGTGGGTGATAAATAGTGTTACGCAACTTTGCGTGGATTCTGGCGCATGAACACAAGTCGCTACCGTATCAATTTCATTTTTTATTGAATATTACATATCTATTCAATTATTTATTTATTAGTTTATCACTTTCTTTTTCATTTTTCTAATGCTCTTCTTCTTCTTCTTGCCGGTGTGCTCATTCTACATACAGTACTGGCCATAAAGGTATGAATATTATGGTTTTCTGACCATATCTCATTCGATATCAAACGAATCAATCTGATTTTTTACCGTTTTTTTTGGATTTAGGATACTAATGCATACAGCAAAATTCGACAAAAAAATTATTCGAAAAAATAGGAAAAATCAAAAAAAAACGGGTGATTACGAAATGCGGTGTGCATTAGAGCGCCTTTTCCCAAATTGCGTCATAATTGCTGTGCTACCGTGTCAGCTAGCACTACAACTTCTCTGAAAGTTTCAAGAAGATTGATCGACATTTCAGGTAGTTCTAGTCAAAAATCCATAATATATATACCTTTATGGCCAGTGCTGTAACTCATTAGCACCGACCTGTGCGGTGTGCTCCTCTATTAGAGCGGGAAGCTTCAGTCTGTTTTTGGCTGTAATTAATAACACCCCCCCCCGCAAATTTTGGTCTAATAGAGCGATTAGAGCTCACGATATCTGATGCTGGCTGTGGATGATGCTCTGAGGATCAAGACTAGCGGCGTGAGCACTTCTACCAATTTTTGAAGGCCATGCAAGACAATTTAAGGAAAACAGTATGCCCCCACTACAGCTTTATGCACAAATGAACTAAAAGGAATCGCTCACCCCTCAACTTGTGCACATCAGGCATAATATGCTCCTGCAACTCTGTCATCTGTGCTCCAGTCATTTTCAGCGCCATTTCCAGATGCTCCAAAGCCTTTTCAGCTGCCTGCAACTGCTTCTCAGCTCCCATTCTTGCCATCATCTGCTCCTTCAACTCGGATTCGGTGAGATCCCGTTGCTCGCTGACCTCTTTCAAATGATCCATCAATTCGGATGTCTTCATCGTGTAATATTGACGTTCCTTCTCTAAGTCTTGCGTCTTCTGCTCATTCATTTTCAGAAGATTCTCGATTTTTTCCTTCTCAGTTATAATACAATTTCGAGAAGTTTCGATTTCCAGTAAACGATTATTTAGCTGACATTTGTCAGTTGACAAATTCTGATTATCAATGAGCACTTTCTCTCTTTCTCTGACAATCTCTGCCAAAAGCTCTTGAATTTTCTCTTTCTCAATGTTCAAACTCTCCATATTTGCCTGAAGATGCTCCGTTTTTGAATTCAGACTCATTTTCTCTTGCTCCAATGTTTTCTTCATCTCATTCGTCATTTTCAGCTCGCTGAAATTGAAGAGTAAAGCTTTCGGTTAGTAGAAATTCAGTTTTAAAAGATGTGCGAATCTTTGCAGTTTTACAAAAGGATTCAGCGTGATCAGCGCGAAATTTTTCCGAAAAATTCTCGAAAAATTCTCGAGAAATGTTTCTCGTTGATTTCTCGAGAATTTTTCGAAAATTTTCTCGAAAGACACTCCGAAATAACGCAAAGCGCGTTGTTTATCGTATTTCCATTCTAATCATTTTTCGCGATTTCTCGAGAAATTTTTCGAGAAATTCAATTTTTCGAGAAAAAATTTTAGAGAATTTCTAGAAAAATTTTTCGGAAATTTCTCGAGAATTTCTCGAAAAATTTCTCGAGAAATCGCGAAAAATGATTTGAATGGAAAAATGTTTCTCGTTGATTTCTCGAGAATTTTTTGAGAATTTTCGAGAATTTTAGAGAATTTCTAGAAAAATTTTTCGGAAATTTCTCGAGCATTTCTCGAAAAATTTTTCGAGAAATCGCGAAAAATGATTTGAATGGAAAAATGTTTCTCGTTGATTTCTCGAGAATTTTTTGAGAATTTTCGAAAATTTTAGAGAATTTCTAGAAAAATTTTTCGGAAATTTCTCGAGAATTTCTCGAAAAATTTCTCGTGAAATAGCGAAAAATGATTTGAATGGAAAAATGTTTCTTGTTGATTTCTCGAGAATTTTTCGAAAATTTTCTCGAAAGACACTCCGAAATAACGCAAAGCGCGTTGTTTATCGTATTTCCATTCAAATCATTTTTCGCGATTTCTCAAGAAATTGTTCGAGAAATTCTCGAGAAATTTACGAAAATTCTCGAGAAATTCTCGAGAAATCAACGAGAAAAATTTCTCGAAAATTTTTCGGAAATTTTTCGAAAAACGCATTTTTCGAGAAATCCAGACTTTTTAAATTCTCGTGGTAGCTTTAAGCTTTTAAAAAGTTCCGAGATTTTCAGACTTTTTTCAGACAATTCAGAGAAAGTTTTCAGATCTTCAGACTTTCAGACATTTTTAGACTTTGGAGCACTCCACGAAAATCCAGAAGACAACTCACTTTTTGACATTCTGCAAGTCATCTTTAAGTTTTTTAGTAGTCTTCATCAACTTTTCACGCTCTGCTTCCAGCTCCACTTTATCTTTTTCCAGCTCCTACAAAATAGATGTTAAAGGAACATTGGATTACTGTACTACTCACATCTGCTCGATCATGCTCCACTTTCCGCGCCTTTGCTTCCGCCTCCAATCGTTCTTCATATGACTTTTTCTCTTCGTTCAACAGTACACCGCGATTTTCCAACTCACGGATCATCGTCTCGCCTACTACTGTATTCTTGTAGGAGCTGAAAATTGTTATTTGAATTTTTGGGTCCTACAACGAAAATTCGTTGTCAATTGTACAGTACTGGCCAAAAAGGTATTATATTATGGTTTTTTGAGAGTAACTTTGCTGAAATTTGAGGGATCCATCTGAAAATTTTACTGTGCATGTAGTTACACGGTGACGACAAATTGCGTACAAGGAAATTGCATAATTTTCAAAAAAAAGTGTTTTTTTTTTCAATTTTTGCAAAAATGCGCTGCTAGGCTGTTGTTAACTAGAATGCGCGTCTTCGTCTTGAATTCGTCTGACTCAGAGATAGTCATTGTGTTGGTACACATAAGACGAATGCAAGACAAACTGAAAGACGAACGAAGACGAGACGAAAAGTCATTCTAGCATCAGCTACAGTACTGGCCAAAAAGGTATAATATTATGGTTTTTTGAGAGTAACTTTGCTGAAATTTGAGGGATCGATCTGAAAATTTTACTGTTCATGCCGGACACAGTGACGACAAATTGCGTACAAGGAAATTGCATAATTTTCAAAAAAAGTTGTTTTTTTCAATTTTTTGCAAAAATGCGCTGCTGGTGCTCCTGTTAACTGGAATGCGGTGCCAGAACATTTTCACTGCAAAAATGCGCTTTATCGTGTTGAATTCGTCTTGCTCAGAAATAGACATTGTGTTGGTACACATAAGACGAATGCAAGACGAACTGAAAGACGAACGAAGACGAGACGAAATGTCATTCTAGCAGTGTATCAGCTACACTACTGGCCAAAAAGGTATTACATATATTATGGTTTTTTGAGAGTAACTTTGCTGAAATTTGAGGGATCGATCTGAAAATTTTACTGTACATATAGTACACGGTGACGACGAATTGCGTACAAGGAAATTGCATAATTTCCAGAAAAAATGTTTTTTTTTTAATTTTTCGCAAAAATGCGCTGCTAGTGCTCCTGTTAACTAGAATGCGGTTTTTTTTTCAATTTATTCATATTTTTATCTCTAAATTTTGAAATTGTTGAACAATGTTGGATTATTGTGGTCCCGCCACGAAAGCCTGTGAACTCGGCAACTCACATTTTGGTGGCGCTACGCAATGCCTTCAGCCACTTCTCCTGTGTCTGATAATCAGCTGCAGCGATGATAATAGCATTTGGCAATTGAGGGTGAGCAATGAGCAAACAGTTCTTCTTATCCACGTCTCCGCCGGACACAATCGAGCAACCGATCAAAGGGATAATCCCTTTTGGGTGTAAATCAATTCGGCGGGTTTTCTCGAACACTTTCTTGTAACTCGTCGCGTAATAAATCAGAAAGCACTCTTTCAGGACAAAAAATCGTTTTGCCCACTTTGCAGGACGATTCTTTCTTTTGTACTTCTTGAGAAGGATCCCATAGTTTTGTACTCCCAAAACTGGGCCCATTTCGTCACCGTCTTCTTCTTCTGGAGTCAGATCGTAGTCGTTGCACTTCTTGCGGGTTAGATTTGAGAACTGAAAATTGTCGATGAGTAACAATTGAATGTTTTCCGTCGTGACTCTCACTGTGTTGCGAGATCTTCGAAATGAATATAAAAATATCGGAAAATCTGAATTAGACTTGCATTCAATACCATTGTTCAACCCCCATTTAAGGCAAGACTAAAGCCCTAACTTCATGAAGCAGCGCCCAGAATCCATCAAGCAGCGCCTGAATTTCTTCGAACAGCGCCCGAAATTCAACAAGCAGCGCCCTCGAGTTTCATCAAGCAGCGCCCAGAATCCATCAAGCAGCGCCCAGAATCCATCAAGCAGCGCCTGAATTTCTTCGAACAACGCCCGAAATTCAACAAGCAGCGCCCTTGAGTTTCATCAAGCAGCGCCCTCGAGTTTCATCAAGCAGCGCCCAGAATCCATCAAGCAGCGCCTGAATTTCTGCGAACAGCACCCGAAATTCAACAAGCAGTGCCCCCGAATTTCATCAAGCAGCGCCATAAATACAATTGAAATGCAATAAAATTGGAGGGACAATCCAATTTTTCAAGAATTCGTTTCAGGGCAATACTATCAGAGTGGCAAGTCTAATGCAGTTTTTACGGTAACTAGATTTACATAACTTTCAATATTTGTTATTTTGAGTCTCACCACGCCCAAATATCTTCAAGCAGCGCCCAAAAATCAGCGCCTCCGAATTTCACAAAGCAACGCCCGAATTTCATCTAGCAGCGCCTCCGAATTTTATTAAGCAGTGCCCAAATTTCATCAAGCAGTGTCGGAATTTTATTAAGCAGTGCCCAAATTTCATCTAGCAGCGTCCGAATTTTACCAAGAAGCGCCTAAATTTCATCTAGCAGCGCCCAAAACTCATCAAGCAGCGACCAAATTTCATCAAGCAGCGCCCAACTTTCATCTAGCACCACCCAAATTTCATCAAGCAGCGCCATAAATACAATTGAAATGCAATAAAATTGGAGGGACAATGCGATTTTTAAAAGAATTCGCTTCAGGGCAATACTATCAGAGGGGCATGTCTAATGTAGTTTTTACGGTAACTAGGTTTACATAACTTTCAATATTTGTTATTTTCAGTCTCACCACGCCCAAATGCCCGAAATTCATCAAGCCGCGCCTCCGAATTTCACCAAGAATCGCCCAAATTTCATAAAGCAGCGTCCGAATTTCATCTAGCACCGTCCGAATTTTATTAAGCAGTGCCCAAATTTCATCTAGCAGCGTCCGAATTTTACCAAGCAGCGCCCATGTTTCATCTAGCAGCGCCCAAAACTCATCAAGCAGCGACCAAATTTCATCAAGCAGCGCCCAACTTTCATCTAGCAGCGTCCGAATTTTACCAAGAAGCGCCCAAATTTCATCTAGCAGCGCCCACAACTCATCAAGCAGCGACCAAATTTCATCAAGCAGCGCCCAACTTTCATCTAGCAGCGCCCAAATTTCAAAAAAGAATTGAAATTGTCGTCTACCTGGAAACTAAGACTTCTCAGTATCCCTTTCTTCTCGGCGGTATTCAATGGTGATGTTCTTGGAGGTCCATTCTTCGGTGGCTCTGGTGCATTTCCCTTTTTCTTGGATTCCTTCTTTGCTTTGAGCTCCTTCGGTGTTGTACCGGACTTGGGAGCTGCCTTTGTGGTCATTTATCTGAAGATTTTAAGATGAGGGAAATGGCAAAGAGAGAGAGAGAGAAAGGAAGGAAGAAAAGAAAGCAGTTTCAGAATTCCGCACAACCGTGCTTAAAATTAAATGGTAGCTTCCAGCCTCCAGCTTCTGTAACCAGAAAACACGGAATCAGAAATTATGATTTGAAAAAAAAGAAATTTGAAAAAAACTGAAATTTTAATTTTTTTTTTTTTTTTTTTTTTTTTTTTTTAGAAAAAATGGTGAATTTTAAATTTTGAAATTTAATTTTCCAGATTTCTAAAACTCAGCTGAAATTCTCTTTCACTATTCGATAGAGAATCTTAAAATCTACGGCTTCATTGACAATTTCAGCATTACAACGCCTATGAAGCCGAATTTCAGAAAATGAAAATTCATCGACAATAAGAAAAAGTAAAAATTGAATAAATTCGAAAAGAATATGATAATTTCGAATCTATGTACATAGCTGTATCTAAAGAGTATAAAACGTATACGCTTCCCCTTATTTCTCCCGCACCCCAGTTTAGCCCAGGGGGGGGGGGATTAATGGAAGGAACGCCGCGGTGAGAGAAGGAAAGTGAACGCAATCAGGAATCCGTTATCATGAATGAATACAAAATTGATGAAAGAGGAGGTATGAGTGACCTGAAATCAAAAACCTGTTCTCCGTTAATTGGATCAGATTCTGAATTGGAATTCATATTTCGAATGGTTTTCTGACGCCGTCGGGGGGGGGGGATTTTTGTTTCTGAAAATGTTATTAGACATACACTGGTAACACTAGCAATTTTTACAGCAATTTTATTGGCAGACAACAAAAATACACACGAAAAATGACAAAAAAAGAGTAGAGCGGAACCGAACCCACAAGCCCCAGATTGCCATCCCCGCCTCTTCCCGCCTCGGCCACCCTGGCTTGTTTTTCCAACTTGGAGAATGCATATAAGAAAAAATGCGAAGGAAGGGGGCGAATGAAGGGCGCGGGGCTCAGAATTTTCAGATCGAATCGTGGTTTTCCAGACAGGGGTAAGCGCCAATATTTTAACAGTAATAGCAAACAATTGAACAAAAAAAAAGTTAGAAAAACCTCCAAAAATGGCTATTTGAAAGTTAATGAGAAGCCAGCGTTGAATGCGTCGTTGAAAATTCAGAATCTCCGTTAAATTCGCTTCAAATGAGCATGAATAATCGTTATTAATTTTGGATGATTCGTAACACTGAAAAAGTGCATTTCCTACTGGAACTCGCCGGAGCCTCGACAACAGAAGACTTGTAATCGGCGTCAAAATCGGCGTAATAAAATAGAATATTTCCGAAGAATTTTCTTAATAAATTTTTAAAAATTATTTTCTTGGAATATTAAAGAAAATAGTCACGCTTTCTCCTAGAAAAAACGTTTCGGCGCTATTTTAGTTGGGGAGGGGGGGGGTCCAATGGTTTTTAGTCATTTTTAGGATTATTTTTGTTGTACAATAGTTTGTTGCTACTGTTAAATTTCCATATCCTTAATATATGCATTTTCCCAACGCAACAAGACAAGCAGCGGTGGCCGAGGCGGGAAGAGGGATGGATGGCGGTCTGGGGCTTGTGGGTTCGGTTCCGCCTACAAGTTTTCTCCTTATTTATTAATTTTTTTTGCTTATTTTTACTGTCTACCAATAAAATTGTTGTAAAAATTGCTAATGTTACTCGAGTATGTCTAATAACATTTTCAGAAGCAAAAATATTCCAAAAAAGTCGAAAAACCAGTAGATCCCCCCCCCAACAACGTTTCTTAGCAATTAATGATTATCTTCAAAAATTAAAAAGTAAGAAGCATTCCGACAAAAATGGAGTAAAATGAGAAATGGCCAATCGCCATTTTTCATTTGTTTGTAGATCATGCTGGACGGTATTCGGAACGCCTGCCCGCTTGCATGACCACTACGAATATCCGTCACTTTTTGACAGTTTGACGTTTTTGTCGCTGACGAACGCTTGTGCACGTCATGGAAATACACGTTTTGAAGATGGTACGGAGGAGCATTGAACACATTCAGTTTTCAGACACACGGCGATGTTGGACCTTGTTCACGGGGTCCTAGACCGTCTTAAAACCAATTGTTCAAGTCAATATTCAGCGCAGTCAGGCTTTCTTAAAGCTAGAATTCTGAGTGTTCGATTCGAAGCATTTTTTTCATTTTTTTTCCATTTTTTTCCATTTTTTTCCTTTTTTTCCATTTTTTTTCCATTTTTTTCCATTTTTTTCGATTTTTTTCCATTTTTTTCATTTTTTTTCCTTTTTTTCCATTTTTTTCCATTTTTTTCGATTTTTTTCGATTTTTTTCGATTTTTTTCCATTTTTTCCATTTTTTTCAGAGTAATAAGAAGCGTTTCAAACGCTGTAATTTTTCTGAAAATGGGTTAACTATCGTGAGCCATATTAAAGCAATATTTAACAATATTTTTCGAATCCTGCCTGCCCCTGATCCTTGACCCTGCTCGGAGATGCTTTGGATAGGTATTAATTACGGCAAGCCAAGACGAAAGCCCAGAACGTTCCATTCCTTCTAAAATGACATGTCGGGCACAAATCTTAATTTTTTCTTTTACTTAAATATTTCAAAAATTCAGCTATTTATTATATTTTCTACATATTTGCAGTATTTTTTTTTCATTCACTTTCGCTTCAATAAACCGAGAAAACTTTACCGCCGTGCGTCAGTTTTGCATAAAGTACGCGCCCTCATTGCAAGTAACTGCTGAGGCTCCGCCTACTTTGCAGCGCCGAGTATTTATGGCCGGTTTCAACCAAAAAAAGCTGATTTCTAATAGTTTTTTTTTTGCCTTTCTTTTAAATGCAAAAAAACACTAAAATTTTATTTATTTTAACACAAAGCTATAATTTTCCAATAAACGCTTGTTAAAAAAAATAGAAAAAATAGAATTTCAAAAAAATTTATATATAAAAATCTGAAAAATATGTGAAATATGTGAAATTTAGTGAGTATAGTTTGAATTTCTATTAAATTTAGTTTTAAAAATTTGTTTTTGATTAAATTGAGAAATTAAAAAAATTATTTCTTAGCTTTTCATCGTTATTTCTTTTTGTAAAAAAACCGATTATTCAGCGAGAAGCTTTACTCATATTTGGCTCATTTCCTTATAATAATATTCAAAAAGAATCACTTTCCGTCGCTGCTATCTCTGTATTTTTTTTATATTCCAATTTGTCGATGTGGAGCCGTATGCTTCGTAAAGCTTCGTACTAAACCCTTGTGTCATTTCCTCATGCTCCACGAATAATTTCCTTCGAAAATTAAATTTTTTGGGGATTTCGCTACATTTAATATTTGACTTTATTTAGCAAAAATAGAAATTTTAAGCAAAAAATCGTATTTTAGCCTTTTTTTCTGTTGGAAATTGCATGTTTTGCCTGTTTTTTTTAGCGGGAAATTCTATGTTAGTACTCTCCGATTTCCGACTTTTCCTTTTCTTTATTTTCCTCCAATAGATAATTTATAAACAATTCTGAATCGTTTTAATTTCAGCATGTGGTTCGAACAATTCTACTCTGGAATCATCACGACCGCTTTCGTTGCTGGTGCCTGCTATATGTCCTATCCTTTCAATAAATGGGACGTCGGAAGAGCATATCGACGCGATTATTGCACTCCACAGAGGTAAACTATGTGTAAAAACGCTGCTTCCTTGGACATTTTGTGCAATATAAGGCATTTTATTCTAAAATAATAAAATTCAGTCAAAAATGATCGAAATTGCAAAAATTTCTGTAAAAAACTTCGTTCGTATTTGTTAAAATGTTAGATAAATTTCTAACAATATATTATAATTGTAGAAATAATGCTGAATCTTAGTCAAAATTCCCAATAACCGCAAAATATTCTTTTCTTCGCCAAAATATAGGCTTTTCACTAATATTTCGGCATGTTTCAAAAATTTGTGACTTTGAAAACTATGAAAACTGCATGCATTTTAATGATCTTTAGTAGTCTTTTAAAATCTCTGAAAAAATACTTAATTTTTGTAATATTTCAGAAATACTTCTAAAAAAAACAACATTTGCACAGAAGTTCTCTAAAAATAATTAGATTTCAGCGATTTCTTACAATTGTGAGGCATTTTTTGCTTTAAAATTTAAAGAAATTACCAGATTTCTTGCATTTTATAATTGTTAATAGCAATAAAATGAAAACATATAAATTTCAAGGTAATAATGTATAAACCTTTTGTGTCGTTGAAGTCAATTTTTACGCAATTTTATCAAAAAATGGATGGTTTTCAGAGTCGAATTGTCAAAAAGAGACCACCGCCTGACTGGAAACCAATACCGTATCGCCGGACTCGACACCTTCGGAGAAAAGTAGACTTGTGGTGTCCCCACGGATGATGACGCCATCGTATTAATTTGTAGAATAGTTCGCCGTTTCTTTGTATCGTATTTCAACGATTTCGAGCTGTTTTTATACTAAACAAGATAAACTGAAATTCAAAGAATTTGTAAAGAAAGGTATATTTAAAAAAACAGCCGAATTTCAGATTTTCTCTTTTTAACAGCAAAAAAACGTTTCCGTGGGAGCCAATTTTCCTTTTAAACTGGCTATATAATACCTTCCAGACTCAAAATGCTCATCCGATTGGCGCAAGAGTGAAAAAAAACCATTCAGGGAGCCCAAGATCGAGATGTGCACCGGCGGGTTTTTATTTCCGTAACTTCTATTTAATCTTCTTCCTTCTATTGCTATTCGCGCAATTAACAAAAAAAAATACACATTTTTATTGGATTTATTTATATTTCTAAGCATCAAACAACTATTTCTTCACCCAGGTTCCCATCTGGAACACAAGTGTACTCGAATGCCCAATGGTTGGACTTGCTTAGTTGCTCTCCGGTGTCATACGAAATAAACATGGAATTCTGTGTCGATTTGATGGGATCCGTTGCGGTAGGCGAAAATTGGCGGAATCTGAAGGCAGTTTGAAGTTATTACAACCAAAAATCGGTTCGAGTTTATCGATTTTTTAAAAATTCTTTTTAAATTATTTAGATTCAAATTCCGATTTCTATGATCAAAACGATCAAAGCAGTGTGTCGCTTCGAAAAAGTATTTCTCGAAAAATGCGATTTTCGAAAAATTTTTACGAAAAATTCTTCGGAAATTTCTCGAGAATTTTTCGAGAAATCACGAAAAATGATTTGAATGGAAATACGATAAACACCGCGCTTTGCGTTATTTCGGAGTGTCGTTCGAACTAGTTTATTATTATTTTTTATCGAAATGTTGTTTTTTTTTCGAGAATTTTCGAAATTTTTCGAAAAAAAAAAACGACACACTGGATCAAAGTATCGATTGAAAATTAAATTTTGCGGTGTCTCTTCAATCCAGATTCTCACGCTTATTTCAAGGCATTTAATTCGGGGGGGGGGGGTACAATGATTCGGGGGTACCAAGTTCATGACAGTAAATCTGTTTTTGAGCCATTGTTCAGATCTCAAAGCAAAAATCGTGTTCCGGAGTTCAATATGAGTATTATCGCCGTAAAAAAGTTCCGACATTTTTTCGAGCCCGCGAAAATCGGGATTTGAATTTAGAGGCTCCGCCCATTTCATCATCAGAGCGCATTTGCTATGCGCCATATATTTTTATCAGAAGAAACGAAAAAAAAAAAATAAATGACGCAACGTGAAGAAACGTGTAGAAAAATTCACGATTAATACAATTTCGTTCTTTTAATCCAGTTTAATTCTGAAAATTCAGAAGAAAAAATAAAAATTCAAAAAATATATCGCGCATAGCAAATGCGCTCTGATGATGAAATGGGCGGAGCCTCTAAATTCAAATCCCGATTTTCGCGGGCTCGAAAAAGTGTCGGAACTTTTTTTTACGGCGATAATAGTGACTCATCCAATTTTTTGTCTCCCCAAGTACCAGGAACTGCAAAAAGACAGAAGAAGCGTCCACGAATCATGAACTTGGTACCCCCCCCCCCCCGAATTAAAAAAAGCCTTATTTCATTAATACAAATGAGCAAATGAGCTCTTCGCATTCGCATGTTCACATTCAGTGTGTCGTTTCGAAAGCATTTCGAGAAATTTTTTTGAAAAATTCTCGAGAAATGTTTCTCGTTGATTTCTCGAAAAAAAGAACATTTCGATAAAAATAATAATAAACTAGTTCGAACGACACTCCGAAATAACGCAAAGCGCGGTGTTTATCGTATTTCCATTCAAATCATTTTTCGTGATTTCTCGAAACATTTCGAAAAATTCTCGAGAAATTTTTCGTAAAAATTTCTCGAAAATGTTTCGAAAAACGCATTTTTCGAGAAATAATTTTTCGAAACGACACACTGCTCACATTTTCAATTTTTTCGCTGTTAAATCTGCTCCATTGTGCACTTTGACTCTGTCCTCCTTTTCCAGTTGCATTGCCTTCACAATCAGCGACACGTGATGCGCAACGTGACACTGTATCAGATAGTACTGTATCAGGAATGAATCTGGTGAGGTGGGATAGTTGTTAGAAGTAACTGTGCCGTGGGAATTAGACGAGAACACCTTCAGAGGTAGAGGACGGCTGAAAATGGCATCTAAGTGTATTAGATAGATGAATCCTTACAGTATACGGTATCTCAACAGGAATCCTTTTCCAGTAGTGTCCTCATCTGACTTGAAGTTTATCATCACTTGATTCCGATTGCTTATCACAGAATGATTACGGTGGGAGCCAGAAAGTCTGAAATAGCCATGCCACTTTAATTTGCTGTTATTAAAGGCGCATACCTGAAAAGTGTTCTTCCACTAATACCGTAATCATCGGATACGGTAATGATGTCGCAGTTCTGCTCAGTTTCCACGTATTCAAAGTAAAGTAGGATTCTGGTGCCGGGATCGGAGGTGATGATGTGAGTGTCGTATTCAAGGTTATCGTAGGAATCCGGATAGTTTGGCGATGTGATGACGCCTTCAGTGTCGCGATGCCATGTAGTGATGACTCTGAAAAACTGCCTTAAAATTTGGTGAAACTTTGAATAACCATAAATTTGTTTTCAAAAAGCGGAATTCCGGATTCCGCCGTTTTTCTTCATTCCGTCTCCGGAATTCCAAATTCCGTGAGAAAATTTTTTTCCGGATTCCGGATTCCGCGATATGGCGTTTTTATCAGAGAAGGGCGGAATTTCGGATTCCGCATTCCGGATTCCGCCGTTTTTCTTCATTCTGTCTTCCGTATTCCAGATTCCGTGAAAAATTTTTTTTCCGCATTCCGGATTCCGCGATATGGCGTTTTTATCAGAGAAGGGCGGAATTTTGGATTCCGCCGTTTTTTCCATTCCGTCTTCCGGATTCCGCGATATGGCGTTTTTATCAGAAAAGGGCGGAATTTCGGATTCCGGATTCCAGATTCCGTGAAAAAATTTTTTTTCCGTTTTCCGGATTCCGAGTTCCGAAAATCCAATTCCGCCCTACTCTGGCGGAATTGAGTTAAAGGGAAATGCTTTCGATTTTTTTTTCGACAAACAAAAGTTACCCACCCCTCCGCTGATTTTTGGCACATAAAGAATTGTGAGTAGTGACAACTGATTGCCTGCCAACCATCCAAATTATCATCCAGCACCCAGGCAACACACTCTCCAGTTAGGCCGGGCTCACCTGAAAAGTGAATACATTTTGGACGCCGCGGAAAATTCGACGACTTTCAGAGTTTTTTTTTCTGAAAACTCGCTAAAATTTCGGTGTTTTTTAGTTCAAAATTTCGTATTATCGCCGTAAAAAAGTTCCGACATTTTTTCGAGCCCGCGAAAATCGGGATTTGAATTTAGAGGCTCCGCCCATTCATCATCATTTCAGCGCATTTGCTATGCGCGATATATTTTTTGAATTTTTATTTTTTCTTCTGAATTTTCAGAATTAAACTGGATTAAAAGACCGAAATTGTATTAATCGTGAATTTTTTTACACGTTTCTTCACGTTGCGTCATTTATTTTTTTTTCGTTTCTTCTGATAAAAATATATCGCGCATAGCAAATGCGCTCTGATGATGAAATGGGCGGAGCCTCTAAATTCAAATCCCGATTTTCGCGGGCTCGAAAAAATGTCGGAACTTTTTTACGGCGATAATATAATTTTCGAAAATTACGGTTTATAATCCTTTTTTTTTTTTGATAATTTTTTACTTTTTTCAAACGATTTTGATAATACAATAGCACAACTCACCGGCTAAAAAATAGGTGTAATTTCTCTCGACACCGTCAATCCAACGAAACTCGGCTTCCCGCTCATCCCATTTCAATCCGATCCAGTTGAAAAAAGAAGGATTTTCGCGAGCGAAAAACTCGCGGACGATGGAGGCCTCCTCTTCCGAATTGATGACCACAAGACGCGCGCCCACGGTGCTACAGTAGTCCTGTGCCTCATGGAATTCGGCGGGCTGCGGCGCCGACAAGAAGCACGAGTCCAAATGCGCAATATGCAGCCAAGACGGGGCGCACGGCGCCTTGCACTGGGCTGGATTCAGCAGTATGGGAAGAATGGAAAGCAACAGGAGACTGGTGGAATGCATAGCCGATGGGACGTGATGATGAGCAAGCCAGCTTCTTTAATAAGTTCGCAGATGCTCCCCTCATCTGACACCCCGTCAGGGTCCACCCACTCTGATTCTTCTTAAGTGATTGGGAACCTCCTGCCTGAGCCAGAAAGTGTGATCGGCAGCTGACCCCCCCCCGCCGTTTCCTCTGCACTTGAGGTTTTATGGTCTTATTCTCCGATTCCTGAGTGACATGAGTTAGAGGGCGTGGCCTCTCTCTCTCTCTCTCTCTTTCCATCTGATTTCTCTTGTGTTCTCAATGTTTTGACACTTTGAAGAAATTGAAATTGGAGAGCGCTTCAATGATCCAAAAATTCAGTTTCAAACTGATGAAAACTTTTCGCAATTTTCGCTCTGCTACAGTAATTGATTGACTTGTTTGTCTGGAAGCTTTTTCAGATCAAAACTGCTTTCCATCCGCGAGGACGTGAGCCAATGTTTAAAGGCGCAACGGATTAACTGCTTGGGTCTCGTTAGGGGATAGCGCGTTAAAGAACGCGCACACACTATCCGCTATCCCCTAACGAGACCCAAACAGTTAATTCGTTGCGCCTTTAAACATTGGCTCACGTCCTCGCGGATGGAAAGCAGTTTTGATCTGAAAAAGCTTCCAGACAAACAAGTTAATCAATTACTGTAGCAGAGCGAAAATTGCAAATTGCGAAAAGTTTTCATCAGTTTGAAACTGAAATTTTGGATCATTGAAGCGCTCTCCAGCGCAATTTCAATTTCTTTTTGAGTATTTTTTTGAACTTTTTAAGCACTCATTTTAGCGCAGCATTTCACTGGAAACAATTGGAGAATATGCTCAAAAAAAAAACTTTTTTTTCGAGAATTCAAACAATTTTTAATAGTTTATTGGAACCTGGATAGGTTTGATTACAGAAAATTGCATTAAATAGTTGCCTTTTTGAGTATTTCCATTAAAAAAGATAACTGTGATTTTGTTGCTGCTCTATCTATCCCCGGTATGATCTTGATGACTTCTGACATGTGATTCTTACTTATCACCTTTGATCTTCCTGGAATTCTTCTTTTTTTCAAATATTTTTATCGTTCAGAACATGACTAGCACTCCTCGAATTTAACTCGTACATTCAAGTTGACGGAGAAGAGATGTGACAGAGATTGAGCTCTTCCTTTGCGGCATTTCTGTTTGTTCTTCTCCAGGAACATTAAGAAACACTTGTGCACAAAGTACTAATGGAGTGAAGAAATGAAGATTTACTGAGGAGCTGTTTCGGCGTCATGGTTTGTTTTTGTGAGCTTCTTCAAGGAGCTCTGCAAGTGTCAAGGTGCACACTCGGACATCGATTCTTCTGGTTTTCGGCTGTATTTTCTACTCCTTTTCCAAGTGGTAGATGGCCGGTAGTCCGAGATTTGATCGCCTCTGACTCTACCGTATCAAAAGGAGTGTGGCTTGCAGTTTGTAGCAATTTCTGGTGCTAACTTTAACTTGCTAAGCCAAAGTCAGTGGTGTCAGGTCACAGAGAGTGTTAGGCACTACCACTGACCCGCCAAGATACGGTGCCGGGCAGCCGATACCCTCCGGATATGTAGAAGAGAATCAATTGTTGATCTTCTACGAGACGGAGATGCTGTGTACATGTAGAGCAGAGTAGGGCGGAATTGGTTTTTGGGAACTCGGAATCCGGAAAACGGAAAACGGAAAAAAAATTCTCACGGAATCTGGAATCCGGAAAACGGAAAACGGAAAAAAACATTCTCACGGAATCTGGAATCCGGAATGCGGAAAACGGAAAAAAAATACTTTTTCTCGGAAACTGTAATCCGGAAGACGGAATGAAAAAAAACGGCGGAATCCGGAATTCCGCTCTTCTCTGATAAAAACGCCATATCGCGGAATCCGGAATGCGGAAAACGGAAAAAAAAAACTTTTTCTCGGAATCTGGAATCCGGAATTCCGCCCTTCTCTGATGTAGAGAATATAAAAATGTCTGAGCTTATATAGTTTTTAATTGTTTTTCCAGCAACCAAGTTTTCGGAATCTGCTCAGAATACCGCGTCGAATTTGATTTTTAATGATTTATTGAAAAGTGATCAAACATCCTCGTATATTGTCAATGTGAAAATCGGATAATTCACAAATTCACAGAACTAAAAAGTGAGATGCACACAGATAAATCAAGTAGTTCGATATTCGTTTTGAAAAGAGTCGAAGTCATTTTAATAGGAAAAACGGCGAGAGAAAGAGAGCTCTAATCTTTGATTAAAATCTCTTTGCAGAAGAACAACAATTCTGTGTGAAGACTACAAGATTGCAGAGAAAGAAACGATCTTTCTAATGACAAAGTGTTATTATCCATCCGCGAGGACGTGAGCCTCTGTTTAAAGGCGCAACGAATTATTTAACGCTATTTAACGCGCTATCCCCTAACGAGACCCAAACAGTTAATCCGTTGCGCCTTTAAACATTGGCTCACGTCCTCGCGGATGGATAACAGCAATTCCTTTTTTAAGACGGAATGAGCTAGCTAGTTTCACACTTGGCACGAGCAACATTTTTGGTGAATGTTAGAGACACATGCTGAAAAACGTTTGAAGCGATCAGCATAAAGCCAGATCCAATATTATTAATAAAAATCAGGAAGAGAGGAAATTGCCGAAGCCTCTTCTGTTAATGTGAGGGAGGCTAAAGTCACGTTCACAGACCGCCCAAGTGTCACACTTCCGAAAGTTCATCTCCAAACATTTTTAAATTCAAAATGTTCCGAAAAACGACTCCATTAGTACCTTAGGAATCACCTGTCAGGAGGCATCAATGTCATGCCGGTGATAGATAGAGCAGCAACAAAATCACAGTTATTTTTTTAATGGAAATACTCAAAAAGGCAACTATTTAATGCAAATTTCTGTTATCAAACCTATTCAGGTTCCAATAAATTAAAAAAAAATGTTTTAAATTCTCGAAAAAATGTTTTTCTTTGAGCATGTTCAAGGTAATTGATCTGAAAAAGTTTCCAGTGAAATGCTGCTAAAATGAGTGGCAAAACGATTCAGTTAGGGGGTTATTCATGATGCATTTTTATGCAAAAAATGCCACTTTAATCTTATTCATGATAGCATTTTAATTCAAAAAAAATACATTTTAGTTCAGTACTATGTTCAGTTAAAATGCAAGGTGGTGTCGGATACCGTCACCGAGAAAGTCTGTGCGCCTTTAATTTATTTTTGGCTTTCAAATAAATAATTTTACTATTTTTTCACCATCGCCATAGTAGTTTTACGCTTTTTCGCCTCTTCATAGTTCATTTTTGGCTGTAAAATATTTTTTTAATCAAATTAATTTAAATTTTTTTCCGAAAATGTGAATTTTTCGCACAATAGGAGTTCTTCTGGAAAAAAAATTGAGGGCCTCGTAAATCGACACATTAAAGGCGCATAGACTTTCTCGGTGGCGATATCCGACACCGCCTTGCATTTTAATTGAACATAGTACTGAACTAAAATGTATTTTTTTTGCATTAAAATGCTATCGTGAATAAGATTGAAGTGGCATTTTTTGCATAACAATGCATCATGAATAACCCCATTAAACTTCTTTTCAATCAAATTCAGAAAAAAAAAGCCAATTAATTTAATCTAGTTGGAACTTTATTCGCACACAAAACACACATACACATGAAACGCTAAAGAGACAGACAAGAGGGCGGATATTTATTGGTGAGGAAACTCACAGATTCGCGATTTTGAAAATTAAAAAAAAAAAAAAACGAAAAAACACCCATGCGCTTTTTAACTTGATATTTCAAAACTTTCAGAACTCGATCAGATCTTTTCGCGCTGAAGTTTAGAGTGTGGACCTCGGAGCGATTGATAGAGCCACTACTCAGTGACTTACTTGAAAAGCAAGTAGAAACATTAAAAACATATTTTTAGGTGAGTAAAAATGCGATTAAAGGGACTCTTGGGGAATTTCTGGGGGATTTTGGAAATTAAAATTAAATTAAATTTTAAAAAACCAACAAAAATGATTAGATTCCGCCTAATTGGCAAACTGCATAATCTCCTGACGTCATCCATGAGTTGTCTTCTTCGAATTTCTGGAAAAAACGCTAGAATTTCGGCTGGAAATGATTCAACGTAGTTCCAGCTGTCCCACCTTGGGGTTAGTTTAGCAAACGTTGAGGTGATTAAACGTTTTTCTTTAGAAATTCGAAAAACTGGAGAGGTGCAGAAGGCTTGGAAAAAGAAAAGCTGATATGAGGCGGAAGCAAAAATAATTATCGAAAAACAGACGGGAACAGAAGGAACAGAAAACACCAGCACAGAGTTTCTCATAGCAGAGACAAACAGAAACACCTTGGGCATAAATAAATCCAGAAAAGCCGGTGCATTCGAAAATGAGAACTCTTATTCTATCATAAACTACAGGAAATCACAAGCAGACACAGGAACAACAGAATCCCAGTAATATATAGGGTACTGTAACCCCTGAAGGTCTGCACAAAACAGACAACCCATTTCGGACAGACATGCACACACTCAGACATACCTCCAGAAGTGTGTTAATCGTTTCGGCCGATAAACCGGCGACGGTTTCCGCCTTTAAAGTTCGCAAAGCCAAAAATGGGCATGGCTCAAATCCTCGACAAGCCGTTTTAAAAGACGTATCCAGATCCCAATCGCGATCTCCGATCAGCTTACGATAATTGAGATCTCCTTTGAAAATGAGAAGCGATGACTGAAAATGAGAAGCGATTATACGGTTTTCTGCAAATTTTGAAAGAAGCTTGGAAAAATTCGTCTTTTTTTTCACAATTATCAGATAAATCGGTACTAATTTCCGGAATGAGTCTACTTAATCTTTTTTTTTTATTTTTCGTGTTTTTTTTTGCAGCCAAAATCATTACCGTCTTAAATTCCTCATACAGCTCCGGTGCCTCCTTTTCCATCACAAAATAAGCGTGCGGTGAAATCCAGAAAAGTTCATCTCGGTATTCCAATTCACCGTTTTTCAGGCGCTTCTCCAGTGACTCTCCGAGTTTTCGACTTTCCACATTGCTACTTTCGTCTGACGATGATGTTTTCAGCTGCTCCAGGGTCCAATTGAAGTCGTTCCGGGTTACGTCACTCACAAACCAGGGTATTCGTTTACCATGCAAGATCACGCGATCCGCAAAATTACGAGAAATTAGAAATTCGGCGAGAACAAGGTCGCCGGTCAACTCGACGCCCGCGTTATCCAGTATTATATCGATTCGTCTGCAACCAGGGGCGGAGTCTCTATACTTGTTCGCATTCTTCGCTTGAAGAGGTGCGAGCACTTTGACAATAAGCTCGTTGATGTCGTCGATTAGCACATACTCGGATAGTTTGGATGACGCAGACATTGACGACATTTTCTGAAAAAAAAACAGTATTGGTAGTGGATTGATTTATCAGATATTAATTTTTTTTAGAGAAGAGCTAGGAACTAGAGGTAAACTGTGAAAACGCTGGAAAATGAGCAAGAATACTTATTCAGTTTAGTTTTTATAGAAAAAAATTCGATTGGCTAAGAATTGTTGGGCAAAGATCTGCAAAGCCAAATTTTCTGAAATTTCAGAAACTTTGAGGGATTATTTGCAGAATATTAGCGAAAAAAAACAAGATAAAGTAAAAAAAAAAGGCATTTTCTGTTGGGATACAATTTTTTAGAACTTATTTGAATGCTCTCGGTGATCGTAAATAAAAATGTGAATTTTTCGCACAATAGGAGTTCTTCTGGAAAAAAAATTGAAGGCCTCGTAAATCGACACATTAAAGGCGCATAGACTTTTTCGGTGACGATATCCAAAACCGCCTTGCATTTTAACTGAGCATAGCACTAAACTACGATGCATTTTTTTCAATTAAAATGCTATCGTGAATAAGATTAAAGTGGCATTTTTTGCATGAAAATTCATCATGAATAACCCCATTAGATAGGAAAAATAATCCAGAATACCGCTGTTTAAGATGCAAACTATTCAGTTTACAGTTTACAGCTTTTTCCTGGGAATTCACACCATGTACCACAACACAGAGTGTAAGCCTTACCATAGTATTGTCGTCTCCTCCAGTCAGAGACATGTCCGCTCGATTTCCCCATAGACTCATTTTCAGAATTGTGTTAATACCGAAAAGCTCGTGGACAGGCGCGCCCTTCGCCGAAATTTTATTGATGAACGCGGCGGCTTCCTCGATTTGCGGAAGACTGAAAACTTGAAAAGTTAGATTGGATCAATTCACGAATTTAATCGGAAATGTTCAATTCTAATTATGGGGTTATTCGTGATGCATTTTTATGCAAAAAAATGCCACTTTAATCTTATTCACGATACCATTTTAATTGAAATAAATGCATCTTAGTTCAGTGCTATGTTCAGTTAAAATGCAAGGCGGTGTCGGATATCGCCACCGAGAAAGTCTATGCGCCTTTAATGTGTCGATTTACGAGGCCCTCAATTTTTTTTCCAGAAGAACTCCTATTGTGCGAAAAATTCACATTTTCGGAAAAAATTTAAATTAATTTGATAAAAATAATATTTTACAGCCAAAAATGAACGATGAGGAGGCGAAAAAGCGTAAAATTACTATGGCAATGGTGAAAAAATAGTAAAATTATTTATTTGAAAGATTAAAGGCGCATAGACTTTCTCGGTGACGGTATCCGACACCACCTTGCATTTTAACTGAACATAGCACTGAACTACGATGCATTTTTTTCAATTAAAATGCTATCGTGAATAAGATTAAAGTGGCATTTTTTGCATAAAAATGCATCATGAATAACCCCATTAGACATTGGGTGAGACTTGGTTTTTGAAAATTTCCGATTATTTTCATGAATTGATAAAATTGAATTAATACTTACTGATCCAAAAAATTTTTCCTTTTTGAATCCTGAAAATAGTCATAGTCACATAGTTTGGAGCATTTTGCAAATGCACTCCAAATGTATCGATACAGCCAACATTCCACAAATAGCCATGGTCCTTTAAAGAATGTGAGCTGCTCCACTTCATCGGGCTGTAGGAATAGCGAAATTTATTGAAATTAGAAAAGAATTAAATAAGGATTATTAATTTTTTTAATACTTTCAAATAGCATGCGCTGGACTCAGCCATTAACGCGTCGGCGCTATTTTAGTTGGGGGGAGGGGTCCACTCGTTTTTAGTCATTTTTGGAGGTTTTTTTTCGGGTTTTTTTTTTCTGAAAATGACACTAGCAATTTTTAGAACAATTTTATTGGCAGACAACAAAAATACGCACAAAAAAAATGACTAGGTGACTGGATATTTCTTGGCGATTCCGGCCTATAACTCCTAAAATTTCGCTTTATCATGAAATTTGAAATGCCACAGCGCCTCAAAGTAATAATCATCCTATAAATTTTCTTTGAGGCAACACTTTGTCTTAGGCTTAGGCTTAGGCTTAGGCTTACTTCAAGCCTTCAGTATACATTGGTTAAATCTTAATGAATTTAACTTAAATCTCAGCAGCATTCACAAATTTTATGGTTAAATATTTATGGGGTTATTCATGAAAAGCACGAAAAGCATTTTAATGCAAAAAATGCCACTTTAATCTTATTCACGATTGCATTAAAATGCTTTTCGTGCTTTTCATGAATAACTCCATTAAAAAATTTTTTAAATCTATTTCGATAATTTCCGCTAATAGTGAAATAGTGATTTGAACATTTAAGAACATTCATTAAGGTTACGCGCCTTTAAATGAAGATGAAATAGTTTTCGTTGGTGAGCCCGAATATTAGTTTCATTATTTTTCAGTTGTGAAATTTGAGAATTTTGAGGTTTCTATCGATTTTTCCGTATTTCTTACCATTGTCGCCGTCCTCATTTCGCCGAGCAGCGCAACCCACATTTGTGCATCCATCTGTGAGTCTGTCAAGTTGCACAGCGGTTTGTCTGTCATTATTTCGTATCGAAGTTTGGAAAACGCCTCTAGCACTAGTTCAATGTCGTTTTCCGCATTCTATAATTTAAAAATCAATGAGGAAAGCCACAAGATTTGCGAAAATTCTGGCAAAAATTAGCCGAAATCAATTATTTTTGAGTTTTTGAGGTATTTTAAAATTTTTTTGTTTAAAGTATTTTAATATTCTAATTGTTTTAATTGAGAAATTCCTTACAATCCCATATTTCTCAATGAGCTCCGCCCTCTTTCTCGCCAGCTGATCCACGAGCCCGGTGACGATTTTCGGCCAGCGATCTTTCACTGTGTAGTAGGCGAACGTGCTGAAACTTTGAGAATTTTTGTAGATTTACTTAAAAAAATAGTTTTCTAATAAAAATCGATCAAAATTTACCCTTCCTTCTTTCCACGTAAACGCGGCGCTTTGTGGTCGAAATCGTCATCATTTTCCATGATATTGCAAGGTTTTATTACTGAAAATTAGCATACTTTTCAATTTTAAAATTTATTTATTATTTGCTTTTAGTAAAGGAAGGTAGTATTCGATTGGAAATCAATATAAATTTTCCGCAGAAATTTAATTTTAATGAATACGGTGAACATTGAAGCTGAGGGTTTTGTGCAAACACGGAAAGAGATGGGTTCCCAAACTATTCATCAAATTTAACGCGCATATTTATAGAATATTCTAGAGCTGCTTCTATGTGGAATTTTCGAGAAGACTCGCCCCTTATTCTAGATTTACAAACATTGCTTGCAGCATTCAATCTTTATTTATCACTGATTTTCACTGAAATGTTGAAAAATCTGATATCTTTTGAAAAAGGTGGCTCAGACCGAAGTTTCTTTCTACTCTTAAAGCTTGAAAAAGCTTATTAAAAATTATAGAATTTATTATCATTTTTCAAATTTCAAGCGCTTTTCCTTTTTCATGTTTACATATATCGTTAATTTTTTTAATTTTTCGCTATATTTTAAGTCAACTTATTTCTAGTTTTCAAATAAATTTAAGTTGTAGTTCAATATTTTTGAAGAAATATTCTATGATATTCGATATTCTTATTATCGATATTCTTATTATCTCATATGTTCATTATTTTCGTTCACCTCGCTCCCTGTCAATTACCAATTTTCTCGAATATTTAGGGAAAGTTCACCAGAAAGTAATGACCACCGCTGACGTCTTAAGTGCAACCGAAGCCGTCGAAAAGGTCGACATCACGCCAAAAAAGGACGGTGGAGTGCTGAAATTGGTAAAGAAAGAGGGAACAGGTGTCGCGAAACCGACAACGGGAACCACTGTAAAAGTGCATTATGTCGGTACGCTTGAGAAGAACGGCACCAAGTTCGACTCGTCTCGCGATCGCGGAGATCAATTTTCGTTCAATTTGGGACGAGGAAATGTGATCAAAGGTAAGAAATCAGTATAATTTCGAGTGGTTTCCAATTTTTTCGTGATTTTGGTATGTTTGCAGTTCCGGAAAATTTTTCGAGTAACATCGGCGATTTTTAAGATGCCTTACTTTTTTAAAAATCAACAGAAAGTAAGAAGATTGTTTGAAAATTTCCACTATAACTCTTGAACATCTAGTCCTTCCAGGAAGGTGTCTTATAGATATTTTACTTTGCTTGAGACTGCAGCAGCCCAACAAACTTGCGGCACTCATTTCATTTTCGATAAATCGCCTACAAGCTTTAATTTTCAAAAAGAAAAAACACTTTACTAACGAGTATGGCGGAAAATATATAACCCCTCTACCCATGATATTCAACTGGAAAATCATGATTTTAATGTAAATTAAGGAAATTATGCTGCGAGATTTACTACAGTGATATTTTCTTGTCCGATATCGGAAAAAGTTCAGAAATTCGAAACATTTCCGAATATTTTGTTGAAAAAATTGGTATTTCATTCGGAATGTCACTTTTTTAAAAATATGTTTTCTGTGATTTTAAACAAAAAACTTCGAGAGCCTGCGTTTACTCATGGAAGGCATTCTCGGTGCAGAGTGCCTCGAACCGCTTTCCTCGTTCGTTTCTCCATATCTGATTGCCACTGTACACAGAAATTGTTGAGTATTTTATCTAAACTGTCATCGTTTACAGGATGGGATCTCGGTGTGGCGACGATGACAAAGGGAGAGATAGCCGAATTCACCATCCGCGCAGACTACGGATACGGCGACGCAGGGTCACCACCAAAGATTCCCGGAGGCGCCACTCTTATCTTTGAGGTGGAGTTGTTTGAATGGAGTGCCGAAGACATATCTCCTGACAGAGACGGCACCATACTCAGGACTGTCATTGTTGAGGGATCCAAGAACACATTCCCCAATGACACCAGCAAAGTTGTAGGTGAGGGTTGCGATACAATAGAGTGAAAAGACGGCAGAAATTTAAGGGAGGTCAATTTCTTGTTTCCAGCTCACTGCGTAGGAACCTACCAGGGTACCGAGTTCTATAACCGCGAAGTCACTTTCCATATTGGAGAAGGATCGGAGGAAGGACTGCCAGAAGGTGTTGAACGGGCACTCCGCCGCTTCCAACTCGGAGAAAAGTCGAAAATCGAGCTACGTGGTCACAAATTCACGTATGGAAACGCGCCTCCGGCAGGCTCCAATATTCCGGTCAATGGCACGCTAGAGTTCACCATATTTTTAAAAGAGTTTCAAAAAGTGCCTGCTACATGGGAGATGACGGCCGAAGAAAAATTGCAAGCGGCGAAGGATGCCAAGGACCGTGGAACTATGTATTTGCAAAGGGGAAATCTTAAATTAGCCTACAACAAGTATAAAAGGGCGGAAGAGGTGCTCGAATACGAGAAATCGACGGATCCAGAAAAGATGGCCGAGAGAGAGACGATTCTTAATGGAGCCTATCTCAATCTGAGTCTTGTGTGCTCCAGACAAAATGAGCAATTGGAATGTATCAAATGGTGTGATAAGGTGTTGGAAAATAAACCGCAAAACATCAAGGCTCTCTACCGTAAAGGCATGGCTCTGTTGACTATGAACGAAGTCCGCGACGCCATTAAATTATTCGAGCAAATCGTACAAGTAGAGCCGGAGAACAAGGTGAGCTAATGTTATTTCTTGTAGTCATTAACTTTGTTTTTCTGAAACATTTCTATAATTTTCGTTAAAAATTGGCAAGTAACCCGGTTCAACACATTTCGAGTACCACCGTCCAAAAGTACTGAAAAACTGAAAAAATGCGGGTGTTATTAGCTTTTTTTTTACAATCATAACACTACTGGCTTCGTCCCTTTTGACGGATCTCCTTTTTTGCTGCGCCGTTTTACCCTCTCTTCTTACAGGCCGCCGCACAACAGATAATTGTCTGCCGCAACACCATTCGCGAGCAAAATGAGCGGGACAAGAAGAGATTCAAAAGTTTGTTCGCTAAAATCTCGGATAATAAGACGGAGGAAGCCGCCATGGAAGGCGTCGAAGAGGGAAAACCAACTAATACGGTAGAGGATGGAGACGAGATTGTGGCATCTACATCTGGCAGCTCTCATTCTACTGCGTAGTTTATTTGCTTCCTGGTTTATTAAAAAATCCATAATATTGCAACCTTTTTATTTGTTTAATATCCCTCTTAGAATCCTCTCTTACAATCAGTCTCCGCCCACGTTCTCTATTTTTCCAGTGATTTCTTTCGTATTCATTGTTCCGGATCATCGCGCTCATCGTGCTCCATGCGTTTTCTTATTTGTGATCTCCAGTGCTTTGCACCGTTCATCATCCCGATTTCCTTTGTTTTTTTGCGAATCTTAAATTCCGAAAGTTCTGAAAATTAGCTCGACCCCCCCCCCTCCCCCACTCTTTCCCATATCATTAAATATATGTTAGTGGTAACGTTAAAAAAATATATTTATTGTTTCCATCTTCAACTTCTTGTTTGCACTTTTCGGCCGGTAATCATTTTTCATAGGCGAGTCATTAATCTGGAGCTCAGAACTTTTGACGCTGGCATTATGGTTGTGTGTGTGTGTGATTGTGACTGTGCCAATGTCGGTTCTGTCGTAGATTCGACGCCGCTACTGCTGGAAACCAATGAAAAAGTAAGAAAGTAATGAATGGATATAATAGCGCTTCGTCAATGGAGAAGCTGAAAACGTAAGAATGTCAGAAGATATTAATTCCAGCTACTGATTGCTCGAATCCATAAACAATGACGCAAATGTAGTGGTTATTTGGAAACCATTTTCGGTGATAATCAGGGAATTAAGAGGGCAGTCTGTTTCTGTGTTTCTAGTTACCCGAAAACCAATTCGAGCAAACTTTCGAGCCTCTTTTAACTCCTCTGATAGTGAGAGCGCCCGTTTCATTCTCGTTGTGTCTCCGAAAGTCCAGAGCTCGTCCTAGGGCAAGAGTCTTGGAACCATCTGAACGGAAACGGCGACGACTACGCTCATAGGCCTGGTGTACGGATCAATGGCAGATATACAGTATATACAGTATTTATTAAATCTAATCTACATGTGAATGAACCAACAATAAAGAAACTTAGCCATTATTTGGACTTGTTTCATTATCATATTTAACCAGAAAGTCCTGCGATCCTCGATACATTATATCCCACCACGACTTGATAACAGTAGCACAGTAACTGAAAGTGGAGATTATGCGAATATGGGAGTGAAAAAATTTAAGGAGATGCTCACTTTGTCCTGTTTTCTCCGACCTTTCTGAAGGGACTGATTTTGATGGGATGCATTGCGACCAAACTCTTGTTATATCGTTTTGGCCATTCATCGCGATTTCCCCACAGATAGCTTTCTTTTGACATGAGGGGACTAAAGGTACATATCCTCTCTGTCGATCACTCTTTTTGATAAACTTACGTTTGATGTTTGACACCTTTCAGAAATTTGTTGACGGCTAACTCCAAAAAGAATTTGTTCTCATAAAACACTCTCATCAGAACTGCGTAAAATTCACTTTCTTTGGTTGGAATGTAGAAACTGAAACACGAACTGATTAAGCACAATTATTGAAGTTACTCATCGTCAACCACGGTACCCCAGAGGAATAGTATACGTAGTTGTTAAAACCCACTTGTGTAATTGCTCTCACTTGATAATTTGAGTTATATACTGTTACACAGATCTTATATGGCAATATCAATTTATCAAAGGTAATCAAAAACATTGACATTAGACATTTAAATTTACCTTAGACCTACTGGACAGATGATAACTTACAAGTCTGATGTAGTTCGCGACTCTCCGGATGTCATCTCGTCGTATGCAGTTTTACTTCCACCGAGGAGACCAAACTGACTCATACGATCTTCGTACTCTTTCCATGTGGCAATCAGTTTTGGGTTTGTGGTATTTTTCATGAATTTGACAATGTCCTTTGCTGCCGCCATGCCTGAAACTCAAAACAGTAAGAAAGAGAGATAGAGACTCAATGTCTTAGAATCGACTTGCGAGGGAATGAAAAAGAAAAAGAAAGGAAAATGCAATCGAAAACTAACCGACATCAGTTTTCCACCACACTCCATCTCCATTCAAAGTGACACCTGTCAAGTGATGTACTTTCGAATAATCAATCCGTTGCCAGATATTAAAAGCAGTATCGTCAGCCACAAAGAAGTATCCTTCGACATTATTCAATCGCATTTCCTTAACCAAAGTCATGCAGTGATAGCCGAAATATCCTATTTGCATTTCGGCAGGATTCAAATGAATGAAGTTGGCTGGGTATATTGTAGACGTGAAATTGTCTTCATTTTCGAGATCATTAGGATACCAGGATCCGCAGAAGATGAGCGCGGCGAAGTACGGTTGATATAGTCGCTGGAGCAAACCCATTCCGTACTTCCATGGATAATTATTTACTAGTATTAACACCTGTAAAACTCGAATTTGGCTAAGCTCCTTGGAGATTTCAGAACCTTCAGAATCTACTTACACTATTCGAATTTTTCTGCAACTCATAAGTTTCTTTATGTTGCGCAGCCAGTTGCTTGGGAGATGGAAAAGCTTTCGATATGTCTGGAATTTTTACGAATTTTGTTGAGTTTGAGAGTCTCCCTTCTCAGGAGAAAGTTTAATTCCAGGCGAGTCGGTTTTGCTTTAAGAACAGAAGTGAGGAAAAGCTGCAGTAATTCAGTTACTCCGTTCAGTGATTCGCAGACCATTGAGGAGCAAACGGACAAACACCGCTGACCCTTCTTTTTTGAAACACTTACTAAAGTACCCGGTTTCATTGCACCAATCAATAATATCTCCAAAATAATTCAGCTTTTCATCTGCTTTTTTGACATTCTGAAATAAAAAAAAGAAGAGTGAATCTATTTTCCGATGCAATCAGTACAATCTCCTTTTTCACAAGTTTAAATGTGAATATACCTCATCTTCGTCGCTCTTGGGGTCAATCAAATCGAATTCCAAATGAATTCTTCTACAGTTGACATCCCTCGTTGTCTCGTTACTAGAAGCAATAAAGGAATCTGTATAGCCGTCTCCGAGATATTTTGGAAACTGAAATCCAATTTCCTTCAGATCTTTCAGAAATAATCCAAACAGTCTGGAATCTTCTTCGCCCCAGAACTCATTTTTGACAAGATCATCACTGAATTGTTTAATACAGTTCTCTAATATTTCTGTTTCGTTGATAGCCTGAGTCTCGGAGGAGCATTTCCAAGAGTGCAGGAATTCGATGAATGCTCCAGAGTCTTCATAAACCCGTTTCTCATCTTTGAAATCTTTTAGGTAGTCATGAGCATTTCTGAATTGGATCGCATTGGTAGGCACAAATGAAACGGTGAGTCCCGATAAATGTAGTATCTTTTGCGAGATGAATGATCTCCAGATGTCTGTTGTTCTGAAATTAAGTATTGCGTCTACAATCCGCTCGCTTCTTCCCTACTACACAGAATTATAGAAATACATTGCTACTTTTGACAATTTCAGATCTTTGGAAATTTACCTGAACGAGACAGTTGTAGGTAGAAAAAGAGTATGAAATGCAGATTTATGGAAAAGTGTGTTCTGGGAGTTCCATGGAGAATATGTTCCAACCGATAGAGTGATAGGAGGGGCGAATTTGTTGAATTTTACATCTAAACCTTTCTTTGAATCAGCGTTCAACAGCCTGCAAGATGCGAGATATTTGCAATGAGTTCTAGTCTGGCATTATGCATACCTGTAGATAGCATCGACATCCGGATCATGATGAACTAGTCCCTGCTGTACAGCTGATCTTTCCATTTGATAGCAGAGAACTTGACTCCCATTGTTATTGCTGTGATTCTGAACTCATTTTGATAAATCAATCATTTTTGAAAAGGTCATGCTCATCATTCATAGACTTCGAAAATGAAAACAAAATGTCCCAGACGCTTAATTCAGAATGATCCCAACAAAAAGCAGTTGCTCACCTCGATGAATTCCAGTGGAAACCCTCTTGGCCACATTTCTCTAATTCCGTAAAACTGGTAAGGATTGAAGAGACGTTTACTGAATTTAATTTCTTTTATAAATCAAAGATAATGAGCAATTGAATTATTTTCGAATTTCATCATTCGCGTAAATTTTGCCGCAATTTCATCTTGAATTTACAAATAAATGTAAATAAAAACGAACTTAATTTCTGTTTCATTCTTCTGCTGTACTTGATATCGCAATCCAGAAATTGTATCTTCGTAATCAAATTGTTTCAGACCCAACCTTAAAATAATAATATGTAGCCGATTGATTTGGAATTTATTAGTCATTGAATCGATTGTTTCGAGAAACCTTGAGAAATCCTCAAAAATTATCGAGACAATATCAATTCTCAAAATGGGTGAAGATCTCAATTGAAAGAGAAAGAAAGAAGTGAGAATTTTGACATTTTAGAATTGTTAGAGATACTTAGAGTTGATGAGATTCTCTACTATGTATTCAACCCGAATATCTCAAAAACCACGAGAATTCTCGATAAATGATTATCGAAACAAAAAATGAGGGGGGGGGGGGATTACACAGGGGAAATTCTGTGGGTGAAGTACTGTTCAGGGCTTAAGGCGATTCCACCTTCTACAGGAGCCACGAACATTATTCAGGCGGAATGCATGAATGAAACGAAGTGCAGGTATACGCCATATTTTTGGTGTTCAAACATATTTCTTCAATAATGAAAGCTTTCAATGACTAGTGAGAAAGTGAGAAAGCAACATATCATAAGGTTTATTGTCGTCATCAGTGTCATAAATCCATTCAGCTCCTCGATAAATTGCGTATAAATATCCAATATTTTTACGAGTGTACGACTTATAAGGAAGATATTTCAATGAATAGAATGCTGAAAAGAACTCAAATTATTGGCTGATCATTGTTATTGATTGATTGGATTTACTAGATTCTCTAATTTTTTTTCGAACAAACTTTTCGGTGGGTACTCACGCAATTTCTCTTGAATTTCAACAGAAAGGAAATGAACATTGTTCAATTTCCAGTCCAGTGGAGTTTTTTTGTCTGCAACGACCACTAGATTCCAGTCGGAGAAGGATGCTAGTCTCTGAAAATGTTCGATGTATTTATTTTTAGATTAATTCATGATATTCAAGCAATTAGTGAGCTAACAAATATCTGCAATTTTTTTTGGCTCTTCCAAAAAAGGAAATCTAAACTGAAAAGTGAACTGTATTTCACCCCATCCTATAGGCCCACTGAGGTCCATTAACAAAAGAGATCCGAAAGAAAGTCCTCATCTCCGAAACTATTTTCAGCTTTTTTTTCACTTTTTTTTCAGAGAAATTTACTTGAGAGGCCCACGTAATTTCAAAATAACTTGGGAATTAAATTTAAAAATAAAAATTAAATCGGTGGGAGCAAAAATTACAAAATTACAAAAAAACGAAAACAAAACAAAACTCTCCATACCAAAAGAAGTTTTTGGAATTAAATTTAAAAATAGAAATTAAATCGGTGAGATCAAAAATTAAAAAAAAACGAAAACAAATCAAAATTCTTCAAGCCAAAAAAAAGGTTCAAACACAAAAAATTGCGGGAGATCTCTTCAAAAAAATCCTAAAAAATATTCTCAAAAATTTCCCGCCACGCTTTAGCTAAAGAGCGCGCGCCCCGTTCGGTGGAGTGTCGTTGCGAAGTTTTTGTGATTATTGTCTATTCCAAAGGACATCTAAACCAAGAAATCAGAAGAAATTCGAGGTTACCTTAACGTCTTCAGTTGGCAAACTGACACTTGTCACCACTATCCACTTGTTCCCTTGTTTGACGTCAGGCATTCCACATTCCATAGTAAAGTTAAGGCGTTGTTTAGTGAATCTGCATAAAAAATGGAATGAATCCATCAATCTCAAAATAAGAGCTCATCGAACCCGAATGCATCCAGGAATACGCCAGCATTTAGGAAACAAATAATGAGAAAAACCGCGCCAACAGACGCAATCTTTCTTAGTTTAGTACACAATCTCATCTAAAACGAAATGACACATTTATAGCACTAAATTCTATTGGCAAACGGTAGTGAATAACGAGATATTTATATAATCGTTTATTTGATTTTTGGACTTTTCGAGGCGAAGGCAACAAATAATGAAATAATTCGGCTAATCGACTTACGCAGTTCGATAAGATCAAACGTAGCTGGAGGCAGATTTCAGGAACGCTCCTAGCTGACGGGAGATCGGAGATCTTAACGTTTCTCCTGCGATCAAAACATCGATTTGAGCTCGTTCTGTGGCGGATAAGTGAGAACTACGTGGAATATCTGGAAAAATAATGAAAGAAAGTTGACTTTTATACCAATTTTTGGCATCTAGAGCAGTCTCAACGACCACATCCAGGCTTGCTGGTAACGGAGATGCAACGACCATTGACTAGAATTTGTATAAAATTAAGAAAAAAAATCTCATCCTATTATTTATGCCGCAACCTGTAAATTAGAGAAATGAAAAATGGGCGCCATCAAAAGTGTAGACTTTATTTAGAATAAGTCAAATAAGTTGGCAATTTTTATTATAAAACAAAGATTTAAATAATCAGGAAAATAATAGCTTCTGGAAGTGTTGGGAGCTGGCTAGCCAGCCAGGTTCCCGGATTCAGCAGATCGTTGCTGCTTTCTCCGTTTGTCTCTGTGTTGATTATTCCGACGCATCGGACCAAAATGTACTATTTCTCGAAGCGGCATCTGATCGGATAATCTTGCCATTTTTATTGATGACAGCTCTCCTTCTGAAATTCGACAAAAAGCTATTCTAGCAACCTCATTTAACCATAAGCAATAGTCTTCAAACGATTGATTTTCTTTCATTCGGATGTTTCTCCATTTCGTTTTAGCTCCAGGTGATACATTTTCAGCTGAAATTGAAGCCAAATCCCGCTCACACTAGTTTTCATTGACTTCCACAAGGCATTCGACACTGTGGGACCGAGAGCCATATGGAAAAGCTTTCTAAGGAGTAGAAACAGTCTATCAACCTTCTCAGAGAGTTCTACACAAACTGCCACAACCAACGTCACACCATTCCACAGACAAGTTGAGGTACCCATCGCAAGAGGTCTTCTCAGCTTGTCGAGAGCTTGTGCTCGGACAAGTGCTTGGACTACCACCCGAAAGGACACGACGACGACGGCTACGCTCATACGCCTGGAGTTCGGATCAATGTCAACCACTTGAGATTCGCAGACGACCCAGCCGGACTGCCAGCCGGATGATCCAGGGATTCACAGAATTTAAAGAACGGTGCAAAAAAGTAGGGCTCCAAATCAAATCAATACTTTTGATGATTCTTTTGAACGAGGTGTCCTTGATTCAACGATCACAACTTCTGATAAGAAATCAGAAAGATCTTGCTCATGACCTAGTCTGATATGCAACTCGGGAACTCTACTGATCCCGTTTAGTGATGGGATTAAGATCATAACAACGCTTAGCCTCGCTTAGTTGTCATTGGCTGATATAGGATCACCTTGGCGTACACATAGCTCAAGTTCGAACCCAGTTAGGATTGATCCAATTATCGGCACAAATTCTGTTGTTTAAGATTAACTTTCACGCAAATTTTCAACTCAAAATGCTCTCGCAGAGCAATTTCGGCGGAGGCAGCAACAAGATCGTCGTCGGAGTGTGCAAGAGCGCATCTTTCCTGGAACTATGAAGAGGATAATGTCCTTTTTCAGGAATTTTAAGAATTTCCAGCTTCTTCAAGAGATCAAAGAAGCTAGAATAGACGATCACAGCTAACCAAGCCTTGCTTCCTTTCGTAGTGAGTCGGACCATCTCATTGGGGGTGGTGGGGGGGGGCATTCGACATGTCGTTTTACTTATCTCATATTATACTCATCTACGTATGCGATAGTTGTGATGGTCGCGTTATTTCTGATGATCCGCGGATGTATGGTGACGTACAAGCTTCTCAACACATTGGTTTTGTTAGTATTTATTTGGAGGTCCACTTTTTGCGTCTTTCTATGAATTCCTGGATTATCCGACTCTCATTGATCCGTACTTCAGGCGTATGAGCGTAGTCGTCGTCGTCGTCGTGTCCATTCAGGTGGTTCCAAGGTACTGTCCGAGCACGAGCTCTAGACAAGCTGAGAAGAGGTTTGCTGATACGGAATCACCTTGGCGTACGCCTTTTGTGATGGGTACTTCAACTTGTAGTCTATACGGGAAGACCCGGAATACCACCATGGTACATACAAATCAAGATAAAGGCGATTGTTCTCATTTAAGCGTGTCCAAGGAAGACAGTTTTCCCGATGAAAGACTTGAAATCAGGTTTATGCTATCTGATGTCAAGATGGAATAAGCTTGACCATTTTAGCGAATTTCTTCGGGTTACATTGAAATACGGGCGGTCTCCGTTTTATCTCGATTCAGTTCCATCACAATCAATTACAAAAAGGAATGCAATTTGAGAAAGGAGCAGAAGAAGCTGGAAATTCTTAAAATTCCTAAAATAGGACATTATCCTCTTCATAGTTCCAGGAAAGACGCGCTCTTGCACACTCCGACGACGATCGTGTTGCTGCCTCCGCCGAAATTGCTCTGCGAGAGCATTTTGGGCTGAAAATTTGCGTGAAAGTTAATCTTAAACAACAGAAATTGTGCCGATAATTGGATCAATCCTAACTGGGTTCGAACTTGAGCTATGTGTACGCCAAGGTGATCCTATATCAGCCAATTACAACTAAGCGAGGCTAAGCGTTGTTATGATCGTAATCCCATCACTAAACGGGATCAGTAGAGTTCCCGAGTTGCATATCAGACTAGGTCATGAGCAAGATCTTTCTGATTTCTTACCAGAAGTTGTGATCGTTGAATCAAGTTCTTTCCTGGACAGAATCATATCAAAAGTATTGATTTGGAGCCCTACTTTTTTGCACTGTTCTTTGAATTCCTGGATCATCCGGCTGGGCCGTCTGAAAATCTCAAGTGGCTGACATTTCCGTCGTTGATCCGTACTCCAGGCGTATGAGCGTAGCCGTCGTCGTCGTGTCCTTTCGGGTGGTTCCAAGATAATATCCGAGCAGCACTTGTTCGAGCACAAGCTCTACAGGGTGGCTGCCAAATAGTGTTACACGTTTGAAACGTTATAAATGTCTTCAAAAAAGTTCAATTTTCACCATAATTGGACATTGGACGGTTTCAAGATAATACCGATTCCACGTTTTCTGCGACAGTTATGGCAGTTGAAACCCATCCTATTATTTATGCCGCACCGTGTAGATCAAGTGCCGAACACACTTCGGCTTTTTTCATCCAGATTCTTATAGGGTTATTCATGAAAAGCACAATTGCATTTTAATGCAAAAAATGCATTTTTTTGCATTAAAATGCTTTTCGTATTTCATAAAATTTTCAGGAGATTTCAAAAGCACTGAAATGCTTCGAAAAATCGGAAATGACATTGCTTTTTTTTGAACTTTTGGAATTAAGGTTTCGTTTCCGTTTTGCTTAAAATTGAAGAGAAATAATTCAAAAAAGACAGAAAATTGCCGCTATTATCCTCCCCATTTGATCTTAATCGCGGGATGTGAGACCTCGCCGTGATCGTCAACCGTCAATCAAAGTAGTCGATGAGAAAGCGTGGAGGAAAATATATTAATGTTAAATAAAAGGACAGAAACAATGAATTTCAGAATTTATTCTTTTTTTTTTTTGATTTTCAGTCGACTCGACAACTGTTATTTTTTTTTTCGAATGAAAAGTTCAAAATCACTGATGTTCCAGTGTCGTGTGAAACGGATCACAGCTAACCATGCCTTCCGATCTTGGGCGATGGTGATCTGCAGAGTAGGGCGGATTTGGATTTTGGGAACTCGGAATCCGGAAAACGGAAAACGGAAATACATTTTTTTTCATGGAATATGGAATCCGGAGTCGAACCATCTCATGGGGGGGGGGGGTCGTCCGACAGCTCTTTTTTGATCTCGAGGAATCCATTCTTGTATCAGTTTTGTCCATCTTCCGTCAGTTCTTCGCAAAATGTGTCCGGCCCATCCAAATTTTTTTCTTTTCGATGTGTTTAAGTAGGTCAACTGCCTTTCCGCTTTCCAAATACTTCGAGAATCATCGTGCTATTATTCTGATGACTTTACCATGGCAGCTCTTGAGGAAGTCTGCCGTGATTTTGCCATCTAAATTATATAATGAAACAATTTTCTTTTTGTGGTATTTTGAACATTTTCTCAATTTTTTGCAGTTCTCATTATTTTAATTATCTTCAATTATTCAAAGTAAAAACTAGAATAATTAAAAAGAAAATTCCGTTTCAGATGAAATTGCGATCAAAAAAAGAACTCATTATATTAGTTTGTTCAGTGTTCCTTACCATTTATATTTTTTGTTTTGATGGTTTTCTGAATATGGAAAATGGATTCGGGTTTGTCGAACTATTCTTTTTTAATATTAAGTTTCATTAAGTACGATACAAAAATCAGAAGATTACTTAATTGGTTACGGAATGCCAGACGTCAAACAAGGGAACAAGTGGATAGTGGTGACAAGTGTCAGTTTGCCAACTGAAGACGTTAAGGTAACATCGAATTTCTTCTTATTTCTTCGTTTAGATGTCCTTTGGAATAGACAATAATCACAAAAACTTCGCAACGACACTCCACCGAACGGGGCGCGCGCTCTTTAGCTAAAGCGAGGCGGGAAATTTTTGAGAATATTTTTTAGGATTTTTTTGAAGAGATCTCCCGATAGTTTTTGTGTTTGAACTTTTTTGGCTTGAAGAGTTTTGTTTTGTTTTCGTTTTTTTGTAATTTTTGATCTCACCGATTTAATTTTAATTTTTAAATTTAATTCCCAAGTTATTTTGAAATTACGTGGGCCTCTCAAGTAAATTTCTCTGAAAAAAACGTGAAAAAAAAGCTGAAAATAGTTTCGGAGATGAGGACTTTCTTTCGGATCTCTTTTGTTAGTGGACCTCAGTGGGCCTATAGGATGGGGTGAAATACAGTTCACTTTTCAGTTTAGATTTCCTTTTTTGGAAGAGCCAAAAAAAGCTGCAGATATTTGTTAGCTTGCTTGCTTGCTTGAATATCACGCCACCACGAATAATTACGCTAAAAATAAATACAGAGAAAATTTTCAGAGACTAGCGTCTTTCTCCGACTGGAATCTAGTGGTAGTTGCAGACAAAAAAACTCCACTTGACTGGAAATTGAATAATGTTCATTTCCTTTCTGTTGAAATTCAAGAGAAATTGCGTGAGTTTTTCACTACCCACTGAAAAGTTTGGCTGAAACTGAAAAGTTTGTTCGAAGAAAAAATTATAGAATCTAGTAAATCCAATCAATCAATAAGAATGATCAGCCAATAATTTGAGTCCTTTTCAGCATTCTATTCATTGAAATATCTTCCTTATAAGTCGTATACTCGTAAAAATATTGGATATTTATACGCAATTTATCAGGGAGCTGAATGGATTTATGACACTGATGACGACAATAAACCTTATGATAAGTTGTTTTTTGATCACTGAAAGCGCCAATAAATTTGATGCTGATCCAAATTATTCCAAATCAATCGGCTACACATTATCATTTTTGTGAAATTTGCCATTTTAAGGTTGGGTCTGAAACAATTTGATTACGAAAATACAATTTCTGGATTGCGATATCAAGTACAGCAGAGGAATGAAATGGAAATTAGGTTCGTTTTTGTTCGCATTTATTTTTAAATTCAAGATGAAATTGCGGCAAAATTAACGCGAATTATGAAATTCGAAAATAATTCAATTGCTCATTATCTTTGATTTATAAAAGTTATTAAATTCAGTAAACGTCTCTTCAATCCTTATCAGTTTTACGGAATTAGAGAAATGTGGCCAAGAGGGTTTCCACTGGAATTCATCGAGGTGAGCAACTGCTTTTTGTGGGGATCATTCTGAGTGACGCGTCTGGGACATTTTGTTTTCATTTTCGAAGTCTATGAATGATGAGCATGACCTTTTCCAAAATGATTTTGTGTCATTTATCAACATGAATTCAGAATCACAGCAATAACAATGGAAGTCAAGTTCTCTGCTATCAAATGGAGAGATCAGCTGTACAGCAGGGACTAGTTCATCATGATCCGGATGTCGATGCTATCTACAGGTATGCATAATGTCAGATTAGGATTCGTTGCAAGTATCTCGCATCTTGCAGGCTGCTGAACGCTGATTCGAAGAATGGTTTAGATGTAAAATTCAACAAATTCGCCCCTCCTATCACTCTATCGGTTGGAACTTATTCTCCATGGAACTCCCAGAACACACTTTTCCATAAATCTGCATTTCATACTCTTTTTCTACCTACAACTGTCTCGTTCAGGTAAATTTCCAGAGATCTGAAATTGTCAAAAGTAGCAATGTATTTCTATAATTCTGTGTAGTAGGGAAGAAGCGAGCGTATTGTAGACGCAATACTTAATTTCAGAACAACAGACATCTGGAGATCATTCATCTCGCAAAAGATACTACATTTATCGGGACTCACCGTTTCATTTGTGCCTACCAATGCGATCCAATTCAGAAATGCTCATGACTACCTAAAAGATTTCAAAGATGAGAAACGTGTTTATGAAGACTCTGGAGCATTCATCGAATTCCTGCACTCCTGGAAATGCTCCTCCGAGACTCAGGCTATCAACGAAACAGAAATATTAGAGAACTGTATTAAACAATTCAGTGATGATCTTGTCAAAAATGAGTTCTGGGGCGAAGAAGATTCCAGACTGTTTGGATTATTTCTGAAAGATCTGAAGGAAATTGGATTACAGTTTCCAAAATATCTCGGGGACGGCTATACAGATTCCTTTATTGCTTCTAGTAGCGAGACAACGAGGGATGTCAACTGTAGAAGAATTCATTTGGAATTCGATTTGATTGATGCAAAGAGCTACGAAGATGAGGTAAATTCAAATTTAAACTTGTGAAAAGAGGGATTGTACTGATTGCATTGAAAAATAGATTCACTCTTCTTTTTTTTTATTTCAGAATGTCAAAAAAGCAGATGAAAAGCTGAATTATTTTGGAGATATTATTGATTGGTGCAATGAAACCGGGTACTTTAGTAAGTGTTTCAAGAAAGAAGGGTCAGCGGTGTTTGTGCGTTTGCATCTCAATGGTCTGCCAATCACTAAACGGAGTAACTGAATTACTGCAGCCTTTTCTCTCTTCTGTTCTTAAAGCAAAACCGACTCGCCTGGAATTAAACTTTCTCCTGAGAAGGGAGAATCTCAAACTCAACACAATTCGCAAAAATTCCAGACATGTCGAAAGCTTTTCCATCTCCCAAGCAACTGGCTGCGCAACATAAAGAAACATATGAGTTGCAGAAAGATTCGAATAGTGTAAGTGGACTTATACATAAAGCGATGTTTGGATCTGAAATCTCCTAGGAGCTTAGCCAAATTCCAGTTTTACAGGTGTTAATACTAGTAAATAATTATCCATGGAAGTACGGAATGGGTTTGCTCCAGCGACTATATCAACCGTACTTCGCCGCGCTCATCTTCTGTGGATCCTGGTATCCTAATGAGCTCGAAAATGAAGACAATTTCACGTCTACAATTTACCCAGCCAACTTCATTCATTTGAATCCTGCCGAAATGGAAAAAGGATATTTCAGCTATCACTGCATGACTTTGGTTAAGGAAATGCGATTGAATAATGTCGAAGGATACTTCTTTGTGGCTGACGATACTGCTTTTAATATTTGGCAACGGATTGATTATTCGAAAGTACATCACTTGACAGGTGTCGCTTTGAATGGAAATGGAGTGTGGTGGGATTTGGACGTCGGTTAGTTTTCGATTGCATTTTCCTTTCTCTTTCTTTCTCACTCCCTCGCAAGTCGATTCTAAGACACTGAGTCTCTCTCTCTTTTTTACTGTTTCGAGTTTCAGGCATGGCGGCAGCAAAAAACATTGTCAAATTCATGAAAAATACCCAAAACCCAAAACTGATTGCTACATGGAAGGAATACGAAGATCGCATGAGACAGTTTGGTCTCCTCAGTGGGAATAAAGCTGCATATGACGAGATGACATCCGGAGAGTCCAGGACCGAAGGAGACTTGTAAGTTATTACTTCTGGTATGGGCGGTTACTGACTGAAATAATTGTAGAAATACAGACCAATTATGGGAACATGAATCACTAGTTAATTACGATTTTTGTTTCTGCTTTGCCGCTCGGCGGACGCTTGAATCAGTACGTGTTTCAGCTTCTACATTCCAACCAAAGAAAGCGAATTTTATGCAGTTCTGATGAGAGTGTTTTATGAGAACAAATTCTTTTTGGAGTTAGCTGTCAACAAATTTCTGAAAAGTGTCAAACATCAAACGTAAGTTTATCTAAAAGAGTGATCGACGGAGAGGATATATAATACCTTCAGACCCCTCATGTCAAAAGAAAGCTATCTGTGGGAAAATCGCGATGAATGGCCAAAACGATATAACAAGAATTTGGTCGCAATGCATCCCATCAAAATCAGTCCCTTCAGAAAGGTCGGAGAAAACAGGACAAAGTGAGCATCTCCTTAAATTTTTTCACTCCCATATTCGCATAATCTCCACTTTTAGTTACTGTGCGACTGTTATCAAGTCGTGGTGGGATATAATGTATCGAGGATCGCAGAACTTTTTGGTTAAATATGATAATGAAACAAGTCCAAATAATGGCTAAGTTTGATTATTGTTGAAGATTAGATTTAATAAATATGTACTGTATATGGTTTTCTCCTCATTTTGGTCGATTTGGTACTCACGGCCAACCTCGAGCAAGCGTTGTACTGACTGTATGTGGTTGATGGTTGAGATATTGGTATTTTTTCTTTATTCTTTAATGATTCTTTTACACCGCTTTGCGTTTCAGCCCTCCTACTGCTGTGATCGGCGGGAGAATCGGGAATCGGCGACGCCAAAAAATTCTCTAACTTCCGCCACGGAGTGTCACGAACGCTATAATTCGATTGTGATGTTTCATAATATATGGGAAACAATCGGCGTGGATCATAAACAATTATTGAGCTGGGAATCGATCGGAACGGCTATTAAACAATGATTGGGATGGTATATAAACTGCACCAATGGAAGGATCTTCAGATAATTCGATTCCTTTTATTTTGTTTTATCAGGAATCAAATGTCCATCAGCTCGTTTGGTTTTCACGATGCTCGATATGATCTCCCCGGCTCGTTCAGATGGATGAACCTTGATGATCTCTCCAATTGGCCATCTGTGTTGATAAGCACTACTTGTCCGATCCTTGGAAACAGACCATGGCTTTCTGGATGAGGTGTCAATGATCTTGCATTTACCATTGGTTCAGCGCCTTCAAGGGCTCAACGTCTTTTTGTAGTATACGCGTTGATTTCAAATTTTTGTTTTCAAGAATAATTCCCAAAAAATTGTATTTTTTTTAGGTAAAATGAAGGTGCATATAATGGCAATCGTTGCTGCTTTGATCGCAATTGTGCAATTCACAGAGGTCGCTGCTAATCTTCATCAAGGTGAGATCTAGATGGAAATATCCAAAAAATAGATACCTTTTCGCTGTTTTCAGTATGACTAGATTATGAAATGTTGGGACCCCCCCCCAACGAAAAATTCATTTTCTGGAAGATAATTAAATAGATAATGCACCGTATCTCAAACAAATTTCATCTGAAATAAATAGTTGAAGCTTTCATTTTCAGATAAAAATTCACCGAGACACAACACTTTTGAATTTCTCGTGGTGAGACCCAAAATGAACAAATTTTCAGATCTCCATTCAGAATCCGAACCACCAATGCAGAGAAACGTACTGCAAGCTGAGAATTCTGTTTCGAATCACTTGGCTCCAGATGAGGTGCGGTAACTATTTGTGGAGCTTCTTTTTAGTTTCTCAATTCATCCTGACACATAGTTATTGACATGTACACAACTAGAATAGTAACTAAAAGCAAAAAGAAGTATTTTCTACTGTATCAGCCCATATCTATCGGCGAAACAGATAACTAAGACTTCCACGAAAGACGAAATATGACCGTCTCGTCTCGCCTTCGTCTTCATCTTGAATTTGGCTGACTTGTGTAAGTCTTGCATTTATTGTCTAGCCGAAAGACGAGGAGACGAACGACGAGAGGAAAGACGACTTTTTGTCTCAAAACCTTGAATACCTAGTATGGAGAGCATTTCACGCTTCAAAAAAGTATTTTTTTTTCAATTTTCAGTAAGTTGAGTGTTCAATTATTTAACTGTACTTTCGCTTCACGGTAGGACCCAAAATGTCACAACAGGACATGCTTAAACTGATTCAGATGCTGATTATGAAAAATCTATTATTTTTGAATCCTACCGTAATTTTTTAGAATAAAATAAAGTTTGTAGATACCTAAACGTGCAGTGCGCTCATTTCGCGATTGGGATGATTGGGTATACCCGTGGCAATATAAATGAAAGAGGACGAAGAAGTTGAAAAATATAACTGTATTATCCTACTATTTATTCAGTATATTGTCAATCACTTTTTGGTTCCTTTAAATTACATTAAATATTTATTTAAAAAACCTTTGGATTCGCAGTCTTAGAAACGATGATACCAATGGGAACAATGGGAGCTGCTTTCATCAATAAAGCCGCTTGAGGACCAAATGAATTTAATGAATTTAACGCCGAGAAAACGTCGTCAGGTCCAGTACTGTACTTGAGGCCGTGAAGGCGTTGGCCACAATGTCAAGAATATGATTCATTCTTCTTCACAAAAAAACGCAATTATTGTTACGTCCTGGGTCATCTTGGAGGTCGTAGAATAATAAATAACAGATTTATGATTAGCTAGGTAAAATGAACATAACATAAGTAAAATCAGTCACCTTAAATAATGGTGATGACGTCACATGTTAGATGCTAAATATGCGCGCGTAAACAATAACAATGTATAAATAAGCGCGCCTCTTTGCTTGGGGTAGATCAAAACTAAGTAGGTCAACTAATGCATTTATGGAATGCAACACTTCCCATTTTTAAGATGAATACGATAAAAAAAGCTTATTAACAAACTAGAAATTTTGTTTTTTTTTCAAGTTTTAAAATTTTTACAGAATCATGATAAAAAAAGATGAAACAAAATGCCGAAATTTCTGGAAATCGAGAAAAAATTAACTGGTTATACTAACTATATTTATTAAATAACCAGAACAAGAAAAAAAAACTATAGGAAAACAGAAAGAAATTAACAACATCTATGATTGACCAACACAAAATGGAGAAAACAGAAATGCTCATCGCAAAGAATGCACTTGAATCCACCTTTCTGTTTCAACGTCACGAACAACTTTGGATGAAGTGTCCCATCGGTAGAAATCAACGGAAGCACTGTACCAGAATTGGTCGTGGAAGACACATTCTGGACGACACAATTAATATCTTTCGATCCTGTGAAGGCAAAAGTTCTTGCATTGTTCATCTCCAGCTGAAATCCGCTTTGATCAGCGTTGAAGACGTTGGATTTTGGATTCATGGAAAGGATTTGATTGGTCTCTTTGACGAAATCCTTGGATGTATCATCGATTTTGTCTCGATTTCTGTGCCGGACACTCGCTACGAACTTCGTGATTTTCCGGATGATAGTCCAAATCCTTGTTGTCATTTCCAAAACAATCATCCGGAGAAACAAATTTGATATCTATCTTGTTTCGACTGATGATATCCACAATCAGAAATCGAAGTATGGCATCATGGAGAACCTTTCCTTCTTCCAAGATATGTCTATGCTCATTGGAAATGTCTTCCAAAGAAGCCTTGTCCGGACGGAGAGGATTCCACTTTAGCCGATTTCCTTCTCGAAATTCTGAACTCTGCTGCTGATGGATTTTGTGTCTTTTTGTCCACGACAAATTCTTATACAGTGCTTCCGTTGATTTCTGCCGATGGGACACTTCATCCAAAGTTATTCGTGACATTGAAACAGAAAGGTGGAAAGTTCCCCAAAAAAGGCCACTACAAAACATCAAATTTGATGGTAACCTGTCACAGTTCGCACATCATGACGAAACATTTGATGAAGGTATTCTTTGAAAAAGTCGTTTTTGACTCATCGATGCCAAAAGATGCTCTACTTTTGGTGGACTCGAGGAGTAGCTGGAAGGATCAAAGTGCCATTGGCAGTGTCAAACCAGCCGCCGATGACTTGGAAGTCCGCATGGAAGCATAGACATAGTCAAAAACTTTCTCAACATCTATCATGACAGGAATAAAAATAAACAGGAAAAACAAGAAACTTTTCTGAGTCTGGAAAAGCAGATCATAAAGGTTTTGTTTCATCTTTTTTATCATGATCCTGTAGAAATTTTGAAACTTGAAAAAAAAGCAAAAAAATAATTTTGCCGTGAAGCGAAACCGAACCCACACTTAATAAACTCACATCCCCCTCTTTACCTCTCGGCCACCGCTGCTTGTCTTTCGTACAACGTAGAACGCATATAGGAAAGAAGGGGAAGGAAGAAGGCGAGGAAAGGGCGCAGAGCTCCGGATTTTCAGATCGAAATATCTCGATTTCCAGAATGAATTCTCCGTAGTCGAAAGTACCTGTGGTCAAATTTAAAAAAAAGTTAGGAGGATTTCTATTCGAAGCTCCCTTGTGAGAGCCATGAATTCCAAATTCAATGAAATATTCTAATGAAAAATGTAAATTGAAAATTGAAAAGATAAAGTGTGGCGTATCATTATGTGGATCGAAAATGGAAGCAATTGAACGTCTTCCATATTCATCAGATGCGCCTGATCCAATCACTTTCAGCCAGCCTTCCTACTGCTATGATCGGCGACGCCAAAAAATTCTCCAACTTCCGCCACGAACGCTATAATTCGATTGTGATGTTTCATCATATATGGGAAACAATCGGCGTGGATCATAAACAATTATTGAGCTGGGAATCGATCGGAACGGCTATTAAACAATGATTGGGATGGTATATAAACTGCACCAATGGAACGATCTTCAGATAATTCGATTCCTTTTATTTTGTTTTATCAGGAATCAAATGTCCATCAGCTCGTTTGGTTTTCACGATGCTCGATATGATCGCTCCAATTGGCCATCTGTGTTGATAATCACTACTTTTCCGATCTTTGGAAACAGGTCGCAGTACGGCCATGGCTTTCAGTCAATGATCTTGCATTTACCATTGATTCAGCGCCTTCAAGGGCTCAGCGCCTTTTTGTAGTATACGCGTTGATTTCAAATTTTTGTTTCCAAGAATAATTTCCAAAAAATTGTATTTTTTTTAGGTAAAATGAAGGTGCATATAATGGCAATCGTTGCTGCTTTGATCGCAATTATGCAATTCACAGAGGTCGCTGCTAATCTTCATCAAGGTGAGATCTAGATGGAAATATCCAAAAATAGACACCTTTTCGCTGTTTTCAGTATGACTAGATTATGAAATGTTGGGAACCCCCCCCCAACCGAAAATTCATTTTTTACCTTACCTTAGTTGATTTCTGTCGGATTGGAAGTTAATTAAAAGGTGAATGCACCGTATCTCGACCAAAATTCATCTGAAATAAATCGTTGAAGCTTTCATTTTCAGATAAAAATTCACCGACACACAACACTTTTGAATTTCTCGTGGTGAGACCCAAAATCAACAAATTTTCAGATCTCCATTCTGAATCCGAACCACCAATGCAGAGAAACGTACTGCAAGCTGAGAGTTCTGTTTCGAATCACTTGGCTCCAGATGAGGTGCGGTAACTATTTGTGGAGCTTCTTTTTAGTTTCTGAATTCAACCTGACACATAGTTATTGACATGTACATAACTAGAATAGTAACTAAAAGCAAAAAGAAGTATTTTCTACTGTATCAGCCCATATCTATCGGCGAAACAGATAACTAAGACTTCCACGAATGACGAAATATGACCGTCTCGTCTCGCCTTCGTCTTCATCTTGAATTTGGCTGACTTGTGTAAGTCTTGCATTTATTGTCTAGCCGAAAGACGAGAGGAAAGACGACTTTTTGTCTCAAAACCTTGAATACCTATTATGGAGAGCATTTCACGCTTCAAAAAAGTATTTTTTTTTTCAATTTTCAGCATATTTAAATAAGTTGAGTATGTTCAATTATTTTCGATTCTTTCCAAAATTGGTTAACGTGCGGGAGAAATTGTACTTCGCTTCACGGTAGGACCCAAAATTTCACAACAGGACATGCTTAAACTAATTCGAAACTGATTCAAATGCTGATTATGAAAAATCTATTATTTTCGAATCCTACCGTAATTTTTTAGAATAAAATAAAGTTTGCAGATACCTAAACGTGCAGTGCGCTCTTGGGATGATTGGGGATACGTGTGGGGCCGAAAATAAATGAAAGAGGACGAAGAAGTGGAAGAAGATAACTGTATTATCCTACTATTTATTCAGTATTTTGTCATTCACTTTTTGGTTCCTTTAAATTACATTAAATTTTTATCAAAATACCTTAGAATTAGCATTCTTTGAAACGATCGTACCAATGGGAACAGATTCTTTCATCAATAAAGCCGCTTGAGGTTCTAATGAATTGAATGCCGAGAAAACGTCGTCAGGTCCAGTACTTGTGGCCGTGAAGGCGATGGCCACCAGAGAAGGACGGAATTCCGGATTCCGCCGTTTTTTTCATTCCGTCTTCCGGATTCCAAATTCCGTGAAAAAAAATTGCTTTCCATTTTCCGGATTCCGAGTTCCCAAAATCCAATTCCGCCCTACTCTGTTGGCCACTATGTCAAGAATATGATTCATTCTTCTTCACAAAAAAAACGCAATTATCATACAGTACTCGCCAAAAAGGTATTCGCAAACGGTTTTTTGAGAGTAACTTTGCTGAAATTTGAGGGATCGATCTGAAAATTTTAGTGTACACGTCGTACACGGTGACGACAAATTGCGTACAAGGAATCATTTCCAGAAAAAAAAAAACATTTTTTCAAAATTGTTATTTTTCATTTACCGGTCTTTTTTTCCTATATCTCAAAAGTCAAAGTTCCATTTTTCGGCTTTATGCCTTTTAAAAAAAAATTTTTTTTTTTTCGCTTTTTTTTTTCAAATTCTTGAAAACTTGACTATTTTTATTCTTGAATAAATTTCTTTTACCGTTTTAAACTTTGTTTTTTAAATATCAGATCAATCCGGGAAGTTTCAGAAAAGTTATGCTCGAAAAACAGTTTGCGAATACCTTTTTGGCCAGCACTGCAGCTTTTCCATTCAAAGTTGTTGAGCGCGGAAGAAATAAAAGGATGCATAGTAGCCATAGAATGTTTGGAAGCAGCAGCATATTTTGCTGAAACACTGAAAAGGTCAAGCTGATTTTTTTTTTGAAATTGAAATGTCGGGGGCGATGAATCTTCTGAGGAATGTGTGAGTTGGTGTTTTATCCACAGGAGGGAGGATGAATTAATGAAGATTCCATTCCATCCAAGGCGCCCCCGCACTGTCACAGACATCTACAAATATACAGTATTTATTAAATCTAATCTACAAGTGAATGAACCAACAATAATCAAACTTAACCATTATTTGGACTTGTTTCATTATCATATTTAACCAAAAAGTCCTGCGATCCTCGATACATTATATCCCACCACGACTTGATAACAGTCGCACAGTAACTGAAAGTGGAGATTATGCGAATATGAGAGTGAAAAAAGGAAAGAAGATGCTCACGTTTTCCTGTTTCCTCCGACCTTTCTGAAGGGACTGATTTTGATGGGATGCATTGCGACCATACTTTTGTTATACAGTTTTGGCCATTGACCGCGATTTCCCCACAGATAGCTTTCTTTTGACATTAGGGGACTAAAGGTATATATCCTCACTGTCGATCACTCTTTTTGATAAACTTACGTTTGATGTTTGACACTTTTCAGAAATTTGTTGACAGCTAACTCCAAAAAGAATTTGTTCTCATAAAACACTCTCATTAGAACTGCATAAAATTCACTTTCTTTGGTTGGAATGTAGAAGCTGAAACATGTACTGATTCAAACGTCCGCCGAGCGGCAAAGCAGAAACAAAAATCGTAATTAACTAGTGATTCATGTTCCTATAAATGGTCTGTATTTCTGCCATTCTTTCAGTCAGTAACCGCCCACACCAGAAGTAATAACTTACAAGTCTGATATAGCTCGCGACTCTCCGGATGTCACCTCGTCGTATGCGGTTCTATTCCCACTGAGGAGACCAAACTGTCTCATGCGATCTTCGTACTCCTTCCATGTGGCAATCAGTTTCGGGTTTGTGGTATTTTTCATGAATTTGACAATGTCCTTTGCTGCCGCCATGCCTGAAACTCATAACAGTATGAAAGAGAGAGAGGGAGAGAGATCGATGCTTTAGATATTGGGAAAACTAAGAGACATTCTAGAGCATTCAGTTATCACGCAGTGTCTCGAAACGAAATTTGATGGAAGACTTCCGAGAATGGTACAACTGTACCGCTGATCTCAGATAGCCAAGTACTTGAATCCGATTTTTATTACTGTTTCACATTAGAATCGACTTGCGAGAGAGTGATAGAGAGAGAGGAAAATGCAATCGAAAACTAACCGACATAAGTATTCCACCACCCTCCATTTCCATTCAAAGAGACACCTGTCAAGTGATGTACTTTCGAATAATCAATCCTTTGCCAAATATTAAAAGCAGTATCGTCAGCCACAAAGAAGTATCCTTCGACATTATTCAATCGCATTTCCTTAACCAAAGTCATGCAGTGATAGCCGAAATATCCTTTTTGCATTTCGGCAGGATTCAAATGAATGAAGTTGGCTGGGTATATTGTAGACGTGAAATTGTCTTCATTTTCGAGATCATTAGGATACCAGGATCCGCAGAAGATGAGCGCGGCGAAGTACGGTTGATATAGTCGCTGGAGCAAACCCATTCCGTACTTCCATGGATAATTATTTACTAGTATTAACACCTGTAAAACTCGAATTTGACTAAGCTCCTTGGAGATTTCAGAACCAAACATCGCTTTATGTATAAGTCCACTTACACTATTCGAATCTTTCTGCAACTCATATGTTTCTTTATGTTGCGCAGCCAGTTGCTTGGGAGATGGAAAAGCTTTCGACATGTCTGGAATTTTAGCTAATTGTGTTGAGTTTGAGAGTCTCCCTTTCTCAGAGAGTAAGTTTAATTCCAGGTGACCATGCAAGATGTAATGCAGTGCCGAGTTCATAGTTGGTTTTGCTTTAAGAACAGAAGAGAGAAAGAGCTGTAGTAATTCAGTTACTCCGTTCAATGATTCGCAAACCAAACACCGCTGACCCTTCTTTCTTGAAACACTTACTAAAGTACCCGGTTTCATTGCACCAATCAATAATATCTCCAAAATAATTCAGCTTTTCATCTGCTTTTTTGACATTCTGAAATAAAAAAAAAGAAAAGAGTGAATCTATTTTTCGATGCAATCAGTACAATCCCCTTTTTCACAAGTTTAAATTTGAATTTACCTCATCTTCGTCGCTCTTTGGGTCAATCAAATCGAATTCCAAATGAATTCTTCTACAATTGACATCCCTCGTTGTCTCGTTACTAGAAGCAATAAAAGAATCTATATAGCCGTCCCCGAGATATTTTGGAAACTGAAATCCAATTTCTTTCAGATCTTTCAGAAATAATCCAAACAGTCTGGAATCTTCTTCGCCCCAGAACTCATTTTTGACAAGATCATCACTGAATTGTTTAATACAGTTCTCTAATATTTCTGTTTCGTTGATAGCCTGAGTCTCGGAGGAGCATTTCCAGGAGTGCAGGAATTCGATGAATACTCCAGAGTCTTCATAAACCCGTTTCTCATCTTTGAAATCTTTTAGGTAGTCATGAGCATTTCTGAATTGGATCGCATTGGTAGGTACAAATGAAACGGTGAGTCCCGATAAATGTAGTATCTTTTGCGAGATGAATGACCTCCAGATGTCTGTTGTTCTGAAATTGATCTCAGAACAATCAAAGCAAAAGAAAAATTGAGTCTACAATCCGCTCGCTGCTACTCTACTACACCGAATTATGGAAGAACATTGCTATTTTTGACAATTTCAGATCGTTGGAAACTTACCTGAACGAGACGGTTGTAGGTAGAAAAAGAGTATGAAATGCAGATTTATGGAAAAGTGTATTTTGGGAATTCCATGGAGAATAAGTTCCAACCGATAGAGTGATAGGAGGGGCGAATTTGTTGAATTTTACATCTAAACCATTCTTCGAATCAGCGTTCAGCAGCCTGCAAGATGCGAGATACTTGCAACGAATCCTAATCTGACAATATACATACCTGTAGACAGCATCGACATCCGGATCATGATGAACTAGTCCCTGCTGTACAGCTGATCTCTCCATTTGATAGCAGAGAACTTGACTTCCATTGTTATTACTGTGACTCTGAATTCATTTTGATAAATCAATCATTTTTGAAAGGTCATGCTCATCATTCATAGACTTCGAAAATGAAAACAAAATGTCCCAGACGCGTCACTCAGAATGATCCCAACAAAAAGCAGTTGCTCACCTCGATGAATTCCAGTGGAAACCCTCTTGGCCACATTTCTCTAATTCCGTAAAACTGATAAGGATTGAAGAGACGTTTACTGAATTTAATTTCTTTTATAAATCAAAGATAATGAGCAATTGAATTATTTTCGAATTTCATCATTCGCGTAAATTTTGCCGCAATTTCATCTTGAATTTAAAAATAAATGCGAACAAAAACGAACTTAATTTCTGTTTCATTCTTCTGCTGTACTTGATATCGCAATCCAGAAATTGTATCTTCGTAATCAAATTGTTTCAGACCCAATCTTAAAATGACAAATTTCACAAAAATGATAATGTGTAGCCGATTGATTTGGAATAATTTGGATCAGCATCAAATTAATTGGCGCTTTCAGTGATCAAAAAACAACTTATCATAAGGTTTATTGTCGTCATCCGTGTCATAAATCCATTCAGCTCCCTGATAAATTGCGTATAAATATCCAATATTTTTACGAGTGTACGACTTATAAGGAAGATATTTCAATGAATAGAATGCTGAAAAGAACTGAAATTATTGGCTGATCATTCTTATTGATTGATTGGATTTACTAGATTCTCTAATTTTTTTTCGAACAAACTTTTCGGTGGGTAGTGAAAAACTCACGCAATTTCTCTTGAATTTCAACAGAAAGGAAATGAACATTGTTCAATTTCCAGTCCAGTGGAGTTTTTTTGTCTGCAACTACCACTAGATTCCAGTCGGAGAAGGACGCTAGTCTCTGAAAATGTTCTATGTATTTATTTTTAGCTTAATTCGTGGTAGCGTGATATTCAAGCAATTAGTGAGCTAACAAATATCTGCAGTTTTTTTTTTGGCTCTTCCAAAAAAAGGAAATCTAAAATGAAAAGTGAACTATATTTTACCCCATCCCGTAGACCCATTGAGGTCCACTAACAAAAAAGTTCCGAAAGAAAGTCCTAATCTCCAAAACTATTTTCAGCATGCTTAGGACTCATTTTCAGAGAAATTACACTTGAGTAGCCCACGTAATTCCAAAATAACTTTGGAATTAAATTTAAAAATAGAAATTAAATCGGTGAGATCAAAAATTAAAAAAAAACGAAAACAAATCAAAATTCTTCAAGCCAAAAAAAAGGTTCAAACACAAAAAATTGCGGGAGATCTCTTCAAAAAAATCCTAAAAAATATTCTCAAAAATTTCCCGCCACGCTTTAGCTAAAGAGCGCGCGCCCCGTTCGATGGAATGTCGTTGCGAATTTTTAGTGATTATTATTGCAAAAAAACAAGAAATGCCATTACAATTATGAAGAAAGAAGAATTATCTATCTATAAGACGAGGAAAAATAATAGCTTAACGCCTAACGATATTGTCCATTATACGTACTCCTCATATCGTGTGCCGTCGTGAGTCCTCATTTAATTCAGTCCATTTTGAATCTACGGCTCTACTGCTCTGCTTCTACACTACTGCACGACTGCTCCAGGTACGTATAAAAATCCCTAAACTATAAGAAAACTAGTAGAAACGCAATAAATCAATAAACATTAGAGAAAAGGTGAATTTGTCTATTTGGTTTTCACACTATTCAATCAATAAATCTTCAATTTCGATACTTAGTAGATCATAAAATCAGCACATTTTCATAGAGCATTCTAAAGCGCACATCAGAAGAAATTCGAGGTTACCTTAACGTCTTCAGTTGGCAAACTGACACTTGTAACCACTATCCACTTGTTCCCTTGTTTGACGGCAGGCATTCCGTAACCAATTGAGTAACCTTCTTGTTTTTGTATCAGGCTGCAGAGAAACGAACTTATTAAGTTAAATGTTAAAGAAAGAATAGTTCAACGAACCCGAATCCATTTTCCATATTCAGGAAACCATCAAAACTAAAAGCATAAATGATAAGGAACACTGAACAAACTGATATAATGAGCTCTTTTTTTGATCGCAATTTCATCTGAAACGGAATTTTCTTTTTAATTATTCTAATTTTTACATTGAATTTAAATAATTCTTGTTCGACAAGATAATTCTTGTTTTAAAATGTTTTAAACTAAAAGCAATCCTAAAATAAAATAATAAAAACTGCAAAAAAAAATTGAGAAAATGCTCAAAATACCACTAAAAGAAAATTGTTTAATTATATAATTTAGACATATGTCGGAACATGGTTTTGAACTTCTAAGAAAAATCGATTGGAATTTTTAATAAGTCTTTCATACTGACAATTTCAGACACAAATCGTGTACTGTCATTCGAATCGTGTCATTCACTTTGGTTTTGACCTGTTTTAAGCGAATTTTCTTTCAAAAAAGAATGGAATCGTTTTCGACTGAAAATAATTTTTTGAAATTTGGCCGGAATGCTTTTATTTCGTAGCTATGTACGTAGAATTTTTTTCTATGTCATGTAATTTTGCGTGCAAACAATTAAAATCGAAACAAATATTAATTTAATATGAAACTGTGCCAGGCGCATCATTTGTTCAGTTGACTTCAGTTGTCGAATCCGTTACAAAAAAGTACAATGGAATAGAGAGAGAGATAGAGAGTGTACGTGCACTTCCTTTTTTGTGCATTTTTTGTTAACATCTTATTTTGCAAGTCAAATGGACTGTCGAGTGGAAAAGTGAAAGAATTTAAACTAAAATTAAATTCAATTGTGGCCGTGTCCGGATTCTCGATAATGATCTAGCTGTATAATGAATACAATTAACACTGGTTTCATCTCCCGGCATTAGCTTGATGGTTGGCAGTTCACTTGGGGACGTAGCGAATGCCCATAGGACGACGAATCCACTGCACACCGTCACTTCCGAACAAGTTGTACTTGCTTTCGTCCGACCAGACGATATTGGCCAGGATGGTTTGGGGTTGCTACGAATATGAGGATATTTTGGAGAACACCACGAGACCCTGGGCACCAGAGTAAGGCGGAATTGGATTTTGGGAACTCGGAATGCGGAAAACGGAAAAAAAAATTATCCACGGAATCTGGAATCCGGAAGACGGAATTCCGCCTTTCTCTGGGCACTTTCTAGCGTAGGCCGTGCCTTTCAGAAAGGATCAGAAGGATAATGATCCCAAGCATCGTTCTCATCACGTGCGCGACTGGTTCAACCGCCACCGTGCCACCCTTTTGAATTGGCCGAGTCAAAGCTCGCACCTAAACATCATTGAGCACCTATAAGAGGAATTGGAGAGGAGATTGACCTGAAAAACTGCTTCAAACGTCGACGAGAATTCAAACTTCTTCATGAGGAGTGGAAGAAGATTCCCCAATCAACCATGAACACAGCGATCGATTCCATGCTATGAAGTTGTGTTCTCCAAGATATCCTCATACTGGAAACTATCCATCATTCCCTGGACACGTCGAAGTGGCCCCATGGAGCCAGCTGAGAAGCACCCCCATACCAAGCACGATCCGCCTCCGTACTTGGGGAGGTATCTGGCTCCAACAGGCCGACGAATCCATGTTCTTCCGTCACTCCCAAACACCCAAACATGTTGAACTTACTTTCGTCTGACCAGATATGTTTGGCCCACTCAGCACGCCCCAAGATGAGATGGGCTCGGAGGCGGATCGTGCCTGGTATAGGGGTGCTTCTCAGCTGGCTCCATGGGGCCATTTTGACGTGTCCAGGGAATGATGGATCGTTTCCAGTATGAGGATATCTTGGAGGACACAATGAGACCATGGGCACTCCAAAATGTAGGCCGAGCCTATGTTTTTCAGCAGGATAATGATTCCAAGCACACATCTCTACATGTGCGCAACTGGTTCCATCGTCGTCGGCTGGACGTTTTGGATTGGCCCTGCCAGTCTTCCGACTTGAATCCGATGGAGCACTTTTGGGAGGAACTGGAACGTCGTTTGAAAGGAGTCCAAGCCACAAATGCGGTCCAGAAATTTGCTGAATTGGAGGCTGCATGGAAGGCTATCCCATTCGTGGATGCTCTACTGGATTCCATGCCGCGTCGTTGTCAGGCAGTAATTGATGCAAAAGGCATTGCCACAAAATATTAAATCATTTTTAATCATTTCCTGGCCATTGACTTGCCAATCGGAGCTTCCCTATTTCATTTTTTGAAGATTGTCATTTTCTTGGGTTTTTTTCCATTTTTAGAATAAATTTTTGTGTATAATTATTCAAATTTTTCTTTTTTTTTTCTGAAATTATTTTTTTAACTAACGCAATTTACCCTCACAAACATGGGAAAAAATGTGAGAACCCTCTTTTGAGAATGAGTTTTGTTGTCTTGAAAAAACCGATTTTCTATATACTTATGGCCAGCACTCCACGTAGAAACTTTTCTACCTATATCATGTAATCTTGCGTGCAAATAATTAAAATTAAAGCAAATATTAATTTAGTATGAAACTTTGTCAGACACATCATTTGTTCAGTTGACTTCAGTTGGCGAATCCGTTGCAAAAGAGTACAATGGAATAGAGAGAGAGAGAGTGTGTGCGTGCTCTTCCTTTTTTGTGCATTTCTTGTTAACATCTTGTTTTACAAGTCAAATAGACTGTCGAGTGGAAAAATGAAAAAATGTAAACTAAAATTAAATCTCGATGATGAGGTCTAGCAGTACAGGGTGCGCCAAAAGTATGGTAACACATGCTTCGCGCAAGCTGGCGGGCGTGGGCGCACTTTTCGTGCACTGAATTTATTTTCATTATTTTCAGCATGTCTTCATTACTATATTTCCATATAATGAGTAAAATTAACACTGGTTTCACCTCCCGGCACTACAACAAATGCTCACTTACTTACTTAGTTGCTTAGTCGTTCCGTCAATCGCTTGGGTTGGCGCGGATCCCAGATAAACCATGTCTTGCGATCCCGGACGATGGTGGTCCTTGAAGTAGTCAGAAGGTTTCCTCGATATATTGAAACTTCCTTTCGTAGAGAGTGAGTCGAATCATCTCATGAGGGGTCGTCCGACAGGTCTTTTTTTGATCTAGAAGAATGCGTTTTTGTATCAGTTTCTCTCACCATCTGTCAGTGGGAGATTTTCCGAGGATCACTGGATCTTGAGGAATCCATTCAGATCCTAATTTGTTCTTTTTGGTGTGTTTAAGTGGGTCCGTGACTTGGAAGATTTTCCAGATGTCTTCGCGGTGTAAGTCTCGTTGGCGTTGTTCCGTGAGGGTCATTCCAGTTAATCTTCTTTCTAGTGATCCATGCGTCACACGGATTCTTCCAGCGACACTCTGTGTCAGGGTCCAGCTTTCAGATCCGTATGTGAGCGCGGGAAGAACGATTTTGTCGAAAAGTTGAGCTCGAATTCAGGGGCATGTGAAAGCGTCGGTGGTGTTTTTGATATCGTTGAACGCTGCCCGGGCTGCCCGTCTTCTGGAGTTCTGGTTCTAGCTCATTTCGTGAGTTGAGTAGTCTGCCAAGGTAGACATACTCATCCACTTCTTCGATGTTTGTGATGAAGCTTTTCTTACCATCACAAATTCAAAAGAAATCTATTATCAATTTTGCTACATTGGCAGAGTTCAAGTTCATCCCAGCACATTCACAATGGACAGGAGGAGTCTATGAGAGAATGATTTTTCTCATCAAAAGAAGTCTCATCAGAGCCGGAACCACCAAGATGGAAAAATATGAATTTGCCACTGTTCTGGCTGAAAGCACTGCAATTGTTATCAGATTGACTCAAAATAATTGTACCGCTTTCAAAAAATCTTTCGAATCAAAAATTATTTATTTATTTCTATTTTCAGTCAAATGAATACAGTTATGTAGCTATTCGATTCCCTTTCGGTAGAAGTCCCGCGGCTTACTATCCATACTATAGGGCCGTCTCCGGAGAGTACGGTGGATGGCGTAGAGTCGTCCAATCTAACTTCTGAATTTTTGGAACCAACGAACTGATGTTATATGCGTAACAATAATGCCAGCATCCATCAAGTTACTGATGCGATCCGTAGCTTGTATTGTCGAAGAGCCAGAACTACGTATGCTTATACAAAAAGTAGCAGGTTGCCTGCTCTTGCGATAGTGAACTGGAGAGTTGTTTGCCCCTCAGCTCCCAACAATGATTGTTCTAGAAGCTTCTCGAAGTTTCTAGAGAAAAAAGAAAAAGTAATGTCATAACTTTGACTCGACCAAATAATTTCCGACCATTTGATAGAGGAATGGAGTCAACTTTCATCATTGACGGGCGCGTCGAACGTTCAATCTAATGTACAGTAATTTCTACTGAATAGAGTCCGAAAAACAGTAGAAAAGGCCCAGTCAGTCGAGCAAGCAACGATCGCTTGCTCGAGGTTGGCCGCGAGTTCCAAGTCGAACAAAATGAAAAGAAAATTATATACAGTATTTAATAAATCCAATTCCAATCACGTTAAGATCATAGAGCATCCTAAAGCGCGCATCAGAAAAAATTCGATGTTACCTTGACGTCTTCAGTTGGCAAACTGACACTTGTCACCACTATCCACTTGTTCCCTTGTTTGACGTCAAGCATTCCGTAACCAATTAAGTAACCTTCTTGCTTTTGTATCAGGCTGCAGAGAAACGTACTTAATATTAAAAAAATAGTTCGACGAACCCGAATCCATTGTTCATATTCAGGAAACCATCAAAACAAAAAATATAAATGATAAGGAACACTGCAAAAACTGATATAATGAGCTCTTTTTTTGATTGCAATTTCATCTGAAACGGAATTTTCATTTTAATTATTCTAATTTTCACTTAAAAAATTGAAAAATCATTGTTTAAAAATGTTTTAAACTTGAAGAAATCCTAAAACCTAAAATAAAATAGAGAGAACTGAAAAAAAAATTGAGAAAATGTTCAAAATACTGTATGGCAGAAAAATTTTGGCCAGAATTCTTTTTTTTTCGTAGCTACGTAGAACGTTTTATATGTCGTATAATTTTGTGTGCAAATAATAAAAATTCAAAAAAATATATTTGATTACGCAGCGTGTCTGACTCCTCATTTTTTCAGTTGACTTCAGTAGGCTTTTCAGTTGTCGAATCCGCTACGAAAGAGAGCAATGGAAGAGAGAGAGAGAGAAAGCGAGAGACTGAAAATTTCTGAAAATTTTTTTTGAAAATCTTGCAGCGCGTTGTTTCGCTGAGAAGAATGTCTTCTGAATTTGAAGACAATTACCACATATTTTCAATTCTAACGCACCAAACGATGCATTTATGTACAGTCTGCTGCAAAAGTACTGAAATTCGATTCGGGAAAGGATCGGAGCGCAAGATGGCGGCGGAAGAAGTCGAAGATTTGTCAAGAATGTGTTGAAGGTGAAGTCATCCGAAAATTCAAAGCGCTCCTTGCCGGTACCTATTCAATTTGGAAGCGCAATGCAATTCCCAATATCATCGTGAACTTGCTCGAGATTCTAGGGAATTCATCGCGTGAAAGTGTACCAGATTTCAGTGAAAGGATTGCTGATCTTGGGATGACAAGTGTTACTGTAGATCTGCCAGCTACAATGCATCGTAGCGGTCAGAAGAACATCTTCAGAAATACTTGTGATTGATATTGAGCATTGCTGAATTCAAGCTGCTCTTCTATCAGTATGATGGTGGTTTCTGCAGAGGTCCACTCCACGGCGAGACAACTTACCTGAAAGAAAATGACAAGAGACATCTGAAAACGGATAAATATTTTCCGTTTTCCTCTAATCATTCGTAAAGGCTTAATCTACAATCTTCTTATATCACTAAGGTGAAAAAAAAACATAGGGAAAGATTGAAAGAATCAAGGTGATGACCACACTTGAAACTTCACTATTTGGTTGAGGGTTGAACTACAAACTACATTTTTTGTTGAGGATTCATCGACAACTTTATGATGTAGAGGCTAAAACTACAAACTTCACTATTTGGTTGAGGGTTGAACTACAAACTACATTTTTTGTTGAGGATTCATCGGCAACTTTATGATGTAGAGGCTAAAACTACAAACTTTATTATTTGGTTGAGGGTTGAACTACAAACTATATTTTTTGTTGAAGATTCATCGAAAACTTTATGATGTAGAGGCTAAAACTACAAACTTCACTATTTGGTTGAGGGTTGAACTACAAACTATATTTTTTGTTGAGGATTCATCGACAACTTTATGATGTAGAGGCTAAAACTACAAACTTTACTATTTGGTTGAGGGTTGAACCACAAAATCTTTTCATTTCGTATTTTTTTTTGGGAATCGAAATAACATTAAAGTGAGAGAAAGAGAGCGACAGTTCCTTTTTCATTCGAGTACACAAACACCGAAAACAGCTAGCCCCTAGCCCTTCTACTCTAATCAAGGACGCCTTAATTCCGTTTCACGAAGATGGCAGAAACCGAAACGGAAAAATAATCATCCGAACCAGTTCCTCGTTGCTGCGAGATAGAGCGCTGGAGTGAGAGACGCCCCACAACTCTACAATGACCTTGACGCGGTTTCGGTCAAGAGGGGGGGGGGAGGGAAGGTAGTGAATTGGGCACTGATTTCCGTATAAAAGCCGGTCTCGTTGGCATTTGAAGAACAGCAATGCGGTTGTCTTTTTGGCTACTTTCCACTATTTTCAATTTGCATCATTTTCATTATTTTAGATGGAGGAGAAACAGGATTTCCTCCGAAAGGAGGCCGAAATCGGAGTTCTCCGGTCAGTCGCCCTCGGAGCTGTGGCCATCACCGCCTTCTCTCTGGGAACCACCATTCTCCTACTGCCGCTTCTTTTCAGTCATGCTCAGAATGTGCAATCGTCTTTAGATCACGAGCTCCAATTCTGTGTTCTGAGATCTCATGATTTGTGGGATGAGTTGAGAAAGGTGAGCACACACATCGAGAGTGCGCTGCTAGACGAATAAAGAGCTCTAGCTGTTTGGTCGCTGCTAGATTAGGCAACGATATATGCAGAAAAATATATTTTCAGGTCGAAGCGTTAACAGGAAAGCAATCTCGTGTCAAGAGACAATACGTGACTGCACCAGGCGGTGGAGGTGGATACACGGGCGGTGGTGGATACGGAGGCGGCAACCGCGGAGGATATGTAGGCGGCAACGGCGGAGTTTACGGAGGCGGCAACCGCCGTGGACCTTATATTTCCACCGATCCTGTGCCTCAGACAATTACTTATCAGCCAGCGAGCCAGTCCGTTTGCATTTTCGGACCGCCAGGACCACCAGGATTCCCCGGAGCTGATGGACAACCAGGAAGAGACGGTGCGCCAGGAGCTCCAGGAAGCCATGGAAATGACGGTTCTTCTCGGCCATATAACCCAGCGGGAAGTGGCTGTCAAACGTGCGCACCAGCTGCACAAGGACCACCAGGACCACCGGGACCATCAGGACGACCTGGACTTCCAGGAGCACCAGGCCAAGGCGGTGGCACTTCCAGCGTTGGACCACCAGGACCACCAGGACCATCTGGGCCACCAGGTCAAGACGGACAGCCAGGAAACGCAGGAGCTCCAGGAGCACCCGGAAAAGTTGTGCCAGGAGGAGCAGAGCTAACCGGTCCACCAGGACCTCCAGGACCACCAGGATTCCCCGGACCTGACGGAGGAGCAGGTTACGGTGGCGGCGGTCTTCCAGGCCCGCAAGGTCCACCGGGAGATGATGGAGCTCCAGGACAACCAGGAGCCGCTGGAGCACCAGGAAGACCCGGAGATGCCGGAGGATCTGGACAGCGTGGATCCTGTGATCACTGCCCACCACCAAGAGTCGCTCCTGGATATTAAAAAGTCGATTAAAGCAAATAATCATCTGAAAATAAACATTTTGAGCATCCATTCATTTTTTCAAATATTTCTTGCTGTTTTCAGACAAAATTTCTAGACAATTGCTGCACAAATTGCGCTCAAATGAAGCGATATTACGAGCATTTAGACGCTTCAACACAAGAGCCATTGAGAGCTCTTGAGAATCCTTGATCACAAGCACACCCACTCCAGCACGTTTTGCAGCTCGGGTTCACAGTTTGACCACACACATCTTCACAGTTGTGACACTTTGACCACGATTCATTGGCTCCGCATTTGGTGGCTGGAAACTGGCTGGCTGTAACGCTTTTCAGAACGATAGAGCTTACCTTGATAACACTGTCTTGCATGAATGCATTTCCCACTTACTGGATCCCTCTTGTAAGGCGGTCGACACAGGCACCCCGGCTTACAATTGGCGAGCTCATTTGAATTGATGCTCAGGTGAGATGAGCAAGCCTAAAATCAAGTCAGAATGAAGCAGGTCAGCTGTGGTGTCTGCGGATACCGAACCGGATTCAAAACTCCAGAGCATGTGTTCTCACACGCCGCCTTCTTGCAAGGCGTGTACACTTCAGCTCCACTGCAAGTGACATCTGAAATTCGCTGAAATTCCCAAGTTTTCCGCACAAAATCGCCGTACCTCCTGTAGTGACGCTCGGACACTTTGACATCTTCTCACAGACTCCGTTGAGTCTCACATATCCATGTATACAAGAGCATCCAGATGTGCATGTCGTTGAGTTCATACAAAGTGGAGCTGGCAACGCGCAAGTGCTCTCACAGCCGGCTCTGCACGCCGAGAACTCTTCGTTAATACCAATGCACCGAGGTGATTCTATGGAAGAAGGATAGCTGATTGTGAGGATCTGATCAGGTGTATACTTACTTTTCACATCAATACATTTGGCAGGCTGTCCTATTTCTTGATAGCAAACTTCACCTGGCGAGCACTGAACGTCCAGACACTCTCCGGGAGTGCCATCTGAAAATCTGAGATCGAGGGCTTCAAAGGATCCATCGACTCACCCAATTTAGTAAAACAAGTGTATGTATTGCTGAGAATGTTATCGAAACACTTCATTCCAGTCTGGCAGGGATCATCACTACAGTAACGGCGCATCGGAAGTCGTCTGATACAGATTTGTGTCGAATTCAATAGTACAGCACACACTTGATCTGATGCGCAGGTGGCAGTGCCGCAAGTAGCCCCTCCGACGGTTTTCGTCGTAGAGCCGGCTGGTGGAGTTACTGTAGCCATCGACATGTTTCCCACGGTTGGTAGAGTCACAGTAGCTGTTAGATTCAGTGTTGGCACTGTGCCAAATGTTGGAATCGTGAAATTTCCGATTGGAGGGACCGTTGGAATTCCAGGTAGAGACAGATTCAGAGTTGGCACTGTGCCAAACGTTGGAATCGTGAAATTTCCGATTGGAGGGACCGTTGGAATTCCAGGAAGAGACAGATTCAGTGTTGGCACTGTGCCAAATGTTGGAATCGTGAAATTTCCGATTGGAGGGACCGTTGGAATTCCAGGAAGAGACAGATTCAGTGTTGGCACTGTGCCAAATGTTGGAATCGTGAAATTTCCGATTGGAGGGACCGTTGGAATTCCAGGAAGAGACAGATTCAGTGTTGGCACTGTGCCAAATGTTGGAATCGTGAAATTTCCGATTGGAGGGACCGTTGGAATTCCAGGAAGAGACAGATTCAGTGTTGGCACTGTGCCAAATGTTGGAATCGTGAAATTTCCGATTGGAGGGACCGTTGGAATTCCAGGAAGAGACAGATTCAGTGTTGGCACTGTGCCAAATGTTGGAATCGTGAAATTTCCGATTGGAGGGACCGTTGGAATTCCAGGAAGAGACAGATTCAGTGTTGGCACTGTGCCAAATGTTGGAATCGTGAAATTTCCGATTGGAGGGACCGTTGGAATTCCAGGAAGAGATAGATTCAGTGTTGGCACTGTGCCAAATGTTGGAATCGTGAAATTTCCGATTGGAGGGACCGTTGGAATTCCAGGAAGAGACAGATTCAGTGTTGGCACTGTGCCAAATGTTGGAATCGTGAAATTTCCGATTGGAGGGACCGTTGGAATTCCAGGTAGAGACAGATTCAGTGTTGGCACGGTGATCATTTTAGGAGCAGCGGTGATGGAAGCTTGTATTGGGATAATGGGATCTGAAAAAGAGAGAATGTGTTAATCGTTTACGCATTTGGTACACTTTTGGTTTACTTTTGGTACGCTTTTGGTTCACTTTTGGTTTACTTTTGATTCACTTTTGATCCACTTTTGGTTCATCTTTGGCTCATTTTTGGTTCACTTTTGGTTCACTTTTGGTTCACTTTTGGTTCACTTTCGGTACACTTTTGGTACACTTTTGGTTCACCTTTGATTCACTTTTGGTTCCCCTTTGGCTCACCTTTGGTTCACTTTTGGTACAAATTCGTAGCACTTTTTGTTCACTTTTGATTCACTTTTGGTTCACCTTTGGCCCACCTTTGGTTCATTTTTGGTACACTTTTGGTACACTTTTGATTGCTCTGCTACGGATCTGCGACCTGGGCCGCCGATAACAAGACTACTTCTATGATTCTTACAAGAACTCAACGAGCCCTAGAGAACAACGAGAGCAGAATCTAAGAAGTCACCGATCTACGGCAAAAATCCGGCATCCGAGACGCTGTGGAGTACACAAATACTGCGAAGTACCGATGGGCAGCGCCACGTCGTACATAAAGGTATCATGCTCTTCTTCTTGCCGGTGTGCTCATTTTATAGGGTGGGTGATAAATAGTGTTACGCAGTTTTGCGTGGATTCTGGCGCATGAACACAAGTCGCTACCGTATCAATTTTATATTTTTTATAGATTATTACATATTTATTTAATTATTTATTTATTAGTTTATTACTTTCTAACGTGTAACACTATTTATCACCCACCCTTCTGGCCATAAAGGTATGATTTTCTTAAGCGGTTATTCAAATATCAGAATTTTAAAATTTTCACAAAAAAGAGCACTCACCGATTCCATTGTTACAACGCACTAGAAATTCTGGAAAAAATAAAAAATACAGTAAGACTAGGGTTCTGAACATGTTTTTGTCAGATTCTGTCTGTTCCAAAATGGCTGAAATCCAACCAAAACTGAATCAAGTCTGGTCGTTTTATAATATATAACTCCCCGTTTTAAGCCCCGTTGAAATGGTAGAGAAGGCAGAAACGAGAGTAAAACCCTCAAAATCATAAAAACAAGAAGAGGTTAAAACAGACCGGATTTGGGGGATTCTTTCGTCATAGAAACCATGAGTCGGTCGTGGGAATTTTCAGAATTTTCAATATTTTAACAATTTTCAGAATTTTCAGATTTTTCAGAATTTTAACAATTTTCACAATTTTCAGATTTTTCAGAATGTTCAATATTTTAACAATTTTCAAAAATTTTAGAATTTTCAGAATTTTCAATATTTTAACAATTTTAACAATTTTCACAAATTTCAAAATTTTCAAAATGTTCACAATTTTCAAAAATTTTAGAATTTTCAGAATTTTCAATATTTTAACAATTTTCAGAATTTTCAGATTTTTCAGATTTTTCACAATTTTCAGAATTTTCAGAATTTTCACAATTTTCAGAATTTTCAGAATTTTCAATATTTTAACAATTTTCACAATTTTCAGAATTTTCAGAATTTTAACAATTTTCACAATTTTCAGAATTTTCAGAATTTTCAATATTTTAACAATTTTCACAATTTTCAGAATTTTCAGAATTTTCAATATTTTAACAATTTTAACAATTTTCACAAATTTCAAAATTTTCAAAATGTTCACAATTTTCAAAAATTTTAGAATTTTCAGAATTTTCAATATTTTAACAATTTTCAGAATTTTCAGATTTTTCAGATTTTTCACAATTTTCAGAATTTTCAGAATTTTAACAATTTTCAGTATTTTCAGAATTTTCAATATTTTAACAATTTTAACAATTTTTCACAATTTTCAGAATTTTCAAAAATTTTAGAATTTTCAGAATTTTCAATATTTTAACAATTTTCAGAATTTTCAGAATTTTAACAATTTTCAGAATTTTCAGAATTTTCAATATTTTAACAATTTTAACAATTTTTCACAATTTTAACAATTTTCACAATTTTCAGATTTTTCAGATTTTTCATAATTTTCAGAATTTTCAGAATTTTCAGAATTTTCAATATTTTAACAATTTTCACAATTTTCACAATTTTCAAAATTTTCAGGTGAAAAGAACTCTTGTAGTTCACATTTCTTCACTCGGAGCCTTGCTAAAGCTATAAAAAACAGTCTGAAATTATCTGAAACTTAAAGGGATTTGTCACGAGGTCTTTAAGATGCTCTCACTCTGAAAATGAGGTCTCGTCTTTCTTCGTCTTTCGGCTCGTCTTACATTCGTCTAACGCAAGTCAGACGAATTCAAGACGGTCATATATCGTCTTTCTTGGAACCCTTAAGTATTTGTTCAAAGTTTCGTTTTCAAAGTCGTCTTTCCTCTTGTCGTTCGTCTCGTCTCGTCTTTCGGCTCGTCTTGCATTCGTCTTAGGCAAGTCGGACAAATTCAAGACGAAGACATAGACGAGTTTTGCTGAAATTCCGTTATTCGAGATTTTTCCACAAAAATTAGATATTTCAAAGCAATTTTTGAGAAGTCTTTCGTCTTTCGTCTTTCGGCTCGTCTTGAATTCGTCTTACGCAAGTCTGACGAATTCAAGACAAATTCAAGACGAAGACGAAGATGGTCTTATTTCGTCTTTCGTGGAAGCCTTAGCTGAAAATTTAGGAATTTTTCTCTCTTGGAGCATCTTTCCATAGATTTTCATTGTTATAGACTCTATTCGTTGTCTGAAAATAGAAATATCTTTAATTTTTGTAGCTGAAAACCCTATTTTTTTCTATGAACGAATGTTGTAGTGCTCTGGTCTCGAGACTTCTCGCAACGAGAAACACTCTGTTTCCCTTCCTTAAGTTCCAGCTATCCTCTTTGACTTCTCCTCTTTGACTCCTCTTCCATATGGGCGAAATTATCGTCTCATTTTCGTCTTCTATTCGTCTGACTTGAGTAAGACGAATGCAAGACGAGCCGAAAGACGAAGAGACGAACGACGAGAGGAAGGACGTATTTGAAAACGAAACTTTGAACAAATACTCAAAAGTTCCACGAAAGACGAAATATGACCGTCTTGAATTCGTCTGACTTGCGTACTACGACTGCGTACTATGCGTACTAGTACTACTAGTACGAAATTCGTAAGTCGCATACTACTGCGTACTATGCGACTTACGAATGCAAGACGAACTGAAAGACGAGTCGAAAGACGACTTTTTGTCTCCTAAATGAATATCAATTGAAATTTCAAAGTGTTTGCACATGATGCACCATATTTGACGCTAATTGAAAAATATTTTAAGGGCAATGAAAACGTGCTCCAGTGCTCAGACAGCCGCTGACTAATCGGCTGTTCTCAAAATGATTTGTGCGCTGCTTTATTTGTTTAGTTATTGGCTTGTTAAAACGCATGGTTCCTCTTTGAACTTTTAATTGTGTGACCAGTTGGTCGCTGCGAAGTCTCACGCTACCTCAGCGTGTGTTAGTCATCATTTTGTTGTTTCATGAACACTGACTAAACTTTGTTAAACACGTGCTTTATTTCTGGTGTCACGTATTGCTTTCCTCTGAAAATAGCTGGAGGATAACTATTTTCAGAATATAAATTTGTCTGAAATTTGTCCTCCTGGATAAAGCTTGAAAATAGAGCTTAGATTCTCCATTTTCTCTGCTCAAAATCCCTCAAAATTAATGAAATTTGAATTCGTGAACTCGTATTCCACGAAAGACGATTCGTTCGTCTTTCAGTTTGTCTTGCGTTCGTCTTACCTATCTCTGTGTCAAAGACAAGACAAGACGATCTGATTTCGTCTTTCGTGGAAGCCTTACTTGCGGAAAACGGGAGAATCTGAATCTCTACGTTTTTTCACAAAAAATAGATTTCAAAGCAATTTTTGTGAGGTTTCCACGAAAGACAGAAAGTCGTCTTTCGGCTCGTCTTGCATTTGTCTTGCGCAATAAATGCAAGTATAAACCCCGGGAAAAGTGCATTTTTGTAGTAGAATTGCTCTAGCAGCGCATTCTAGTTAACAGCAGAACTAGCAGCGCATTTTTGCAAAAAATTGAAAAAAAAACAGAAGTTTCAACGCAAAAATCTGGAAGGAACTTAAAATTTAAGAAAATATCTTCGTCGTGGAAACTCCATGGTGAGCTTACAACGTTTCCTAGTAAGAAGTTGGTAGCTGTTTAGCAGCCCACAAAATGCAACTCCTTCGTCTCGTTTTCGTTCGTCTTTCAGTTCGTCTTGCATTCGTCTTATGTGTACCAACACAATGTCTATCTCTGCGCAAGACGAATTCTAGACGAAGATGCGCAATTTTGCAGTGAAAATGTTCTGGCAGCGCATTCTAGTTAACAGCAGAACTCGCAGCGCATTTTTGCAAAAAATTAAAAAAAAAGTTTTTTTTCTGAAAATGATGCAATTTCCTTGTACGCAATTTGTCGTCACCGTGTACAACATGTACAGTAAAGTTTTCAGATCGTTCCCTCAAATTTCAGCAAAGACTTTCAAAAAACCATAATATTATACCTTTTTGGCCAGTAGTTAGCTGATGCTACAATGATCTAAAACACTGTCTTCGTTCGTCTTTCAGTTCGTCTTGCATTCGTCTTACGCAAATCAGACGAATTTTAGACGAAGACGAATACGAGACAAGACGATACTCTCAAAAAACCATAATATTATACCTTTCTGGCCAGTACTGTGATGCTGATGCTAGAATGACCTTTCGTCTCGTCTTCGTTCGTCTTTCACGTTTTACGCAAGTCAGACGAATTCTAGACGACGACGAAGACGAAACAAGACGATCTAATTTCGTCTTCCATGGAAGCCCTATCTGAATGTCAACCTTCTTCAATCTTGAAAATCAAAAGTGCTGGATTTTGAAATTTCGATAGTAGCGCTTCTCGCAATTTCCCCACACATTTGTCACGTCTTTCTCCCGCATATCTCGTCTACTCCCCATTACACTTTGGTCGCTGCCTGACCTCTAATAACCAAAGATTGTTCGGCTAATTCTCTGCCCTCAATATCATGATTTCAGTTTGATTCTTCGATCTGCGAATTCGCATTCACTGAACAGAACAATGCACCAACAGCCCCCCCCCCCTGTCCAAGGTCGATTAATACAAAAAATCGTCAAAGAAGATGACGTGGCGGAAACCGGGTATAAAACAAAGAGTTTTGGTACTTCTCTTTTTCATTTTAAAGAATCTATGCGTCTTTATTTTCGTCCGTACCAATTCGTTTTTTTTTGTGTTTTCAAAGTCGTCTTTCCTCTCGTCATTCGTTTCGTCTTTCGGCTCGTCTTGCATTCGTCTTACGCAAATCTGACGAATTCGAGACGAAGATTTCGAAGATTTTGCCTTTTTTTAACGTCATTTCTAGCATTATTACACTTTAAATTAAATATATTCCTTGAAGTCAGCTTCAAAACTTCTGAAATCTCTGAAAAATCTGAAATTTCGGAAAAATCTGAAATTTGTAAAAAATTTGAAATTTCGGAAAATTCTAAAATTTCTGAAATTTGTGAAAAATCTAAAATTTCGGAAATTTCTGTAAATTGTGAAAAATCTGAAACTTTTGAAAATTCTAAAATTTCTGAAATTTCTGAAATTTCTGAAATTTCTGAAATTTCTGTAAATTTTGAAAAATCTGAAACTTTTGAAAATTCTAAAATTTCTGAAATTTCTGAAATTTGTGAAAAATCTGAAATTTGTAAAAAATTTGAAATTTCTGAAATTTCGGAAAATTCTGAAAATTCTAAAATTTCTGAAATTTCTGAAATTTGTGAAAAATTTGAAATTTCCGAAATTTGTGAAATTCGGAAAATTCTGAAAATTTTAAAATTTCTGAAATTTGTGAAAAATTTGAAATTTCCGAAAATTGTGAAATTTCGGAAAAATCTAAAATTTCTGAAAATTCTGAAATTTGTGAAAAATCTGAAATTTGTGAAAAATCTGAAATTTCCTAAAATTCTGAAATTTGTGATCAATCTGAAATTTCTGAATATTCTGAAAAATCTCAAAAATCTGAAAATTTCGAAAATTCTGAAAATTGTGAAAAATCTGAAATTTCCGAAAATTCTGAAAATTTTGAAAATTTTGAAATTTCCTAAAATTCTGAAATTTGTGATCAATCTGAAATTTCTGAAAATTCAGAAAATTCAGAAAATTCAAAAAGTTCTTAAAAATCTGAAATTTCTGGAATTTCCCATTGAGTTTTCCCTCCATTCTAACGTCACTGCTTCCTTTGCTCTATTGTTGCTCTATTGATGTCAGAATACAGTCAGCGCGCTTTGTTTACAGTCGTTTTTCATTTTCGTCCGCAAACCTCGAACAATGTTTGATCTTTTGACTTTTGACGATTATATTGTTTGTTTTTTTTTTTGCACCGTATCCCATATATTTTGATTGCGAAACAATTGAGTATAAAGGAAATGTGAAAATTGTGCGATTTTGCGGTTTTTCAGAATTGACCACCTGAAAATTGCGCTGAAATTCTGTTATTCATGATTTTTCCACAGAAAAAATTAGATATTTCACAGCAATTTTTCGTTCGTTTTTCAGTTCGTCTTGCATTCGTCTTACGCAAATCTGACGAATTCAAGACGAAGACGAATACGAGACAAGACGGTCATATTTCGTCTTTCGTGGAACTCTTAAGTATTTGTTCAAAGTTTCGTTTTCAAATTCGTCTTTCCTCTCGTCGTTCGTCCCCTCGTCTTTCGTTCGTCTTTCAGTTCGTCTTGCATTCGTCTTACCCCGGTCAGACAAATTCTAGACGGTCATATTTCGTCTTTCGTGGAACCCTTAAGTATTTTGTTCAAAGTTTCGTTTTCCGATTTCGATTTTCCTCTCGTCGTTCGTCTCGTCTCGTCTTCCGGCTCGTCTTGTAAAGCGGACGAATTCAAGACGAAGACGAAGACAAATCAAAACGGTCTTATTTCGTCTTTTGTCATGTATTCTATATTTTTCAAATTTTTTCCAGATTTTTGAAATTTATCTGAAAATTTTTTGAGAATTTTGGGTTTTTCTTCAATATTAATAAACTTTAATATAAATTGCATTTCCGTCATTTTTCTTTTCAAAAACTTTGACGAAAATATCAATATTGTTCAGATTTGTAACAAGAATGCAGTTGGTACTGCTTCTTAGCACTTTGCTCATCGGAGCCAGCACAATTGCGGCTGCTAGTGGTACGTTGGATATGCTGCTCACTTCAAGAATTTTCATTAATTTTCTGAAAATCTGAACTGAAAAATCTGAAAATTCTGAAATTTTCGAAAATTCAGAAAAATCTGAAATTTCTGAAATTTCGTCAGAAATGCTCACTTTTTTTCATTAATTTTCTGGAAATCTAAATTTTCAGACCCCCTCTTTTCCTGTGGTCAAAATGAGGAATTCAACACTTGCTATAGCCCATGCTTCGATAAAAAGTGTCCAGAAAAGGATGCTCCGGCCATCAGCTGCCTAATGGTGTGCCGACTTGGATGCTCATGCAAAGCTGGATACATGAGAAACGGGACGGGACACTGCATCAAGGAGGCCGAGTGCCCACCAATTGGTTAGTTGGAATCTGGGATTCTGTGGGTCTGCTTCTCGTTAAAGCATTCACTGAAAATCAGATGAGGATTCTGAAATAGTTTTATAAGACACTACACTTTACTGAAAATAAAACAAAAGTTTTGCTCACTGGCCATAAAGGTATCACAATTTTTGACTGCAAAATTGCGCTGCTAGTGCTTCAGTTAACTAGAATGCGGGCGCTGCCAGAAAAATTTCACTGCACAATGCGCTGCCAGAGCAATGTCACTGCAAAATGCTCTGCCAGAGCAATTTCACTGCAAAATGCGCTGCCAGAACAATTTCACTGCAAAAATGCGCTGCCTGAGAAATTTTACTGCAAAAATGCGCTGCTAGTGCTCCTATTAACTAGAATGCACTGTCAGAACAATGTCACTGCAAAAATGCGCTGCCAGAACAATTTCACTGCAAAAATGCACTGCTAGTGCTCCTGTTAACTAGAATGCGCTGCCAGAACAATGTCACTGCAAAAATGCGCTGCCAGAACAATTTCACTGCAAAAATGCGCTGTCTGAGAAATTTCACTGAAAAATTGCGCTGCTAGTGCTCCTGTTAACTAGAATGCGCTGCCAGAACAATGTCACTGCAAAAATGCGCTGCCAGAACAATTTCACTGCAAAAATGGTCTGCCAGAACAATTTCACTGCAAAAATGCGCTGTCTGAGAAATTTCACTGCAAAATTGCGCTGCTAGTGCTTCAGTTAACTAGAATGTGGGCGCTGCCAGAACAATTTCACTGCAAAAATGCGGTGCCAAAACAATGTCACTGCAAAATGCGCTGCCGAGCAATTTCACTGCAAAATGCGGTGTCAGAACATTTTCACAGCAAAAAAGCACATCTTCGTCTAGAATTCGTCTTGCGCAGAGATAGACATTGTGTTGGTACACATAAGACGAATGCAAGACGAACTGCAAGACGAACTGCAAGACGAACGAAGACGAGACGAAAGAGATACATTTTGTGGGCTGCTAAGCAGCTACCAACTTCTTACTAGGAAACTAAGCTCACCATGGAGTTTCCATCGATAGATGTAGCTGCTTGTTACTATCGCTTGGGGGGGGGGGTAACGGAGCTGCTAAGCAGCTACCATAATATTAATACCTTTATGGCCGGTACTTCACTTGCAACATGAATCTGAAATGCTCACCAAAAGGAAGGTCACAAATTTTTTTCAAATGTCAGTTTCCGAACTTTACTGCGGTAAAGCAATAGAAGAATTCCAGAGAATTCCAGAAAAGCTGAAAATTTCGTAAATTGCCTTCAGAATCCTCCCACTTAACCTGTGGTCCAAATGAAGAAGCGAACGAGTGCTTCAATCCTTGCACAGAGAGAAAGTGCCCATCGAAGTTTGCTCCATTGGTCAATTGCTTAATGGCGTGCCAAAACGGGTGCTCGTGCAAAGCTGGACACATGAGAAATATGAAGGGACAGTGCGTCAAAAAGGCTGATTGCCCAGCTATTGGTAAGTAGTTGGTCCATTATTGTTAGCAATTTGCTTGTTATTAACAGATAAAAATTTTGAAAATTATAGAGAAATCGAACAAGATTAATTCTTTGAAAAATTCACTAAAATTCACAAAAAAACAGTTCAAAAACACGATTTTAAGCCGCCGCCAAAAGCATTGTTCGGTAGAGCGCATTTGCATTATTTTTTCGATTCGATATGATATGATCAACACGGCTGTTAAAAAATTCAAAATTCTGGATTCTGACTCTTGTAGACATCATTTCTTGTGGTTCTCAGTAGTGGAACATTGGAGCATTGTACTACAGTTTAACACGGAGCATCGTAAGGTCTCATTGACTGAAAAACTTTCTTAAAGTAGCGGAACATCGGAGCATTGTACTGACAGAAATTGCTTCCTCTAAAAATACAGTTTAACACGGAGCTTCGTAAGGTCTCATTGACTGCTCTTAAGACTGTAAGATGCCCCAATATTTCAGTTATTGAAAATGAGAGAATTCTTGTTACATATTGTCAATTTTTAACATTCTTAACGTAGCGGAACATCGAAGCATTGTACAGGCAGGAATTGCTTCCTTACAGTACACTAAGGTTCTAAAAATACAGTTTAACACGGAGCATCGTAAGGTCTCATTGACTGAGGAACTTTCTTAAAGTAGCGGAACATCGGAGCATTGTACAGATTTTTAGTTTTCTATTTTTTTCATAAAATCTCCAATGAAATTTGTGATTTCTAGAAATTCTTATAATTTTCCAGAAGACAACGTCGAGAATCCATGCAATGTGGTTGACTGTCGGCCAGGAACATCCTGCGTAGTGCGAAACAATAAAGCCGTTTGTACTGCCGGTAAAAAATGAGATTTTGTGTTTATTTCCCGAATTTTGTGCTGTAAAAATGCATGATTCTGAAATAAAACTTTTTTTTTTTGATTTTTGGGGATTCTCGGTTTACAGTCTTTTTTTTCAGTTTTTTCAGTGATTTTCAGTCCTTATAGTTTCAGTAAAACCCACAAAACGCTCTCCTGAAGATGCTCCACCCCCTGGAATTACATGTGCCAATGTGCGGTGTGGGACTAAAGGGGGTTGCGGAATGGTTGAGCCTATGGGGTGCCGAAATTGCAAACGCAAGATGAACTGTCTAGATGTCAATAGTTAGTTTTGATAAAATCAATCCATGGGATACTGTACTTGACCAGTACTTCAGATTGCGTCGCTGCTAACTGCTCATCCAATGAAGAGTGCGTCCTAGTTGAGGTTCAATGCCTCGTGGCGCCATGGTGAGCTACAAATTGGATTTTCAAGCTTTATGTACATAACATAATGAATTTCAGTCATCCAATTGCCGAGTGCCGTCCGAAAGCGCCAAAAGTCCCCAGACCACTTGTTCAGATTCGTGAGCCACGACAAAGTGCTCCATCGTGTATGACAGCTCGATGTGCAACACCTGCGGGATGTGCAATGATTAAGCCGATGAGTTGTGGAAATTCACAGGACTGCCAGCTAATTCCAGCTTGTATTCATCACAATGGTAAATGACCTGGAGAAAAGAGGCCTTATGGCTTCCACGAAAGACGAAATCAGACCGTCTCGTCTCGTCTTCTTCATCGTCTTGAATTCGTCTGACTTTCGTAAAACGAATGCAAGACGAGCTGAAAGACGAACGAAGACGAGACGAACGGTCATTCTAGCAGTGTTTTAGCGCATTCTAGCATAAGCTACAATTTCACTGCAAAAATGCGCTGCCAGAACAATTTCACTGCAAAAATGCGCTGCCAGAACAATTTCACTGCAAAAATGCGCTGCCAAAACAACTTCACTGCAAAAATGCGCTGCCAGAACAATTTCACTGCAAAAATGCGCTGCCAGAACAATTTCACTGCAAAAATGCGCTGCCAGAACAATTTCACTGCAAAAATGCGCTGCCAGAACAATTTCACTGCAAAAATGCGCTGCCAGAACAATTTCACTGCAAAAATGCGCTGCCAGAACAATTTCACTGCAAAAATGCGCTGCCAGAGCCATTTCACTGCAAAAGTGCGCTGCCAGAACAATTTCACTGCAAAAATGCGCTGCCAAAACAACTTCACTGCAAAAATGCGCTTCCAGAACAATTTCACTGCAAAAGTGCGCTGCCAGAACAATTTCACTGCAAAAATGCGCTGCCAGAGCCATTTCACTGCAAAAATGCGCTGCCAAAACAACTTCACTGCAAAAATGCGCTGCCAGAACAATTTCACTGCAAAAATGCGCTGCCAAAACAACTTCACTGCAAAAATGCGCTTCCAGAACAATTTCACTGCAAAAATGCGCTGCCAGAACAATTTCACTGCAAAAATGCGCTGCCAAAATAACTTCACTGCAAAAATGCGGTGCCAGAGCAATTTCACTGCAAAAGTGCGCTGCCAGAACAATTTCACTGCAAAAATGCGCTGCCAGAGCCATTTCACTGCAAAAATGCGCTGCCAGAGCCATTCCACTGCAAAAATGCGCTGCCAGAACAATTTCACTGCAAAAATGCGCTGCCAAAACAAATTCACTACAAAAATGCGCTGCCAGAACAATTTCACTGCAAAAATGCGCTGCCAGAACAATTTCACTGCAAAAATTTGCTGCCAGAACAATTTCACTGCAAAAATGCGCTGCCAGAACAATTTCACTGCAAAAATGCGCTGCCAAAACAACTTCACTGCAAAAATGCGGTGCCAGAGCAATTTCACTGCAAAAGTGCGCTGCCAGAACAATTTCACTGCAAAAATGCGCTGCCAGAACAGAAGAAGGTATATTGAGCCAAAACCTTGAAATAGAGTCAAAAATCAAATGAAATCCGCCGTCGACACTGTACTTTTCAACATTTTCAGCATGCTCCACCAGACTGTGCGCAAATGGTCATTACTGTGTGCTCCACGAGGTGAATTGCGTCAAAGCCCCGTGCGACCCGATTGCGAAATGTGAACCAATTCCTCCGCAACCAGGAGACGTCAATTGCCCGAAAAATGAGATTCATGTGGAATGCAAATCGCCGTGCTCTGATGTCGAATGTAATAAAGAGCCGGTAAGTACCTGGAGTTGGATTTTGGGAACTCGGAATCCGGAAAACGGAAAACGGAAAAAAAATTTCACGGAATCCGGAATCCGGAATACGGAATGAAAAAAACGGCGGAATCCGGAATGCGGAATCCGGAATCCGGAAAACGGAAAAAAAATTTTCTCACTGAATCCGGAATCCGGAAAACGGAATGAAAAAAACGGCGGAATCCGGAATCCGGAATTCCGCCCTTCTCTGGTAAATACCATGCAAAAAGTACAGTAATCCGATAATTCTCAAGTTGATTTCCCAATTTCAATGCATTTTTAAGCATCTGAATTTTCAGAAAATGTGTCTGTCAGCAGTCTGTCTTGGTGGTGGATGCGTGTGCCAAGAAGGATTTTTCAGAAACAAATCTGGAAATTGTGTAACTCAAAATGAATGTGATTCACACTAACTCTTTCAGAATGTTTTCCACAAATTTTCATTTTTGGAGACTTTCATTTCTCCGATTTTTCTGTAATAAATGGCACAATTTCTCATTATTTCATCTTTGAAACTGTCGTTTAGTTGGTTTTTTTTATCGGGATGCTTAGTTATAATCCAACATTTTCAGATGCGCTTGCGGGTAACGGCGCTGCTAAACAGCTACCAACTGGTAATAGGCAATAGTATAAAAATTTAGTGTCAGAGAACTTAAAAAAGTAGAAAAGTCTGAAAATGAGCCTATTCTTTCTCGCTAGCCAAAGCGATTACAAAGAGTTTAAGCATGAGCGCTTACTAGAGAAGGGAGCTGTTAGTCTCAAGAAAAAAATACTGCGTAGCTGCTTGTTTCTATCGTTTGCGGGCAACGGCGCTGCTAAACAGCTACCAACTGGAAATAGTATAAAAATTTCGTGTCAGAGAACTATAAAAAAGTTAGAATATTCTGAAAATGAGCTTATTCTTTCACGCTAGTCAAAGCGATTTTCCAAAGAGTTTAAGCATGAGCGCTTACTAGAGAAGGGAGCTGTTAGTCTCCTTAAAAAAATACTGTGTAGCTGCTTGTTTCTATCGCTTGCGGTTAACGGAGCTGATACGCAGCTACCAACTTCTTACTAGGAAACGTTGTAGCACTGACCACTGATTGTTTTTTTTTAGAATTTGCTGAACGCTTCAGCGAACCGAGTTATTTTGATCTGAAATTCCAGCACTGACCACTATGGTTAACCATAGAAAACCCCGCGATCTCTCTCTTTATGTAGTTTCGAAAAAAAACTGAAAATTCATTGTTCTAACTGAAAGAATGGGTCAAGGAAGACTCGGGCTGCCATACCCAAGAGCATCACAGAAACATTCATTTATCGCGGTCATTCAGTGGTCAAATTTTTATTCATGAAGGATAGTAAAAAGTTGGTAGGTGTTTAGCAGCCCCGTTACCCCCCGCAAGCGATAGAAACAAGCAGCTACGCAGTATTTTTTTTTTGAGACTAGCAGCTCCCTTCCCTAGTAAGTGTTCATGCTTAAACTCTTGGGAAAATCGCTTTGACTAGCGGAAAGAATAGACGAAATTGGATTGTGTACTTTCTGGGAGATGTTGGTCTCCTCAAAAGACCAACTGTGTAGCTGCTTGTTTCTATTTCTTGCGGGGGGTAACGGAGCTGCTAAACAGCTACCAACGTCTTACTATAAAATAAGGCAATAGAACCGGGAGTTTTCCAGAATTAAAAAATTTATTGGTTTAGCATATTTTCTAATTTTTAAAGTTCTCTGACACGAAATTTTTATACTATTTCCATTTGGTAGCTGTTTAGCAGCCCCGTTACCCAACAAGCAGCTACACAGTATTGTGCGGGGTTTGGTTTCTGCTTGGTTCAAATATTTTTTAATTTTATTTTTTCGCTTTTTTTCAAATCTTAAAATTCCATTATTTATTTATTTTTATTTTTTAAATATTTAAATTTGAATTCGAAAATTAGAGAACACAGACACTCTGGCTCACTAAGTTTCGAATTTCAGAAATGTGCAATATTCATATTTTTTAAATACCGTAATGAGTGATGCAGTTTTGTAAAAAAAACCAGATGGTCTGTAACCTCTGATCTGTAACCATCCACTTTCAAATTTGTCGGAAATGACTCATTTCTTTACGCTTACCACGTGGACTTGGCAGAGACCGATCGTTGTGCAGAAATAGGCGGGCTATTGTGATTTCCGCGCTCTTTTCTCTGACTCTCACCTACTCTCAATGACTATTCGATCATCTATCTGGTAACCCTTCATTTTTCGCTGATTTTTCGATCTCTTTCACCGTTTCTTTTTAGCTTTGATTAAGTCTTCCTCGTCTTCTTTTTCGTCTTGAATTCGTCTGCCTTGCGTAAGACGAATGCAAGACGAACGACTTTTTGTCTTCGTCTTTTGTGAAAGCCTTATGGAAGATAATGAATATTATGAAGCTTTTTCAAATTTCTTTATCGGTTTGTCCGGATTTCCTCTCTAGTTTTTAGCACTGCACCTCCCCCCCCCCAATCTGGAAGTCTGTGCTTCTGTCCTCAAGTCTTGATTTCTTCTTTAAAAATCGAAACTTCCAGGGCATTTCTGTTTGTCTAGATGTCCATCATCTTCAGAGTATTGCATGAAATTTTTCTGGAAAAATTTGGATAATTTCCAGTTTTTCACTATTTTGAAATAGAAAACACAACAACCAAACCAGCAAATGATTCATTTTCAGTCACAAAATGACGAAAAAGGGCTAAAAATGGATTGGGATTAGGCCTTCTTTTAATCCCCCCCCCTCCCCTCCATTCGACGGTTTTAATGTATAATATGGCACGTTTCACGATTTTTCATTTGGTTTTCAAAATCGATGATATTCTCTTTTTTTTTAGTTTTTGGCTATAAGAGTTCCATCTATAATTCGTGTGAATTTGTTTAAAAGTTCAGTGGAAATGGCTGAAAATTGAAGAAGAAATGAAATGAATTCAGTATTTTCTCAATTTCCATCCATTTTCACGAAATTTTCAGCGGACTCATAGTTTTATGACATTTTCAGAGTCTCAATGTCAGCATTTGTAATTTCCCTCTTGTGAAAGTGCGCTGCTAGTGCAACTGTTAACTAGAATGCGGGCGCTGCCAGAGCAATTTCACTGCAAAATGCGCTGCCAGAACAATCTCACATCAAAAATGCGCTGCCAGAACAATGTTACTGCAAAAATTCGCTGCTAGAACAATTTCACTACAAAAATGCGCTGCTAGTGCTCCAGTTGACTAGAATGTGGGCGCTGCCAGAACAATTTCACTGCAAAAGTGCGCTGCTAGTGCTCCAGTTAACTAGAATGTGGGCGCTGCCATGACAATTCCACTGCAAAAATGCGCTGCTAGTGCTCCAGTTAGCTAAAATGTGGGCGCTGCCAGAACAATTTCACTTCAAAAATGCGCTGCTAGTGCTCCAGTTAACTAGAATGTGGGCGCTGCCAGAACAATTCCATTTCACAAATGCGCTGCTAGTGCTCCAGTTAACTAGAATGTGGGCGCTGCCATGACAATTCCACTGCAAAAATGCGCTGCTAGTGCTCCAGTTAACTAACATGTGGGCGCTGCCAGAACAATTTCACTTCTAAAATGCGCTGCTAGTGCTCCAGTTAACTAAAATGTGGCCGCTGCCAGAACAATTTCACTTCGAAAGTGCGCTGCTAGTGCTCCAGTTAACTAGAATATGGGCGCTGCCAGAACAATTTCATTTCAAAAATGCGCTGCTAGTGCTCCAGTTAACTAGAATGTGGGCGCTGCCAGAACAATTTCACTTCAAAAATGCGCTGCTAGTGCTCCAGTTAACTAGAATGTGGGCGCTGCCGGAACAATTTCACTTCAAAAATGCGCTGCTAGTGCTCCAGAATTCGCTAGAGCTAGAAATTGGCTTAATAAATCAGAATTCGTCATTTTTTCTGGCCTCTCAACTGCTTTTTAAGATATTTGATTTTCATTGGGATTTCTTAAAATCAGTTTCTCTTTGTCTCGATCAAAACGAAACACCAAAAATCAAATTTTTTTTAATAATAAAAGCTCTCTTCTGTCCGTCTTTAATACATTTCAGATGCTCGATGATTTGTGATCATTTGATATTTCAAGTTTATTGTTTTTTTCATTTTTCAGACAATTTTCAGAGATATAAAAGAACGAAAAGAAGCGTGCTCTTTGTCTGAATCTGAAGAGGCTGGAAATTTTGATTTTCCCCTTTTTCTCATGATCTTCTTCTCTTGATCTCTCGACTTGCGATTCTACAAAAATTTGAATTTTTAGAAGCGTTCCACGCCTTCAAGACGAATGCAGTTGGCACTGATTTTCAGCGCGTTATTGATTGGAGTCCATGGGCAATTATCCGCCACTCGAGGTACGCCAAAATAGTCTTAAAATTTCAGATATTGTCTGAAAATATAGTGGGGAATGAAAGCAAGAGAAACAGTGCAAAAGAGTTTCAGAATTTTCAGATCAAGAATGCAAAGAGAATGAATCATTTCAGTCATGTGGGACAGCATGCGAGCCATCGTGTGAAAATCAGAATCCAGTGAGTAGAATGATCTCGCGCTCCAATGCAATCCTAATTTCAGTCATTTTGCACAATCCAGTGTGTCATCGGATGTCAGTGCGACAAGGGATTCTACAGAAATTCTGAAAACAAGTGTGTGAGCCAATCCGACTGCAACGCTGCTCCGTCGTCTTCTCCGATTCCCTTAATTCTCCCAGCACCCTGTAAGCTTTTTGATAGAGAATTTGGTGGAAACTAGCAATTTCCAGCTACCAACCTAACATGCGATACCAATGAAGAAGCGAACGAGTGCCACAATTCTTGCACAGAGAGAAAGTGCCCATCGAAGTTCGCTCCATTGGTCAATTGCTTAATGGCGTGCCAAAACGGATGCTCGTGCAAAACTGGACACATGAGAAATATGAAGGGACAATGTGTCAAAGAAGCTGATTGTCCATCAATAGGTTAGTGGTCCAGTCAACTAGAATGCGCTGCTAGTGGTCCTGTTACCTAGAATGCGCTGCTAGGGCTCCTGTTAACTGGAATGCGCTGCTAGAGCTCCTGTTAACTGGAATGCGCTGCTAGAGCTCCTGTTAACTAGAATGCGCTGCTAGTGATCCTGTTAACTAGAATGCGTTGCTAGTGGTCCTGTTACCTAGAATGCGTTGCTAGAGCAATTTCACTGCCAAAATGCGCTGCTAGTAGTCATGTCAACTATATTGCGCTGCTAGAGAAATTTCACTGGGAAAATGCACTGCTAGTGGTCCAATCAACTAGAATGCGCTGCTAGTGGTCCAATCAACTAGAATGCGCTGCTAGAGCAATTTCACTGCAAACATGCGCTGCTAGAGCTCCTGTTAACTAGAATGCGCTGCTAGTGGTCCTGTTACCTAGAATGCGTTGCTAGAGCAATTTCACTGCAAAAATGCGCTGCTAGTGGTCCTGTCAACTAGAATGCGCTGCTAGTGGTCCAATCAACTAGAATGCGCTGCCAGAGCAATTTCACTGCAAAAATGCGCTGCTAGTGGTCCTGTCAACTAGAATGCGCTGCTAGTGGTCCAATCAACTAGAATGCGCTGCTAGTGGTCCAATCAACTAGAATGCGCTGCCAGAGCAATTTCACTGCAAAAATGCGCTGCTAGTGGTCCTGTCAACTAGAATGCGCTGCTAGTGGTCCAATCAACTAGAATGCGCTGCCAGAGCAATTTCACTGCAAAAATGCGCTGCTAGTGGTCCTGTCAACTAGAATGCGCTGCTAGTGGTCCAATCAACTAGAATGCGCTGCCAGAGCAATTTCACTGCAAAAATGCGCTGCTAGTGGTCCTGTCAACTAGAATGCGCTGCTAGTGGTCCAATCAACTAGAATGCGCTGCCAGAGCAATTTCACTGCAAAAATGCGCTGCTAGTGGTCCTGTCAACTAGAATGCGCTGCTAGTGGTCCAATCAACTAGAATGCGCTGCCAGAGCAATTTCACTGCAAAAATGCGCTGCTAGTGGTCCTGTTAACTAGAATGCGCTGCTAGAGCAATTTCACAGCAAACATGCGCTGCTAGTGGTCCTGTCAACTAGAATGCGCTGCTAGTGATCCTGCCAACTAGATTGCGCTGCTAGTGATCCTGTCAACTAGAATGCGCTGCCAGAGCAATTTCACTGCAAAAATGCGCTGCTAGTGGTCCTGTCAACTAGAATGCGCTGCTAGTGGTCCAATCAACTAGAATGCGCTGCCAGAGCAATTTCACTGCAAAAATGCGCTGCTAGTGGTCCTGTCAACTAGAATGCGCTGCTAGTGGTCCAATCAACTAGAATGCGCTGCCAGAGCAATTTCACTGCAAAAATACGCTGCTAGTGGTCCTGTTAACTAGAATGCGCTGCTAGAGCAATTTCACTGCAAACATGCGCTGCTAGTGGTCCTGTCAACTAGAATGCGCTGCTAGTGGTCCTGTTACCTAGAATGCGCTGCTAGGGCTCCTGTTAACTGGAATGCGCTGCTAGAGCTCCTGTTAACTGGAATGCGCTGCTAGAGCTCCTGTTAACTAGAATGCGCTGCTAGTGATCCTGTTAACTAGAATGCGTTGCTAGTGGTCCTGTTACCTAGAATGCGTTGCTAGAGCAATTTCACTGCCAAAATGCGCTGCTAGTAGTCATGTCAACTATATTGCGCTGCTAGAGAAATTTCACTGGGAAAATGCACTGCTAGTGGTCCAATCAACTAGAATGCGCTGCTAGTGGTCCAATCAACTAGAATGCGCTGCTAGAGCAATTTCACTGCAAACATGCGCTGCTAGAGCTCCTGTTAACTAGAATGCGCTGCTAGTGGTCCTGTTACCTAGAATGCGTTGCTAGAGCAATTTCACTGCAAAAATGCGCTGCTAGTGGTCCTGTCAACTAGAATGCGCTGCTAGTGGTCCAATCAACTAGAATGCGCTGCCAGAGCAATTTCACTGCAAAAATGCGCTGCTAGTGGTCCTGTCAACTAGAATGCGCTGCTAGTGGTCCAATCAACTAGAATGCGCTGCTAGTGGTCCAATCAACTAGAATGCGCTGCCAGAGCAATTTCACTGCAAAAATGCGCTGCTAGTGGTCCTGTCAACTAGAATGCGCTGCTAGTGGTCCAATCAACTAGAATGCGCTGCCAGAGCAATTTCACTGCAAAAATGCGCTGCTAGTGGTCCTGTCAACTAGAATGCGCTGCTAGTGGTCCAATCAACTAGAATGCGCTGCCAGAGCAATTTCACTGCAAAAATGCGCTGCTAGTGGTCCTGTCAACTAGAATGCGCTGCTAGTGGTCCAATCAACTAGAATGCGCTGCCAGAGCAATTTCACTGCAAAAATGCGCTGCTAGTGGTCCTGTCAACTAGAATGCGCTGCTAGTGGTCCAATCAACTAGAATGCGCTGCCAGAGCAATTTCACTGCAAAAATGCGCTGCTAGTGGTCCTGTTAACTAGAATGCGCTGCTAGAGCAATTTCACTGCAAACATGCGCTGCTAGTGGTCCTGTCAACTAGAATGCGCTGCTAGTGATCCTGCCAACTAGATTGCGCTGCTAGTGATCCTGTCAACTAGAATGCGCTGCCAGAGCAATTTCACTGCAAAAATGCGCTGCTAGTGGTCCTGTCAACTAGAATGCGCTGCTAGTGGTCCAATCAACTAGAATGCGCTGCCAGAGCAATTTCACTGCAAAAATGCGCTGCTAGTGGTCCTGTCAACTAGAATGCGCTGCTAGTGGTCCAATCAACTAGAATGCGCTGCCAGAGCAATTTCACTGCAAAAATACGCTGCTAGTGGTCCTGTTAACTAGAATGCGCTGCTAGAGCAATTTCACTGCAAACATGCGCTGCTAGTGGTCCTGTCAACTAGAATGCGCTGCTAGTGATCCTGCCAACTAGATTGCGCTGCTAGTGATCCTGTCAACTAGAATGCGCTGCCAGAGCAATTTCACTGCAAAAATGCGCTGCTAGTGGTCCTGTTAACTAGACTGCGCTGCTAGAGCAATTTCACTGCAAACATGCGCTGCTAGTGGTCCTGTCAACTAGAATGCGCTGCTAGTGATCCTGCCAACTAGATTGCGCTGCTAGTGATCCTGTCAACTAGAATGCGCTGCTAGAGCAATTTAACAGCAAGCATGCGCTGCTAGTGCCCCTGTCAACTAAAATGCGCTGCTAGTGGTCCTGTTAACTAGAATGCGGTGCCAAAACAATGTTAACAGGAGCACTAGCAGCGCATTTTTGCAAAAAATGGAAAAAATTGTTTTTTCTGGGAATATTGTTAGCAATTTGCAATATTCACTAAAAACAGTTCAAAATACGATTTTAAGCCGCCACCAAAGACATTGTTCGGTAGAGCGCATTTGCATTATTTTTTTTCTGATTCGATATGATTCGATCAACACGGCAACAATCGAATTGATTCGGTTCTAATCGAATCAAATCGAATCGAGTCGATTCGAATCAAGTTGAATCGATTGAATCGATTCGAAAATTGTCGATCCAATTCGATTCAATCGATCAATTCCAAAATCGACACGACGGCACACTATGTATTAGAAAAGCATCGGAGAATACTAGAGTTCTCCAAATAATCTTAGGTTCACCCCAAAATTGAACGTAAGATTATGTGGAGTTCGACTGATTTCAGGCAACAGCACCGAGGATCAATGCAACTTGATTGATTGTCAATCAGGTACCAAATGCATGGTTCTAGATGATGTTCCAACTTGTATTCCAGGTGAAGATTTCAGAATATTTGTGATTTTTATTGATTTTTTTTCTGTTTTTGGTTGTCTTGGCACCTCTTCTTCTCTCGGCTTCTTTTCCAGATTTTTCACTAATTTCCTCTATCGTTATGTTTCATTTTATCGTGTATTTCATAAGCATTTAGTAAGAAACACTACTCCGTCTGCGGAAGATCCTCCACAACGAATCACGTGTGCAAACGTCCGGTGCGGAACCAAAGGAGGCTGCGGAATGGTCGAGCCTCTCGGATGTCTTCAATGCAGACGCCAACCGCATTGTTTGAATGTTAATGGTTCGTTGTTATTCAGAATACCACGAAGCGCTGTGCTCTGACCTTTACTTCAGGTTGCCACACAGCTAACTGCTCATCCAATGAAGAGTGCGTCTTGGTACAAGCCATCTGCTTCCGGGCTCCGTGGTAAGGCCACAGATCATCTTACAGATCATCTTCAAAGACTTAAATTGATTTCCAGCGATCCAATTGCCGAGTGCCGTCCGAAAGCGCCAAAAGTCCTCAGACCACTTGTTCAGATTCGTGAGCAGCGACAAAGTGCGCCATCGTGTATGACAGCTCGATGTGCAACACCTGCGGGATGTGCAATGATTAAGCCGATGAGTTGTGGAAATGCACAGGACTGCCAGCTAATTCCAGCTTGTATTCATCACAATGGTACGTGGCCTGGAGACAAGATGCCTTAAGGCTTCCACGAAAGACGAAATTAGACCGTCTCGCCTCGTCTTTGCCATCGTCTTGAATTCGTCTTACGCAAGTCAGACGAATGCAAGACGAACTGAAAGACGAACGAAGACGAGACGAAAGATCATTCTAGCAGTGTTTTAGCGCAAACGAACGAAGACTTTTTGTTCTCGTCTTCTGTGGAAACCTTAGTTATTAGCCCAACAGAACCATTTTCGAGAAAACGGCGCTGAGGCTAAGAGACTACAGACTACAAACTACAAACTACAAACTACAAACTACAAAACTACACAGAAAACGTATTTTTGTTCTTTTTGATTTTAAGAAATATCCGCGAAATATGGAAAAACTGAAATTAGAATGAGGAAGGATGATATTTCAGAATTTTGATCAGAGTTTTACTAGAACTAGTATAACTCCCTTTGGTTTTTCTCCAAACTTGCGAGAGCTTCGTCTTCGTCTTCGCCTCGTCTTCGTCATCGTCTTGAATTCGTCTGACTTGCGTAAGACGAATGAAAGACGAACTGAAAGACGAACGAAGACGAGACGAAAGGTCATTTTAGCAGTGTTTACCGCATTCTGACGTCAGCTAGAGTACTGGGCAAAAAGGTATTATATTATGGTTTTTTGAGAATAACTTTGCTGAAATTTGAGGGATCGACTGAAAATTTTACTGTACATGTCGCACACGGTGACGACAAATTGCGTACAAGGAAATCGCATCATTTCCAAAAAAAAACAAACTTTTTTCAAATGTTTGCAAAAATGCGCTGCTAGTACTCCTGTTAACTAGAATGCAGTGTCAGAGTATTTTCACTGCGAAAATGCGCGTCTTCGTCTGACTTGTGTAAGACGAATGCGAGACAAACTGAGAGACGAACGAAGACGAGACGAAACGTCATTCTAGCATCAGCTATGATCATCAATCCATCAAAATGGTAGGAGCATTATATCTAGGATACGGAGCATTTTATCTGGGGCACCTTTCGCGCGATCTTATCGTAATTCCTACTGTGCATTAGAGCTAGACTGCTTTTCTCAGTGTAACTGACTTTTCCAGGTTGATTTTAGGCGAATTTCAGCATTCTAGGTCTCTCTGGAGGGTCTACAGCAGAGAAGGGCGGAATTCCGGATTCCGAATTCCTGATTCCGTCGTTTTTTAATTCCGTCTTCCGGATTCCAGATTCCGTGAAAATTTTTTTTTTATATTTTCCGTTGTTCGGATTCCAAGTTCCCAAAATCCAATTCCGCCCTACTCTGGTCTACAGCGATTCTAGCTCTAATGGTCGCTGGCTTGCCGTCTAGACACCTAATGCGCTTTTTTTTCCGGAAGAAAACTAAAATTATACAATATTTGTCGAATTCCAGCTTGTGCAGCTACCACATGTCCTTTTGGATCTCAATGTGTTCTTCATAAAGTCACGTGCATTCGTGCTCCATGGTAAATCGAAAAAGGTGTAAAAACAATTAAATGATTATTACTATTACAGTAACCCAATAGCTCGATGTGAGCCCAATTGGCTAACAACTCAGGCAGCCCGTCCAACTAGAAAATGCGCGAAAAATGAACGGTATTTAGAATGCAAATCTCCATGTTCTGATGTCAAATGTAATGCTTCCACGGCGGTAAGTTAGAAGGTGGGGGGGGGGGTGCCTACGACAATCTTTGCTCATTCTTTTGCAGAAAATGTGCACAGCTGTCTGTGTTGGTAGTGGATGTGTGTGTCAGGAAGGATATTTCAGAGATACTTCTGGAAATTGCGTCACAAAAGATGATTGTGACGCACAAAAAGTTTAATATTTTTGGTTGGATGCTTCGCCTCTATTTTTTTCGTTTTTTTTTTCAAACTAAATTTGACAATTCTTTGAATTGATTAACGATAAATCAATAATCAATCATCTATCGTTTTGTTTTTTTTTTTCTTTCAGTTTTTATTTTATAATCAAACGTTTTCAGCGAAAATAATTAGAGATTTAAAGCATTTGAAAATTCTTTTTTTTTCAGATTTCTTGACATTGCCAGGAAATGAAAGTGAGTTTTCAAGAACCTATATTTTGCGGGCTGCTAAGCAGCTACCAACTTCTTACTAGGGAAAGTGATCTATGTGAATCGACAGATGTAGCTGCTTGTTTCTATCGCTGGCGGGTAACGCGGCTGCTAAACTGCTACCAACTGAAAATATTATAAAATGAATGACATATTTCCGAAAACTCTGAAATTTCGTGTCAGAGAACTTAAAAAATTGGAAAAGTCTGAAAATGAGACTATTCTATTCTTTCCCGCTAGTCAAAGTGTTTAAGAGTTTAAGAGTTGTTTAAGAGCAAAGAGTTTAAGCATGAGCGCTTACTAGCGAAGGGAGCTGCTAGTCCCCTCAAAAAAAGACTGTGGAGCTGCTTATTTCTATAGCTTGCGGGTAACGGCGCTGCTAAACAGCTACCAACTGGAAATAGTTTAAAAATTTCGTGTCCGAGAACTTTAAAAAATTTAGAAAAGTCAGAAAATGAGCCTATTCTTTCCCGCTAGTCAAAGCGATTTTCCAAAAAGTTTAAGCATGAGCGCTTACTAGGGAAGGGGGCTGTTAGTCTCTTTTAAAAAATACTGTGTAACTGCTTGTTTCTATAGCTTGCGGGTAACGGCGCTGCTAAACAGCTACCAACTTCTTACTAGGAAGGGCTGTAAACTCATCATGGAGTTTCTATAGATTAGAACACGCTGAGAAAGAATCCGTTTTCAAAATTTGCTGTACGCTTCAGCGAAGCGAGCTATTTCGATCTGAAATTCCAGCACTGACCACTGATCTCTCTCCCTCTTTAGTTCCTCCGCGATATCACTGCTAATTTTTAGTAAATTGAACCGTGGCAAGTAGTGGCAGAGCGGGTAACAGGCAGCGACAGCAGGAGGAAGGTGCGGGGTCCTGCAGACCACTGCAAATGAAAATTCCGTTGGTTTACTTTAAAACTCCTGGTTTCCACGAAAGACTAAATAATACCGTCTCGTCTCGTCTTCGTCTGACACAGAGATAGGCACACATTCACAACTTTTTCTTGCGTAAGACGAATGCAAGACGAACTGAAAGACGACTGATTTGTTTCGTCTTTCGTGGACGCCTTGGAGTCTCGATAAGCTCTAAAATTCAGTTATTCTAGTTTTGATGAGAAAGACAGTCAAAGCCATGCTTTCCACGTGGATTTTCAGACAGATTCTGAAAATTAAAGTTTCAAGAGAAATCGGAGAGAAACTAAGAATAGATTATCACAGATTCAGCTTTATGGAATGAGCTCTCAATTCTTATAGATTTTCCAACAATTTTCAGCCGTAATCACTCCATGCGCTACTATAAAATGCTCATCGGGAAGTGAATGTCAGGAGCGCGAAACAAATTGTACAGTACCACCATGGTAGGTCAAAAAATGGGACATTCTTTTCGCTAAAACCACAATTTCGGTACAATTTTCATTTTTCAGCGAACGATACGGAGAGTGTGTCAATACTACACTTATTGGTGAGAATAAAACTTCAAAATTCTGAAGAATATTTCAGACAAAAGAATTCTGGAAATTCCAGGTAACGGTGGCTGTGTCAGCTTGCTCTGTGGCCCTGATGAGATTTGTGAGGAGGCATTGATAAAATGTGGGGAAGAGCCATGGTAGGTAGCACTTCTCGTGATTTTAAACACGAGTTTCAGCAGTTTCAGAAGTCTTTATGTTTTTTTCTTAAAAAACCGAAGAATTTTCAGCCCAAGACACGGGAGGTGCGTCCCAGGACCATCTCAGAACATCACATTGAGCGGTTGTGACAGTATCACTTGTCCTGTTGGGGAGACTTGTGAGGAGGCCGACATTCAATGCGTCATGGCTCCATGGTAAGAACGCAGGGTGGGGGGGGGTTCATTGTCTGTAATTCTAGCCGCAAACTGAGTTATGATAGCTTGAAGAAAATTTCAGAAATCCCCGATCCCGTCCATGACTGAAAGCGTTAAAAATGAAAGAGGCTACGTTAGTTTGTAATGGGGTTATTCATGAAAATCACAATTGCGTTTTAATGCAAAAAATGCTTTTTTTTTTTTTTGCATTAAAATGCTTTTCCATAAGAAGTAGCAGAATAGCCCATCGCGCACCACTTGGCACCCGTACATGGTGGGTGATAAATAGTGTTACGTGTAACACTATTTATCACTTACCTTGTATCTCGGACTGTCTGCCTATTAAGCACCTATCGTTGCGATAAACTAGTTCAATGGACGCCAAATACTATTTGCTGAAATGAAGGAAAAAACTCACAAAAGTATTCCAGTTCAACGATAGTTCTGAAATATTTATACCTTTATGGCCGGTACTGTACATTTCGCAGTGACCGCACATAAAAATTTAATATTTCTAAGACCTTCGTGCTATTCTCACTCATTTTGCTTCCGAATTTCCAGCACCAAAGCAGTGTCCTGTGTTCCAATCGACACTAGTTTGAATTCCACTGCTCGTCAGGGCTGCGACGTCGTCGATTGTCGGCCCGATGAAATTTGTGTGGAGCAAGTGGTTCAGTGCATCACCGCTCCGTGGTAGGTTGATCTTTCTTTTGTCCCTCATTTCCTTTATTTCGCACTTTAAAATCTACAAAAAATTGGAATTTCTTGAGCTACAGTAACTAAACTAAAGGTACAGTAACAATTTTTTGAAAGTTTTTGCACTTTTCAGCCCAATTCAAGTGGAATGTGTCAGTGTGATCCATATTAATGGCACGGAGCCGGACGACAATACCACAGGAACTACGTGTGGCGCAAATCAGACTCTAAGTACTTGTATGAACACTTGCATTGAGCCGAAGTGCAATGGAATGGAAAAAGTGAGTTCGGTCCCAGCACGACTTTAAAGGCGCATGGGTAGGTCATAATTCGAAATCAGTAGGCAAAAGTCGATAGGGAGCTGGAAATCGCAGAATTTTTTGAGCTAAAACACATCTATCTAAAATCTAAAAATTTAAGTCAATGGTCTGCACAAAACACTGCGGATCAGGTTGCGCCTGTGCCGATGGATACCTTCGTTCGAATGACGGCGAGTGCTATAAACCGGCCGATTGTCCATTCGAGCCAATGTGCGGTCCGGATGAAGAATATCGATGTGAGAAGTGTGCAGGAACGTGCAAAAATCCCGAGCCGAACTGCCCAGCACCGCACAATAAGACGTGCACCAAAAAGTGCATTTGTGCTCCGGGTTTTGTCAAGAAAAATGGGAAATGCGTAACGCTGGCGAGCTGTCCGGATCATGTTCATCAAAGTGAGTTTATCCTGAGCCATTTGTATTTTAAAATCTGAAAAAAAAAAGCCATTGAAAATGAGAAAATAAAAGAATATGTCGCGGTGTGATTTACGTTTTGATTGTTCTGGGTGATCGGTGCACAAAATATAATTCTAAAAATCTCGAAAATATTCATAAAATGTCAAATTTAATGATTTTTAAATGAAATTTTTTGCAAAATTAAATTTCGCGAAATGGAGAAATCCAAAGTTTTGATCTACAGTATATTTTCAATTACAACCTAACCAATGCGCCTTTAAATTTAACAGCTCATACTGTATGAAAACCAAAATTTCCCGCGGAAATTAGACATCTAATTTTCGTGATTTTCAACCAATTTTCAACCTGTTTACACATTTTCAGCTAGCGTTTCATGCTTTCTAAAAATAGAAATCTGAAAATTTCAGATATCACCTGTTTGGGTACTCAGGAGTACACGGATTGCCTTCCGAAATGCCATCAAATGTGCTCTGGAATAAACGATTGTGACACAAATGTGAGCGCCACAGTCTGCAAGCCAGGATGTGTTTGTCGGCACAACTACAAGCTTGACAGCTACGGAGAATGCGTTCACAATAGGCATTGCTTCAAAAGTAGGTACATTTCGTAGTGGTGGCTCAATGCGGTAATACACGTATGCATTACATTTACATTTACATTTTCGATTTGTCCTTCTGTGGGCGCGAATTCCAGCTAGCCATGCTTTACGGTATTCGTGGTGGGACCCAAAATAGAAAAATTCTCTGAGCCGAGACCCAAGTGATCATTAACACTCACTGAAAGCGGAAATTTGCGAAGATGCTGACTCTGACATTCAATGTTTCAACGAAATCTCCGAAAATTCTCCAAATTTTCAGGCACCGAATGCGGAGAAAACGAAGAATGGTCCAAGTGTGTATCGGATGATAATATTTGCGGATTAGTCACAATTCAGCGGGCTCCATTGAGGGATCGATGCTTTTCCGGATGTGTTTGTTCGCCTGGATTTGCTAGAAATGCGAATAGAACTTGTATTGATGAGACCGAGTGCTAATCAGTTGTCATCTTATTTGAAACACTCTGAAATAAAGATTTCTAGCCATTTTTACGCGAAATTCGAATATTCGGACATTTTGGAAGGCGGGCGAGCAGGCAAGCGGTCAAAAATGATTCATTTTTCGCACAAATCGATACAGAAATCCGTCTTTCAGTAACGGCGCTGGTTTAATTACGCAGGAAAATATTTCAGGGAATTCACAAAAATTGTAAATATTCAAAGCTCCTTAATTTCACAATTGGGGCTCTTTAAGAGATCATAGGTTGATCAGACGTTGAAATAGTCGAATTTTTGATTTTTTTTTAACAGGAAATCTGATAGTTTGACATAAAATTGTATTTTAGCATTTTCTAGTTTAAAAAAATCTAACATTTTTTATTTTGGCGGCTTCTTCGAGAATTCAATCAATTCCTACTGCCATTTTCAAATTCTCTATAGCAATTTAAAGGTTTTATATCAATATTTTTTGAATTTAGCTTTCAGAATCAATTTAAAGGGACAACGGAGCAATTCAAGGGCAAAAAACCTGAGTGTGTCACAGGAAATGGGCTCAGAATTAAAGGAAACGGGGAATCTAGGAATATTTTAAGCTCAATATTGGATATTTAATAATTTTCCCATTTTCAGCTCATACAGTCATTCATCTGCAATTTGCTGGGGCATTGAGACAAGACAAACAGATGAAAAAAATGGCAGAGAGAAGCGCTTAAACTTGGTATCCTCCCTCCTTTCATCTTTCTATCATTTATCCATTATACGCGTCAAATGGGATTAGTGCAAAACGGATACGGAAAATTATAGATAAAAAGCATTTTTCCTCGTTTCTCACTTTTTTTTCTTCTTTTTTGGCTGCTCCGCACCTCCTTTAGCAGTTTATCGCCCACCTATAATAGAATTCAGACGGCCACTATTGAAGAAACGCGTTTTCGATACAATTTTCTACGAAATTACAAAGTTTATTCCGCAAATTTGCAAACTATGCAGGATATTTTTCTAGTTTTATTGATTTTCTGTGGTTTCCTGATTGGGAATGGTGAGTTTTACTGTTTTTTTTTTCTCGATGAATCTCAGCAAAAATTTTTAGTTTTAGCCATGCCCACTTGCGACTGCTTGGATCGCATCATTTTACTGCATAATAATGGAGATTTCCGGCTCATTTCCAGTCCAAATTACCCTTTTCCATATTGTTCGATTCTGGATTGCCATTGGCATATTGTGGCGCCGAGTAATTCGTCAAAAGTAAGTTTAATTGGAAAGCGGAAGAGCTAATTTTCTTTAATTTAAAGGCGCAATTTAATCCTAATTATACTTAATTCAAAATGGGACTTTTTGGCGAATCCAATTTTTATTTTTTTGTTTTTTTTAGGAATTAAAAGAAAATAAACTACTTACTTACTATTAGTTACTTAATTGATCCGTCAATCGCTTGTAGAGGGCGCGGATCACAGCTAATCATGCCTTCCGATCTTGGGCGCTGGTGGTCTATGAAGTGGCACTATAATTCTGAAAAATCTAGATTTTTATTAAATAATTCTGCCAGTGCAATGTCACTGCAAAAATGCGCTGCCAGAACAATTTCACTGCAAAAATGCGCTGCTAGAGCAATTTCACTGCAAAAATGCGCTGCTAGAACAAGAAAAAATAGAAAATAATTCTGCAACTTCAGGTGCGCTTCAATGCAGACAATTTGGATCTTCGTCGCGGTCGTGATGAAATTTTATTTTATGATTTCAAAGCTTCTCATTTATTGCTGAATAAAACCGCAAGTCATAAGTAAGCGGGAAATTTTTGAAATTTCTTTTTTATTTAGACCACTCCGTCGAATTACCACATTTTCAGGTGTACCGCTGATGAATTGTGCTATTACACCAGCAAATTTCAGTACCTAACAATTCGCTTCAGGGCACAAGGCGAGAAGACTGAAAATGTCGATAATTTCGGATTTCAGGCGGTCGTTTCCGTTCAAGATCCATTTTCTAGTAAGTTTCTGTAATTTTTGAGAAAAAAAATTTTTTAGTTTAATATTTCATTTTTCAGGCTCAAATTCAACTAAATCTCAGTGCGGCGTGGATTTTATTCCAATTTTTATCATTTTTTCTTTATTTCTATTCATTATTTTAAAATTTTGGTAGATTTGCTAAATTTTAATGAAAATCAATTTACAAATTTTTAAATTTTAAAGGAAAAAATAATAATTTATTAGTTTAGCATAAAGAAAGTGAGAAACCTGAAATTTTTAGATAAAAATTTTTAAAAATGAGATTTCGAAATACTCAATTAGAATGTGGCAATACGGACATGTGAAGGAAAATGAGTTATTTAGAATTTACAGGAATAACGTCATAACGTCACAACAAAGAAAAGGGAGGGAAATTTAAAATTTTGGTAAGAATTAGAATATTCTAATTTAAAACTTTGAGTTCAAGTTTTCGATTAAAAATTAATGAATATTAATGAAAATTAAGATTTTCAGAAGTATCAGAAAATAAGTTAAAAAGAGATTAAAACTGTTAAAAATATCAATTTTGATGTCAATTTTTAGGAATTTTTGAGAATATTTGAAGTTTTTCAGAGTTTTTCGTAAAAAGAGGGCGGGGTTTGGTTTAATTTCCCTTAATCTTTTTATCATCTAACAACTTTTCGACATGATTCTGTAACACGTTTTCAATCAATTCGAGCGAATCCTTAGTTTGATGTCTTGACTTTCTCAACTGCTCCAAAATCGATTTCACTTCCAGTCGGACGCTTTGCTCTTTTGTACATCCTCTAAACGGATCGTGGAATCTGTCATCCACAAGAGTTTTCAGTTCAATTTCAGTGACATCAAAATTCCGATGGTCCGAGAAGAGCTCGCGAATGCTCATTCTTCTCTGGCAGTGTAGAACCAATTGAAGGACATCTTCGAATTGATTATACGGATTCTGAAAGTGGTTCTTTCTATGGCGGCACGACTTCTCACCGTGATTCTAGAGCAAGGGGCTCCTCAATATCTAGATCTCCGATTTTTAGGTCACGGCTACCCGAAATCACTAACTAGATAGTCGTCTTCCGTATACTGAACCAGTTGATCGTAAACTTCTAGGTAACGGCTGTCAGGAGCCAGCTGAAATTGAAGGTGACGATTCAATTCTCCCTCTTGGCGAGACATTTCCTGTAAAAACGGGCAGCATTCGAAATATATATATATATATATTCCCTTCCGCTTGTGAAACGTTCTTTAATCGCGGCATACTTACCTTATAATTTAAAGCTCCGCAAACAAGATCGGACTCCCGTTCGAAGACGTAATCTTCGATTTGTGAGTTTCTAAAAATGCACATTATCTTTCCGACGGTATCTCTTGTATTGGTGATTCCTTTCGGATAGGCTCCATGACAAATCATCATTTGTTTCAGGGAATTTGTGTCACGAATCTCCATCAGACGGCCTTTATGGTCTGGAAGAGAACTTCAGTGGTCATTTAGTGATCTCATTAGTTTACAAGGGTCTCTTTGAAGAGGTAGTCGTTTATTTTTGAACGGCTCATTGTGCATTTTTGAAGGAAGGTATTATAATAACATACTCATGTAAAACCACTGCATATTTTCTCCTTCACCGAATCGATTTTTAAACATGGAATAGAAGGATTTGAAGGTGTTGGCTCCAGAAAACACGTAAGGCACTTGTCGTACGATTCCAGTCAATCCATAGTAGAATTCAACCGTGAAGCGGAAGGATAATGGGAAATTTGGCTCCAGGAGGCCACGACCGATTTCTGAGAAAAAGTTGTAGAGGTAGGAAGATAATTGCTTGATGGAAACAGCAAATCTATCTTAAAATCACAAATTTCCAGGCAATTTTATGAAATTCCTCTTTTGAAATGCTTCAAGATAATTTTTTATTTATGTATTTTAAATTTTTCGACTTTTAACTATCTACAAGCTTTGTTTAACATTTTTCGAAGAAAAAAATAATAAATTTCAAAGTTTTTCTTTGGTAATCTGTATATTTTTTATAAATTCATCATTTTTCTATATGCTAAAAGTCCGGAATTCTCAATTTTAATGAAATTTGTCAATTTTTCTTCAAAAAAACCAATAAACTCCCTTACTATCAGGTGTTTCTAAAAACAATTTGCTCTCCTGGAGTGACGGATACATTTTTTTGGCGTTGCGAAGCTCCTCGGCCACGGGATCTTCCGAAGTTTCTTGTTGCGGGAAGCAAGTCGATGCATTCATGCGTGGCACGTAGCACGGCGAGTCTAGACCACCCGGATTCACCAAATTCTCCGTCGTTTGGCATTTTCGTCTTACTGCTGATCCTAGTGCACCTTTGTTATCAATTTTCTGATTGCTGCAGATTTTTTTTGATTCTGATGCGGTGTCCTCTTTCCTGATCACTTGCACGTTGATACTCTGATCGACAGGTTTTGTCAAATTTATCGCTTTCTTGATGGAATTTGTGGATATTGAAGGCGAGGCATCGGAACTTTCAGATGTCGAGGGCGGGCTCTGCAAAGTGTGAAAATTGCAGTTTTTAATAGTTTTTATTTAATAACTTTTTTTGGACAAGTAGGTATCGTTTGAATTTCTAAAGAATTTTACAATAATTTCATGAAATTTCAAAATGTATTTCGCATATTTTTGAAACATTTTTATCAAGATTTCTATTTTCCGTGGATTTTTTCCAGTTTTTTAAATGAGAATTTTCAGTGATTTTTAAAATATTTTGTTATTTCTCAAAAACTATTTTATTTTTTGAGAATTTTTCAGAAATTGCTAGAATCTCTTGTTGCTATAAATTTCTGGAGCCATACCTTTTTAATATCCTCTGAAAACACTGTATCATTGATAATTTCTTTGGATTTTTCTGCAGCATATTCATTCAAGGATTTCATGAATTCCGGATCGTTTTGAAGAGCTATAAATAGGAGTATTAAATATTTTAAAAGGAAATCAGAAAATTATTTTTAAATACATAATTTACATTTTTTTTTGAAAAATTCAACAATTTTTAATAATTTTAACAGAAACTTCAGAAAATTTCAATCATTTTGCACTGAAATGTTTTGAAATTGTTTTCTATTTACGACACTTCAGTAGTGTGTGCACCCGGGAATTTCCCGGGTAATTTTTCCCGGGTTTTTGAAATTAGTTTTTTTTAAAATTAATTAGATTCTTCATCGTTTTTAAAGTTTAGTGTTACCGGGAATTAGCCGGGAAATTACCCGGGAGAGTTTGCCGGGGGCACACACTGCTCTTCAGTACCTTGCTCCTTATCAGCCTTATCATCCATTGAAATTTGCTCTGATTTCCGGACAATGCTCCTCAAATCAATATTCGACAATTTGACATTTCCAATTTGTATAAAATTGTCTTTAAATTTGATATCCGTTATGGCAGTTAGCGAATTGATGGACCGTACTGCCTGAAGCTCCGCCTCTTTCTTTTTCGAGGATTTCTGAGTGAAAAATGCTTTTTTTTTAATTTTTTTTGAAAGTTTTTTAAGAATAAAGCGAAAAATCTTAGAAAATTAACATTTTATATAGAACAAAAATCCTTACATTTTGTTTTTTGCTCATTTCCTTCTGCTCAACCTTCAAGATTGCGCTGCTTACAAATTTCAAAGGTTCTGAAAAAACAATAAATGAAAAATCCAGAAAAATAAGATAAGAAAAATAGAAAAAAACAGCTGTAGAGTGATTTAAAATCGAAAAAAAATTTGCTTAAAATTTCATATTAAAACTTTTTTTTTGATTATATGACAGAAAATTTTTGCTTTTAAAAGAAAGATATTCTAGCAAAATAATGCCGTTTTCTCCAATTTCATGCAATTTTCTTTGTTATTTTATTTACTTTTGTACTTTGTTTAAACTGAGCGAATAAATGATTATTATTATTATTACTGATATTATATTTTACTTATATTAATTTAACTGATTTTTTTAAAATTCCAAATGATTGCTTTTTTTAAGCTAAAACGCTCAAGTTAAGACCGAAGAATTACAAGGAATTATGGAAATTATGGAAATTATATTAAAAAAGAAGGAATTCTGTAGTTTTGCGTCACGGTGTATGCGGACTTGGCGCACAGCCAACTGAGAATCGACATTTTTTTTGGATTTAACGATTTATCTTAACGGTAAAATGTAGATTCTATATAGAAAAAAAAAACAATTTTAAAATCTTATAATTTCACAAAATTTCCATTTTTTCAGTAAATACGGGTCAGCAGTTAAATATAGAATGTCAAGGACAGATAATCGCGTTGAAAACAAAATAAAAAGGCTGATACTCCCGGAAAACATACTGAAAGAGCAAGCGCTGGCAGCAGAGTTGTAAGTATATTTTATTGTTCATTTGTAAATTTTACTGGAATATAAAAAAAACAGTTTAAAATGCTGAAATAATTATATTTTTGCATTTATTGAAAATTTGATCTACGTAAATAGATCTTAGTTTTGTAGTCCTCTCGAAAAACCAATTCCTTATTTTTTTTTTGTTTTTTTTTAAATTTAATTGTAAAAAATCGAAAAAAAATGTCAGAAAAACTACAAAATACGCAACAAAAAATTCTAAATATTGATTTTCAGTGTGGAAGTATGCCGGTCGCCCGTGGAAGGAATAATTGTGTCACCGAGTGCTAATAATAAGTTTGGTAAGTGAGAAATACTTTCGCCTATACGCTATAACTCCTGCCGCGTTAAACTCTCCCAACTTTCAGTTTGGTTCGGCGTAATCTTCATCCGTAAAGGCATTTTCGGCGGTGGAATATTCCGCTTCAGCATTCATATTCCCCTGTCGTTCCCGAATTGTTCAGATCTTCCGCGAGTGGTTTTCAATGCGACTATCTTCCATCCCTTAATATGCACAAAAACCAAGGAGTTGTGCTTGACTAACTCGTTTCCCGATGGCTGGAAGAAGGAGAAACACAGCTTGCGGAGGGTGTTAGTCGTGTTGCAGGTGAGCCATAAGCAAAACCTCTTTCATTTCTTATTTATATTCCAGAGATCCTTCTACTCCTACGACGTGGACATTGAGAAGTGCATCAACTCGGAAGCTTCCGTGCTCTATCGCGAGCATCGTGACAAATTTCGAGAGATTTCGAACGAATGTGTGGAAGCTAGTAGATCAATGGTTTATGATGAAATACCAGAACAAGATGACGATCCGAATGGTATTAGGTATGTAAAAAAAATGCAAGGCAAAGTATTTCACTCTTTATTTTTTCAGACTGCTCCCTTGGGACGCGTTGATCCATAAAACTGTCCGCGAGAACATGCGGAAAATCGGCGATGGCTCGATGAGCCAAGGCACAGCAGCTGACTTCCGTCGCGATCATATTTTTTCAAAAATGGGACTTCAAGTCAATGAAGTCGTTGGGAAAAACTACCCGATTAGTTATTCATGGTTCGATACGGCTGAGATGACAGTGATCACAAATTATGACGATGTAAACTTCATTCAGGTATCTTTAAAATTCTCCCGCCGAACAAAAAACTCAAAAATTTCCATTGCAGGGCTCTCCCATTAACAGCGCCCGATTGGATCGTGAAAAACACGGTATCGAACCACTGGATCTTAGTGTCATGTCTATTGATGATAATTGAAATTGTGATAATATGGATCAGGGTTGGCAAATAAAATTGTGATTCTTGCCCTCCTTGATCTTCTGGCAGATTCTCTCAAAATTCAATGAACGCCCCCGAAGTACTCATGTTTGCTCAGCAGATGAGACATCGCGCCCTATTTTGTTTTAAGGGTCTGACTTTTGGTCAGTGCTATTATAGTACGTTGGCGGAGGGAAATCAAGGAGGGGAAGAAATAAAAATTAATAAAGATGTTATCCCAGAATCTCCCAGAATCTCTCAGAAATAGTCGACCTTCAACGCATTCGTTGGGAACGCATTTTCTCAGAAATTTCAATTAAAAAAAAACATAAATATCGTGTCCAGTCATCTAAAACAAAGAAAATTCTACGTCACCGGAATTTTGGAAACAAATTTGAAGTAAATGGAGCAGCGCAATCGTGTCAGGTGGAGAAGGTTTTAAGAAATTAAGTTAATCGATTACTATTTAGAATCCGCAACGTTTACATTTGGGAGCTGCTTCATATTTCCAGAATACTCGAAAGAACTTGCTGGCTCCTCTATAAAATTGAGCGATTTTAAATGTAAAATTCAAGAAAGAAAACGTGCTGAAAATAGAGATTCTAGAATTACAAAACCCCTCTGTAGATTTGATTTCAGCTCGCTTTTAAGGATTCAATGTGCGCAATAATTCCGTTTTCCGTTTTCCGGTTTATCCATAAAAACGCATCAATCAGGAAGCGAGAACACAAAAAAATGCTCCGAATGCTTCTTTCTCTCTGTCTCTCTGCCTCTCTCAATATAGATCGATCTCTATTTTTTTCCAGAATATTTGACATTTCCAAGCTGATCAAACACGTGTATTATGTGGGCGTTCATAGAAACTTGGGGTCATCTCTCATCTTTGTTCTTCATTGAACTCTTTAGCGGAAAAAACGGCGGAATCCGGAATGCGGCATGCGGAAAACGGAATTTTAAAAAACATGAACTGTTGGGAAGAATTTCGAAAAATAAAAAATGATGTAAATGCGCTCTGTTCGCAAAAATTTTTGCGGGAGCTCAAAAAAAAGTATACTTTTCACAACAATTGGGAATCCGGAAGACGTAATGAAAAAAACGACGGAATCCGGAATTCCGCCCTTCTCTGATCAGAATAGGTCTCGCCGCGGAGTTCCGTTTTCTCATGTTTTGGAATCCGGAAGACGGAATGAAGAAAAACCGGCGGAATCCGGAATCCGGAATGCGGAATTCCGCCCTTCTCTGATCAGGATGAGTCTCGCCGCGAAGTTCCGTTTTCTCATGTTTTGGAATCCGGAAGACGGAATGAAGAAAAACCGGCGGAATCCGGAATCCGGAATGCGGAATTCCGCCCTTCTCTGATCAGGATGGGTCTCGCCGCGAAGTTCCGTTTTCTCATGTTTTGGAATCCGGAAAATCCGGAATGCGGAATTCCGCCCTTCTCTGGTATATAGTTTGCTCTACGTTCTTGTGTAGTGACCGTAATCCAGGAAGCTCTCTAAAAAACGCTCTAAATGTTTATTCACCTGTGAAACGTTATATACCAACAGCGAGAAGAGACATATAAATTGTGTACTTTTCATTATTATTTTATTATCGTTCAATTTCAATGACCGTACTCGATTCTTCTCTACTCCATTGGTCCCTTGTAATGCAGTCGAATTTGAATCCCTCCACGTCTTCTGACGTTCCAACGTCTTCAAATCCTTGTTTGACAACAAACTCCACATGTGCAGTGTGCAGTGCTCCTGCCACGTGTCACCGATATGGTGTATTATCTTGTCTCGGATGCAGCGTCTTTTTTAGAAGAAGCGTGCTTCGCAAGATGACGTACAGGTGTCAGAGGCAAGGAGCATGCCAGGTTACTGTAGGTGAGAAGATTAATAAGCGAGCAAGAAGACGTCCCGAATTTTCAGAAACCCGATGTGTCTGCCGATATTGTCGAATGCAAAAATGTCTGGCGGTGGGAATGAGCCCGGACGGTGAGAATGTCTGAAAATTCACAAAACTGGAAATCCAAGAATATATGTAAAAATTATATTCATATTTTGATCTACTCGCTTAGAATTTGCCCTCCGCGCGGCAAATATCATTTTTCATTTATTTTTCCGATTATTATTTTGTTCAGGGAGCCTAGCCTAGTAAAGTTCCATTTTTTCCTTTTTTTTTCTTCTGGAAATGTGCTCTTCTTTCAGCCATCAAACTCCGTGACATTATCGGTCCCCGAAAGCCAAAATCACCACGAAAATTGAGTGATTCGATGGATCAGAAGGACAAAATGGAAGATCAGGCTGGAACCTCGTCATCGTCATATATAGACTTGCAGTCATTTCTGTATTCACCGAAAACTTTACATCCACCAACTAGTACGAAGAAGATTAAAAGTCGGTGTTTGATCTTGATCTCGTTGATTTCTCGAAAAATTTCCGAAAAATTCTCGAAAAATTTCTTGAAAAATTTCACTAACAATTTTCGAAAAATTCTCGAGAAATCAACGAGAAAAATTTCGAAAATTCTTGAAAAATTCTCGAAATTTCTCGAAAAAATTCTCGAAAACTTTCCAAAAAATCAACGAGAAAAATTTACGAAAAATCAACGAGAAAAATCAACGAGAAAAATTCTCGAAAAATTTCCGAAAAATTGTAAAAATTTTCGAAAAATTCTCTAGAAATCAACGAGAAAAATTAATCGAAAAATTCTCGAGAAATCAACGAGAAAAATTCTCGAAAAATGTCTCAAAAAATTCTCGAGAAATCAACGAGAAAAATTTCTCGAAACATTTCCGAACAATTTTGAAAATTCTCGAAAAATTCTCGAGAAATCAACGAGAAAATTTTTCGAAAAATTTCTCGAAAAATTTCCGAAAAATCAACGAGAAAATTTTTCGAAAAATTTCCGTTAAATTCTCGAAAAATTCTCGAGAAATCAACGGTAAAAATTAATCGAAGTTTCTCGAAACGTTTCCGAAAAATTCTCTAGAAATCAACGAGAAACATTTCTCGAAAAATTCTCAAAAAATCAACGAGAAAAATTCTAGAAATTTCAACGAGAAAAATTTTGAAAATTCTCTAAAAAATTTCCGAAAAATCAACGAGAAACATTTCTCGAAAAATTCTCGAGAAATCAACGAGAAACATTTCTCGAAAAGTTCTCGAGAAATCAACGAGAAACATTTATCGAAAAATTCTCGAGAAATCAACGAGAAAAATTTCTCGAAAAATTTCTGAAAAATCAACGAGGAAAATTTCCGAAAAATTCTCGAAAAATTCTCGAGAAATCAACGATAAAAATTCCCGAAAAATTCTCGAAAATTTTCCGAAAATTTTCCGAAAAATTCTCGAGAAAAATTACTCGAAAAATTTCCGAGAATTTTCGAAAAACCTTTTTTTTGAGAAATCATTTTTCAAAACGACACACTGTCGCACACGCTAGGATATTTTAAGCATAGCTCATTGTCAGACAAATCAGATGTCATTTGTCAGACAAATCATTGTCAGACAATGTCAGACAAATTAGAAGTACGAACTTCTAATTAACATCAGAATTTTTGCATAGTAGCTAGCTATCTGCTTTCAACGCGCTTCAGCTAGTTTTTTCTGATCGCGCATTCTAACAAGAAGTTGGTCGTTGCTCAAGACACTGATTAGCAGCGCCCAATGCTCTATCGAATTCTCCCCCATCGAGATCTTTAGGTAGCTCTAAGGAGACCTTCGACATGGACACTTTTCGGCAGCTCCAGCGATCACAATGGCAAGAACATGAATCGCATTACTTAAAAAACGAGAATTTATCCGAGGGATGCGTTTTTATGCAGGTGAGTTGAAAAGCTAGAAAACTTTCAGAAATCTTCTCTTTCAGAGAACCAGAAAATATCATCGTCGTGCCAGATCAGCGGATGTCAACTTGGCGCTTAAACTGTGCATCGAGAACTCCAGATCGTGGGCGGCGAAGTTTCCGCTGCTATACGAGAATCTGACGGAAGAGCAGCGCAAATGGATATTCGCCGAGTACAGCATCGGATTTATGATTATCGATCAGGCGCTGCGCACGAAGAACGACGCGGATGATGGGTTTTGGTTGCTGCAGAATGGCTCTTTTTTGGGGTTACACCCCGGTTTTAAGTTTGAAATACTTGAAGGAAAAGACAAAGAGAAGCAAGAGGAGTTAGATAAGTAAGTAGCTGAGCTCGTTTAGCGCGTTTAGCACGAAAACCACGATTCGATCTGAAAATCTTGAGCACTGCGCCCTATTCATTCCCCATCTTTCATATATGCATTCTCCACATTGCAATAATCGAGCAGCGGTGATCGAGGTGGGAAGAGAGTGGAATGGGAGTCTGGACGTGCGGGTTCGATTCCGCTACCTTCGTTTTGTCATTTTTTGTGCCTATTTTTGGTGTCTGCTAATAAAATTGCTCTAAAAGTAACATTTTCAGAAACAAAAATAATTCAAAAAAGTCGAAAAACCGAAAACCCCCTAACAAGATAGCGCCTAGAAAAGTCCGAAAAACTTACAATTTTCAATTCCAATTTCAGAGCTCACTTCAACTTTGTCACGCAGCTTGTCAACACTATTATCAAGCCATTCAAAACTCTTCAAGTGAACCTATTCGAGTGTATAATGCTTAAAAACTTGTTGTTCTTCACATGTAATCTCGATGTATGTCCTTCCAATCGATAATCATCGATTCATTTTCAGACTGCACCATATTTTTCGAGTCGAATCCCTATCATAGTCATTGCATGGCCCTATTCGCGCAGCGCACTACTGAAAAAAGACTTGGTGAAACAGTCTTGTTGATTCGATCCATTCGGTGTGCAATTATATCATTTTACAATATCATGAAACAATCGGAACTCTTTAGTATTGCCAATTTTGATCAAGTTGTTAAGGACGTTCTTGCTGAATGAGCATGTGCTGAGCCATGAAAACTGTTAAATTCAATACTGCTGTCTGTCTATAGTGTATTTTCCATCTTATTTTGAATGAAGCTCTTTGCTATTAAAAAAAACTCATCAATGAACTGAGATTTCACCGTGTAGTTTCTTTCGATGTTACTAAATCGCGGGAGACAGCAATGTGTCGTTTCGAAAGCATTTCGAAAAATTTTTCGAGACATTTTTCCGAAAAATCAACGAGAAAAATTTCCGAAAAATTCTCGAAAATTTTCTCGAAAAAATGACGAAAAAATTCTCGAAAAAATTCCGAAAAATTCTCGAAACATTTCCGAAAAACAACGAGAAAAATTTCCGAAAAATTTCTCGAAAGATTTCCGAAAAATTCTCGAAAAATTTCCGAAAAATTCCCGAAAAATCAACGAGAAAAATTTCCGAAAAATTTCTCGAAAAATTTCCGAAAAATCAACCAAAAAATTTACGAAAAAATTTCCGAAAAATTTACGAAAAAATTTCCGAAAAATTTCTCGAAAAATTTTCGAAAAATCAACGAGGAAAGTTTCCGAAAAATTCTCAAAAATTTCCGAAAAATTTCTCGAAAAATTTCCGAAAAATCAACGAGGAAAATTTCCGAAAAATTCTCGAAAAATTTTCGAAAAATCAACGAGGAAAGTTTCCGAAAAATTCTCAAAAATTTCCGAAAAATTCTCGAACATTTTCCGAAAAATCAAAGAGAAAAATTTACGAAAAAATTTCCGAAAAATCAAAGAGAAAAATTTCTCGATAATTTTTTTTAAATTTTTTTCGAAAAACGCATTTTCCAAGAAATCATTAAGCCTTCACCATATCTGACTTCTGAATTGATGGTAAAGCCTCCACAGTGACAATCGTTGAGCATCTTCTGTCCTTGTGTTACACCCTTTAGAGGTAGAGGCGACCACATTCTAGAGATTCTTTGGATGTTCTCCAGATCTCATTTTCCAGGTAAGTGAATCATTACTCCTGGGAGCAGCACAAAGAAACTGAATTTCTTCTAATTTTCTTTAAAATTTGCTCCTACTACACTAACAATTGGAGAAAGCAGTGCAAATTTCTATTAAAAAGTGCGCAAAACTTCAGCGAAATAACATGTTTCCTTCTAATAATTTCATTAAGAAAATATAAATATAAAATTAGAATTTATCGATTTTTCCTATTCCGTTTTGAGATGACAAAATGATCATCGAAACTGTAGCTGAAATTGATGGAATTCGAGAATAATTAAATGAAAAATGGAAATATTACCAGTTTTCCACTCGTTTTTTCACCCGTTCTTCTGCAATTTCATCTTCATGAATATTGTTGAAATTCTTCACATTTTCAGCGTTTTCTATTGATTTTTCAAATTTCCATATTTCTATTTCATCTTTTATATCTTGATCAATCTGTTTCCGTCGCTTTATCCGTTGATAACCAGTGGTATAGGGCCCTGACAATGGATTTTTTTTAAGTTTTACAATGCGAATTGCATTTTTTTCAAGGGAAAATGCTTTTTAAGGAAAATGAAAACAATTTTGAACAATAGCGCAGCGCAAAAAGTCAAAGTTGGGTTGCAATACTTTTGCCGCACTCTGTGTGTGCATTTTTCAAAAGTTTGTTTAGTTTAGACGAAAGATAAAAAAGGCGCCATCGATAAAAATTGATTTTTTTCACTTTTTGTGACTTTTAAAAATTTTTTTTGTCAATTAAAACTCACAATCATCACTTTTCTTGCTAATGCATTGCTTCGCGAAAATTTTCATATGATTTCTCTGCGCTCCAATGAAATTATAAGCCACTAATCCGCCAACGTCATTTCCATTTGAATATTCCGAAATGTTGTCTTGAAAATTCTGGAAATCCTGCCCAAAAATCGAATTGATTTTGCATGATCTGTATATTAATCTATTCTTCTCTTCGGAAATCCAATGGATCGCACGGATTCGATATTGCTCAGAGAGATTTGATTCGTAGTGATCTGAAAATGGGAAATATATTCTTTTTGGAATTTTCTGAAACTGCTGAGCTCTGAAATTTAGAAATTTAGAAATTTAGGAAGAAAACAAATGAATATTCGAAATTTGGGGTCCCATCACGAAAAATCTACAAATTTAAAGGCGCATGAATATAAATCATTCTTTTAAAAATTAAAAAATAAATAAATACATTTGAAAATTCAAGCTTGAGAAATAATGCGCGGAAAAACATGAATTGTTGGGAAAAATTTCGAAAAATAAAAAATGATGTAAATGCGCTCTGTTCGCAAACATTTTTGCGGGAGTTCAAAAAACTATTATTTTCACAACAATTGAGAATAAAGAATTAAAACGGAATAAAAACGCCATATCGCGGAATCCAGAATGAAAAAAACGGCAATCTTTAAATTTTTCAGCTTTAAAAACTCACGCGGCCAATCATAAGGTCCAGTTGTGCTCCTTTCCACGAAGACGACGTTGCAATCTTTAGAATAACTCAAATTTCTTGATATTTGGGAAATTCCCGTCAAAAAATCCACATTCCATCGTTGCTTTTTGTTCAAAGAATACGGGAGAAATGGGTAAAAATCGAAAAAATCAGAAAATTTCGAGAAAAACTCAAAGTTTTGCACATTTTCGTTCGGCAAATGAATAGTTTTCACAAGGATTTGAAACGTTTTGAGATGGGGCATAATGTGCTCGGCGAGCCGGTTAGTTTTACTAGTTTTTTTGAGCATTTTAAAAAGAGCAAGAATTATGAATTTCGTGTCTGGTTTTATACAAAATAAACCGCTTTTCCCTTATCAAAAATTGCGAAATGTCTTCGAAATGACGAATTTCTTTGGGAAATAGACAGCGAAAGACGTGTATTTGCAAACAAATTCGTCAGAAATTTCGCAATTTTTCACAATTTTCAAGCAGAATTCGAATTCATTAATCTTTCAAAAAATCAATATATTTTTATGACTAATTTTGCATTTTTAAACAATTTTTTTCGTTATTTTTTAAAACTGTTTTCTGCTGATTTTTAACGAGAAAAAAGCTGAAAACTAGTGAATATTTTCCCGATTTTCTTTTTTTTTTTGCAATAAAATAAGCGGCAAAAGCTACAACTATTAATTTCTGAAAATCGCAAATTTCTGGAATTCGAGATCCGCGCACTTTCCTTTCCTTTCCATCCTTTCCCTTCTTTCTTCTATGCATTCCACGCAGTATAAAAAACATGCAGCGGTGGCCTAGGTGGGAAGAAGGGGGAATGGGAATCTGAAGGTGTGGGTTCGATTCCTTTCCAATGCAAAATTTTTTTTGCTTTTCTGATTTTGATCTTTTTTTGAGTTTGTTTGATCATTGGCTCTTCAAAGAGGTGATTTGCGCGTTTGTATATCTTCCTTCGTCTCTTTTTTCTCTATTTATTTAATTCTTCTCTTTGATTTGACAATACGCATTTCACATTTTATAACTGAAATTAAAGATTTTTTTTTTCAAAAATTTTTCCTAATTTTTCCAGCAGAAAAACTATAATTTCAGACAAAACCCAGCGCACTTTGAGATGAATGTTCCCACACACTCCGCAGAAATGATGTATTTCAGTGTGAAATGCCAAATTTGTCTTAAAATTGGACATGGCCAGCACTTTGGAATCGAGACATGTCGAGCATGTGCGGCCTTCTTTAGGTAGGTCGTCAAGTGAAATATCGGAGTGTCGTACTAGCAGATTTTAAATGAAAATACAGTAAGCTTCTAGCAATTTAAAAATTACAGTTTTGGCGAGTTTTAAATCATTTCTAAGTAATATTGTTGCTCACTTAAAAATGGTAATTGGAGCGGAGTGTCGTACTCATCCTTTCTTGGTTAGTGTTTCCAGATTTTCAGACGTACTGTAGTGCTGAACCGAAAGTACAAATGCTCCAGAAGAAACGGGAAATGTGAAGTCGAAGAGACTGGAACGAAATTGATGTGCAAATTTTGTCGATTCAAAAGATGTATTGACTTGGGAATGACTACTGAAAGTGAGTTTCAGCTGAAGCGTCATCTAGCCATCTGAAAATACGGTATTCGTGCTCAGCGAGTTGAAACACAAAACACCGTTGGAGGAATGACGCTGACTGTAGCTGTTAGCATACTGTAGCTGTAGCTATACACCAGAGTTGGGCGGAATTGGATTTTGGGAACTCGGAATCCGGAATCCGGAAAACGGAAAACGGAAAAAAAATTTTTCACGGAATCCGGAATCCGGAAAACGGAAAAAAATTTTTTCACGGAATCCGGAATCCGGAAAACGGAAAAAATTTTTTTCACGGAATCCTGAATCCGGAAAACGGGAAAAATTTTTTTCACGGAATCCGGAATTCGGAAAACGGAAAAAATTTTTTCACGGAATCCGGAAAACGGAATACGGAAAAAAAATTTTTTCGCGGAATCCGGAAAACGGAATACGGAAAAAAATTTTTTCACGGAATCCGGAAAACGGAAAACGGAAAAAAAAAATTTTCACGGAATCCGGAAAACGGAATACGGAAAAAAATTTTTTTCACGGAATCCGGAATCCGGAAAACGGAAAAAAATTTTTTTCACGGAATCCGGAAAACGGAATACGGAAAAAAAATTTTTTCGCGGAATCCGAAATCCGGAAAACGGAAAAAAATTTTTTCGCGGAATCCGGAATTCCGCTCTTCTCTGCTATACACTGTTTTCCAGTCGAAATACAAAAAATGGGGACCAATGTAACATTTTTTTTTTAAAATTGACTTTTCGTGGCGAGACCTAATTGTAAGGATGCGGCATAATTATTGGTCTGCAACTTTGCGTGAGCTCTGATGCATGCACAGCGCGCAAATTCAAATTTTTTTCTTATTTTTGAATTTTTTCAGCCATTTTTTGTTTCCTGTCTAAGTTTCAAACCATAGTATTGAGTTTGAAGGTAACTACTCTCATCGAACTGTTCCAGCAAGACTACGGTATTCTGGAGATTGCAAAACGATTCAACGCACTGACCATCGCTTCTCCAGTTCTTAGGTTTAGGCTTAGGCTTAGGCTTAGGCTTAGGCTTAGGCTTAGGCTTAGGCTTAAGTCATTAGCTGCCGATCATTCTGAAAATTGGCAAAACGAATAATAATGAAATAATGAACAAAATTTTGAATTATTTGTGCGCGCGAAATGCGTCAGCATCCACCGCCATGGCGCCAAACTTGCGCTGCATTTTTCCAGTTAGAGAACTTAGATAATCAGATTTCTCTGCGCCTTCTGAATCTTCTCAAACTCCGCTGAAACACTATTTTTGTTTTCTAGATGTTCGCACCGACCAAACAGTGGATTCAGAAGAACCACCGTCGTGTGCACCTTCAGAATTAGAGTCTTGCTCCAAAATTGTACCGTACCAGACGACGTCTTCGCAGCCACCAGCTGAAATTGAGAATCGAATCAGATACAATGTGATAAATCCGAAAACAATGAGTCCAGCAGTGCTAATTGATGTCAATGCGATAATCAAAAGAAGCAGAGCTATAATAGAGGCTGTAAGAGTCTGGCTGGAAGTCATTTCTTCTGAAAATGCTCTTTTTTTCAGCGTTGGCTCCCTGATGACGATGAAATTGCTCATCTGAATCCCCTCCAACGAATGGTGTATTCTCTTCGAAAAATTCGCCGCAAACAGTCCAGAAATCCAGTTTTCTTTGAGAATATCGAATTCATCGAAATGTTTCAATGGTGGGAAATTCAGATGAGAGACACTGCCACGTGGCTTATGCATTCAGATGAATTTCGAAAATTGCCGGTGCACGAGAGGGTGGGCGCTGCTCCAAAGTTCTCCAGAAAAGAGAGAAAAAAACGTGGAATTTTCAGTTGGCAATATTCAAAATAATATGGGCTGTGTGGAGAAGATTCGAGAGGTACACAATGTCGGCGGAGATCTTCGGACAATCGTGCTATGATGAAAAAGTAAGAAAATCCAATTGAAAAACTCTCAAATCTCAAGAATTTCCAATATTTTTGAAATCAGTACGAAGCGCTGATGTCCCACTTTTATTTATCGTGATCCTTCCTTCAAAAACTTGAAAAAAAAAGCAAAATCAGAAAGAATACAGTGGAGCGGAACCGAACCCGCACCCCACACCTGGCATTCCCCCTTTTTACCTGTCGGCCACCGCTGCATAAGTATTGCACCTATGAGAATGCATATAAGAAAGAGGAGGAATGAAGGGGGGAGAGGAAAGGGTTCGGAGCTCAGGAGATTTTCAGATGGAAATAACTCGATTTCCAGAAGTTTGCGCAGATAGCCACTATGTGTACTGTACTCTCCCTAGTCGAAAGTACCTGTGGTCAAATTTAAAAAAAAAGTACGAAGCGCCGATGTTCCACTTTTGATGGATATTTTTTTCAGTTTTTGTGCAATTTTTTGTAAGGTAGGAAATCTATCCCCCCCCCCTCTGCATCTGAACTTATGGGGGGGGGGGTGATACTGTAGTGGGGGGTGATTCCATACTTATACCGGGTTCGGAGCTCAGGAGATTTTCAGATGGAAATATCTCGATTTCCAGAAGTTTTTTTTTTAAGTTAAGAAGAGAAATAGATCAGTACGAAGCGCCGATGTTCCAGTTGAGCAGCACAGCAATTTTTTTCTTGCAGATCATACTACATTCCGATAAATTTGCAGCATTTTTGGGTAAATATCGAATTGATTATTCCTTTGTGTCCGATCACGGATTCGAGAGACTTAATAAGTAAGCTCCGCCCCGTCTTTGCTCCATCCTCGAAAATTTTCAGCGTATTTGGTGGAAAATTAGCAGAATATTATGATATCATCGTGAAACCGTATCTGCAACTGAAATTGACTGAAACTGAAGTCACCTATATTCTATGTCAAATCATCTGGAATTATGCTGGACGACGTCTTCAAGGGCAGACCCAATCGGCTGCTGAACGATTTTTAGAGGAGATTTCCAACAATTTGCATTCGTATTACATGCAATCAGCGGCTCCTCAGATGCTGAGCTCACTGAGCTCACCGGCTGAAGTATTGGCTGAAAATGTCGCTGGAAACCGTCAGAATTATGCGCCCAGACTCGCGAGAATGATGCAAATCGTCAATCAGATGCTAGTGAGTCTATTATGGAAATTTTCAGCAAAGAGTTGAGGAAACTCGCCGAGTCTTTGGAGTTTCAGGTTTCTAGCCTTTAAATTGACTGGAATAAGAATTTCAGAGATTTAAAGCCCGTGAGTTAGCTGGAAACTGAAAGCTCCGCCTATCATAACCTCGTCAGTTTTGCTCAGATAATAATCGTTTTTTTTTTTGAAAATAAGGGTAGCTGCTCCCAAATAGTAGACGCTTCGCCCACTTTGTGAGAATCTCTGAATCCATTTCGCGGGAGTATGTGAAATCGGAACAAAATGAGAATAAAACTGCTAAAAAAAGAAAACTGTGTTGAATTTGAACTGTTTTAATGTAAAACCGCATGGAATTGGAACTCCGTTCAATGGAGCGCGTTTGCTTTACAAGAGTACTTTTCTTAGCGATAAATCAACTAAAATATACTCTGGATAAAGCAAACGCGCTCCATTGAACAGAGTTCCAATTCCATGCGGTTTCACTTTAAAACAGTTCTACATAATTCCCTATCAGTTTCAATTCAATACAGTTTTATTCTCATTTTGTTCCGATTTCACATACCCCCCCCCATTTCACGTATTCTTTCAGAATGTTCAACTACAACGAGAGGATACTATGGATATTGCAATGCTCTTCGACATGTTCAACATTGTTTTTACGGAGCCCGAGTTTTTCAGAGTTTGATGCTTCAAATAAATACATTTTTTCTGTTTAAGTGGACTTAAAACTTATTTTCAGCTTAGCTTTAAGCAATTCTCATTTTTTAAGACTTAAAGTTAGCGGTATTCAACCCAAATTTCTGAAAATTCGCTTGAATATAAGCCGAAGCGTCAATCCATCAAGAATGCCGAGAAGCCGTCGAAAAAGACAACGAAGAATTCGCCAGATGAGATTCGCACGAACTGCGAGCCGGATGATCCAGGAATTCACAGAAATTTAGGGCTCCAAGTCAATATTAACAAGACAGGAGTGTTGAGAAACAATACAAAGACGTAGATGCTAGAATCAGAGCTCCTGAGCAGCGCCCAACAAGATGGTCCGACTCACCACGAAAGAAGGTGTCATAACTCGTTTTACAGAAAAAATCGCTTCATTCATCACTTCAAATTACTTTGTTTTCTGCTGAAAAATGGTGTGAATGTTATGTGTTTTTCTCTCTTTCTTCGCTTTTTGCATCTCATCGAGCAGCTTTTTGATTGTCTCCTTCTGCTTGGTGAGCTCACGAAGCACACGTTCCTGCTCGACGTCGAATTCCTCTCCGCCCACTGGAAAAAAAACACGGGAAATTGTGAGAAATTTTCGGAAAACGTGGGATTTTTTTTGAAATTTTCAAATATTTTTGGCTTGCCTTCAACCAGAGAACGGCGGGATTCCGGATTCCGCCGTTTTTTTTTTCATTCCGTATTCCGGATTCCAGATTCCGTGAAAAAATACTTTTTCCGTTTTCCGCATTCCGGATTCCATGAAAAATGTTTCTTCCGTCTTCCGGATTCCAGATTCCGTGAAAAAATACTTTTTCCGTTTTCCGCATTCCGGATTCCACGAAAAATGTTTCTTCCGTCCTCCGGATTCCAGATTCCGTGAAAAATGTTTCTTCCATTTTCCGGATTGCAGACTCCGTGAAAAAATAAGTTTTCCGTTTTCCGCAATCCGGATTCCGCGATATGGCGTTTTTATTCCGTTTTAATTCTTTATTCTCAATTGTTGTGAAAATGGTTAAAATTCAGTTTTCCGCATTCCGCATTACGAATTCCGCCGGTTTTTACATTCCGTTTTCCGTTTTCCGGATTCCAGATTCCGTGAAAACATTTTTTTCCGTTTTCCGGATTTCGAGTTCCCAAAATGCAATTCCGCCCTACTCTGCCCTCAACTCACATTTCTCACACTTCTCGATTGCTTTAATCAATTCCTCTTTTTCAGCTTTTCGCTTCTTCTTCTCCTTCATGTTTCTCTGCTGATTAACGTCTTCTGCTTCCGCTGAATTCTGCGGAGCGGCTTCTGAATGCTCTTCGATTCCAACGCCAATAATCAGATTCTTCGTTACGGACTCCATCTCCTCTTTTTGAGTGATTTCTGGAGTATTTGCACGCTCTTCAGAAGCGGCTTTCGACATATTCTCCTTCTACAATTTTCAGAATTATTAAAGCTTTAAGGGAAAACAAATTAGAGAAATAGAGGGGGAAAGCACAGGATATTTTAGGGCGTGGCGATGAAATTTCAGCTGTTTTTCGCAGATTTCTAGCTGACTTTTTTCAGAAGCGAATTTTTCGCTTTGTCGCTGCGATAGCTCTCTTGAATAGCAAAATTCATACTGTATTCGTGGCGAGAGTTTTTCGTATTTCAGAAGCGAATTTTCTTCATACATTTCGCATTTGCAATCATGAATTCTTCTTTGAAATTGCTGGAAATCATAAAAATCATCATTTTGAAAAAGAAATGAAGTGATTCATTTAAAAACGTGAAAAATGAAACAATTTTTGGTGCAAAACCCTCCCGAAAATCTCCAAAAATCGATAGAAAACGTACTTATGCTCCAAATACTCGAAATGAGCACTCTGCGGACAGCAGATGGCCACTGGCTTCTCATCTGAATACAGCACGAGAGGGCTTAGGCTGCAGGCAGGGGGCGGCACGCAGAGTGACGAGAGACACAGAATAGCGCAGAAGGAACGGGTGCAAACTAGTGGTCGTGGAGACTGCTAGAGGTGGGTGGGGGGGGGTGGGGCGGGGTGAATAAACAAATTATTAAGGGACAATTCCGATTTCCTAATTCGGAATTCCGATTTCCAGGAGATATGTATAGATCACTCTCTTTTCTCTGCGTATCCCTTCCTTTTTTCAATGATTTTTAAGGTTTCATACTTCTGGAGCTTGAGCTGGAATTCTGTTCTTTCAGCTTCAACTTTATCGTTGCAGAGCTAGCTTCCCCATAGGGTTTTTGCTCATTGCTCAAGGGATTTTTTGCGCATTTTTCATTTTCCACCCAATTTAAACAAATTTTTTAAAGTCAATCTTCACCATTTTAGAGATAAAAATGATTTTTTTCAAGATTTACACTGAATTGAGCTCTTCTTCAAGAGCTCGAATGAAAATCTGGAAGAAGATGCAGAAATCAAAGTTTTAGAAGAGCTGTAAACTTAAATTATGTATAAGTTGCTTTTCGATTTGATTTTTAATTTTTAACTTTTGGAAAATCGCCAAAAACTGATTTTCAGCTTTAGCTTCAGTTTCAGCGCAATTCTCAAAACCTTCGAGATTTTTTATAAATTTTTGTATTTTCATTTCAGAATTTTAGTGTCTAGTTAGCAGAGAAGGGCGGAATTCCGGATTCCGCAGTTTTTTTCATTCCGTTTTCCAAAATCCAATTCCGCCCAACTATGAGTTTTAATACTTTATTCTTAATTGTTATGAAATGTATACTTTTTTGATCTCCCGCAAAAATTAATGGTTAAAATTCTGGATTCCGGATTCCGAATTCCGCCGTGTTTTTCATTCCGTTTTCCGGATTCCGTGAAAAATGTTTTTTTCCGTTTTCCGGATTCCGGATTCCGAGTTCCCAAAATCCAATTCCGCCCTACTCTGCTAGTTAGTCAATTAGTCAGCTCCTAGATGTCTGTAGGCGCAAAGCAGCGCAACTACCATAAGCATTAGGGGAGTAATTTGTAGCTTCCAACACGAAAAAAAGGATATTTTATTCCAATTTTATTCCAAACTCCCAAAATCTGATCAAAAAAGAGTGAATAACTAACATAAGTCACTATCCACAGGACGTTTGCAAACGAAATTCAGCTTGATCGCGCAATCCATTGTGATCCATTGGCCCCCTCGTCCTCCTTTCTTCAGTTGCATTGCCAAGCAAGTGCCATTTCCCAACGGTGCCATATACGCATTATCATAATGCTCTTCAGAGACGTCCGTCCATAGAACCATGTAACCGTCTGGCGTCATGCCGCCCAGCCAAACGGCTCCCTCTGAGTTGAACTGTGCAGCAAGAAACCGGTTTTCGAGAAAACTGTGAATGGAAGCCGAGTGGCTGTTCAATGCAACACATTGGCTATCAGCTTGGGCAAAGCTACGCGCGGAGCCTTTGAACGGTGTGTAACAATAGTTGTTATAGTTATATGTGCAAATGCCGCTGCAGTCTGAAAATTTGGTCAGTTGGCTGGAATGCTAACAGGAACGAATGGTAACCGGATTCTTTAAGATTCTGTGGGCAAGAATTTAACAATTTTCGGTTATATAATAACGATTTCTGATATTTGGCGAAATTTCGTCCGTCTCGTCTCAACTTCGTCTTCGTCTGAATTGTGTTGACAACTTTTTTATTGCGTGAGACGAATGCAAGGCGAGCTGAAAGACGAACGAAGACGACTTATTGTCTTCGTCTTTCGTTGAAGTCTTAATCACAAGAATGGGGGCATATTTTGAATCACCGCCACGCGCAATTTCGCTGCGATGCCCTCATTAATGGATCAGTTTCTGGAGAATTCGTTGAATCCTTTCGTCTCGTTTTGCATTCGTCTTAGGCTATCTCTGCGTCAGACGAATTCTAGACGATGACGAAGACGAGACGAGACTTATTTCGTCTTTCGTGGAAGCCTTAGCTTTAGGAGAGCTCACACCTTTTGTTGTTGTCGGTAGTTCACAAACAAATGAAAGCGACGTGCTGCAATCGGCGCTTGCCCACTGTCCAGACTTTGCTATGAAGTACACACACTCTCCAATAGTATGATTGGGAAATCCTGAAACACGACGGCAGCTCATCATTAGCGTTTTTAAGTCTGTTGAGTTATTGAAGCACCAACCATTCGCGAAATCAGTAAATATGGCTAAACTCTGATCATGCCACGTACATGAAACTGCAGACGATCTAGTGCAATTCATTCCCAGCCACGTATTTCGAGTGCCAACGAACTTTTGGAACGCGAGGTTTTCCTGAAATAAAATAATGTGATTTGATATTCATATTTCTTTGGATTCTGAATTCTGAACGTTTTCAGTCTTCTGTCAGCATTGTCTTGTTTCACTAATATTACAGCTAACTTCTACAATAGCTCGGACACTTTCAGCAATGAAGCAGTCAGAATTCTAAACTCTCTTGCTTAGATACAGTACCGTGCAAAAGGTTGTCCACTCTGTGGTTTTCGAGCATAACTATTTTTCGAGTACCGATATGGAGCCAAAATTTTTAGCAGCTGTTTCTAGGAAGCTTTGACGGATTGTGGCCAAATTTCATAAAGAAATATAAGAAAATAAAATTTTTAGGTGAAAAAATGGAATTTTCGAAAAAAAAAACCAAATTTTGACCTCAATTTTTCAAAAAAAAAAAACTTTCGAAAAACGCTTTTATTCAACACATAACATCTGAAAACTAACAAATTGGGTCTAGTGCTTTGTTGAAAAGCCACGAGAATTAATAACAGCCTGGCAAAAATTAAAGTTAAAATTTGGTTTTTTTTTTTGAAAATTCGATTTTTTCACCAAAAAATTTTATTGTTTTATATTTCTTTATGAAATTTGGCCACAATCCGTCAAACCTTCTTAGAAACAGCTGGTTAAAATTTTGGCTCCATATCGGTACTCGAAAAATAGTTATGCTTGAAAACCATAGAGTGGACAACCTTTTGCACGGTACTGTACATTGCTAGAACACCCATGTTGAATCCGAAAAGAGCATACGAGCATCAAGAAATTAAGCTTGATGGTGTGAGAACTACCGACGGGGGGGGGGTTGCTGAGGGTCTTGCCATCAGAGATAACGACAATCCAATGAAAGCGCCTCCATATTAATTTCGTTGCTGACACATCTGTTATAATGCACTACAGAGATCCAAAAGATTTTTCCAAAGACAGTCTTGAAGACTCACATCCCAACTTTTCAACATTGCCAACACACCGCCCCCGTTCTCACGACAATAGTCATCGGCTTCGGATTGACTGCGACTGGACACCGCCATATAGCACTTTTGTCCGACAATCTGATAGCCAGTCGGGCAGATAGGATCACTATCATCAGCTTCACAAAAGAAAGGTAACAATGATAGGAGTGGTGCTAATACGTGTATAATCATTTTGATGAAAAATTACAATTTTCGAGTCTTGTTATTTATACCTAACCCTTACGATCATTAATTTTTTACTAATTCCGTCTTATTTCGAGTATTTTTTAGTTAATGTTGCCATTATTTTAAAAATAAACCATTAATCTGCAAGCGCATGTGCGACACAAGAAGGCTACAAAAGCAAAGCCGATAAGAAACCACTTAATTCATTGTTTAGCACATTCTAAAAGTTTAAGCACCAATTTATTTTTCAGATGCTTTCTGAGTTACGACGTCGATAACAAAGCTAGTCTAGGTGTGCAGAATGGAATCAGATAGGCAGACAGTTTATGTTCAACATTGGTACGAGGACTCACTGATTCTTTGGTCCGGTTTTGAGGATTCTATATTCCACAAAGTATATAATTGCGAATCCGAACAGAATATCACACGTTCGATGTCGTCTTGACTTTTGAAGCATTTCTCGCGAAGGAAGTTGTCGAGGTGCTTGAAAAAGTGGTAATCGGTGGGCGAGAGGTCCGGTGAGTAAGGTGGATGAGGCAGAGTCTCGTAGCCTAATTCGTTCAGCTTTTGCAGGGTCGGTTGTGCAACATGTGGCCGAGCATTATCCTGGAGAAGAATTCAGTAATTGATTCGCCCGGATTTAGGAAGCTGTGGTGAATGAGACGGGCTGCAGACCACCAAACAGTCACATCATTAATCACTCACATTAAAGCTTCCACGAAAGACGAAGACAAAAAATGGTATTTCCTCTCGTCTTGCATTCGTCTTACGCAATAAACCCAAGTAAACACACGCAAGACAAGTCAGACGAATTCAAAACGAAGCGAGACGAGACGGTCATATTTCGTCTTTCGTGGAACCCTTACCTCACATTGAACTCTGGGAATTTGATCTTTTTTCAATATACACAAACTTATATTGTTGACACTTAGAAGGGGCAAAAAGTACAACAATCATCAGAAAGGATCCGATGTCGTATTCTCCGTCTTCATAGGAGCGTTTGATACTCGGATTAACGAAATGGGAAACTTTAAAAAAGGACAAAAGTAGTTAAGCCCTTTATTTGTCACTCAAGAAGCCACAGCCCAGTGAAGTTGGAAAATAAGAATTTCTAATTGGAAATTGCGTGGAAAAATTAATTCTTGTTATTCAGCACAGAGCTGAACGAGTTCCTCTTTTTCCAAGAGTTCTCCTCTAATTTCCAGGATTGGAAAAACCAGGAAACAGCAATATACGACGAGCTCGCTGAAAATAGGCAGCCACTAAAAAAAAAGACAAAAAATGAAAAGATAGAAGATTGGATTAGAGTTATGTACGCAAGTGTTCCATAAATAAATTCATTTCATTAAATAAAACATGGAATAGGATTAGGTTAATCTCCAAACTACTTTAAATAATCTTTTCTTTCGATTCTGAGCTTTCTGTGCTCCTAATACAAATATTCGTATCATTTTCAGACATTTTCATACATTTTCATCTATATTTTTGAAATTTTAATCAATATTCTTCTGGAAACTAGAAACTTCAGTGAAAACTCAAATATTTAAAAATGGTGAATATGATTTCTTTTTCTCTTCAAAGCATTCAAATTTCCTATTTTATAGGGATTAACTGGAAGGATACACTCCTGAAAACTAATTTTTATTTGTTGAAAATTATAAATCTGAAACTTTTTATGCTGAAATGATTGATGTTTGGTGCATCAATATACACATCTTTTCATCTTTTTTTCATATTACTTTTTTGCAGAATTTCAGAAAATTAATATGCATATCATTTCAGTTTCAAACAAACAAAAAGTGTACTCTGCTGTTTTTTTTTACTGCAAAAGTAAAGAAAAATCGAACATTTCATTTGAAATTTTACTCAAAACCCGAGTATTATCCTTTGGTTTTCAAAAAAATAAGATCTTTTTTACAGCGTTGTTTGTCATATTCTTATTTCATATATTATTCATTTCAGCGCTTTTCATTGGAATAAAAAGTTTTAATAAAATGATTCAGCTGAAAATTGTAGAATTTCAATTTAATTTAGCTCTTAAAGTTTTGGAAATTCAGTGGAATTGCAGAAAATGGTTTTTCCTTCTTTTTTTTTGCTGTACCTAGCGCCTAGTAGCTCCGCTGAAAGCAGTCCCTATGTTCTTTTTGAGTAGATAAGCGGGAATGATAATAAAGAACACTGTTTTTTTTCAATAACCCGTTTATTAGAAAGGAGAATAATTAATGAAATGCATGAGGGGAATTTAGGAGTCGCCGGCCAGGCTCTTTTTATAAAATTAGCGCATTAATGAAATATTAATGAAACTATAGGGAAAAAATGATTAAATTTAATTTAAAATTTAAAAGAAAAATTGGACTTACTTAAAAAGCCCTCGTGTGGCCAGAAGAAAGGTGAGTTTTGTCCTAAAATTTTTGAAATTGTGCGTCGTTGACTTCGCACTCGTAGGGCGCGGCGCGTGTCGCGTCGCGGTTCTGCATATTTTATTAAAACGCCTATTGCGAGATTGATTTGAATTAGAAAGAGCACTGAATTGAAAAATAAAGTGAAAAAAAATAATAAATAATAAAATAAATGAATTCCTTTGTCAATCGCTTCGCTTTCCGCATTTCTTAATCTTCTTTTTTTTCTCCAAAATCAATATTCAAAGGTTTCTCATTTTCTCCCGCTAGTAATCTGTTTTTTTTTACTCACCCATTTTTCCTGCATTCACAGCTAATTGATATTCGTTTTCAAGTAAATAAGCGAGCGTTTTCTTCAATTATTTCTATTTTTTTTCAAATTCAAATATAGAAAATTGAAATTCAAACTTGCATTTGATTTTTTGAGAATTGGAGAAGTTGAAATGCTCAAATCTTCTCAAACAATGCGAGTAAAAAAGATATTCATCTGTAACTAAGTAAGTAGCTTTTCCCATAGTTTCCAACCATATTTAATAACTTTTAAGGGCTCTCCGTTTCCGTTTTTTTTTTTCATTTTTTCACAAAAAAATTCCATTCCTATACTATAAAACTAATAATTTTTACATTTTTTTATGGATAATCTGCTGATTTTAATCGATTTGATTTGCTTTTCATCATATTCAAACCATAAATCCAAGATTTCCAGAATGTCTCTCACGATGCCGCTCATCACTATGATCCAGCCATCCGTTTTGAGCGAAGAGCAAGCTTATATAGAAGAGTGGACGAATTCCTCCCGCTTCCTCTACTACTCTGTCATTTCAATTGGAATTTTCACGCTTCCAGCAATTTTTCTTAGCTTCCTGCATATAAAATGTCAAAAATCGGCGAAAAATGTGCACTTTTTGCCGTACTTGTCTGCAATTTCGATGGCGAATTTTGTTCATTTGGGAACAATATTGTTTAATGTTATAGTGGAGAATACGGTTATGGTTTACGGTGAGTTTTTATGGTTTTCCTTATAAAAGTTGTTTTTTTTACTGGGGAAAAAAATAAAAATCGGCGCTAAGGTAGTTGAGGGGGGTCAATGGTTTTCAGTCATTTTTGGAGCTTTTTTCTTGATTTTTTTTTCTGAAAATGTTTGTTGCTATTGTTAAAATATTTTTAAGTTGTTTTTTTCATGCGTGACGCTTACTCTTGGCACAAAAACTACGATTTCACTTTTTATCACGCGTGGCGGGCGCGCTTCAACGATAAGCAATTTTTTTTTGGATTTTTTTTCGCTTATTAGTTAATAATAACTTAGTTAATCATAGATACAGGACCGCAGCTGATGCACTTCTCGACTTTAAGTAAGCCTAAGTCTAAGCCTAAGCCAAAGTGTGGCTTCAAAGAAAATTTATGGGATGATCATTACTTTGAGGCGCTGTGGCTTTTCAAATATCATGATTGAGCGAAATTTTACGAGTTATGGGCCTGAATCGCCAAGAAATATCCAGTCACCTATTTATTTTCTTTTTTGTGCGTATTTTTGTTGTCTGCCAATAAAATTGTTCTAAAAATTTCTAGTGTTATTCTAGTATATCTAATAACGTTTTCAGAAAAAAAAATCAAGATAAAAGCTCCAAAAATGACTAAAAACCATTGACCCCAACCCCCAACTACCTTAGCGCCTAAAAATCAATTAATAAGGGAGAATCGGAGCATCGTACAGGCATTTACAAAACAGCTGTTATCCGCGCCGATGCTCCGATGTTCCGTTTTAGACAAATATCAAAATTTTCAGATATGATCCCGGGATACATGATATGCAAGTTGACAGCTTTTTCGATTAACACTTTCTCTTGCTTCATTCATTGGGCATGGGTAGCTATGTACGCTGAGGTAACGCCGACATACAGACAAACGAACCAGCGTTCAAAGTGTCCATTTTTTCAGCGTTTTTGCCACATCTTCTTTCCATTTCGCTTCCGACGGCACTCCGCTTGCCGGACTAGATCTATATTGACACTTACATTACTATTCTCAATGTGCATTCAATTATGGACTCCCATTTTTATTACCGAAAGACGTCTGGAATCTCAATTCGACAACATCTATTGCGCAGAAGATCCAGCTTACCAAAGGTAGAAGAATTCTTTTAAAATATATCAAATTTCCACTGGAAAATCTAAATTTTCAGTCATTTTCAACTCATCATGGTTCTCGAAACGTTCACTACTTTCTTCCTTCCCTTAATGCTGACAATTTTGGCGGATATCTCCGTGCTGACATGGAAATCCAAGTTGAGCAAAATTGAAGTGTCCCAAGAAGAAATTCAATCGAAAAATAATGAGGGTGCTAGAAAAAGGCATAGTCATCTGAAAATTGTCTCTTCAGATAGTCTAAGAGTGAGTCCGTTGGTCTGCTCATGTATATGTAGAGACGTCTTTGTTTCAGAGCTCTCAAAAACGAAGGTCCAATGCTATCCGGAGGTGTTTGATCTCGGCAACTGTCACATTATTACTGAATCTTCCAAACTACTGCTTGCAGGTTCATTTTTTAATTTTATTTTAAATAATATTATCGATTCGCGAGGACGTGATTTTTCGTTTAGAGGCGCTGTTTGGGTCTCGTTAGGGGATAGCGCGTTTTAACGCGCTAATTTAAAAATTGTAAGAAATCTGCGTTTTAATAAAAATTATTCAGTTTAATAAAAAGTTTAAAAAATCTGACAATAAAAATTAATTTTAAAAAACATGATTTTCGAAGCGAAGCAAAATATAAATAGAAAAAATTCCTATATTCGCTTCAATTTTCAAAAAGAAATCAGAAACGCAGTGTGTGCGCTTTCTTACAATTTTTAAATTAGCGCGTTCAAACGCGCTATCCCCTAACAAGACCCAAACAGCGCCATTAAACGAAAAATCACGTACTCGCGGATGGATAATATCTCATCGTTCGACGACTACCGTGCGCTGTCATCGATTTAGCAAATGGCTTTCTATTACTTGAGAGCAGTTACACAAAAATTCGTATTCAATATCAAATATTTCAGCTTCTTGATGAGTTCTGCAACATCAAGGATAGTCAATCGATCGATGTCAGAAGAATATATTTAAGGGTAAGTTTTGCTATAATAAAAATCTCACAGTACTGTAGTGCTTTAAGATTAAATAAGCGAGATGAAAAAACATCCGCTCGTTTAGCAATAAAACGATTGAAAATCTCACGTCTAAACCAGTGTGTCGTTTCGAAAGCATTTCGAGAAATTTTTCAAGAAATTTTTCAAAAAATTTCCGAAAATTCTCGAAAAAAAAATTCGGTAAAATTAATAATACTAAACTAGTTCGAACGACACTCCGCAAAGCGCGTTGTTTATCGTATTTCCATTCAAATCATTTTTCGCGATTTTTCGAGAAATTCTCGAGAAATCAACGAGAAAAATTTCTCGAAAATTTTTCGAAAAAAATCGAAAAACGCGTTTTTCGAAATGACACACTGATCTAAACCTTGCAAAGTATTCTGATATATTTCAGAGATTCCTATTTTCAGATCGACGCATTCGTCTACATTTTGTATCTCATTCAATTCCTAATAACCCCATTCCACATCTTCTATCTTACGCGAATAGCTAAAGGAAGACCACAGTAAGTATATAAGAAAACTAAAAAATCCTGCTAAAACTGCTTATTGCTGCAGGCGACGCAACAAGCAGACATGTGGGCCTGCTCCACGTATAGGGAATCATCCTTATGGTCTTCAGCTTCTGGTTGTTCATCATGTGTAATCAGAATATCTTATGCTATCGAATTTGTATATCAAATTCGATGAAAATAACTCACTTTTTTGATACTTATCAGGGGTTGAGGCCTACTACTATTAAAAAAAATTTTTTTTTAATTGGCGGATTTTCTACGAATACGAGCTAAAACTGCCACACCGCCGAGCACACTTTGGCTCAAGCTTAGGACTAATGGTGCAATAAAGCATAGCGCCAGACCGTGGGTTTTCAAGCGCTTACAGAGCCTTTTCCAGAAGTTTAAAAGTTTTATTTACATGAGATCAAACCTGGGTGGAGCTAATGGTCATTGGAATGTGTACAAAAGAAAGAATACAGTAATAAGTTATCGATTCTTCGAAGCTTTCGTCGTAAAACTGTTATGTAATGGGGAGACGCCAAAGTTGGATTCGCTGTTTTTCTGAAAGATAAAATAGTGAATCTCTCCTCCAACTTGTTTCCTACCTTAAAGAATCGAATCATGTCCTCATACGTTACGAGCCCATCCCTATCACCGTCCAACTCGGCGAATATGGTAGTTGCTCTTTGCTGTACAGACTCTTTATTAGTTTCTTCATTCCCGCGTTTTCCTTCGTTCAATTGGAATACCGATTGGGTGAAGTCGAGGAAGGCGGTGTATCCAAAGCAGTCGCCCTCGTCTCCGGTGATCAGACGCATCGTCCATTTCGCATTGGTCTCGGCAGTCTCGGGATGGACATTGGAGAGACTATCCAAAAGATCCTGAAACAAGGCATTTGGCTCCGTTTTCATGTATGTATGACCTCCAAAACTCCAAAACCACCAGAGCTATCAATTTACCTCAAAAGTGAGCGTTTTCTTATCCTTGCCTGCAAACGCTGAGAACAATCGAGAGATATACTGGTCGGTGGCTTTCTCTGGAGCAATTATGGATGCAAGCAGCTTCCTAAATTCTTCCAGCTTCATTTTTCCCGTTGGGGATTCCTGAAAGCAGCACTCAAATGTGTGTTTTCCATTCTAATTCAGAATGCATGAAGCGCATCTGAAGTTTCGCAGTAAGAGCAGTCGCATTAACTCACATTTTTAAACTTTGCGTACATGTACTTTATCCATTTCGGATTGAACTGTGTCTTCTGTGACAAATGCTCCAATGAAGGTGGCTGCACTCCGATTTCCCATCTGTCCACTGCGTCGTCTAGATCCATATCTTCATTTTTAAAGAATATTTTGAATTGCACCGAACGAATCGACCAGTAGATTCGATGGTAGAGGGTGTCTAGATATGAGGAGTTGGTGAAGATTTGCGGTGGCTCCGAGTAGGCTTTGTGCACGGCTCGGTCGAACTTCAATGAAATGCTTTAGAGTATCGCACTTTGAAAGTTTTCTTTTCGGAGCGCCGCTCTAATGTGTAATGTGCGTACGATGCTCCGCTATCCGACCTGTATTTCTTGTAGCGGAATTTCGGATCGTCGTACATTGAAATTTTCATAAAATATGAAGGAAAATGATGTGAAAACCGATTTTTATCAAAGAATTTGGATAGCAGAGAATGCAAGAAATCCTAAAAATACGAAAAGGTCGCTGCTTGATGAAAATTAAACAAAATAATTTAAATCTCTGTCAGAAAACCTACCCACTGCTCATAGAGAGTATTTTCATATTCATCTTTGAAGTTTGTGGATCTACCACTGCCACGTCGAGATTCTCGTGACGTGGCACCGCCCATAATAAATAGATTGGCGAAAGGACAATTTGAATTGGCAGAAAGCGATTATGGTACTCAATTTGTTATCAGAAACAGCGCATCACATCATTTCCTGCCTCCTTTTGCGCTGCTAATCAAGTTGGGTTCGTTGGGGGGGGGGGATTCGAATGCGCTGGTGTGGTAGCTGATGGTGGAGATGATAGACAAGTGATAAGTGATAATAGATGGAGTCAACTCTCGGCGAGTGCAAAGGAGTTCGGAAAGCGGAGAGAGCATGAAGATCTCTGATAACAAGTGATTGACGATTTCTCAGGAAATGAGCACTTTATTGATAAGAGAGGGAGGGAGAGAGAAAATGAGAAAAATTATTTATTTTTATTACTTTAAAAAAAAGCTGAAAGTCCTCTTTCCATTTTTTTCTTAAATAACAAGAAAAAGGTCCTGCTCTCCCCCCCCCCCCCATCTCTTTAATAGTGACGTCATCAAATAAAAATTTTTCGCTAAATATGCAATTTTTGCGCTTAAAAATTGATTTTTTTCGGTTTCAATGTGCTATTAATCATAATTTTTTCTCAAAAATCGCATTCAAAGCTGCAAATAATAAAAGACGAAACAAACATTGAAACAATGAAACAAGAATTGAAACAAAACGTTTTTTTGTTTCTTTTTGTAATCCGATAGTCGCATGAAAGGGAAATCAGAGCTTGAGCAGTGAGCACTAGTCACTTTTCAGTAAAAAAAAGACTGAAAGATCCAGACAGACTAAAATACTAAAGATTATCCGAAGATTAAAAAAAAAATTTTAATTGAAAATTATTTTCACTAAAAAGTGCTCAAAAAACCCATTTTTTTCATTAATTATTTCATTTTCCGCTGTATTAAATTGATTATTTATAGTTTGCTTTTGAAAATTTTTAAAAATTAATGAAATCCTTTGGGATAGGCTGAAATTTTGTCTGAATTTCTAGAAAACCCTCCTCAAAATACTTAAAATAGGAGAGATGCCGCAGAAAAAAAAATAATTTCGGTGGCACTTGAAGATGGTAAAAGTGGTATTAATAACAAAGTATGTACTCTGAGGAAACTTTGACATCACTTTGAAAAATGGGATGAGAAACCACTTTTTTCGAATTGCGGTTAGAGAAGGGCGGAATTCCGGATTCCAGATTCCGTGTAAAATTTTTTTCCGTTTTCCGGATTCCGAGTTGCCAAAATCCAATTCTGCCCTACTCTGCAGAGAAGGGCGGAATTCCGCATTCCGGATTCCGCCGTTTTTTTTATTCCGTCTTCCGGATTCCAGATTCCGTGAAAATTTTTTTTCCGTTTTCCGGATTCCGCCCTACTCTGATTGCGGTGCAGTAGGAGCACAGAGGCACAAATTAATGTAATATCGGAGCATCGTACATCAATATTCTAAAACGATTTGTCTGTACAATGCTCCGATGTCCAGCCATCATCCACTTCTTTAACTATTTCAGCGAATCGAGCAGAAGGAAAGGAAAGCACTTCCAGAGCATCGTAAGCATCAGATATGGGTGGAATGGAGCTCTTAAAGTCTTCTTAAAAACGAAAAAACGGAGAAAAGATGAGCAGTACTTCAAGAAAGTGCTCCTGGAACGGAAATTCCAGAAGTTCTGGAAGAATCTGGAAGAATCTAAAAGAAAGAATGGAATTCTGAAAGCATCGATGTTTTCTTACAAATTCAAGCGGTGATTTTCTGAATTAATGTTAATGCTCTGGAAGAATCCAGTAATGGAGCGTCGGAGCATCGTACATGCCACAATTTGAATGAGTACGATGCTCCAATGTATGTGCGGGCCTACCTGACTGGGTCGCCGTCGCATCCGTTCACTGGCCAACGGGGAGAACACATTCTTGCCTGAAAACATCCGTAGAGAGGTATTGATCTTGAAATTTATTGAAATCTCTGGATTCCTGAATTTAAAATTGTTTTTTCTTTTTTTTTTGAAAAAAAAAGAGATTTTCAGAGAGAAAGTTTTAAAACAAAAAGCGCGTTTCACCGGCGTATTCTTCTGGTTCTACGCGCACTGCATAGCCGTATTTACGGAAAACTAAATTTAAATGTTTATATTCCAATATATCGATTTGGAATTGTCTATATTGCGCTGCTTAGTACTAAAGCCTTTGTGACGCTAAAAAAATTCAAAAAATTTAAAAAATTTCTTTTTCCTACAAGTGCTCCATTAAAATTCATTATTATAAAGCAAAAATATGGCTTAAAATGCTGAAAACTCAAGTTATTGAGACGAAAATGTGATTGCGTAATAGATAGAAAAAGATTAAAGGATTAATCGCAATTTTATAATAAAACATGTATTTTTCGAAGGAAAAACAAAAAAAAATAATATCTTTTATATATTTTTTCACTTTCGGTTATTATCGCCGTAAAAAAGTTCCGACATTTTTTCGAGCCCGCGAAAATCGGGATTTGAATTTAGAGGCTCCGCCCATTTCATCATCAGAGCGCATTTGCTATGCGCGATATATTTTTTGAATTTTTATTTTTTCTTCTGAATTTTCAGAATTAAACTGGATTAAAAGAACGAAATTGTATTAATCGTGAATTTTTTTACACGTTTCTTCGAATGTTTAAATATATTCAATTTGCGTCATTTATTTTTTTTTTTCGTTTCTTCTTATAAAAATATATCGCGCATAGCAAATGCGATCTGATGATGAAATGGGCGGAGCCTCTAAATTCAAATTCCGATTTTCGCGGGCTCGAAAAAATGTCGGAACTTTTTTACGGCGATAATAGTTGAAGTCTAAAATAAGAGAGAATCTATTAGCAAAAAAACAATAAATTCACGATGAATTCTATATAATGGAAAATAGAAGAATAGTATTTCTTTTACTATGTTTTGCATTAAAAAACGTTTATTTAATATGAATATTCAATGAGCATCTCCAATTTCTTCAGAAAAACCAATAAAAGTCATGTATTCTGAAGAGAAATTGGTGGAATAGTGAATCAAAAACCATTAAAAGGGAAATAAAGAAATAAATATTTAATTTATGATTAAAATTTGAGCTGCAAACTTAGGCGGAACCAATAAATTCTTTATTTCTGGAAAACTCCCGGCTCTATTGTCTTATTGTAGAGTAAGACATTGGTAGCTGTTTAGCTATCCCGTTACCCCCCCCCCCCCGCAAGCGATAGAAACAAGCAGCTACACAGTATTTTTTTGAGACTAACAGCTCCCAGAAAGTTTTGTTTCCGCTAGTCAAAGCGATTTTCCCAAGAGTTTAAGCATGAGCGCTTACTAGGGAAGGGAGCTGTTAGTCTCCTCAAAAAAACACTGTTTAGCTGCTCATTTCTATCGCTTGTGGGTAACGGCGCTGCTAAACAGCTACCAAATGGAAAAAGTATAACCATTTCGTGTCAGAGAACTTTAAAAATTAGAAAATATTCTGAACGAATGAATTCTTTATTTCTGAAAAACTCCCGGTTCTATTGTCTTATTTTATAGTAAGACGTTGGTAGCTGTTTAGCAGCCTCGTTACCCCCCGCAAGCGATAGAAACAAGCAGCTACACAGTATTTTGAGGAGACTAACAGCTCCCAGAAAGTACACAATCCAATTTCGTCCATTCTTTCCGCTAGTCAAAGCGATTCCAAAAAGTTTAAGCATGAACGATTACTAGGGAAGGGAACTGTTAGTCTCCTCAAAAAAATACTGCGTAGCTGCTTGTTTCTATCGCTTGCGGGTAACGGGGCTGCTAAGCAGCTACCAACTTCTTACTATCCTTCAAGAACAAAATTTTGGCAACTGAAAGACCGCGATAAAAGAATGTTTCTGTGATGCTCTTGGCTATAAAAGCCCGAGTCTTCCTTGACCCATTCTTTCAGTTAGAGCAATGCATTTTCAGTTTTTTTCGAAACTAATGCCGCGTTCAAAGCTGATTTCCAGGAGAAATTTACTGGAAAAACGCTGTCATCTTTTTCAGATTTTCCGGAAACTGCCGCAACGAGTGTTACCGTAGTTTGCCTCTTCCCTTGGAGACCACCGACCGTCGCACGATTTATGGCTCTTTTAACTCAATTTTTTCAAGTTTTTTAAACTTTTTTTCGGCTGTTTTTTCTGAATATTTCTCCTCAAATTATGGATTCTGACGAAGAAATCGTTGAAAATCTCGAAAACATTCGTGAGCAGATTGTAACTCTGATTTAAACAAACTGCGACAGTTTCCGGAAAATCTGGAAAAAGATGGCAGCTTTGGACAGCGTTTTTTCCAGGAAATTTTCTCCTTGAAATCAACTTTGAACGCGGCATAAGGAAAGAGATCGTGGGGTTTTCTATGGTTAACCACAGTGGTCAGTGCTGGAATTTCAGATTGAAATAACTCGTTTCGCTGAAGCGTTCAGCAAATTCTGAAAACGGATTCTTTCTCAGCGTGTTCTAATCTATCGATTTACATAGAAAGCTCCGTGGTGAGTTTACAACCTGGTAAAAAGTTGGTAGCTGTTTAACAGCGCCTTTACCAGCAAGCTATAGAAATTTAGAAATTTCTAATTTTTTAAAGTTCTCTAACACGAAATTTCATTTTATACTATTTCCAAGTGACGTTTCCGGCTAATTTCATAGTTTTGGTATTCCCGTTGGAAAATTGATTCTGGCTTTCTCAAATTTTTTTGTATCAACAAAAATAAATAAATATAAATAGAATTGCTCAAAAATTGGCTATTCGACTATTAAATTCCTTCTTTCTCGCAGAAAAAAAAACGCGGAAAATTGAAAATCTGAAGTATTTGAAGATTTGTAGCAAAGTGAATAGAAGAAGAAAAGTGAACCTTTAAAATGGGATTTCCGGCAAATGGAAAAAAAAAAAACTTTTTTTCCGCCTTCCCGCCCTCCCCCTCTTTTCACTTTTTTAAAAATATAATCAAACAATTAAATAAATAAATAAATAATATATATATATATATATATATTATCCATCCGCGAGTACGTGATTTTTCGTTTAAAGGCGCTGTTTGGGTCTCGTTAGGGGATAGCGCGTTTTAACGCGCTAATTTAAAAATTGTAATGGGGTTATTCATGATGCATTTTTATGCAAAAAATGCCACTTTAATCTTATTCACGATAGCATTTTAATGCAAAAAAATGCATCTTAGTTCAGTGCTATGTTCAGTTAAAATGCAAGGTGGTGTCGGATACCGTCACCGAGAAAGTCTATGCGCCTTTAATTTATTTTTGGCTTTCAAATAAATAATTTTACTATTTTTTCACCATTGCCATAGTAATTTTACGCTTTTTCGCCTCTTCATCGTTCATTTTTGGCTGTAAAATATTATTTTTATCAAATTAATTTTAATTTCTTCCGAAAATGTAAATTTTTCGCACAATATGAGTTCTTCTGGAAAAAAAATTGAGGGCCTCGTAAATCGACACATTAAAGGCGCATAGACTTTCTCGGTGAAGATATCCGACACCACCTTGCATTTTAACTGAACATAGCACTGAACTAAAATTCATTTTTTTGCATTAAAATGCTATCGTGAATAAGATTAAAGTGGCATCATGAATAACCCCATTATAATTTTTAAATTACCGCGTTAAAACGCGCTATCCCCTAACGAGACCCAAACAGCGCCTTTAAACGAAAAATCTCGTACTCGTGGATGGATAATATATATATATATCGATGTATTTATAAACACAAAAGAAGAAATGTAGATCAAATTTCGCGCGCTCTCTTCATTCTTCTCCCAACTCCTTTATCTCTCTTTCTTCATTTTGTGCCTCTAGTTGCTCATTGTTAAAACATGATTTGTCACAATGCGATATGAATGATTTTTTCGGTCGGTTTTCTGCCCTTTTTCTTTATTAATATGCACTTTTAAAGAAGCTGAAAGTAGAAAAGTAAAATATTTTTTATATGGAATAATTATTTTAAAAAAATAATAATTTTAATGCAATTTGTTAATAATTAACTTTTGTATTTCAGAATGCAAAAGAATCCGTATTTCTTTTAATCAGAGGCTCCAGAATTAGTTATAAATTCTGCATTGAGCGAGTGTTGTAATGAAAATTCTTTGAAGTTTTCAAAATTATTCCGCATTTATGATGATGTGAATTTCAGTACACATTAATTGATGAGTTGTCATTTTTTGAAAAAAAATTTCAGATTTGCAGAGAGTTGTGGAAAAACTACGTCATCATCAGAGTAGGGCGGAATTGGATTTTGGGAACTCGGAATCCGGAAAACGGAAAAAATATTTTCACGGAAAAAATATTTTTTCACGGAATCCGGAAAACGGGAAAAAAAATTTTTTTCACGGAATCTGGAATCCGGAAAACGGAAAAAAAAATTTTTTCACGGAATCTGGAATCCGGAAAACGGAAAAAAAAATTTTTTTCACGGAATCTGGAATCCGGAAAACGGAAAAAAAATGTTTTCACGGAATCTGGAATCCGGAAAACGGAAAAAAAAATTTTTTTCACGGAATCTGGAATCCGGAAAACGGAAAAAAAATGTTTTCACGGAATCTGGAATCCGGAAAACGGAAAAAATTTTTTTTACGGAATCCGGAAAACGGGAAAAAAAATTTTTTTCACGGAATCTGAAATCCGGAAAACGGAAAAAAAAATTTTTTCACGGAATCTGGAATCCGGAAAACGGAAAAAAAATTTTTTTTCACGGAATCTGGAATCCGGAAAACGGAAAAAAAATGTTTTCACGGAATCTGGAATCCGGAAAACGGAAAAAATTTTTTTTACGGAATCCGGAAAACGGGAAAAAAAATTTTTTTCACGGAATCTGAAATCCGGAAAACGGAAAAAAAAATTTTTCACGGAATCTGAAATCCGGAAAACGGAATGTAAAAAACGGCGGAATCCGGAATGTGGAATGCGGAAAACGGAATTTTAACCATTAATGAGTTAATATTTATGATGTAAATGCGCTCTGTTCGCAAAAATTTTTGCGGGAGTTCAAAAAAGTATACTTTTCACAAAAATTGAGAAGAAAGAATTACACCGGAATAAAAACGGCATATTGCGGAATCCGGAATGCGGAAAACGGAAAAAATGTTTTTTCACGGAATCTGGAATCCGGAAAACAGAAAAAACATTTTTCACGAAATTTGGAATCCGGAAGACGGAATGAAAAAAAAAACGGCGGAATTCGGAATGCGGAATCCGGAATTCCGCCCTTCTCTAGTCAAAAAAAATTGAAGAATAACTCACTTTCCAAACTGCCAAAGTTGTCAACTGCGTTGCAGTACGTCATGAACTTGGAACTGAACAAAACTAGTTTAAGACGAATGTTAAAGATTTAAAAGTTTTCATTGAATGCTCTTCGGCGAAAAAAAAACTGAAAACGCTCGGTTTTTAGTCTCTATTAAAGCATTTTTCTTGAAAAAAAGAATGAAAATCTCCAATTTTCATGTCGGAAGTGGGTTTCAGAGAGAGAATCTTCCGAAAGAGAAATGGAGAAATCCTTGTCGACGCTTTCAAGAAAAGACGACGACGTCGTCGTCTTCTGGAAATTTGAAACCCACTTTTCGCCAAAAAATACATTTTTTTTTTTCAATTTCCGTTTACTATTTGTCACGAGCGGGCTATTCACTTCAATTCAAAACATAGGAAAAAAGGCGGTTTCGGTCGGTTGAAATATAGCTGAAAATCTTGAAAAATCTTTAAAAAATGAGAAAAGGAAATATCTTTTGAAATTTCCGCTGCTCACGCGCCTTTAAATTTCAATTGACTTTGCTACTAAGTCCGGAAAACGGAAAACGGAAAAAAAATTTTCACGGAATCTGGAATCCGGAAAACGAAAACAATTTTTTTTTATGAAAAAAACGGAATCCGCCGTTTTTTTCATTCCGTCTTCCGGATTCCAGATTCCGTGAAAAAAATTTGTTACCGTTTTCCGTTTTCCGGATTCCAGATTCCGTGAAAAAAATTTGTTACCGTTTTCCGTTTTCCGGATTCCAGATTCCGTGAAAAAAATTTGTTACCGTTTTCCGTTTTCCGGATTCCGCCTTTTTTTTCATTCCGTCTTCCGGATTCCAGATTTCGTGAAAAATTTTTTTTCCGTTTTCCTTTTTCCGGATTCCGGATTCCGTTAAAAAAAATTTCCGTTTTCCGGATTCCGCCGTTTTTTCATTCCGTCTTCCTTATTCCAAATTCCGTGAAAAAAAATTTTTCCGTTTTCCGTTTTCCGGATTCCGTAAAAAAATTTTTTTTCCGTTTTTCGGATTCCAGATTCCGTGAAAAAATGTTTTTTTTTTCCATTTCCGCATTCCGAATTCCGTGATATGGCGTTTTTATACAGTTTTAATTCTTTATTCTCAATTGTTGTGAAAAGTATACTTTTTTGAACTTCCGCAAAAATTTTCGCGAACAGAGCGCATTTACATCATTTGATTCCTTCATTAATGGTTAAAATTCCTTTTTCCGCATTCCGCGTTCCGGATTCCGCCGTTTTTTTCATTCCGTATTCCGCATTCCGGATTCCGCCGTTTTTTACATTCCGTATTCCGGATTCCAGATTCCTTAAAAAAAATTTCTTCCGATTTCCGGATTCCGGATTCCGAGTTCCCAAAATCCAGTTCCGCCCTACTCTGCTGGTGCCTCAACACGGCGCTGGGGTGAAAGGCTCCCGTCTCCTACCGGCGAAACCAAGATCGATTCGATTCGATTCGATAAAATCGAATCAACAAAAATAGTGCAAATGCGCTCTACCGATCAATTCATTCGGCGGCAGTTTGAAATCGTATTGTTTTTCCTTTTTTTTAAGTTTAATTGGATTATGACAAAAAGGATAAATTAAATTTGAATAAGGGTAGCGCTATGGCATTTTAAATATTTGGCCGAAATCGCCGAGAATTATCCAGTCACCTAGTCACTTTCTCCTTTTTTAGTCATTTTTAGGCGTATTTTTGGTGTCTGCCAATAAAATTGCTGTAAAAACATTTTCAGAAACAAAAATAATCCAAAAAAGCCTTAATCAGTGTGTCATTTCGAAAAATGATTTCTCGAACAATGCGTTTTTCGAAAAAATTCCAAAAAAAAATGTTACGAGAAATTTTTCGAGAATTTTCGAAAAATTTCTCAAAAATCGCAAAAAATTATTTGAATGGAAATACGATAAACAACGCGCTTTGCGTTATTTCGGAGTGTCGTTCGAACTACTTTATTATTATTTTTTATCGAAAATGTTTTTTTTCGAGAATTTCTCGAAAAATTTCCGAAAAATTTTCGAGAAATTTTTCTCGTTGATTTCTCGAGATTTTTTCGAGAATTTTCGAAATTTTTCGAGAATTTCTCGAAAAATTTCTCGAAAAATTTCTCGAGGAATCGCGAAAAATGATCTGAATGGAAATACGATGAACAACGCGCTTTGCGTTATTTTGGAGTGTCGTTCGAACTAGTTTATTATTATTTTTTATTGAAAATTTTTGAGAATTTCTCGAAAAATGTTTCGGAAATTTCTCGAGAAATTTTTCTCGTTGATTTTTCGGAGACATTTTTCGAAATGCTTTCGAAACGACACACTGGCCTTAATTAGAGAATGGAAAATATAGAAATGAAAATTTTTCGAGTTAAAAAAGAAATTTTAATGAAGAATCATAGAAATCTTGCAGAAAGAAGTACTTCAAATCCGTTCTCGTCTCAAATTGGCCAAAGTGTTTAATGTCCATACCGTAATGTTTTCTCATAGAGAATTTTTCGAAGATTTATAACCGAATGTTCGTTTTATTGTATGTGCACCCCAAATAAAAAAGAAAAAAATGCATTTCATTATATCTGATTGCTTCAACAATGTATTTTAAATGAATATCACGACGACTACTTGTTTGTGCTCTTCAATTTGCTCTTTTCATCTCGACACAACTCGAGAAGAGTGTCCAGCGCTAAATTGAAGATGTCCGGTGAGTCAAAAGTGTTGGATCTCATCGAGCTGCAAGAAAAATCTTCAAGTTTTCCTAGAATTCTGGAAATAAAGTATAGCTTTGAATCAGTTCAGATCAGATCAGATCAGATCATTTGAAATTCACAAATTTTAAGTCTATTCCGTGCAGTTTTCATGAAAAATCTGAATCTAAAACTGTAAAAAGCTTCGGTGTAAAGGAAAAATTATATTTTCAGCTTCATTATTTTCAATTAGTCTGCCATGAAATTTTAAAAAAATCCGGAAAACGGAAAAAAAATTTTTTCACGGAATCCGGAAAACGGAAAACGGAAAAAAAAATTTTTCACGGAATCCGGAAAACGGAAAAAAATTTTTTCACGGAATTCGGAAAACGGAAAAAAAAATTTTTTCACGGAAACCGGAATTCGGAAAACGGAAAAAAAAATTTTCACGAAATCCGGAATCCGGAAAACGGAAAAAAAATTTTTTCACGGAACCCGGAAAACGGAAAACGGAAAAATGTTTTTTTCACGGAATTCGGAAAACGGAAAAAAAAATTTTCACGGAATTCGGAAAACGGAAAAAAAATTTTTTCACGGAAACCGGAATTCGGAAAACGGAAAAAAAAATTTTCACGAAATCCGGAATCCGGAAAACGGAAAAAAAATTTTTTTCACGAAATCCGGAATCCGGAAAACGGAATGAAAAAATGGCGGAATCCGGAATTCCGCCCTTCTCTGGAGCTCACAGGTGATTCATTCTTGTAAATGTTAAAACTAGACGATCAATTTTGATTCGATTTGTTGAACGGGAAAATCGATGTGAATCGATTCGATTCGATAAAATCAAATCAACAAAAATAGTGCAAATGCGCTCCACCGATCAGTGCCTTCGGCGGCGGTTTTAAATCGTATTTTTTACCTTTAATTTTTTTAATTTTTAAGCAGCCGCCAAAGGCATTGTTCGGTAGAGCTTTATTATTATTTTTTGCTGATTCGATATGATTCAAAATGATTCGATCAACACGGAAACAATCGAATTTCGATTTGATTCAATCGATAAATTCCAAAATCGACACGACATTTTCAAAATTCCTAGACAGTGCAATGTGGCTCACCGAATTAGCTTGATGCTCTCCACATGCTTAATCCTTTTGTGCTTTTCCAAACGCGTCATTTCCATTTCGAGAAATGCAACAACACCGCTTCTGAAAACGAAAAAAATCGAGCTAAAAGGCATGGATTGTCTTCTAGAACACGCCCAAACTAGGATGCCCCTCCCCCCCCCACGCAGTGTGACATTCAGACATGCAGACACACAGACAGCGACTCACTTTGTAGCTCCATCTTTGCAAACAATAACCAATGGGCCTTTTGTTAAAGGGCAGCCCAAATAGGTCCGCGCTGTCTGCATCAAATCCATTAAAACAGTCTTCTCTAGAGTGTTGGGCGTGGTCCAACGAGTGAATTTGATGGCTTTTAAATTGACACCGTGCTCCTTGATTATAGCAGATGCAATGTCTTCCTTATCGGCACTACATCCCTTCTTTTTTCCGACTCCTTTTTCAAATTTCGATGAGATGACACTGAAATGATTCTTGTTTTTTTTTAGCACTTTTCATTACCGTATTCAATTTTTCGATTAAAAGTCGAAATGCTTGATAATGGACGGCTTTTTTTTTCGAATTTTGTTTTAGACAGAGAAGGGCGGAATTCCTGATTCCGCCGTTTTTACATTCCGTCTTCCGAATTCCAGATTCCGTGAAAAAATATTTTTTTCCGTTTTCTGTATTCCGGATTCCGCGATATGACGTTTTTATTCCGTTTTAATACTTTATTCTCAAATGTTGTGAAAAGTATACTTTTTTGAACTCCCGCTAGAATTTTTGCGAACAGAGCGGTTTTACATCATTTGATTCCCTCATTAATGGTTAAAATTCCGTTTTCCGTTTTCCGCATTACACATTCCGGATTCCGCCGTTTTTTTCATTCCGTTTTCCGGATTCCGGATTCCGGGAAAAAATATTTTTTCCGTTTTCCGGAGTTCCCAAAATCCAATTCCGCCCTACTCTGGTTTTAGAGTGATGTGACAATTTTGTAGTTTGTAGTCTAGAGCAGACCCACTTTTCCAATGCATTATGACATGATTCTGCTGAGTTTGCGTATTCTGAAGATGTATTTGGCAGATCATCAGAATTTCTAGCAAAAATATTATCGCAGTAAAAAAGTTCCGACATTTTTTCTAGCCCGCGAAAATCGGGATTTGAATTTAGAGGCTCCTTATTTTTTCTTCTGAATTTTCAGAATTAAACTGGATTAAAAGAACGAAATTGTATGAATCGTGAATTTTTTTACACGTTTCTTCGAATGTTTAAATATATCAATTTGCGTCATTTATTTTTTTTTTCGTTTCTTCTGATAAAAATATATCGCGCATAGCAAATGCGCTGATGAAATGGGCGGAGCCTCTAAATTCAAATCCCGATTTTCGCGGGCTCGAAAAAATGTCGGAACTTTTTTACGGCGATAATACCTTTATTTTTGACATTTTAGTCTAAAATTGGACCGTTACAAAAAAAAAACAGAAAAAAAATAGACAGGGTTGAAAAAATTCAAGAAATATAGGCAATATGGATATTTTCCATAAAGTATTGCTCACATTTACTAGCATTCAGAGCATGCCCTATGCTTGCTGGTAGAGCTAGAAGTTTTACAGCACAGCCCCGTACACATGGTCTCAGTTCCTACCAAATCTTTAAAAGCACACGGTATATTCTGCAAATCAAAATAGACGGAGAAGAGGTCAATAAATGGTTAAAATCTCAGTAAAACGGACAAAAAGAATCCGGAATTTCCCGATTGCTTATTCTCTAGAGATAACGGAATGAAGAAAAAGTCACATTCACCCAGAGAAGGGCGGAATTCCGGATTCCGCCGATTTTTTTTACATTTTTTTTAAAGTTTAATTCAATCATGACAAATAAAGATAAGTTTCATTTGAATAAGGGTAGCTCTATGGAATTTTAAATATCGTGATAAAGCGAAATTTTAAGATTTATGGGCCGAAATCACCAAGAAATACCCGTCACATTTCATTTTCTTTTTTGTGCGTATTTTTGGTGTCTGCCAATAAAATGACTGTAACAATTGCTAATGTTACTCGAGTATTATCGTCGCCTCTTCTGTTACCTGGAAAACTCGTCGGCGCCTTCCGCAATAATGATTCCCTCTGCCTTGACGTGTGACAAAATCTTGAAAAAGTCCTTGGCGTCATTGGCGTCGCGTGGTGCTTGAGCCAGGATGTACTGGTCTAGAAAGGAGGACAGTTCTCAATCAGTGAGTCGTTTCGAAAGCATTTCGAGAATTTAAAAAAAAAGAAAATTTCGATAAAAAAAATAATAAACTAGTTCGAACGACACTCCGAAATAACGCTAAAAGCGTTGTTTATCTTATTTCCATTCAAAATCTTTTTTCGCGATTTCTCGAGAAATTTTTCGAGACATTCTCGAGAAGTTTCGAAAAATGCGTCAATGTTCTCAATTGTGTCAATTGCACCATTTGTACCCATAAATTAAACTCACTCGGCTTCAATCCGTCGACCCATGATGCGTGGTAATACTCAACCTCGGGAATCATCACACGCGTGGAGTCGTACAGCCAGACTTCTGAATTCAATTTTTAATTCGTTTATCTAGAAAATCTTCTCATGGCTACTCATTCAATGAGATTTTATGCGGACTCTGAAATGCTTCCTTCTATAGCTCATTTCAGAAAGTTAGCAGAGCTAGGAATGGCTGGAGCACAGAGAATAAAGAATGTCAAAGTCCTCTAACACAGGATGTCAAAGTAGTTTTGAATAAGCCTTTTAAGCCTAGGCAACTGAGTTATTAACCTTCCGAAGCGTTTTTCTCTTTTGGCGATTTGAAAAAGGCAAAAAATGTTGGCGACTCCAAGTACGTTTCCTTGTAGAATTCCGCCACTCCAGCTTCAAAACTTTTTCCTGATTTCATGAGAATCTGAAAGTACCATCGATTTTCAGCAGTTTTCATTGTAAGCTTTTGATCATTCCTAAATACTCACTTAGAGCTCACCCTACGTATCTTAAAAATAGTAGTAGAGAGACTCGCGTCTGTGTCATTTTTTCGGGTGGTTACCAGGGAAGGCGGAATTCCGGATTCCGCATTCCGCATTCCGAATTCCGCCGCTTTTTTCATTCCGTTTTCCGGATTCCAGATTCCGTGAAAAAAAATTTTTCCGTTTTCCGTTTTGCGGATTCCGTGAAAAATATTTTTTTTTTCATTTCCGCATACCGAATTCCGCGATATGGCGTTAAATGGCGTTAAATTTTAGATTTAAATTCGCTTAAAGTTTGCTGCGCTTTTCCAGCTCCCCGTCAAAACAGCCATGAACTACCGTATTTTATAAGATGGACAGTTTCAGAATATTTTCTTGAACTCGTACTACAGTATGAAATTACCGAATCGACAAATTTCTTCGGTGACAACATGGTGGTCTTTCTTTTACGAGTAGATCTCGTCGACATGCGATTATTCACCGGGACGAGAGCACTTGCCTTCCCATTTACTTGAATTGTATCGGCCATTCTTCCTGGAAATTCGAAATTTAGCATTTTTTCCAATTCTGGGTACTCGTTCTTCAAAAACTATGATCAATGCTTATACTCGGTGATTTGTAATTTTTGAAAATTCATGTTCCGTAAAAACTGAAAAGTTTTGACTGAAAAAGGTAACGATCGTCTGGAAGCACGTATTCTGAAGGGCATACCATCATGCAGCGCGCTTACAGTAGAAAAATAGCAAAAAATTACAAAAATACAACAGCAATACAACGAAATTTCAGCATTTTCAGGTTTTGGTGGGCGTGAAGGAAGTGAACAGCACCTAACATTTGTCTTTTCATTGTACCAGTGCAAATTTTCGCGGCTACGCCGCTGTTCTAGAACTTTCTGGAACACATGTGATACTAGATTTCTATATCAGCAAAATTTTGAATGTTTAGAGGTAGATGGTAGATGTTTAGCAGCGCCCTGGTAGCTGCCTTCAATTAAACAGGTGAAGGTAAATGTGTCTCCAAATGGTGGCTGCTTATCAGCGTCCATATAACTCTGCTGAATAAATTTCGGGAGAAAAACGCGAATTGCTCTAAAAACGTTTTTATTAAAAAGATGGTAGATGTTTAGCAGCGCCCTGGTAGCTGCCCTCAATTAAACAGGTGAAGGTAAATGTGTTCAACTGGTAGCTGCTTCTCAGCGTCCATATAACTTCCCTGAATACATTTCTGGAGAAAAACGCGAAGTACTCTAAAAACGTTTCTGTACCAGTGGAAAGTTCGCGGCTAGGCCGCTGTTCTAGAACTTTCTGGAATGCTTTAGAAACTTTTGAAAACAATTTCCATCAAAGTTGTATAATAGTTTTGCACATATCAAGCTGATTTTTGACATATGATACACGGGCATCGGTATTGCTATATCACAAAAATTTTGAATGTTTAGAGGTTTAGAGAAGGCTGGTAGAGGTAGATGGTAGAGGATAACAGATGGTAGATGTTTAGCAGCGCCCTGGTAGCTGCCTTCAATTAAACAAGTGAAAGAAAATGTGTTCAACTGGTAGCTGCTTCTCAGTGTCCTTATAACTTCCCTGAATAAATTTCTGGAGAAAAACGCGAATTACTCTAAAAACGTTTCTGTACCAGTGGAAAGTTCGCGGCTAGGCCGCTGTTCTAGAACTTTCTGGAAGATTCTGGAATGTCTAAGAAACTTTTGAAAACAATTTCCATTAAAGTTGTAGTTTTGCACATATGAAACTGATTTTTGACATATGATACACGGGCATCTAGATTGCTAAATCAGAAAAATTTTTAAAAAAGATGGTAGATGTTTAGCAGCGCCCTGGTAGCTGCCCTCAATTAAACATAGGTGAAAGAAAATGTGTCCAAATGGTAGCTGCTTCTCAGCGTCCATATAACCCTCCTAAATAAATTTCGGGAGAAAAACGCGAATTGCTCTAAAAACGTTTTTTTTTTAAGAAAACTGCTTCGCTTTTTGAGTTTTTACTGTCTTTGAGTTTTCAAATATTTTCCCATCAAACGGAGCAAGAGGAAATTCTAATATTCTACTTGAAATTGCTCCAGATTAATAAGATTCGTCACTTTTCAAAACTTACAGTTTCCGAAGACAATTTTACGATTTTTTGCTGCTTAGTTGCCAAAAACTGGATTGATTCAAAAACAATGTATGATCGATGTGTAGCTTTGAATAACACATTGACACCGTAACCCATTGCTTCAAATGGGGGTAAAAATGATTTGTAATTGATGAGTATACATAAATTTATTTTGTCGAAATTCCAGTCTTTTTAATATTCCATTAATCTAGAGATTTTCCCGTCATTTTGGCTACCCCATTTCAAGCAGACCCATTCAACTTAAAGCTTGTCATTTATATGTTCTTGTCCATCTCCTTTTTTCTCTTTTTGTTCTTCATTTATTTTTTTATTTTTGTTTGAGAGAATGAATATATAAATTATTATAAACTAAATATGGAAAATGCTTATGAAAAGTACTGCACTGGTAACGCGCCAGCACGAGAAACGCCCCAACAAAGAAATGAAGGCGCAGTTTTTATTGTTCGAAAATAGTTGTAATATTTAATTTATTTTCATTTCTTTCTAAATATTTTTCCATTATATCCCGCTTTTTTGTAAAAATTATAAATATTTGAAAATTGCTTAAATCGTTCATTATATTCCTTAAATTCTAGCTTCTCGGTAAATCTCAAAATTTTATATTCTTCAGGTAAAAATGGTTGTAAATCGTCACCATGATGTGGTGGTGACAAGAGAAGCTATCGAAAATGATACGATATCATCGGTAGGTGGAAATAATTTGAATGATTATTACAATTTTTCAAAAATTTTGATATTTTACTTATATTTTACACGAAAGTTCCAATTTTTTAGGTTGCCGCAAGATTTTGGGCTCCGTTCACCAAAGATTCACATGAGCCATTTGAACCGAAGTTAATTGATAAAATTTACGAGACGGAAATGCTGAAAACGAATTTCAACCCTCGCAAAATCATGATGCTCGAGTTTTCGCAGTATCTGGAGGCCTATTTATGGCCTAATTACATCCCTGAAAAGGCTTCTGATGCGTGGAATATGTCTATTATTGTGATGATTAATGAAAAATTTCGTGAGAGAAATTTGGACGCATGGGCCTGCTTTTCAAAGGAATCTCGGCATTTTCCTTCTTTTTTCAGGAGTGTTTTGGAGTTATCATTGAAAGATGAGGGGTAAGGTTTTACGTATTAAAAAAAAAAGAGCGAAATTAAAAATTAGAGAACATGCTAAATGGTTTATATTTTAAAAAATTTTCCATTGAAATAGTGTTTAAAAAACGTATTTCAGTGAAAATTTGAAAGAAAAGCCTATTTTAGTAACTGCTTCGCAGCTCCCTCATTTGAAATATCCTCAACCAACCTTTTCGTTACGTTGCAATCGATGCTAAAGAATTGCCGACCATTTGCATTTCCTCACCCAAATTTTCTTAACTGCCCATTAATTGAAGCTAGCATTTGATTGCGGCTTAGCAGCTACTAAATCCACATAAATAGCTGCTTGTTTCTATCACTGCTAAAAGCTGCTAAGCAGCTACCAACTTCTTAGTTTCTTCAAACTTTCCGCTACTTGGTTTTGAGGTTAATGTTTTGAGTGCTGCGAAGTAATTACCATAATTATGAATTTTTTACCAGAAGTTACATGGTTTTAAATACAGAATATCCTCCTCGGAACACTGCGCTCTCCTGACATTCCTTGTAAACGCATTCAGCTCTGTGGAAACTCCAATTGTTCATACAGAAACGAGGAAATTGGTATCCATAGAGATTTGGGATGGACTATTGGACAGTCAAAGAGAGGATTTATTCAAGAAGCAGAAAAAATTGAGGAAAATTTGGGAAAACGTCAAAAGAAAAATATCAGAGAAGAATGAATTTGAACGGAATTATCTGTGGAATTTGATTGAAAAATTCAAGTTAAAACTTAAATCACTGGATTCTCCTGAGAATGGTACGTTTAGAAAGGGAAAATATAAAATATTGATATAAAAATAGATTTTTAAAAAGTAATATTTGATATATTTCTTCCTATTTGTGCCCTTTTTTTTAGCTTGAACAAATAAATTATTACTAAACCTGATTTTCCGGGAATATCCACATGCTTTTAAGCATTTTTTATAATCTGCAATTTGCAGATTTCGAAGAAGGTGAGATGCGCGATTCTCTCGACACAATCAGATATTGCGAGAGATTCGTCGAACTTCTGATAGATTTGGAATCCATCCTCCAAACAAGAAGATTCTTCAATTCAGTGCTCCATGCTTCTCATCTCTTAACACATTGTCTACTTTCCTCTTTGATTTCTTCAGAAGCTGGAAGTCTCTTCTTCCAATTGGTTCAACTTTTGAAATTCTATGCTCGATTCGAAATCGATGATTTATCCGGTCGGCAATTGACACATAAAGAAGTGTCTAAAGAGCACTATGAGAATGTTACGAGACTTCAAAAAGCTGCGTTCCGTTTATTCAATGAGAACATGAAAGAGTTTTATCTGTTGAATGTTAGCTCTGTTGATACGAGAAGAGCACTCTCTAAACAGTTTGGAGATATGCCACATCATGAAGTTTATCGATTCGCGGAGTATCTTCATTTGGTTCCGCCTTTTGGAGGTAACATTTTGCAAAGAATATGTGAAAAAAAATCAAGACAAGCTTTTGAAAATTGTAAATAATTAATTGCAAATGTAATACTCTAGGCAAAAAAAACATTAAGCTTGTAGGTGAGCTTTTAGGGTGGTCTCTCCTCCAAAAAACCTCTTAAAATTTTGGCTTAATTACTGTCAAGTTGTTATTCTTGCGATTAAAAAAAAACAATTTTTCAATGAACTACATTTCGGAGCGCTCGGGTGGCCACGACTCCATCCCGAATATCAAAGTAAAAGGCCCACGTCCTTTTTAGTTATTCAATGAAACGTCTTGGACAGACAGACGGAACAATTCGCTTAATAATAAGTAGATATTGTGAAAAACTGATTGTAAATGATAACGTAGCCTTGTAAAATAAAATAGTTGGAAGAGCGCCACGAAATAGAGAAAGGGATATTTACTACTTTCAAAAACATATAAAGCCAATTTTCGAAAAGTTTGAATAATTATTTGATAAAATTTTAAACCTGAATGTTTTCATTCCTTGCTCATATTTTAAATGCTTTTCTCTCGTATTCCGCCAAGAAATAGTGAAAACTGCAAATTTTCGATAATTCACAAAGCAACCTTCGTCAAACGTGTCAAAGTGTAAAACAAATTCCACTTCTTGTAAGCTCTAACCCGGTCCTCGTATCTCAAATTATCATACCTGCTGAAAGTGATCTTCACATTTTTCTCTTTAGATGACATCGATTACCAACAAAAACTATGTGCTCGTTATCCTCATAACCATCTTGTGGAAGCCATCACTCTCCATTGTGAACGACGTCCGAACCAACTAACTCAGCTCAACGAGAAACCACTGTTTCCGACGGAAAAGGTGATTTGGGATGAGAATATTGTACCATACGAGTCATACACTGGAGAGGGAGTATTGGCGCTGGATAAACTGAACTTGCAGTTTTTAACGCTTCACGACTATCTTCTGAGAAATTTCAATTTATTCCAACTAGAATCCACGTATGAGATCCGCCAAGATCTAGAAGACGTACTCTTTCGAATGAAGCCATTCGCTCATGAATCCAAAAATGAGACGGTGTTCGCTGGATGGGCAAAAATGGCGCTTCCAATTGAGCACTTTCAAATTACAGAGGTTGCTAAACCATTAGTTGGAGAGAAATCGCCAGCTGTAGTGAGAGCAGTGGTCACCGTAAATATTGGAAGGCGTCTAGACATCAGACAAGAATGGGAGAACCTTCGGAAACATGATGTCTGTTTCCTAGTGTCTTGCAGATCAGCAAGATCTGCCGGAGGTTTAAAATTCGATGTTCGTAGGCCATTTTCTGAGCAAATTGAAGTTCTCAGTGTACGTGGGTGTGACGTGGAAGGAATGCTAGATCAAGATGGATTCCTTCTCGAAGAGTTCAGCGGAATTGAGAAGAAATCAAAAATTCCTGGAGATTTAAGAAAGTTCAGATTGATGTTGGACACTAATCAATATCGGCTAGACATGGAGAAAAATAGCAATAACGATATTTATGACACCTTCAACCTTCTAGTCCGGCGTGATTCGAAATCCAACAACTTTAAAGCTGTACTCCAGACGATTCGAGATCTTCTGAATACAGAATGTGTCGTTCCCGACTGGCTAACTGACGTCATTCTGGGATATGGAGAGCCCGATAGTGCGCATTACTCAAAACTATCTGGCGCAGTGCCGGAATTGGACTTCAATGACACGTTTCTGTCATTCGATCATGTTAAGGAAAGTTTTCCCGAGTATAAAGTGGTTTTGGCAGATGGATACAATCAGGAGGAGGCGGTTCCTCCTTTTAAACTGCACTTCAAGGATTTAGATAGAAGGCAGGATGTGGAAGTGAAGCCTGGAGACTTAAAAACTGTTGTTGGTGAGTCTTCTTTAAAAAATCTTATTAAAATTCGTAAAAATTTAAAAAGTCCTAGTTTTATCCTAAAAACAGATTTTGCACGATGCCTTAGAAGATAGTGACCATTAAATTGAGGATTCTGGTGTCTGTTTTTGCGGAATCTGTTGGAAACTCGGAAACCTTTGTTGATCTGTTGAATAACCACGTGAGTAGTAGACGGAGTGTTGACAGGGGCTTTTTCAATTGTTATTTACTGCAAAGGTTCCCGAGCATCACTGCATTTTAATCAGGGCACAAAACTTTCGCAAAATATTTTTATGTATTTTCTTAGAAAAAAGAAATGATTTCTCAAAAAAAACTAACCGCGAACGACGAGCTGCGGAAAAATTAGTTGCGAAACAACATTTTGACTTCTGAGAAATATCCTATTGGAAATATTCTGGGAGCTTGTTTTCAGTGACCCCGCTGATCCGAAAGAAGATGACACCGTACACCTATTCCCCAAATAAGAATCAAGTTTTGTTCACACCTTCACAAGTGGAAGCTATCAAATCTGGAATGCAACCGGGATTGACTATGGTGGTAGGACCACCTGGTAAGGCCGCCTAAACATTAAAAAGGCGAAAAAAAAGTTGTTCAGGTACTGGAAAGACGGACGTAGCAGTCCAGATCATCTCAAACATTTACCATAACTGGCCGAATCAACGCACTCTTATTGTTACGCATTCCAATCAGGCACTCAATCAATTATTCGAAAAAATCATCGCTCTTGATGTGGATGAGCGTCATTTACTACGTATGGGACACGGAGAAGAGGCTTTGGAAACGGAGAAGGACTTTTCAAGATATGGAAGAGTTAATTATGTGTTAAAGGAGCGTCTAAATCTTCTGAATTGTGTTGAGAAATTGGCCAAAGCGTTGAAGGTGGTCGGAGATGTAGCGTACACATGTGAGAATGCGGGATATTTTTTTAGATTCTCGGTAAGGGAAATTCGATAAAAATCATTGTGATGCTCCGATTTTTGGTATAAAATACCTATTAACCAAAAATTGCTACAATTACAAAGCTAAAAATCACTAAATATTTATATATTTCAGGTATGCCGAGCATGGGAAGAGTTTTTGTCTCAAGCTTCTGCTAAAGGAGAAAAGCTAGCCGAAGGAATTGTCGCAGAAATCTTTCCGTTTGCAGATTTTTTCAATGATATTCCAGATCTTTTTTCGGTGAGAAAAAGTGCTAAACACAATTTTACACCTGAAAATACCTGAAATGCGTCGTCGTCAATCGCTTCTATTTTCAGGGAAACAACTCGAACGACTTAAAGGTCGCCCATTCTTGTTGGCGTCATATTGAGCAAATATTCGAGAAATTGGATGAATTCAGAGCGTTTGAGTTGCTCAGGAATGGAAGAGATCGAACTGAGTACCTACTGGTTAAGTATTTATTATGATTATTTGGGATTTTGGTGTAGAAGCAAATTATTACATTACTCAGATATAACAAACCAAAAATCAAATTGAAAAATTAAAGAAAAGCTTACAAATCTACTTCTTAATTCCACGATTTACATCTTCTCCGTGCGATTTTCTTTTTCCATAAGGTTCTTATCGTTTTTCTCCTCGTTCTCGTCCTCTGCTTCCCTGTGTTCTTCCATCGATGAATTAATTGATGCTGACTTCTCTGAACTCTTCATCCTGAGTTGCCGTTTTTTCTCATTATTTCGCAATTTGTATCTCTGATTTTGGAACCAAATTTTGATTTGACTCTCCGACAGCCCAATCTTGTCCCCCAGCTCTCTCCGCTCGTCCACCTTGATTGAGTCCCCTTTTTCAAATCTTGAACGCAATTCGCTCAATTGAAGGTGACTAAAGGGCATCCTGGCTCCCTTTTTTTCGATTCCAGTGGCATTTGAAGAAGAGCTAGGCACCCTTGGATAGTATGCATATGGAATTCCATAGAAATTGTTCGTCATTGGATGCGGGGTATTTGTAGGATAATGTGCCACTGCAGCTGATGTATGAGAAGAATTTTCCATTTGCTGAGGATATGCTTCAGTGTGTGCAGATGCTTGTTGCCCTAAGTGTTGGTACGTTGGTGGCGTGTGGAAACCGCCGGTGTACTGTTGGATCCAAGTATTGTAGTACGCATGAGCATGAACCTGAGCCTGAGCTTGAGCGTGTAACCTGAAAAATCTTGTTTTGGTGAGATTCGGTTTTTTTTTGTAATTTTTTGAATTTTGAAATGATTCTAGTTATATAATTCGGACCTATAAACAAATTGTTCACATTAAGTAAAAAAAAAAGAAATTAAAAGGCTATAAATAGTAAAGTGTACTTTAATTCCCTAAGCTATTATTTGACTTTTCATTCAAGCTTACAACATATCAGCGTCTACTCCGAGTGGATTCATTACTTGAACTGGCGGATACATCATAGGGGCACTCATGGAATGAGCTGATGGTTGTGGTGGTGGTAGTGGTTGAACCATCCCCATAGGATATAATGGAGATAGAGTTGGCATCGACGCCGGCGAACTTGTACAAGATGTCGAAGAGGCGCCTGACGTCATCTGGGATAATTCAGAAGACGTTCTTGAATAATAGTTGGCGTTTGATCCTGGAGACGTAGTCGTTTGCATTATGATAATCGGTAGTAGTAGTTAAAGTCGTGAAGTGAATGGAAGAATACTTGACAATGGTCATATGCACCATATGGTCCAGCAATTTTAAGCCCCACCCATTTTTAGAGCATACTTCGATGCAGCTCTTATTAGGGCGGAGAGTTAGGTCTTCAAGTTTTGGGAAGAATTCCTACCTACGCGGCATTTGAGTAATGCCTGTTTCATGAAAAAGGACAAGACAAAGACGTCGAAGAGAAGAGACTATCCGAATAGGGTTAAACGTTGTGAAAGAACGGTCGTACCTTAAAGGGTACGACTGCTCGGTCGTACCTTAAAGGGAGACTGCTGACCATCTGCTAAAAATTAAGTAAAATATTGTAAAAAATAACACGAGGCCATTCTGAAACTAAATTATGTCTAATACTAAATCATCCATATAAATATAAAAATATTAAAAATATCCTAAATAATATATTTATTTCCTTGTTTTCTAGGTAAAGGAAGCTAAGATTATCGCAATGACATGCACTCACGCAGCGCTTCGTCGTAATGAACTCGTCAAACTGGGCTTTCGTTACGATAATATTGTAATGGAAGAAGCTGCGCAAATTCTGGAGGTTGAAACGTTCATTCCTCTGCTTCTTCAAAATCCCCAGGATGGGCATAATCGATTGAAGCGATGGATTATGATTGGGGATCATCATCAATTACCACCAGTGGTGCAGAATCAGGCATTCCAGAAATATTCTAATATGGAACAATCGTTGTTTGCCAGACTTGTAAGGCTGAGTGTTCCAAATGTTCAGTTAGATAGACAGGGAAGAGCCAGAGCACAGTGAGTTGTAAAAAAAATTTGAAAAGTGTTTAACAATGCGAAATTAATAATATTTGAATAATTACATCAAGTAAATGGATAGCTCAAAGCCATCAAATTTGGCTTTACCACTGAGTTTACTGTGGAGATGCTTGTAGGTGAAGTACGCTAATTTTATTTTAATTCAGGTTGGGGGGGGATATTTAGAAGGGTCAATCTTTAAAAAAATAGTTCATCGAAACCTCCAATTAGACCATCAGAACCCCTAAATGCGGCGAAAACCTTCAAAATTTTTAAGACACAACGTTGTGTGTCTTTGAGACTTCTCTTGTAATTTGAAAATTGCCAGATGGCCGTGCGATTTCTTTACAATTCTAAATAAGGCTGATTCGTACTTTACATAACCTAATCTGGTGGTGTCAATATGGATAGAACGCATAGCAACTTGCCAATTTTGTAAAGGTTACCAGAGAGCCGAAATTGCAAGAATTTCGTAACTGGTTAGCAGCGCCCAAGGTGACAGGCAAACAGTTTCTAGTGAATCTGCGTCTAATTGTGAGGTGTTTTCTTGATTGATGTAAATAAGACAGAATTTTGTTAACCCTATTTTCTCCAATGATTTCGTACATTTCCGGCCAAATTTTCCGGCCAAAATTTAGTAAGAAAACTGATATCGAAGTTGATAAGAAAACTGAAATAATGTTGCCAAATTTTCATTTTTATTAATATTGATGTTTCCAATTAGTATTCATCAACCGGCATCTTAAAATTATCTAAAACAGTGATTTATAAACAAAAATATGAAAACTTATCAGTTTTGACAGAAATCGCAATTTTTATAACAAAAAAATTCGTAATAAATTTTTTTTCAGAATCGCTGAGCTCTACCAATGGAGATACAATGGTCTTGGAAATCTACCACATGTCGATGGATTGCCACAATTTCAAGTAAGAAATTGATATATTTCAAAAAACAAGGGAATGCTCCAATTTTTATTTTTTTCCTTATTCCTGTCATTTTACTATATTGAAGTTCTCATCATGTTACATCATGTTTCCTTGTATTTACATGTTCGCCTCTCATTGAAATAGGAGGAGAATCCGCAATACTCATTTTTCTGGCGCCAGCACGTTGTTTCCGCACGGCTAGTAATAGTGAGGCAGAGACGCAGGAATAGAAGCGAATGACGATTTTATGAGTCTTCGAGTCAATCAAAAGTTTCCTTGGTTTTCTGCTATATTATTGAAAGTTTCGGTTGAAAATTGACATAGAAATCGCATGTCTTTAAACAAAAAATTGCGAAACATGTTTTTTTTTTCGAAATCTGCAAAGGCTGTGATTTTTGATCATTTTAGCCTTTTATGAAATTCATTTTCTGAATCATGTTTTCCTTCAGAATGCGAACGCTGGATTTGCTTTACCGTTCCAGCTTATCGATGTTCCCGATTTCAATGGACAAGGAGAGACTCAACCAAGTCCACATTTCTATCAAGTAAGTGTTCACTAAATGTTTCCATTATGATCTCCTCCTTAAACTGAATAAATTTGTTCAGAATTTGGGAGAAGCCGAGTACGCTGTCGCCTTGTACACTTATATGAGAATTCTGGGATATCCAGCTGAGAAGATCTCTATTCTAACAACCTATAATGGGCAAGCACAATTGATAAGAGATGTGTGTCATAGAAGATGTGAGACGAACCCGTTGATTGGAATGCCAGGAAAGGTAATAGTTTTCAAAAAATAATATCTATTTCTTCTATTTGTATTTTTCATTAGAACACATTCCCGTAAATAGTAACATATTTTTGTCAGTCTTTTGAGAACACCCAGCTCTATAATGTCTTTTACTAATACCGACATGGTAGCACCATATGGATACTAAATATACATCTAAGAACTGTCGTAAAGTTGTCATTGCTCCGCATGCCCGCATGGGGTGAGAATCCTATTGTTTCCTCTTCCCAGGAGATGGTTTGGATCCCTGTGCTATTAAACTTACAAATAACTGGCTTGTTGATAGTGATGATACGTCGATAGAAAATATTTAGAGAACGATACATTTAACAATAAAACTATCAGCGTCCAATTTTGTATCAATGGGGTTTGTTTGCATCTCATCAGCACCTCAACTGTTAGTCTTGTTTATAATGAGAATTTGTGGCCGGCTAGTTGGCCTAATGCTCAGTTTTGGCAGCGCTTAAGATATAAAAAGTAGATACTTGAAATTTGACTGAGACCTAACATTTTTTGATCAATATTACCAGCTGTCTGTCGAAGTACGCGGCGAATTAAACGATGATAGTTAAACCTAAATATTCAGATTTATGTTTTTTTTTTCGGTAGCATCATCCAAAAATTTTTTTATCAGGTTTCCACCGTCGACAAGTATCAAGGACAGCAAAACGATTACATCATTCTGTCTCTTGTGAAAACTAAAAACATTGGGCACATTCGTGATGTTCGTCGTCTCGTCGTGGCGCTCTCTCGCGCTCGTCTGGGCCTATACGTTCTGGGTCGTGCAAAAGTGTTCATGGACTGTCTGGAACTCACTCCGGCTATGAGGATATTCGCCAAATATCCACGGAAACTTATTATTCTACCATTTGAGCCATATCCGACATCCAGGAAATGGAATGAGCGTTCGACTATCGGTGAACCAATGGAAATTGTGGATACTCTTCACATGACTCGTTTTGTTCACGAATTCTATATGAGCAATTTGTCGGCTATGAAAGAGGCTTACGATGCGGCAATGTCTGTGTACATGGAATCACAACGACAACTCCAACCTCAAATTACCGTTGATGATGTGGCAATGGAAGAGACACCAGAAGAGAAACGACGCAGAGAGGCTTTAGAGAGAAAGAAAATGCAAGAAATGGCAGATAAAGCGGAGGCAGATATTCGTTTTGAGGATATGGACCATGAGATGCAAGAACCGGAAACGCCGATGCAGAATTAGAAAAAGTTATTAGAAGAATCGTAAATATTCTTTTAAAAATTTTATTTCCGATCTTCCCAGCTTTCGAATTTTCCACATTTTTTTGTAAAATGTTTTATTTACACCATATCATCAAATTATGATCTTGTTTTAATTCTCGGTTTTAATTTATTTATTTGTCTCTTTCTTGTTAACCTTCGAAATTTTCTCTAATGGACCTATTAATATAATTAAAGTCGCCATTTGCTATAAAAGAGCGGAAGAATATTCGAGAAAATCAATTAAATGCTTTTTTTTCTGTGTTTTCTTGTACTTATAAAGAGCAAAAGTGCATTATTTATTACATAAATAGGTTCATAGCAAGTTTAATTTTGCGTATAAATTTGAATTTTGCGTTTTGTTGAATTGTTTGTTTGCAAATCGTATGTATTTTTGACAAATTTCTACTTATCCTTGATTAATAATTATTTAAAAGCTAAAGACCTTTTTTAGGGTTCAAAAACAATTATATCAAAATGGCCACTGCTGTGTCAGAAGACTTAACGTCGAAGCTTGATAGTCTCGAAGTGAACAACATGCCTCATCAGGAACCGGAAGACGACGAAGACAAAGTGACGCCGTGGGAGGTTACCACCACAAAAGCCACCGGAATTGATTATGATAAGTTGATTGGTGAGCGAAAAAAAAATCAATCTAAAACTAGGTCCGTGAAAAATCTAGTATTTATTGTGGCTACGATCCAGAGCTGCTGAGTGGTAACCAATATCGCAGCTTCAACCATTCTTCGGCTCTTGGTTGAGGCTTAAAATTGTGCGTTTTCGAGCAGCTGCAAATTTTTCATTCTAAGACTATTGCCTTAAAAATTAGAGTCGACAGCCAATAATTAATAAATATTTAGTAAAATTTGGCTGCCGTAAGCTTGACAACGATGTTATTGCTCGCTTCGAACGTGTCACGGGACACAAGGCGTGTCCAATGCTCCGACGTGGAATGTTCTTCGCCCATCGTGATTTCACCGCAATTTTGGATCGAAAAGAGCAAGGAAAACCATTCTTTTTGTACACTGGAAGAGGCGCCTCTTCTGGAAGTCTCCACCTGGGCCATCTTGTACCGTTTATTTTCACAAAATGGCTCCAAGAAGTCTTCAACGTGCCACTTGTTATTCAGATGACAGACGACGAGAAATTCTTGTGGAAAGATATGAAAGTAGGTGGAAATTTGATATTTAAGAATGAGGCCTTATTGAAATGTTTTTCCTTTTCAGGTAGATGATGCTAAAAAAATGGCTCGCGAGAACATGAAAGATATAATTTCCGTAGGTTTTGACCCTGCAAAGACCTTCATTTTCAATGATTTCGACTACATGTGTCCTCCGTTTTACGAGAACGTCGTCAAAGTTTGGAAAGTAGTCAACGCCAATCAGGCTCGTTCGATTTTCGGATTCACTCCTGAAGATTGTATGGGAAAGGCAGCGTTCCCGGCTGTCGAAGCAGCTCCATGTTTTGCTTCATCATTTCCGCATATCTTCGGAAAAAGAAATGATATTCCGTGCTTGATCCCGTGTGCGATTGATCAGGATCCCTACTTTAGAATGACTCGTGATGTTGCCCCACGTTTGAAGGCCGCCAAACCGGCGCTTATCTTCTCTTCGTTCCTGCCAGCTCTTCAAGGAGCACAGACGAAAATGAGCGCTTCGGAGCCGAATACGTGCATCTATTTGGATGATACTTCCAAACAGATTAAGAATAAGGTAGATACGCAAAAAAGGAAACATAGTGTCGGTGCTAACAAGTGCTATATAACAGAGCCGCAAGAATAATAGCTAATAAGTATTTAGGCGCTGCTAACTTGGTTATTTAACCACTGCAGTAAATTATGATAGTTTATTCATTCGTTCTGTTCGATGCAATAGTTTTTGCTATAAAATTTGTATCATTATTTACCCCCAAATTAAGCTGAATTATGCTCTATTAAGAAGCTATCATTTCTACAACCTATATAGCGGCATATCCACTGTCTAGGGCGTGGACGGCTTATACAAACAATGCTTGCCTCATCAGATACTATTTAGACTGAGGAAGTTCTTATATTTCTAAATAGCTAAGATCCTTGTACTGAGGCATGTACCAAATTTTCTAAAATGGCTATTAGAGAAACAAAATAATGAAGTAGATTCAGAAAGCATAGAAGTTAAAAAAGAAAATTGCGAAAAATATAATACCCATAAATAATAAATATAATAGCAGCTACGAATTATTGTCTTCGGTGTTGACAGTGCGGGTGGTGTCGATAATTCCTCAAACTTTGGTAATGAAACCTTTTATACGACGTAACGTTTAACATAAACAATTTAAAAATTTAAATTTAAAAAAAATGAAAAAGCGAATACAAAAGCGACAACATTTTATCAAAATAAAGGAAGAATCACAGAAAAGAAATCTTATAGTCAATTCATTTTTCATCACTTTTATACTACGGAAAAACGTCTACATGACGACATATTTGGGAGAAAAATGATGATAAATCAAATATTTTTTGAATGATAAAGGATGAAAACTTCGTGTGCTTTTTATCAATTTTCCTCCAGTGTCATTCGTTTCGTTTCGAGTGGCAAAAGGTTAGTATTGCTTACAGCTGTATGATGCGAAAGTTTTGAAAGTCCTGAATATCGTGAAACTTCTAATAGGATCACTTTCATAGTTTCAGAAAACATGAATTTGATGTTAATTAGCTGCTAAGCAGCTCCCAAATTTGTCTCGCTCAGCCTAACCTCTTTCATCTCAAATTTTAAAACGTACTCAAATCATGCGTGATGGCACGAAAATTTGAGAAAATCATTTTAATTGCCTTTTTGTAAATACATTGACAAAACGGGCTATTCAAGAACAAGAACAAATAAAAAAGGGGTGAAAACAACTGTAAAAATGTTGAACATTTTTTGAACCCATTGAAATCCGGTTTCAGATTAACAAGTACGCATTCTCCGGTGGTCAGCAAACGGTGGAAGAGCACCGTGCGAAGGGTGGAAACTGTGACGTGGATATCAGCTATCAGTTCCTCCGTTTCTTCTTAGATGACGATGAAAAGTTGGCTGAAATCAGAGATAAGTATACCAAAGGAGAACTACTATCTGGTGAATTAAAGGCGCTGGCAACGCAGGAAGTTCAGAAAATCGTGTTGGAAATGCAGGCGAGGAGGAAAACGGTTACCGATGAGACTGTCGACGAATTTACTAGAATTCGACCACTAGCGTTCACTTTTTAACTTAAAAACGAGCTGCATTTGGCGAGAAATTGATAGGGATTGCGAAAAGTTTCTTTAGTCGAAATTAAATCACTGAAAATTCCATCAACTTTTCAAAAGAAACCTTTGTTCTCGAAAATAGTTTTTCAGTTTTTCTCGATTTCTACCGATTCTTCCCCCCCCCCCTCCCCCTCTATTTATTTTTTCATCGCTTTCTATCGGTTTCATTATTTTTCGCGCTTCCTTATTGAGCTTCTTCAATTTCTCTTTCCCCAGTTTCAAGTACTCGTTTGCCAGCTTTCTCCGAATTTTCCGAAAATTGCGGTAAATCAATTTAAGCTCTCGTTGTTGATTTTTGTTTTTTAATAATTTTATTTGTTTTTGATAATCTCTATTACCCTTCCTCAATCCTCTCAATTCGAATCATAATGGTGATTTCACTATCTTGGAATTATTCTAGATTTTCTCAATCAATTATCCAAAAATCGTTTCATAATTTAAGAAGCAGCTCCCCTTTTTTAATGCTCCCAGTCATGTTCAACTCTTTTTCATAAAAACGTGTTCAATAAAATATTCCGAAATTTATGTCTTCAAACCCAATGATGTTCTGAATGCTCAGCAAGGGCCAATTTCCACTTGACAGCGTTTCTGGCAAAAATAAATGTTTTTGCATGTTGTTTTGGTCGCTGCTTTGCAACTACCAAGCAGCGACCAACATTGGGAAAAAACGAAGGAAGGAACAGCACTTATTTCAGCATAATTTTTAAAAAAGTAATAAAGGAAAAAATTATTGAATTACAGCTCGACTTATGAATTTTCGCACTATTCCAATAATCTCCCTTTTGCAATGAATCCGCTGCATTTTTCCGAAACTTCTGGAGAAATAGAAAGCGAGGAGGTGCACACATATCCAGTCAGTCTGGTTTTCCAACACTGAAACTTGAAAATGGTGGCACGGACAGTAGTGAATACGTGGATAGAAGAATTGAAATGAGTCCTTCTCTCTGTAGTGCTCCACCTGAAGAAAAATAGAGGGTTCGTCGCTGTTAAATACGCATCTAAATGCGCGTTTCAATTTGTAGTCTTTTTGTAGTTAAAAACGAAAGAGACACCTTGGCGCAGGCGCACGCATGCCAACCAAAACTCATGTTTATAATTACGAACTTCTTGGATTGGGCAGGAAAATTCCTGAGTGCGCTAACTCTCGGATTTCACAAAAAGTGCTACTTTGCAACTCGCAGCAGCAGAGAAATTGGGCACTGCTTTTGTACAAGGTCGCTGCGATAACAATGTTTGATTGAAGCTAACGAAAACTGCAGGACACCGATCAAAATTTGACACCCTAACTCACGGCAGACGGGAGTTGGGTGCTGCGACGCAGGTACCATACAGGCTTGTTCGGAGTCGGAGAGTTCGGAGTCGGAGACTCAGATTTTCTCAATTTTTCAAAGAAAACTTTCGACAGAGAATTTCGCGAATATTGCTTCGCATAAGTCTTCGGAAGAGAAACATTGAAATGTTACATAACTGATCCCCCAAAATTCATTTTTGGAAAAAAGCTAGTTATTCAATTCACTTAAATTATTTGGAGTAATTTATTTATTTCTGAATTTTCGAAAACCTACTGCCGATTTATCCTGGTACCATAGCAGCTTTTGGTAGAGACTAAAAACGAAAAACGCTTGATATAAGGATTTTTGGGCGCTGCGAAACAGCTACAATCTTATCAGTAGATATCTATCTTTTTTTATTTCCTATCATTATAGAAATTTTGAGGGAGTATTTATAAATTGGGGAAAATTAAATTATGACAGGCGAAATTCCGTGCATTTCTTAAAAATATTTATATCAAAATATGAGTCGAATTATTCTAGCGATCGATTTCTTTAAATCTATCGCTAGAATGATTGTTTTTTCGTGTTTTTTAATCTTTACCTCTACAAAAGCATTGCTAATCACTTCCCAGCTTTCCACGTTTTGTTCTTTTCGTCGATTCTTTGCTCTCCATTCACTTTTCCAATCGAACGTTGGTTTTTCTTGAAAATCTTCAAACTTTCTGGCCCTATTTTTTATTTCCGGAAGAGGGACTAACAGTTCTCGCACTTTATCCTTTTCCGCCAATTGAAAACTCTGAAAATAGTTGCAGTTAGCCAGAGACAATATTAGAGATTTAAAAAAAAAGAAAAAACCAACTGTCGCAACGACTTCTGGTTTGATAAGTCCAGAAATTTCTGCAAGTTTTTCCAAATAGTCATCTGAACCGGTCGCGTCGGAAATTAGTGCAAAAAGCGTCTGAAATTAAAGAGTATTGTTTATTAAAAATGTTTTAAACTCTGAAAATATTCAATCAAATTCAAATTTACCTTTCTCACGATGTCGAACACCTCCATTTTGACTTAGCGCCGCAAAATTTTACCAGCGGCCGGCGGTCTATTATTAAAATTCTAGTCCATATAGTGCAGGCCACCCCATGTAAAGACGCTTGGCTCGCAGGTTTTTAAGCAAATTCCTTCATTTTCTCAGTTATCTATTTATTTCTATTTTTTTAAAAGTAATAAATTGCAAATTAATAAATTTCAGGTAAAAATGTACCGCCTGACTTGCGTAACAACTCGAAATCGATCAAGTCTCGCTGAGAAGCTTCGCAATGCAGCTGGTGGTCGAGAATTTACGAAGTCTAAACAAACTACGACTTCTAATTATGGCTCAATTACAGTGAAAGATCAGAATGTATGTTATACTCTTTTTCAAATCCTAAATTTAAAAAGCACATGTCACCTGGCATTTTTCGTTGATTAAAAGTAGTAATACTCTTTTTCACACAGTCCCCACCCGGCAAAATCGAAATTAGGAGTTTTTTTAACAGTTACCAAGCTTCCCTATTTCAAATTTTCTTCTTTTTTATTGAGAATTATATTGCACTAAACAAATTACAAACACCGCTGAAAATCAAAAGTTTTATTATGCAGTCACTAGATTTTATAATATCTCTACAATCCTCACCCAATTATATCTAGGGTGAAGACTTCCGTGAGCTCTACGTGATGCCAAAACGAAAATTGCGTGGTCAAACCCAACTGGAACAAGCAACTGGTCGCGCCGAGTTCCGTACCCGAAGCCGTACGGATTTACTGGATCGCCTCGCTGAGAGGCCACCAAGAAGTGAAGAAATGGATCCAGACACGCAGAAATGGTCAGATGTATGGCCAGCTGCACGCACTTTTTCTGCGTCTGTTGTACCATTGCCAGTGAGAATGGGATCCCGACCGAATGTTGAAAAGCGGGCGCCATTTAAAAAAGAGGGAAATTTGGAATTGGTGAAAATTCCGAATTTTTTGCACTTGACACCTGCCGCTATTCAACAACATTGTGAGGCCATTAAAAGTGAGACAATTAGCTCAACCAATTTATTATTAACAAAATGAAATATTTCAGAATTCTGTACTCCGTATCCTCGGGAGCTTCTGGCTGATCAATCCATCACTTCCACGTGCCTTCCGATTTCCGTGCAATATTCCACATATATCCATCAGGGAACCTCAATCCGAGACATGAGAAGTCGCGTCGTCACCATGATCGTCGATATGGAATCTCTGAAATTATCTGAGAATGCGCTGGAAAAGTTTATTCGTTTGGCTGGAAATCGATATGATGAAAAGACGAAAAAATTGACAATTATCACGGATAGATGTCACACAAGGAAGCAAAATTTGGATTACGCATACTATTTGCTCACTGTTCTCTACCATGAAGCGAATAAAGTCGAGCAATGGGATGGACTTAAGGTGGCTCTTTTTTATGCAAAGAAAAATGTGAAGAAGTATTCGTATTTTTACATGACAATTTTCATAGCTTCAAAAAACTAATTTTAAAGGTAACTAACTAGCCGGGTTCTGCTAAACTCTTAGCAGCTCCTACAACCTATATGTATCAATAAGTACTGGGCGCTGCTTAGCAGCTCCCTAGTCTAAGCTTCTAATAGTTTATTTTTTGAGGTTAAATAGCTAAATATGTTACCCTAATTCGTCGATTTTGATAACTTTCGCGCAAAACTACTGGTTGTGAGTCTACATTCGTAGTTGAATTGGCGTCTGATTCTTCTTGCAATTTTTAATCCTCCACAGAATCCTAACTGTCTGCAACCTCAGGCATTCTGAAGTTGTTGGAAAGTCTTAGCAGATACCATCTGCTTAAAACGCCTTTTATTTATGTTAAAACAAAAAAAGGCATTTTACTGCCGTTTTAAAAGAAAACGTATTTAAGAGAAAATCCAATATTTCCAAAATTTTAAAAGAATGATTTAGTCATAGTTGTATTTTTTCTCTCTATTCTTCTCTCAATACTATTCTTGTTCTTCAGTTTTCCCTATTTCAGAGTCGTGCTGACAATCTAAAAGTGGAATTCGAGGGATCAAGTACCAAGAACAAACTTGTCGACCTAATTGAGCAAGCGAAAGGCGCCGGATTGAAAGCAGATGATAGGTCGATTGAGGAATTCGGAAACATGTGGAAAACATACAGAAATACTGAGGAAACGGCAGAGAAAACCCGCGAATATGGACGCCAAATGAAAAAATTACTTGGAATGCAATAATGTCTTTTCTTGTTTCAATCCTTGAAATTCTTGAAAATCGAGTTTTTACTTTGCCCAGCAGAATCGATGCCAAAAAATGCGCTTTATTAATTATACAAATATCTGATCGGAATTTCGCATTTTTTGTGACTATGTTCTGGGTTTTTTAACAGATTTTGGAAACTTTTTAAATCTATCATCGGGTCAAATTAATAGAGCGCACTTTCTAGCATCGTCTTCCGCTAAAGGCAGTGAAAACGTTTACTGATAATTTTAGTTGTTTTTAGTTCTCTTCCTCAAATTTCTGTTGATTCCTGAAGTTTTTGTTCTAGTTTTTCACCTTTTTAAATTTATTATTAATGCATATTTGCTCTACTGTACCTTCGTCACCATGTCCACAAAATTTGCCGAAAACGAAGAATGGAAAATTGGGCGAATAAGATGATGCGAAGAGGGCGTTTCCAGAAGGTAGTTACGGAAGAATCACTTCAAAAGGAATTTTCGAAAAATGATTTTCAGCTCAAAAAATGTTCGGCTTGACAACTGGCGCTATATTTATCCCATGTGAGAAAAACTAAACAAAAAAGCTACTTGAACTTTTGAAATCTGTCTATTTGCTATTCTTCCGTAGAAACGAAAAAATGGCAGCTGCTGCGCAGCGCCCAAACAACAAGAAAAAATTGATCAACCAACTTCCACAATTCCTTCAATGTAGATCACTATAGCCGCATTTAGACATGGCATCACAGCCACCTCGTCTTAAAAAAACAACTGTGGGCATAGTTGGAAAATTTAAAAAAAGTATATCTGATTTTCCCATTATTTTCCCGAAATTTAACCGGGAGAGTTATATTGACGCTGTGAAGCAGCTACCATTTGGACACATTTCCTTCCACCTCCATTTTATTGAGGGCAGCTATCAGGGTGCTGCTAAGCATCTACCATCTTTTTAATAAAAAAGTTTTTAGAGCAATTCGCGTTTTTCTCCCGAACCTTATCCAGGAGTTATACTGACGCTGAGAAGCAGCTACCATTTTTACACATTTTTTTTTCACCGCTGTTTAATTGAGGGCAGCTACCAGGGCGCTGCTAAACATCTACCATCTTTTAAATAAAAACGTTTTAGAGAAATTCGCGTTTTTCTCCCGAAATTAATCCAGGAGTTATAATGACGCTGAGAAGCAGCTACCATTTTTACACATTTTCTTTCACCTCTGTTTAATTGAGGGCAGCTACCAGGGCGCTGCTAAACAGCTACGATCCGTTAGCCTCTACCATCTACCTCTACCAGCCTGTACCTCTAAACATTCAAAATTTTTGTGCTGTAGCAATACCGATGCCCGTGTATCATATGTCAAAAATCAGATTAATATGTGCAAAACTATTATACAACTTTGATGGAAATTGTTTTCAAAAGTTTCTAAAGCATTCCAGAAAGTTCTAGAACAGCGGCGTAGCCGCGAAATTTACACTGGTACAGAAACGTTTTAGAGCACTTCGCATTTTTCACCCGAAATTTATTCAGCAGAGTTATATGGACACTGATAAGCAGCTACCATTTGGACATATTTACCTTCACCTGTTTAATTGAAGGCAGCTACCAGGGCGCTGCTAAACATCTACCATCTGTTAGCTTCTACCAAAAAATATCCTCTTGACGTTACAGTTCTAAATAAATAAATTGTCGAATTTTGATTTTTTCCTGAAAAAAACCATAATTAATCATGGTCTTTTAAAGTAATTTTAAAAAATTATTTCTTTCTATTTCTGTCTAATCCAGACAAAGCAAAAACCACGGTTTTTCGTTCATTTCTTAACTTTCTGAAAGTAGGTAAACGGATCTAGAATCCGCTTCCAATTATGGGCCGAATGCATATAATTATAAACATAAGAATGTGCAGGAATTTTCTCAAAAATTTGAAACGAAAAAAATTTTTATAACAAGAGACAAGCTGCGCTCTAATTCTTCACGCTTCCAACTATTCGTGATCCTTTTGGTTTTTCAATGTTTTTATTCTAAAAAGCTAATTGCGCAACTTTAGTGGTTGGTATCAAATATGAACTTTTTTGCGCTTCCAGATTTAAATTTCCGAGTGTTTCAGATGTCAGAAACAGCTGGATTGCCTGTCGACGAGATAGCCAGTCTTGGTGAGAAAAGTTTTGATTTATTGTTGTAATTTATGGAAGAAAAAGTGTGAATTAAGCAGCTACCCTGCCATATTTTTTTTGCCGTATTGCCGCCTTTCCGCAGTAATTTAAAAATTTTAAAAGCAACCTGAAAGCGACTAGATTTTATATGATTTTTTGAGGTTACATATTTTAAATTTTACTTATAAATATTCTGATTTAATTGTTTTTTCTTTTTTTATTATAATACGTCTAAAAATTCAAATTTTTATAACCGGCAGTACTCGAATAAATCAAGTTTTTTTTACAATACTAATTCAAATTATAGGCGCATTGTGTACACGGCAAATCCACGTCCTCAAACGATTTTTGCTTGTGTAGTCCTCTCGGGCAAAAGCTGTTTGTTTATCGCGCAGATTCTCGCACAATTCTCTTTGTTTTTTTTATTTCTCTGTTTCCCTCGTATTGCTCTATTTTAAACATAATTCAATTAAATTTGATAAAAATGTGGAAAATCATGTTTTTTCACCGAAAAAATCTTATGATTTTAGAAAAAAAAAGCGAATGTTTTCGAAGTTACAAATTGTTCTTTTTTTCGCATATTCTCAGCTAAAATACGCGCGAAAATTTTGGCCAATATTCAATGGCTACTTGATTAATGGCTATTTTTTGAATCTTTTGAATCTTTTGAAAATTTTGAAAATTAAATTGAATTTTGCTCATTTTCTGAATAGTTTTCGACATTTAAATCATTTTTGCGTGGAAATCTTATTTACTAATGGGGTTATTCATGAAAAGCACGAAAAGCATTTTAATGCAAAAAAATGCAGTTTTTTGCATCGAAATCGAAGGCAAAAGTAGCCAAAGATTAGTTTAGCCATTGAATATTGGCCGAAAATTTTGAATAACGGATCCCCAAAGCGATCTGAAATATTCTACCATGTTCAATGTGCCCGTTGATATTTGTTTCGATTTTTTATATAAAAATTTTGAAACAATTTTAAGTTTAATTTCTCAGATAAAGGAATGGGACATTCCTCGTCGCATGCCATATTACCCCCCACTGAGAATGAACCGAAAAATATCGTGACCAGTGCTGCACCACCTCCGCTCCCGTCCACTTCAACAGGTTTTCCTCGTGCTCAGACGATGCTTGACGTCTCCGAACAGTTCGACGCAACGACAGCACAACCTTCTGCACTGAATAGATCCTCTTCCGAGACTGCTCTCAACGCTTCCACACAAAGTAAGTTGGGCGAAATGTGGCACTGACCAAAGCAGACAGACGCCGCTCTTCACAACTGTAAATGTTAAGGCACTGTCTTAGTTGGGGGGGGGTCCACTCGTTTTTAGTCTTTTTTGGAGCTTTTTTCTTGATTTTTTTTCTGAAAATAGTATTAGAAATACTCGAATAACACTAGCAATTTTTAGAACAATTTTATTAGCAGAAATAACAAAAATAACGTACAAAAAAGAAAATGACTAGGTGGCTGGATATTTCTTGGCGATTCCGGCCCATAACTCGTAAAAAGTTAATTTATATTATTCAAAATTTTTGTGTTGTTAGATAAATAGCATTAACGTCTTCTAATTGATTAATTAGTCCGGGTTAGATTAAAAATATGCAATTCTTCTTGTTCTTCTCAATTCTCTACCTCAAAATGTCTTTTTTGCAGCCGCCTGCCAAAAATCGTATCAACAAGTGCTGGAGTGGGGAAGAAACGAGCAGTTTCTCAAGTTGGCTCACACATTTCACACAAACAACTATTGAAATGGTATCTCTTTCTTTTTTTCTTTTTTTTTTCGTGTATAATTCCGTTCATCGTGATTTTTGATGTGTTTCGGGTGCCATATCACTTGCTTTATTGATCATGACTATTATTTTTCTCTGAATATTTACTTTTATAACGCTATATGGTTTGACCCGAAGAAATTAAAAAAGATAAAAGATTTTCCTGTTTTTCCTGATTTTATAATTTTCGCTTTCAAATGTGGGCAACTGCGCTCCACGGTTACGTGCGAGAGAGTGAGAGGCTGAGAAACGCCAACGCAAAAGTGGACGAAATACGCTTTTAATCCATCGATTTTTGGCGGAATTACAAATATGGAAACTTCTGCTTCTTGTAGAAATTCGAAATCTAAAGCTTCTCAAAGTCCGGAAAATATTGCTGAAAAGAGTTTGGAAACAACCGTCCATAAATACATTGATGAGCAAGGAAATGAAATTTTTATAGGTTTGTTCACAATTAAAATTATATTTCTTGCAAAATCCCCATTTTTGCAGAAGACCCTATATATTATGAAGACGATGAAAGTACATTAATCTATGGACACTCATATCATTCGTTTTCACAGGAAATTTATCAAGAGGAAATCGTCGAGGAAGAATATGTTCGGTTGTTTTTTTGTAGAAAACAGAAATAGAAAAAATGCGGCAGAGCACAGTTCGATTAAAAACTTATTAAAAGCAAAAAATTGCAGTAGAATATTTTATATAAAAACCGCTCCGTGCATTATACTTAAAAATTGGCGCAAATTTTTTGCAAACCTAATAATTTTGCAAAAAAATTAGCATTAAGATTGTTCGTAGCTGCGTTCAATTTTTCTAACATTTAAGCATTTTGCATACTCAAACAATTTTGATTTGCTTGAGATTTAAGAAAAAATACATTCTTCAGATTCTCAGTAATTTAACCGGCAATCCTTATAAAATGTAATAGTTTTCAATTATTTTATTAGCAGCGCCTATTTTCTGCTTAGTAGGCATCTATCAAATTTCTTGAGTCACTGAATAATTTTTTTTATTGGGCGCTGCTAAACAGCTACTAGATACGATAATAATTTTTAAAAAATGTTCTATGTATTTCTGTAAATTTTCCAATAATTTCCGGTTGACCCGAGTCTTCCATGTCAGCTACCCCTCCAACCAGCAACAAACACCGTCTAATTGATAATATTAAAAAATATTAATAATTCTGCAAAAGAAAATTGTTCGTAGCTGCATTCAATCTTCTCTAACATTTAAGAATTTTGTATACTCAAACAATTTTGGGCTCTTCTGCTTGAAATTTGAGAAAAAACATTCTTCAAATTCTCAGTAATTTAACCGGCAATCCTTATAAAATGTAATAGCTTTCAATTATTTCATTAGCAGCGCCTATTTTCTGCTTAGTAGGCATCTATTCAATTTCTTGAGTCACTGAATAATTTTTATTAGGCGCTGCTAAGCAGCTATAAAACACGATAATTATTTTTTAATGCTCTATTTCCGTAAAATTTCCAATAATTTCAGGTTGACCCGAGTCTTCCATCCACGTCAACTACCCCTCCAACCAGCAACAAGCACCGTCTAATAAAGGATCCGATATCAAGTCAGCCTAGTACAGTGCTGCTAACAAATCAATGTCTTGAAGCACAAAATGCCACGTATTTAGCGAGAGCTGGCAAAAAAAGAGTATTAAGAGATGTTGGAGAGGAGAAAAGAGTGGCGTTAATCAATGAGAGCGGATCCATATTGAATAGAAATCTTCCGGGGATGACGAATATGTTCAAGGTTTTATCAGAGTCGGCTATTAAGAAAACCGAGGAAATGATTAAATCGGAATCAGTCAATAACGTGGCAGAAGAAGCGGAAAGAGGTAGAAAGCTAGACAAGTTTTTCCGGGAAACAAATCTGAATGTTCTTTAGCGCCAACTCCGGATAACTTTATGGAAGTGGTTAACGATGATCCGACGGGCAGCCCACCGGCAATGGAAAAATTAGGAAATAGCGATGAGGACGAATTTCAATCCAACGTTTTCGATCAGTGGCCCCTTTTTAGTAATAGTGCCATTGATTTTAAAGGTAAACTCGTCTAGACTTACAATACGCGGAGATACGTGAATTCTTCTGATGCGTTCTATCGAATATTTGAATTAGACACAACATTCGCTGTGCATTTACGACTTCTGACAATCTGACAAAGTAAAAAAATGTAAATTCTGTGCATTATTCATATGTTAAATAAGGCACATTTGTATGGCACCCTGAGCATAAAAGCTGAGATATAAACTGGCTCATTTCGTGAGATAATCGGCTCATCTGACGCATATCAATCAAAAGTTCTCTCACCTCCATTATTCAAAAATTCAAAATTGTGGTATTTCGAATTATTTTTAAAAACTCGAAAATTACTCAATTTTTCGACAGGAAAAAAATGAAACTTAAATGTAAGGCCAATGTAAAAATATGCTTAAATGTTGCTGAAAATAGGATTCCGTGGTACAAAATATAACAAATTGAAAACATAGAAACACATTTTACTGCTTTACTTCCAGTAAACTATATAAACTTGTTTTTCTACAATTTTGTCTAGAATGGGCGTGGGGGGTATGTGCCGCTATGTCTTATTTTAAGAAACTATGCGACGGCTGTTCCGAACTTTTAATACAGAGTTAGAGCAACTAAATTCTGCTAATCGTCGCAACCCCAAAGTCTCGGTTTTCAGAAGCTTGCGAACTACTCATTGGAATTCAACAGATTGAAGTTGAAAAAGTGTGCAAAACGGTTCCATTACAGTTCAAACGCGAAGGAACTTTTATCATCGATATGAGTGAATGCAGAGATTTGAACAACGATGACAATGGAGGATGGGGTATGAAAAAACTAGGCTAACCGAAAAATGAAACGTCTTTAAAAATAACATTTTTTAAATGCTTCATCAATTATGGTTTGCGCAAGTTGGTCGCTGCGAAACGCAACACCTTCATAGACAGCATGGAAAATCTAATTCTTGTCTAAGCTTTACGTTTTTTAACCCAGTCTAACCCAGTCTGTTCTAGTTTTTCTCTAATTTTGCAATGATCAACGTCCAAGATTACAGTGTGTCGCACGGTTATTTGGAGCGTGCTCCAATATTTCCATTTTAATCTTAACATCGCCTATGATCTTCGCAAATCGCTTTCTTTTTCTTTCTCTAATTTCAACAATGACGCTTTCAGAAGTTCCTAGTGGAAAAACTCGATTCTACAAAGAAATGAGTAGCGGAAATCTGATCAGAGCTGACGATGGAAAAGGACGTTTAAAATCGTGGACCAAAGATTTTACATTCAAAATTATTCTGAAAAGATACGAAAATCGAATAACCAGAAGTGCAGATGAAGGAAGAGGACAGTTTCAGAAAAAGGTAGAACACTTTAAAATCGGTTTTCGGGAAAAATAGTTTGGTCGCTGCTAAATAAGTTTGAAAAGTTCTTCACTCACTTATTCCTTGAATTTAATAAACTGTAATAGAATTCTTGCTATTTTTGAGTCTATAAAAGTACAAAATTTAATTAAGACACCTTCTTATTACTTATGTTGAATTTTCTTGCTAAGTTGCTATAATAACATCTTGCCGAATATTCAAGTTCTCGCGATTTTCTTGGTCGCTGCTTATCAGCTTCAAAACTTTCATAGCGTTAACCTTATTTCTTCGATTGCCTGCGTATTTTTGGACTTTTTTTTTAAGAATTAGGAAATCTTTTCCTCATCCAATACTTTCAATTTTTCAAGGTATACACCGGTTTCAAGGAAGCTGACCGCCTTCAATTCGCAATTATCACCTATTCCTGGACAGGTGGTCGTCCATGGAATTTTGTACCGCCCATTCCGTGTACCAGAAAGTTGAGAAAACCTAACTGGGAGAAGAAGTCTTATGTAAGCATGCACATCAGTAGTTTTGAAAAAATCGAGAATATTTTAATTACAGGAAAAAGTGAACATGACGAGCATGCCACAAATGGTGTCCGCGTTTTACGATGGATTCAATATCTATTCTCATTGCGTTGTCAGTTTCGATGAGGCAGCTGCAATTATGTTCGGAGCTACCGTAGTCGACAGTAATAAGTGAGTAAATGAACATCTGTAAGATTTTACGCTCGTAGTTAATATTGCGACACGAAGGGGTTCGAACCAACCCATTTTCTTTATTGTTTTGCCTGTCGTTGCGTGATCTATTGCATCTAAAGACTACAGCGACGCGAAATTTACAAAACCCCAACAAAAATTTTTAAAATACTGGAAACATCTTTTAAATTAAAAAAAATCCGCTCCAGTATAGTTCGTAGTGTTAGATACGAGAAGGTCTCGTTACTACTGCTGACACGACAAAGCTAGGTGAATTTTCCATCACTTAGAACTCCTCTTTTTGAACAAAATTCACAGCGAACGAATAATAATGAATATCCGGTAAATTATTCAATTTTCAAGTTGTTCAACAAAAATGTTTTTTTTGCTCGATTCGCATTTTGGTAGCTGCTACTGGTGTTAAAACTGAAATAAACAATGCCTTCGAAATCTTCAGGCTCTGCTCTTCGGTCCCTCTCGGCTACCGTCAAAACGGCACGTTCGTAATTGACCTAAAACGAATGGGGCACTGCCTTCTCGAGCTCCGACGTGACGATAACGGAATATGGCACAAACCATCGGGATTTAGTAGATTCTATAAAATTGTGGAAAATGGTGACGCGCATCGAGTTGATAAAGCAGGAAAATTGCCCGTCGGACAGGATTGGGATGTGAAAGTCAGTTCGAAGCGGTACGAACATTCGCAGGTCAATAAAAAATTTGTGCGAAAGATTTATACGGCGAAAGGAAAAAATTCTGAGAGGTATGTGTGAAAAACTATGCTTTCCTTGTTTATTTGGCAGCTGCTTATCGGTTCGCGTTGAAACGCATGAAATATTAATGGCGGTGTCCCATAAATAGGCCGAAATATTTATCAATTATTCGAAAGAGCGCGTTTGCGTTGGTAGTCACTAATCCGCAACAGCGACCGGTAAAGCATCTAATCGCAGAAAAATATTCTGAAAAAAGTGGGCTTTGCGGAATTTTTTTGTAAATTTTTGGACAAAAATTTAAAAATTCTCGTGGTTGAGCTGAGCGAGGTTGAGCCATTATCTTATATCAGAACATGTTTTTGTTGTTTTCTTAAACAGAATCTCTATTGATTTTCAGTTTCCCCGGGTCGCCACAACTAGCCGTTATCGTCTATTACTGGAAGGGTGAACCGATTCAGTTCGAGCCCGCTTTTAAGCAGAATGAAGTTCGAACAGATGCAAAAGAATATGCCAGATATCAACGAATTGCCGACGAGGAAGATCAATTTGTAGAGACAGGTGGCGTCGAGGAAGAGGATGAGCACATTGTTATAGAGAAGTGCGTTAATAGGGTGCCGAAAATCGTAATTAACAAAGAGAAAACCAAAAATTTCTGTAAATTATCAAAATGCTTAAAATCATTAGATTCTTCAATGCAAACAGTCCAAAAAACAAGAGAGTAAAATTCAGATTAACTGTGCTTTTGTTTTTCCAGAAACCTCCAACCGCCACCACTGAAACGTGTTCGATTATCGAATGAAACGCCTGAAACTCTTCTAACCCTAAAAATTTCTTTGATTCGTCGTGAAATGGAGAATCAGGACAGGTTTTCAGCGATTTTGGACAGAGCAGAAGGTCTTCTGGGGCAGATGGAACAGCGATTCGGCGTGGAACACGTGTATGCACCTCCGCAGGAATGGAATCAAGCAGTCGATGGGAAGATTATTCGGGAAGAAGTTATCGAGGAATTTTGATTAATTTTTTTAGCTTATTTCGGTTTTTTAAAAATCTTTTTAACATGGTCTCCACGACGGTTCCTTCATGGAAAAAATAATGAATAATAGAGCTTATCTAAATCGAGAGCCATTCGAATAATGGGTGTGAATACCTAGTTGCGGTTATTTTAATTTAGCGAATACAAAGTACAAAGGTCGAAATGGATTGCAGATGGAAAAGTTCAATGATCAATTAGAATCGCTCAAACAGACTTTCGCACTGTTGCCTGAAGAATGCTTGGCAGAAGCTATAGGTAATAGTTTTCAGGATTTGAAGATGTAAAATACCCTAATTTTTGATCTTGGATTTTTTCAGCGCTGATTAGCAGCGCAAAATTGAACAGTGATTTCCAGTTTTGACACACCCCAAATACAAATTTTTTCAGAGCGAATGGACCAGACGGCCGAGCTTTTGGCTCAAAGCGTAGTGTTCGTAGACAACGAGAGCTTGGTGGACATGGGAAAGCATTTCGTCGAAGATTTTCTCGATTCCCGGAATTTGATACAACCCTCCACTTCATGCGACGATTTTTTCCTTGACGACGTGGCTCTTGAGAACGCCGCGTCATCTGCATTGGAAATTTCGGCATGCACGTCATCGGAATTTTATTGTTACTCATGTGGAGATGCGTTTAACAATAGAAAAGGATTATATAGGTGAGAGAAATGATGGACATCCGGACACAGACCATCAAGCTCCTATTGTGTTTTCAGACACGGGAAAACGACGAACCACCAAACTCGGCCGTCAAAAATGCGCAAAAAAGTTGAAAACATTCAAATTTGCGAACTGCTGGAATCTGACCCGCCGGAAAAAGATATTACCGCATCATCATCATCACAAATCGAGAATTCTGAAGGAATTCCGGAAAAATCCGAAGGAAAAGCGAATTCGAAAAAGTGCCACGAATGTAATTCAATATTCCCAAATCGCAAAGGACTGTATAGGTAGGTGCTATGATTAACGCAGCTGGCGGTGTAGATTTACATAATAATTATTTAATTAATTTATTATGCGTACATTTACAAAACGTAGCGTCTTTTTTTCAGACATGGAAAACAAACCGGCCACCGCACTCATCTGCAGCGTGGCTTAAATATTAAAGGAGGGTCAATACGATGCGCCGCGTGCTGCTACAGTAGTGATAAGGAGCAGAATATAAAGAGACATATTCAAAGAAATCATGCACCCTTGCTGTCTGTTCCCTAATTCTCCCTCTATTTTTCATTCCCTCGTGAGTAGCTTGGGCTCCGCAAACCAAAAATTCTTTAGGTTGAGAATAAGAGCTGTAGGCGCTGATAAGCAGCTACCAACTAGTATTTGCCAACTTTCGTTTCTGAAAATCTTTATTTAAATGTTTGTTTGCAAATTCTCTTGTATGAGTTAAAACTGATCTAACGAATGCGTACTCTCTCAGATTCTCTTCGGCAATCGTAATCTCTTTAACCCTTTCTCCTATTAAGGAGTGCCTTGGACTCAACCAACTGATTTTTTTGGTTGATGATAATTCCTCTGGGCGCTGCTAAGCAGCTACCAATTAATTCTTGTCAAGGCTTTCACTGCCTATTTTTCTTGTTTCCAAATTCCCACATATCCGTTAAAACCGGTCTCACTTAACGTATGTACGTACGATCTCAATATCTCTTATCAACCTTCCTTTTTCTATCCGTTTACAATTAATTTTTTTCGCTTAGTATTAAATATAATGGTTAAAAAATGATGAAATATTGTTGTTTCCAATAATGTCTATCCAATTGTAAGTCCTAAAATTCTGGCAGTCACTCCACCTTAATAAGATTTTTCAAACATTTCTGTAATCAGTAGCCTAAAGTGTGGTCTTGAGTGTGTTTTGGCTGTCTGATATTTTTTTCTGATAACGAACTGTTTTATGTTAAATCGCAAGTCAAAAAGGCTCCATTGCTTGTTCACCTTCAAGCAATCAGTGAAAGACATCCGCTGATGCTTTAAATATTTTTTCCCCGTTTCTCTGCAAATTTTGGGTGCGGAGAGTTTTTATATGATAAAAGTCAAATGAACTGTCAGCGTCCCATTAAGCTGACCCCTAAAGAGCAGATGCCGTTCTCTTCTGGAGCCATTTCTGTGAAGATGAGTAGACACCGTGCCCCTATGGAATCACCACTGCTGTTAATAGTTTAGGACAGTCACCGCGTTCGAGCAGCTCTCCTCTTGCGGCTCTCTTGAGGCCCAGAATTTGCTGAGCTCATGTTATTATTATGAAGGGAGCACATTAGACAATAGATTTGAAAAAATTGCAGAAAATGTGCATCGGTTTTATAAAAGTAGCAACTTCCACGAATGACAAATATAAATTGATTCTTTTGAATAATCGAGATGAGGATTTGGACCGCCCGACTGCTAAAATTCATTGGCACGATGGAATTTTAAGTGGTAAGAACAAAAAGGTATTTAGTTTTTAAAATATCGCAATGTCGGCCAATATTCCCGTCTTCTGGTCTGATACTCGGACAATCTGTTTTCTTTTTTAAGTTTTAAGTTACTATGAAAAATACAAAAAAAAAGAATATTTTCCGATATTTCTCAAGGATTATTTGATATTTTAAGAAAATTATTTTTAAAAAAAATTATAAGAAAATTAAGAAAAAAATTTCTAAAAAAATTATTTAAAAATTTCTAATTAAATTATTTTAAAAAGTTATTAAAAAATTAAGAAAAAAATGAATATTTTCCGATATTTCTCGAGGATTTTTTGATATTTTACGAAAATTATTTTTTTTAATTATTAAAAAATTAAGAAAAAAATTTCTAAGAAAATTAAAAAAAAAGTTTTCTAAAAAAATTAGTTGAAAAATTATTTAAAAATTAAGAAAAAAAAAATGAATTGTTTCCGATATTTATCGAGGATTTTTTGATATTAAATAAAATTATTTTTTTTTTAAATTAAGAAAAAAATTTCTAAGAAAAATTTTAAAAAAATTATTTAAAATTTTCTTTGAAAATTAAGAAAAAAATTTCTTTAAAAAATAATTTTAAAGAAAGCGCGACATCTGAACATCATATTCGTATTAAAAATGTGCAAGGCCATTCTGTATGCTCCGTTCTTCTGAAATCTCGAAATTTGGAGCTCCGATGTTTCACTGGAAGTATTTCACCTACCTTTCTATAAGAATATCTTCGTGCTAACTCAAGGCATTGTAGTTAACATTTTAATGTTCGGAAAAAAGCCAATTCTCCTTTTTTTCATATAGTTTGACTGAAAATTCTTTGTTAACTCAACATTTCGGAGCTTCGTAGTCTAATATTGAATTTTTAAAAGTGAGTACGATGTTCCAACATTTCCCTCTTTCTCTACAATATTTTTTCAATATTTCATGTGTCGACGAAAAAGACGTTGCTCGTGGCACTTGGCTTGGAATGAATGCAAATTTAAAAGTGGGCATGCTGTTGTCCATTACTCAACCGACTGATTCGAAACGTCAAAATGCGCCAAGTAGAGGTAGATCAAATCGGAAAATGCAGGCAGGCGGATTTGTCGCATTTTGCAGGAGGCATCGTCAATGAATATTTAAAATCCGGCGTGAGCTCCACTAGATTTTTTGAGAATCTGAAATCCGATGCAGAAAAATACAACGGATTTCAGTTTGTCGGAATCGAAAGGTTCGTTCATAGGTTTGCCTGATGGATATATTCTATTTTTAGAAACAATTCTTCCGGCCTCTTCGAGATTCGCTCTATAACGAATCATTTGGTGAATGAGATCGAGGTTATTAAATGGAACAATGGTAAGTCTTTTTTAATCGAACTCGAAAATGCTCTTGAAACTCTGCAGGGTGGCTTTTAACATTTTTGCTTTATTCCTCCTCCTTCTTATATGCATTCTCCACGTTGAAATATTCGAGCAGCGGTGGCCGAGGTGGGAAGAAGGAAGAATGGGAGTTCTTCTTCTTTTTTTGTCATTTTTTGTGCGTATTTTTGATGTCTGCCAAAAAAAAAACTTTTGAAACTTGGCAAAACGAATAATAATGAAATATTGAACAAAATTTTGAGTTATTTGTGCGCGCAAAATGCGTCAGCAGCATGCGCCATGGCGCCAAACTTTCGTTGCAATATTTAAAAGCCACCCTGTACTCTTGTTCCCGTAAATCGGGAAAAATCTGAAAATCCCCCATATAGCTCGTATCCTCGTAGTTGGACACAAAATTATATAATCTCAGCTCTCTAAATGCACAAAATAAGTTACCGAAATCATTGTATATTTATTTAAAAATTTTAGTCTGCAAATGCTCAATTCAATTCAGTTTAGTGTTGCAGTAAATTTATTGAGAACGCCGTCTATCCGCGAAAAAAAGAACTCTAAGTAATCTGCTAAAATCTATCCACGATGTAGGCTCAAGGAGGCTCGCAGTACCGTTAATCTACTAGGCTAACTCATGAGCGCAGGTCGCATCGTTTTCTCATTCTTTCCTCGTTGCTGCTTGGGGTATGACGTCTCTGTTTTCGCAGTTGCTCCATAATTTGGTAGCTGCTAATAGGGGTGTGTGAGCGAAAGTTTGAAAATTCGAATCCGACAAGAAAAAAGCGGTATAAATTATTACGGTATTTTAAAGGCGCATACCCAAAAACTTTATTTTCGAGCTGACTCATTTTTCATTTGTTATTAATCGATATTAATTAGTGTTTTCCTCGTTTTTTTTGCTCAAAACGCAAATTTTATTTCTTTCATAGAGAAAATATTAATAAATCGAAAATTCGTTCCATGAGAGAAGCAAGGAAACTAATAATTACATCCATCACTTCAAAAATTCCATTATGCCGCGCTCAAAGTTGATTTCCAGGAGAAATTTCCTGGAAAAACGCTGTCCAAAGCTGCCATTTTTCCAGATTTTTCGGAAACTGTCGCAACGAGTGTTACCGTAATTTGCCTCCTTTTTCGAGATCTTCAACGATTTATTCGTTAAAATACATCATTTGAGGAGAAATAGTCAGAAAAAACAACCGAATATAGCGAAAAAAAGTTTGAAAACTTGAAAAAACTGCGTTAAAAAAGAGCTGTAAATCGTGCGACGGTAGGTGGTCTCGAAGGGAAGAGGTAAACTACGGTAACACTCGTTGCGACAGTTTCCGGAAAATCTGGAAAAAAATGGCAGTTTTTCCAGAAATTTTCTCCTGGAAATCAACTTTGAACGCGGCATTAAAAGCAGATTTGATATTTTGAAATTAGTTTTTTGAAAAAATGAAGAAAAATCGTTTCGAATTTTCAGAATTCCTCGTGTACTCGAACAGTCCGCCACATATTCCTTTTAAAAAAGCCGAATTCGGATTGGATGTTTTCTCGAAAAAACTCCAAAATTCCAATGAAATGGAAATCGCTGAAATCTTCGAGGCACTGTTCGACATTGCGACGTGCCGGAAGAGGTGAGAAAATAGAACGAAATACTGCTGAAATCTGCATCGGATTATGTAGAACATAGTTCGTTTTCGCTGAAATTAGGAAAAGGAAAGCGAAATGTGTTGAAATTAAATGTAAAAATGAATTTCAGCTGCTTCCCAGATGACCAAATTCGTGTTCAAACTGGACTACCCGAGCCCGTTTACAAGCCGTTGTCCTCAATATTTGTCAGATTTCCAGAGATAAGAAGGTATTAATTGTTCAAAAACACGAAATACGAAGACTGTAGCTGCTCGCCGAGCCGTGATCGAATTTTGCTAATTGAAAAAGCTAAGCAAACGCGCAAAGCAGCTACTCTCTTCTCGATTTCAACAAAATTGCGAAGAATTCACTGAAAATAAATGTATTTCTAGGTACGGCACTCGCTCGCATACCATCATAATTGTGGACAAGAATGATCACGTTACAGTACTTGAGAGACGTATGGAGGCGGCAAAGAATGTGGAGGAATCCACGTGGCATGATGAGAAAGTCACATTCCAGTTGTTGTAATGCGCTGCTATTACGAATGACATATTTTCGAGATGTTGTCAACTAATACAGCTTTATGGCAGCAGCATCGAAAACGTGTCGGGGCCGACGAAATCGGCTCAGAAACTTCCAGTCCGACTCCTAACAGCTTCTGATTCGTTGCCAATGAATTTAAACGTAAACTTTTATAATAAAACGATAAGGGAGCTGCTAATTGCTGCCTATGTTAACATTATTATTCCATTATTCGAAAAGTTGTGCCCGTTTATGCCATAATTGCAAATTAAAAATGAGGTTGGTTGGTAGTAGCTGCTTAGCAGCGTCCAGAGATATTATCCTCAACCAAAAAATCAGTTGATTGGTAATAGCTGCTTAGCAGCGCCCAGAGATATTATCCTCAACCAAAAAATCAGTTGATTGGTAATAGCTGCTTAGCAGCGCCCAGAGATATTATCCTCAACCAAAAAATCAGTTGGTTGGTAGTAGCTGCTTAGCAGCTCCCATAGGTATTATCCTCAACCAAAAAAATTAGTTGGTTGAGTCCAAGGCACTCCTTAATAGGAGAAAGGGTTAAAGAGATTACGATTGCCGAAGAGAATCTGAGAGAGTACGCATTCGTCAGATCAGTTTTAGCTCATACAAGTGAATTTGCAAACAAACATTTAAATAAAGATTTTCAGAAACGAAAGTTGGCAAATACTAGTTAGTAGCTGCTTATCAGCGCCTACAGCTCTTGTCCTCAAAAAATGCGAAATAATTCTTTTTTTTTTTAAGAAATACATAATGTTTATGTTCGAGAACCCGTGTGACATGATATTTTGACAAGAAAAAGGGAAAATAATTAGAATTTCTCAATATGTAAATTCTTCGCATAAATATTAGCTGGTAGATGATGTACAGAAGACGTTGGGGATTCCGAATCCTCTCGTCTTTTACTTCTGAAAATTTTCAGAATTCTATATTTTCTTGGTTGTGTTTGTATGGTGCTTACCTGCAACGTACAGCAATGTCTGTGAAAAACGACAAGAAAACTGGCATGACAATGAGCCCATGAAGGAGACCAAATGTGCATACCAGAACGACGGTCTGGAATATTTGATTTTTTATGATTTTTCGTTTTGGGATATCTAAATAATTTTGCATTTTCATTTTTTGTTGTGTCTATATTGCGCTGAGTTCAAGATGATTAATGCTCTCCTTCTTTAGGCATGAATTGTTCAGCGAAACATCGTGAAAAGTTCGTCAAGGTTTTCAGATTCCAGTTTTTGATGGAAATTCCCTTATTCTGAATCTTAAGGAAACTGACTGACTACTTCATGGATCCCCACCGCCCAAGATCGCAAGGCATTGGTAGCTGGCGATTAACGGATCGAGTAACTAAGTAAGTTACATATTCCAATCACTAACTGATTTCAGATGACCTATGCGCCTTTAAAATTGCGGGATAAACCGACAAGGGGCCCAAAAAGGCTTTCACGAATGTGAGCAATTGCAGATTGAGCATTCTGAAAATTTGGGGCGCTATCTGCAATTGCTCACATTTGTGAAAGTCTTTTTTGGCCCCTTGTCGGTTTATCCCGCAATTTTAAAGGCGCATAGGGCATTTGAAATCCATTAGTGATTGGAATATGTAACTTACTCATTTACTTAGTCGAGCCAGCTAACCATGCTTTCCGATCTTGGGCGGTGGGGATCCATGAAGCAGTCGGTCGGTTTCCAAAAGATTCAGAATAAGGGAATTTCCATCAAAAACTGGAATCTGAAAGCTTTGACGAATGTGAGCAATTGCAGATAGTGCCCCAAATTTTCAGAATTCTGAAAATTTCAGCCCAAAGTGTACTGGGCTTCGGCAAAACTAAGCATTAAAAAAACGCTCTTTTTCATACCTTTAAAAACACCATTCCAAGGTACGTGGGCACCAATACGATGGGCATGACTGCCATCATGGTCGACACGCTCCCTTGAATAGTTGGCCAACCGATGTGGGTGAAGACGTGCTCCAACTTTTGACGAGGGGTCTAAAAATGGGAAAATTTAAGAAAAATTGATATATTTTGAGCCCAATATGAGTTTTATTGTGCATTTTTCCCATTTTTAGTAATTTTGAATTAATATTCTACTGAAAAGCGTTTAACTAGTCAACTTAAATTGCACATGTTTGGAATCTATTGTCTCAAAATGTTGGCTGAAATCAGGCAAGAGACTTGCTGAAATTTGATGAAGCATCACAAAGTTTAGCCAATGTGAGAACTAACAAGGGAACTGTTTTTGGATAACGTTTGAGAATTTTATGAAAATTGGTAGACAGACACTTTCGAGCATGCTGAAAACCACGGAAAACTTTTCTAGTGCCTAAAACTCTCCACAAGCTGAATATTCGCATCTGAAGTTTCATCGCATTCACAAACTTCAGGTGAAACTTCAGACGCGAATATTCAGCTTCTGGAGATTTTTAGGCACTAGAAAAGTTTGCCATGGTTTTCAGCATGCTCTAAAGTGTCTGTGTACCAATTTTGATAAAATTCTCAAACGTTATCTAAAAACAGTTCCCTTGTAAGAGTTGCCAAATTCAGTAGTGAGATTGAATATTATAATACTTTAATAATCTTCGTGAGTGCTGGAATTTCACTTGTGGTTGAAGCATTGGAAAATTGCAGAATCCGAAAGCTTCATAGATGATTCTTTCAAAAAAAAAACCCTCAGAATCTTACCGGCTTATCCACCTGATAATAGTGATAACTGATATGAGCACTGATATCCACCGAGAACCCAATCGACATTAATAATGAGGCAGTCGACACCGGATCCATTCCAACGCCCCAAAGGCTGAGGAACCCGAAAACGCCGAAATTCACCGAGAACAGCGCAAAAACGGCGGCGAGAATCGAGACGACGTCCGGAATGAACAGGATGAACGTGAACCCCATGCAAATCGCCTCAGAGATCACTGTAAACCAGATGTTATTCGCCATGTCCGCTGTTTGATCCACGAAATTCGAGCGCTCCGTGTATGGGTAGATTTCCAGATGGGAATAAGAGGCGGCAATTCGTCTGAAATTATATTTTATATTTAGTAAGTTTTTCTCTAAAAAATTTAGAAAAAAAAATACTAGAAATTCTAAAAATAAAATTTTTCACAAGTTTCGGCCTTAAATTTCAGCGCCATTCTTGTCAGATTTCCAGGAATTCAGTATGAACTCCAAGAGTAGGAAATGCATTAAAAATTAAAAAATAATAAATTTCGCATTAAATTATTGGGCGCTGCCTCAAGATTATTAATTTCGCAGCTCCCAGGTTTTCTCTTAGCACTTTTAATTTTTTGTATAATAGTGAAGAATCTCAAGCAGAATCCTGCAGAGAATACAATTTTCATCACTCCCACTCGATTTGGAGCTCAAAAATCGGTGAATTTAAAGCTCACAATTTCTTTTGGGTGCGGCATAAATAATAGGATTGGTTTCAAATGGAATACATTTTGCAAAAAAATGGGGAATCGATATGAAAATTGGACAAAAAGTTTACTCAAACAATGTAAAAACAAATCCGATAGGCACAAAATGATGCATTTTCAGCTTTTTTGCAATTGGAAAATCCTCATTCTCTTGCAATCTAGCATTGGGAGTCTATACGGAGAAGCAGCGACCATTGACTAGAATTCGGGAAAAAAAATAAGGAAAATGTGTAATAAAAATAAATAAATAATCACTGTGTACGCCGGGCGCGGTGTGTCGGCGCGAGACCTGACACAAAACCTCATCCTATTATTTATGCCGCACTCTGCACATTCGTTTAAGCTCTCTTTTTTTTATAGATTAATGAAGAAATTGATTTTTCTATTAATTAACAAAGAACCCCGAAATACATTATAATGCAATGTCAGAATTGGAAAATCCTCATTCTCTTGCAATCTAGCATTGGGAGTCTATACGGAGTAGCAGCGACCATTGACTAGAAATCGGAAAAAAATGAGGAAAAATGTGTAATAAAAATAAATAAATAATCACTGTGTAAGCCGGGCGCGGTGTGCCGGCGCGAGACCTAACGCAAAACCTCATCCTATTATTTATGCCGCACTCTGCACATTACTTAATGGGCGGCTCAAAGTTCTCTGAATTTCATGCTCAAATGCTCAAAAACCATCAAAAATATACGAATCTTGCTATTCGTGGAAGAGGGATCCCAATTTCATCGTCGGCTCTTTACTAAAAGTATAAATGTATGCTCACCTCCACTCTGTAACCAACGGATACATTTCGTTGAACTTCACGACGTCAGTGAATCCCGTAGTAAACACGAAGCTTTGTACACATTCGTGTGAATTTTGCTCGCAATCCTTTTCAGATATTCGAATCATTGGCTTGAATTGCGGCTCGGCATTCAGAAACTTTGGAATATCCACGTATGTAAAATTGACGAGTTTTGGGATTTTCGAAGAGCTCTCCGAATCCGACAGCTCTTCCATTATTTCTTCATCAGAATCTTCATAAAACGAGAGAAAATCCAAATAACTTTGAAGCCAGCATATGGTAGACTCTCTTCCAAAACTGTGAATCGCTGACTCGTAATCTGATATCATTTTTTGAATTTCCGCCAACTCTTTCGGCTTTTTTAGGTCTCCCGGTCTTTTCACTAAAATTGCCACCGATTGCATTTCTTTTAGAATTTGGTCGGCTTCTCTTTTGAATTTCACGATTCGAGCGTTGCTGTCCGCCAACTTTTGGATGGTCAAATCGGTTTTCATCGTGAAAATTCCATTAACTGATAAGTACCAGTAGGCGAGAAGTATTGAAATTGTTAGAAAGCGCATCCACTTGGAGCCGATGATGGCTGGAAAAGAAGAGCACATTGTAACGCTTTGTGTGCCAGCCTTGGTTGGTTTTCACTAAGGCTTCCGCGAAAGATGAAATGAAACCGTCTCGTCTCGTCTCGTCTTCGTCTTGAATTCCTCTGGCATGTGTAAGACGAATACAAGACGAAAGACGAGAGGAAAGAGGAAAGAATTTAAGTAATGTTTTGTGTGCCAGCCTTGGTTGGTTTTCACTAAGGTTTCCGCGAAATACGAAATAAGACCGTCTCGTCTCGTCTCGTCTTCGTCTTGAATTCGTCTGACATGTGTAAGACGAATGCAAGACGAAAGACGAGAGGAAAGACGACTTGTAGTCTTTGCCTTTCGTGGAAACCTTTGGTTTTCTTAATATTATTTGCCGGTTCTACATAAAATTCGGGGGAAATTGAAATTTTACGATTTTAAAATGAAAGAAAGAATACTGTATTCAATTTCTGAAGTTTTGATACTCACATTTACAATATTTGGCAAATGTAAGGCTTCCACGAAAGACGAAGACGAAAAGTTGTCTTTCAGTTCGTCTTGCATTCGTCTTACGCAATAAAAAAGTTGTGGATGTGTACCAACACGGCTTCCACGAAAGACGAAGACTAAAAGTTGTCTTTCCTCTTGCCGTTCGTCTCTTCGTCTTTCAGTTCGTCTTGCAATTACAAGTATAAACGCAAGACTTACGCAAGACAGACGAATTCAAGACGAAGAAGAAGACGAGACGGCCGAAGTTTCGCCCAAATGGAAGCCTTAGTCAAGACATCTACGCAAAATTGTTGTGCTGATTCGACTCGAAGTCTATCTTGATGTTGTCGAACGAAATTCAGACGGTTTTGTTCAATCTTCGCCTTTTGTGGAGGCCTTAGTCTTTACAAAGACAAAAAATCGTCTTTCGACTCGTCTTCGTTCGTCTTTCAGTTCGTCTTACGCAATAAACGCAAGACTTACGCAAGTCAGACGAATTCAAGACGAAGACGAGTTTTTTTTTAAATCGAATCCGGCAAAGTTCCACCAATCAATTTGGGAAAATACATAAAGCTCTCAAACTTGAATAGAACTTCCTTACCAGCTAGCTGAATCCACATTTTATCCATCAATTCCGACATCTTCCTGATGATTTCAAACTTTGCTTTCCCTTCTTCACCACCGTCGATACTTTGGTATTCTTTTGGAGCAGTTATGGCCACAATTGCGGGGAAAATGACTAACTGATAGACATAACAGACAATCGATGCAACAGACGAGTAGATGGCAAATGTCTGAAAGTTTCCTGAGATTCTAGAAGATATTTTAATGGGACAAATGCATTTGTCCCATTAGACTTTGTGTGAGTCCGTATCCGAAGTACCCAGCGACCAGAGTAGGGCGGAAATGGATTTTGGGAGCACGGAATTCGGAAAACGGAAAAAAATATTTTTTCACGTAATCTGGAATCCGGCAAACGGAATGAAAAAAACGGCGGAATCCGGAATTCCGCCCTTCTCTGCCAGCGACCTTCTAAAGATGCGGTAGCGGAGCGTTGGAGTGACCATGACTCCATCTAGCATATCAAGGCTCCTGAAGCCGATACCTGCAACACTGGTGTGGTAGACAACACTCCGTTTCCAAAGGACACCAAATTGGTTACTGTAGTTACGGTCATCGAACACCCGGCTTCCTGAACAGTCAGAGCGATTCTCTCGGGAATTTCCAGATTTCGGTCAGTTCGATGCCACGCGGCCAGAATGATGAAGACGTCATCGATGCCAATAGCCATAACTAGGAAGAGGGTGCTAACGATGATACTTTGAAATGCTAGCCCAGTGGCTGATACCAATCCGACTGTCGTGATTCCAGAGAGGACTGGAATCATTGCTCCAAGGCACGCCTCCAAGGGCTTCGATTCTGCTCGGCGGTATCTGAAAAGTGATCGTTGGGCAGTTGGGCAGGCTGGTAGTCAGGTGTAGATTTACGCTGCTGAGTGTACATTTACGCATTTATGTGGTTCTTGTTAAGGCTTCCACGAAAGACGTAACAAATCAGTCGTCTTTCGTAGAAGTCTTTCGTCTTGCATTCGTCTTACGTCGTCAATTAAAATGCATCTCTATCTCAGCGTCAGACGAATCCAAGACGAAGACGAGACAAGACGGTTTTATTTCGTCTTTCGTGGAAGCCTCAGTGAAAATAACTGGAAATAGTGTTTTTAAACAAAATTTTTAAAATTATTTAAAATTTAAAATTTGTCTCGTCTTTCAGTTTGTCTTGCGTTCGTCTTATGTCGTCAATTAAAATGCATCTCTATCTCTGCGTGAGACGAATACAAGACGAAGACGAAGACGAGACAAGACGGTCTTATTTCGTCTTTTGTGGAAGCCTTAGTGAAAATAACTGGAAATAGTGTTTTTAAACAAAATGTTAAAAATTATTTAAAATTTGAAATTTGTCTCGTCTTTCAGTTTGTCTTGCGTTCGTCTTATGTCGTCAATTAAAATGCATCTCTATCTCTGCGTCAGACGAATCCAAGACGAAGACGAAGACGAGACAAGACGGTCTTATTTCGTCTTTCGTGGAAGCCTTAGTGAAAATAACTGGAAATAGTGTTTTTAAACAAAATGTTAAAAATTATTTAAAATTTGAAATTTGTCTCGTCTTTCAGTTCGTCTTGCGTTCGTCTTACGTCGTCGATTAAAATGCCTCTCTATCTCTGCGTCAGACGAATACAAGACGAAGACGAAGACGAGACAAGACGGTCTTATTTCGTCTTTCGTGGAAGCCTCAGTGAAAATAACTGGAAATAGTGTTTTTAAACAAAATTTTACAAATTATTAAAATTTTTAAATTTGTCTCGTCTTTCAGTTCGTCTTGCATTCGTCTTACGTCGTCAATTAAAATGCATCTCTATCTCTGCGTCAGACGAATCCAAGACAGACACGAGACGAGACAAGGCCATCTTATTTCGTCTTTCGTGGAAGCCTTATTAAAAACTTTAAATTTCAGAGAAAATAGCTGCAATAACTGCAACTGCTCCCGAATTTGTAGTCTAACCTATAGAAGCGTTTTTACCTCAACGAGCAAATCATCAAAAGTGCAGAAAGAACTCCGAGTGACACCGAGAGATACGGTAAAGTGGTGGTGCCAAGTCTCTTCACTTCTTCAGCCACCAAATTGTCGCTTGCTACCTGACCATAAATCAGCGGATACTTTCCAGAATCGTAAACCATTTGAACAATTTTTCCCTCAAAATCGAGCATTGGCTTTAACGTGGGAAAAGTGAGGAAAAATCGCAAAATCACTGTGGAAAATGACAAAATTCGATGGTCTTTTGGGTCTGTTTTGACTCCGTAGATGTTATTGGCCAAAAGCATTCGATGGCCGAGAATTTCAGTCGTTGGGTAGGTAATCTGCAAGAAAAGAAAACTAATTTTTAGAAAGCACCTCTTAAATCCGGAGTTTAATAAGGCTTCCACGAATTTCAAGACGAAATATGACCGTCTCGTCTCGTCTTCGTCTTGAATTCGTCTGACTTGCGTAAGACGAATGCAAGACGAGTCGAAAGAGGACTTTTCGTCTTTGTCAAGGATAAAGCTTCCACGAAAGACGAAGATTGAATAAAACCGCCTGAATTTCGTTCGGCAGCATTAAGGTAGCGCAACAATTTTGCGTAGATGTCTTGGCTAAGACTTCTATTTGGGCGAAATTTCGGTCGTCTTATTCTTCGTCTTGAATTCGTCTTACGCAGTGTTGACAGCTTTGACAGCTTGCGTGAGACGAATGCAAGACAAACTGAAAGACGAACGAAGACGACTCGACTTTTTGTCTTCATTTTTCATGGAAAAAAAATTTTAAAATTTGAAAAAAAAACCTCAAAAGAATCCGTCGAGTTAGTGTCAAATATGTCCATCAATGCAAAAAAAGCGTCATTTTTTTCGCAATATGGCTCACACATGTCTGCATACGTCTTTTCTGTTCCATTTACTTCAACGTGCATTTGTTGAACAATTTCCTTCGATATTTCAAACAATTCATGACGATGAGCCGGACGGAGAAGATTGCCGCCATCTGATGCCTTGAACATCACCTAGAACATTGAAATTTCTCTATATTTTGAAGAAGGAGACGAAGTATCATTGAATCACAGAAACTACAAACTATATGTTCCCAAAAACGATGGAATTTCGGCTTGATGAAGTCACACATTCTTTGATATGATTCGCGTGATTAATGCTGATTGAATCATGTCTGTATGTATGTAATAGTCAGAGAAGGGCGGAATTCCGGATTCCGCCGTTTTATTCATTCCATCTTCCGGATTCCAGATTCCGTGAAAAATTTTTTTTCCGTTTTCCGGATTCCGAGTTCCCAAAATCCAATTCCGCCCTTCTCTGGTAATAGCAGAGATCTACCGTAGCCCTCTCCCCCCCCCCTCTCCAGTTTATCTGTAAACAGAACTAGGAAGTTAATGAACTTTTACACACTTCGAATTCCGTTGAGACTACCGATGTGGATACTATGTCCCAAAACAGTTTGAAAACGCTAAAATTGAACAGCTAATTAAGCTAATAACAATTAGAAAGTTCGCGGCGCTGTTCTAGAACATTCTGGACTTTTCCAGAAACTTTGGAAAACAATGTCTATTAAAATTGTAGTTTCGCACATTACACGGACATCTAGACTGCTATATCAGCAAAATTTTGACTATTTTTATCGATTTTAAGACAGTTTTCTAGATTTTGGGTGTACGGTTCTACAGTAATCCAAGTACCCTGCAACTCCCTAAAGATATGGTTGCGAAGCGCTCGGGTGGCCATGACTCCATCCCGAATATCAAAGTAAAAGGTCCACGTGATTTTGAGTTATTCAATGAAACGTTCTAGACAGAGTCACGGACACAGGCGGAACTACAGGTGAGACATAATTATAGCGCCGCATATATCGAGCAGTCTTCAAAGCGAAGGGAGGAAGATTCGAAAACTGTTAATGCTATCTTTTTTGTTATGTTTTAATAAACATTTTGGTTAATTTTCAGACAAAAATCTTTCGATTTGAAGTTTTTACACCGTCTGGAATGCGGCGCTATATTTATGGCGCACCCTGTATTCGCTTAATATCAAGCCTCGACCAGGTACTGGTACGCCTCAGCGCATTTCGTTGGAGCTGAAGTAGTCAGTTTGACCCACTTTTTTTGAAATAACACAAATGACCTTTAGGTTTGTCCATTTTCCCGTTTTCTCGCGCTTTTTCTCTCTTACTCACTGATCTTTGATGATCAGAGTGTCGCTTCGCCTAAGATATAAACCGGCTGTGGACATTTTGATTTCCAAGTTTTGTTTCTCTTCTCTACAGTCTTTTGTAGTTTGTGTTCAGGTCGTCACCCACCTCGATCATATGTAGCGTTCCGTTCTGTCGGAGAAACTCGAAAAACATAGCACCCTCTATATGACTGGGAGAGTCATGTGCGGTGAATGTCACGCGGGCGTTATTTATCTGAAAGTGATTCGTTGATTCTTATGGATTTCTTTTTAAATTTTTGAGATTGCACTGTCAAAACTTCAAAATGTTAGCTTGAACATAAGGCTCTGCTTAGCAGTCGCCAAATTGGTTGAGGATACGAATGAAACTTTGTTATTGGGTTGAGGCTAGCACATACTAACTGCCGCTGCTTGGCAGCTACCAATTAACAGCAGTAGCTTGCCACGATTCTTTACCTCAACGCAATTTGTTGAGGGCACAGCATGGTTGATGCCTAGCAGCGACCATATTTAAACTTGACTTATATGCATTTTTTTGATTGTGATCAACGATAAAGCATTCTCTAATAATGAAAAATGATGATATTTCGATAATTTTTTTGCTATAACCTAGTGAGCCTTCTGATGCTTTGTAAAGTTTAAATTTTACCTGATGGAATCTAAGGAATCCCAAACAGGAGACCACAGTAACCATGAGCAATACGGCTATGCATTTTCTTGGATGAGTGCCAATAAAATATCCAAGATTATAGAACAATGTTTGCATATGTAATTCATATTTTGAGGTGCACAACCGCATTTTTGGAATCTGGAAATTTGAAATTAAAATTAAAATTGGAGGAAAGACACAAAAAAGGTCTAAAAGGGTATGGGGGAACTCTGAAATATATAAATTCCAACAAGAAAGTCTCTTCCCCCCCCCCCCACCTCTCCATGTAAAAGTAGGAGGGGGCTATATCATGATAAAGACACAAAAAGGCACACTGTGGTTTGTAGACTATGCTGGCAAGCGTTTGGAGACATATGAACAGAACAATGATGAATCAAACATCGCATATCTTTAAATATGTTTTGAGAAGAGTGTAGAGGACTAATTTTGCCCTCAACCATATTTGATAATAACCTAATAAGTACGATTTAAGATTGATAGACTATTATACATCCGCCAGGACGTGAGACTTCGTTTAAAGGCGCAACGAGTTAACTGTGTGGGTCTCGTTATGGAATAGCGCGTTAAATTGTAAGAAAAATTGTTTTCTTATGGGGTTATTCACGAAAAGCACAATTGCATTTTAATGCAAAAAACGCCACTTTAATGTTATTCACGATTGCATTATAATGCAAAAAAAGGCATTTTTTGCATTAAAATGATTTTCGTGCTTTTCATGAATAACCCCATTAAATTGCTAAATTGTTTTCTTACAATTTAACGCGCTATTTCATAACGAGACCCACACAGTTAATTCGTTGCGCCTTTAAACGAAGTCTCACGTCCTCGCGGATGGATAATATTATATTCAACATTCAATTTTGAAAAAAATAATATATATATTGTAATAGATTCTTATTCTCCATCAATAAGGACTGTTAGCCTCAACCAATTATCTAAGGTCTTCACTCTAACTTTGTAGTTCTTTAGACTCCACCAACTGAGCAAAATTTTAAGCCGTGCGGGCTTTGATAGAACCTGAAATCTAATTCACTAAGTGAAACTGGAAGCCACAGCCTTCTCAAAATAGCTTTAAGAAATCGTGAGCTTCAACAAACTATAAAACGATTTTTCATTCCAAATTCTAAAAAATGCGTACTTTTGAGCATATTAAATGAATTTTTTGATCTTATCAGCTTTCTAAAATACTAAACATTCATCTCCAAGCCCCTAACATGATTCTAGCAGCACCCAAGCTTAGAAGAATGTCTCAACGATACTTGCCTGAAAATGTGCTTATTAGATTAGACAACACGGCTACAGACCGATATTCGGTTGTACAAACTCGGCAAAGAGCAGAATTTATAGAGAAACTGATGAAAGTTAAGGTCATTCTAATCGGCTCTCGCCACCTTGCGCAGCACCCTCTCAAAAAACTAGAATCCACGTGGTGTCCTCATCCTTTTTTTAGAAATACTGAAACAATGACAACTGTCATTGCCACTTCTCTCCTTTTATAATGGGTCATTTCTTCTCATTTAATAAATGACCGATTCAAGGACGACGCAGAGGTGAGGGGAATCTATCGCCGACTGTTTATACCCAACGATTTACACCAATTCGCATTTAATCTATGTGTGTAGTCTAATATTGTATCTTGTATGTCAAAGTGATCACTTTCTGGGTTTTTAGACAAGTATCTGAGCTCACAGACAAACCAGGTGGAAGAATTCTGGCTATATGGCTAGGCAAGAAAAAGGACGGATATTTGATGAAAAATGGATAAAGCTGACGTTCAGCATTAATTTGGTTGTTCATTGCAAAAAGTGGCGAATGATAAACATTCGTCATTGGTAGGCAGCTTCCAGTTGCTAGCCTCGGTAAAATGTATATGCTGAGCTACTTGGCAGCGCCCACATAGTGCTGCCAAAGTGCGGCAGCGCCCACATAGTGATGTCATTGTGCGACAGCGCCCACATAGTGCTGCCAGGTGAGGCAGCGCCCACGTAGTACTGTCATTGTGTGGCAGCGCCCACATAGTGCTGCCAGGTGAGGCAGCGCCCACGTAGTACTGTCATTGTGTGGCAGCGCCCACATAGTTCTTTCCTAGTGTGGCAGCGCCCACATAGTGCCGCCAGTGTGGCAGAAAAAACTGCGTAACAGTTGCGTAACGTAATAGTAACAGGAGAAGCCTATTTGGTTATAATTAAAGATTCGGGCGCTGCTACATACTATTAGTTATTAGGTAGATATCGAGTAGCAAATCTGCTCAGAGGTCTATTATTGGAGTCACATTTTTTTTGATTTTTAAGAGCTACCATATGTCAAGCTACTTCATCTCAGTTCATATTGAAATAATATTCAAAAGTAACAAAAATTGTTTCTGTCATTTTTCAATAGACATTTATTGAAGAAGGCCTATAAAATAAAATCTGAAAACACAATAGTTCGAAAGTGTTTTAAATAAAATATCTCAATACTGATTGTTAATAATTAATGTTATTATTTCCTTATGAAATCGTACTCAAAACAGTGTGACCAAGGTCACTGAACAATAAGTTTTCGGCGATTAGTGTCTACTCTGACTTTTGTACAAAAGAATGTCGATTGGTTTATTAGAAATAACAATAAAAGAGTATTCAGTTTTAAAAAAATCGATTTTAAATATTTCCACGAAACACCAGCATTAAAATGAGATCAGGTCACTTATTGACAGTTACGTGTATTTCTAAAAGAAGAAGACGTTGAGACCGCCTCTGAATTCGTAAAATAGAATGATCCACAGTCTATCTGTCATCTGCTTCTTTATTGGAATTCTGCGAATTCGAAACGAAGCGAAAACAAAAATTTGCATTGAAAGCACCGAAAGAAACGCTGATAAACATTTGCAGGAAATTCCTAGATGCGAACTATGGTTGATGCTAGGCAGCGCCTTGGTTGAGGCTTACGGAAAAGTCAGGATAGAGTGTTAACATAGGCAATTTGAAAAATAGAACGAGTTTATATACGATCAACTCTTCTTTGAGAGACCATCTTTGACCATTCGCTGAACAGCAAATGAGGGGTTGGAGGGGGGGGGGGATCGGCATTAAAGTTGTAGATTATTCGCCCAAATCAGCTGTATCTGTCTGTTCGGTTCAGACATGTTCGGAATCTAAAGGAAGTCTAGTTAAACACGATTGTGATCTAAACTATAGTGTTCTGAATTTTGTGGAGATCTTTGAGTTTTAGAGTGCTGTCTTCATTTAACGAGAAGTTGGTGATTCATGGTATATGTCGAAATCGGTGAGAACTGATAAAAGCGCAGAAGTTAATTAATGTAAAAAATTACTAAAAAAAAATAAATAGGCGGTTTTTTTTAATCTATGAGAATTGGTCGAAGTTCAAATTCTATTTGAGATAGTTGAGAAAAGCCAAAGTGGTTTAGGATTTAGGATTTAGGATTTAGGATGTATTATATTAATTTTCATTGTAGCTTAAAAAAGTGAATATAGTTGACAGTGAAGCTAAGCCTAAGACCCTATATCCAATTTCTGAGATTAAGAATCTATGACGTTAAGGAACTATCAAAATGAGTTGAGTGTAGACTATCATCTAGATTTAGTTAATGCTCGGAGCTAAGACAGTAAGTGAGTTGAATATGGAAAGCAATCTACCAGTTTTGGAGAAAACTAAAATCAATTTTAATTGGTTGATGCAAAATATTATTTTGTTTCATTAGTTCTGGCCATTTTTGAAGTAAAAGGATTTTTTATATGAGAAATGAGAGAGACCGAAGAGATAAGCTAAAGGTAATTACCATTCGTTCCGATGACTGTTTGCAACGGGTTGCCAACTTGTGATTGCCATCTTCCAAGAAGACTGGGGAGTTGAAGGACACTGCCCACTCGTTTTCGGACCACCGGGAGCAAGGCCAGGGCTGTCCTGTGTGTGGAGGTGTAATATCCATCCAACTCAGTCATCTAGTGATTGCTCCCAATATTCCACTCCACGAACAGACCAGGAAACCGAAAGAATCACTTTCCGTCTAGAATTTAACGGCTGGGCATGTCGGCTAGCTCAAAATTATCTGAAATTTATTTGAAAATGATTCGTTTATTCTTATGGTTTTTTTTTAATTTTGAGATAGCTCTGTCAAAACTTCAAAACGAAAACTCAATTGCTAACAGATGTTGGCTTCAACACAATTGGTAATGACTAACATTGTCCGCATACTAAAGTGACCCAGTTTGAATTGTGTCTTAAACGAATTTGAGAGTGATTATTGATTCTGGCTCTGCTTAGCAGTCACCAAATTGGTTGAGGATACGAATTAAACTTTGTTATTGGTTGAGGCTAGCATAACTGCCACTGCTTAGCAGCTACCAATTTACAGCGGTAGCCCGCCAAGATCCTTTACCTCAACACAATCTGTTGACAGCAAAACATAGTTGATGCTTAGCAGTGACCATAGTTAAACTTGACTTACATGCATTTTTTGAACCATTTTTTTGATTGTGATCAACGGTAAAACATTCTCTAATAATGAAAAATGGTGATATTTCGATGATTTTTTGCTCTTACGGGTAGATTGAATAGGACCTCAAATCGTTGTACATCGCAATCGAACTCACATGGCAGTCCTGATCGATCGAGATCATTGATTGCAAAGTCGCCATTGGCGAATGATGGTACTAGAAGTTGTTCTTCGATAAGAGGCATCTGATTTGCGCGATTTTCTTCCCAGATATTAACAGAAACAAGATACCTTTAGGTAGCAAAAAGGACACATGAAAAATTACTGTAACTTTTAAATCAACTTCAGTCTGTTGATAATACGAATTTCTTTTATTACAATTTCTTGAAATTGTGAATAAATAAATAAAGATTAAATTGTTTGAAAAGCTGTAAGAAAAATAATGAAAGATAAACGAGATCCTCTCCAATTAACATCAAACTTCAGAAAAATGATTCTAAAAGCGAAAATTACAAAACATTCAGCGTTTTCAGATGTTGACAGTGTAACTTTAACTCTAAATACTCTATGAAAATTTGAAAATTTTGTAAAACTATCTTAAAAACAAAACTTGGATCAATCAATGATTGGTGTATAATCTCCGAATTCTCTCTTTTCGAACTTCAACTCATTTCCGAACATGGGCCGAATGATGAGTTCGGCTGCCACTCTCATCTGGTCAGTCCTTAATTTCGCTTTCACTTTCAGGTTTTTCAGCAAAATCGCCAATATGCACTTTTCCTCCATCATTGCGAATCTCATTCCTGCAAAAATCGATTTGAAACTCTGCTGTTTCAAGGTATTGCTGAAAGAAAACGACTATTACCAATTTGTGCCAAAAATCTTAATTTGAAAATTTCGAATATTTGAAAATTGCACTTTAAGTACTTCGAAAAATGAAAAATTAAAGAAAACTGACCAATACAATTTCTGGATCCAGCACTGAATGGAATATATGCATATGGATGCTTCAGTTCGCCAGAAATAAATCTTTCAGGATTGAAGATCTCCGGATCATCCCAGTATCTGGGATCCTTATGAACCATTGACGGCACCATAACAACAGCACTTCCAGATGGCACAGTATGACCTCTTACAGTAATATCTTCAACACATTGCCTTGCAATTAAAGGTACAGAGGGATAGAGTCGAAGGGTCTCTTTAAAACACGCTTCTAGATACTTCAGTTTTCCCAGATCCTCATATGAAATCGGACGGTCGGCCTCTCCTAAAACTTCATCGATTTCCATTTGAACTTTAGACTGAATTTGAGGATTTGCGCCCATCAGATGGAGGAACCAATTCATTGCGGCGGACGTGGTGTCGTGGCCTGAAATTTCAAAGTTGGCATTAGGAGACAACATTTTTAGCCGTGTCGCTCGCGTGTCGCCAAAAAAACAACTCTGTCATTTTTATTTCTGTTCTATTCATTTTTAACCGAATAATGACAGTTCTCTCCTAAGAATATATTTAGAAGTCCTCGACAATTGTCAGTTTGGACCACATTCTTCCTCAAAATGTTTCTCAGATTTTTCTAGAAGGAGCCATTCATATTCCTTGATACATCCATAAAGCCTATGTATATTTGATTGTGGTCGCTGTTTGGCAGGTTCCAAGTTAAAAATTCGGATATTTTATAAAGAAACTGATGCTCACAGCTTTATAAGTGTTACCTTCAAAAGTGAATGTGTCCACTTCTTCGCAAATTCCTTCCATAGGCAGTTCGCCCTTTGAATTCATGTCTAACATTAAATCTAAGAATGCCATTCTCCGTCTTCCTTCCGCGGTTTCCTGAGCCAATAGTTGCTCAACTCCACCAGCGGTGTCCACCTTTTCCTTACGAGCATAGATGGCTTTGGAGGTGAATTCGTGGAGAATCTGGAAAAAATTAGACTTTTTATTGGGGAAAATTGAGGATTTTATTTGAGAAACTTAGTTAAAAGATGGAAGTTTTATTAAAATGCAATCGAACTTCAATTTTAAACAATAAAATGCTTTGGACCACGAAAATATTAATTCTATTAAATATTTTCTCCGCAAGTGATTTACATCATATTTGTCGATTTTTGTAATTTTTAATTAACGGATATTTGATGATTCGATCATTTTGAATTCCGAAGAAACAATCTTCCAAAAAAAGGACCTACCTTAACACATTTGTCATGCTCTTTTCCAGGACCGATCCAATTAAAGATGGTATCAGAGAAATAATGTGGCCGAATCAACCTCTGGAACACAATATCCTTCATTTTAAAAACGGCATCCAAATACGGAGAATGTGGATCTTTCTGCGCGTTTATAGATGTGCCCAACGCAGCTTCACAAATGACGTCAAGGGTGCAAAGGGTGATGGTGTGAAACACATCTTCATATTTTCCATTTCCAGCTTGTTCTTCAAACTTTCCCAATAATGTCTTTCCGTGTCGGTTGTAAACTTCAACGAAGTCTTTTAAAATGTCGTAGTGAAATGTTGGAGTGAGCAATTTGCGACGCGGACGCCATTTGTCGGGCTTTCTGTAATATTTCGTGGTTATTCATTAAAAGTTTTCATTTTTTAATTACTTACTCACTTTTTAGAATTGAGAAATACGGTTTAAAGAAGCTTTTTTGTGCAACTGAGATTGCGATATTTCATTTCATTTGAAATGTCTGTTCATTAGAGCGTAATCACACTTATTATCAGGAAATTTTGAAACTTTGGCTTTTGGGTTTATTATTTCTTTAATAATCGCCATGACAATTTAATATTTATTTGTTTTAAATTTGTGCGAAAATATTCAAAATCCGTGAATATAATTATAGCAATGCATATTTTATATTAATTTTTAAAATGTCAGAATTCTCGACTTCAAAACTACGATGCTATCATTCATTTATATTAGTAATATTACTTTTTTTTCATATGCGTGCCGAGAAAAGAAATATTAGTCTGTAAATTAAAGCAGAATTTTAAACGTAAGCTTCCAATTCCATCTGTAATAGGCTTAGCGTAAATTTTTCAAATCACACTTCATTTTTCGATATTCATTATTGGAAGATGGAATAATCGGAAGTTAAAGAGCTGCAGTAAAATTTAAAAAAACAGATCAATTGGTCTAGTGTAGGGAAAGAGTACACTGCTGAAGGAATCTTGGCGGGCCGCGAATAATTTAGTTAGTTTGATGGATATGGATTGTCATGCAATAAACACTTTCCTTGTGGATCACGTGATTTTAACAGATAGGGGTAATCCAGCGATTCGCGCAATTGCCCTGTAGAGGAAATGAAGGAAAATGACATCTGTTCGCGATAATTTTACAACAGGCAAGGCAAAGGGAATCGAAGTTTCTAGGCTTTGAGTTGGTAGTGAGAAAGGGATCGCATTTAATTGTGAAAATTGTTCAATATTTCCATTTTGTTAAAATGTGAAGAATTGCGAGAGAACTTATCATAGGAATGTCAGTTTCCTAATTCATAATACAAATAAAGAGAAACTCACGAAATTAGTAGGCCATCTCCAATCCAAGCGCTTAGAAATCCATATAAAAATGGTTTATTAAGCATTTTCGGACTTCCCAAAATAGCTTCCATTTCATCAGCTCCGTATAAAAGAACAAAGGGTAGACCACCCAGCCATATTCTCGTAATTCTCTCATCCCCCTTTCTCATCATATATGCCAATCCTTGTGCTTGCTCGAAGAACTCCTCGGGTGAAAAATGAAACTGATGAAAGTTCCCAATAATCGGAAGAGCTGCTGGCCCTTGGAAAACGGTGAGTTTGTCATAAATATATTTCGCTTTTCGAAATGCAAAATGTAAAATCCATGTGATAGTTAAAACTATTATCGAGGCGGTTATTATACCCATTTTGATCTGAAATCAATTATTTTTATTTGAAGAAAATATGAAAAGAGGCGAGAAAAACATGAAACGATGAAAGAACAATTTTCGAAAAATTCGAGAAATCGTGAATTTTTCTATTTTCTTTTTGTTCTATCTTTTGAAATTTCACCTATTTCTTGATTCATTGAAAAATTAGTTTTAGAATTTCAATTTTTTATTACAAAAATATAGCCAAATTATACTTTTGTGAAAGCACTTTACACGCAAATTCAGAAAATTCGAAAGTTAAATTTATTTTTGAAGAAAAACTGGAATTCACTTTTAAGTAAGAACAAAATCAAAAAAAGAAACTATTGAAATCATGAATGGAGGTGTTGGAGAGTAACATAAAGGAAGAGAACACCGAAGACTATATAAAAAAGATGAGGTCAATGATAACAAATCAGCTTAATAGAGCGGAAGACTAGTTAAAAAACGATATTTTGTTCTACTTCGACGGTGATTGAATTTAGTTGATTCCAAATTGAAACATTTTGTTCTCAGCGAAAACCCCAAATGAATTTTTGTAGTTTTTTGAGCATATTTACTGTAGGTATAAAACTTGAAGCTTATTCACGAAGAAGTGTGAGTTTGATTGAAGCTAAACCAAAATTCATCAAACTTCAAAAAATATCGCAGGGCTCGGTGAGAGCTGAACCGAAAACTCCAGGTAGCATTAGCCCATTAAACTTAATTTTTTAAAGCCAACTTTAAAAAAAATAAGCTAAGGAAAGATCTAATTCAAAATAATTAACTTCACCCAAAAAGATTTTTTTTTCTATAGTTGCTCCATGAGTAAGGCTTCCATGAAAGATGAAGACAAAAAGTTCGTCTTGCATTCGTCTTACGCAGTAAAAAGCTGTTAACACACTGCGTCAGACGAAGATGAGACAAGACGGCCGAAATTTCGCCCAAATGGAAGTCTTATAGTTGAGAATAAACTAGAAAACCTTAGAATCACCGAAAAATACTATATTTGGCAGAGGTTTGGACATTTTGTTGAGTGAAACTCAATAAGAAACTTTTTGTCTGATTTATAATAATCTTGAAACTCGCCTATTCACCCGAAAAAAATCAGATTTTTTAACGGTTGAGGATAAACGTACAATGACACATTTTCTATACACGAAATTGTGCCTTTTTCAAGCCTACAAATCCTGCATTTTCTTCTTTTTATTAGTTATTTTTGCATTTTTTTAAATTTGAAAATATCAGGAAAACAGTATTAAAAATTTATTCGATTTCAAAAAATCAAAGTCCAATTAATAAGATCCTATCTCATTTGCTTCCTAACCATTGTACTGTCTGCGGCTCTCTCCCTCTCTCTCACTCTTTTTTTTGACTTTCGATGAGATACTATTATTCAATCGCATTGCCTTCCTTCCACGTTTATACCCTATCACTTTTTGTCTGGCCTCCAGGCAGATTAAGAAAAAGTGCAGAGAGAAGATAGCCAAGGACATACTAACTTACAATTAATAGTCATGCATCAGCAGGAAGCGAGACGGAGTTGGATTGTTGGAGACATTTTTGAAGAGGCTTCTATGCTTTGTTGAGGGTCAGGCTACACTTTCGAAATCAAGTGAGACTAAGTTGGGAGCATACTATGGAGATCGGTTAGGGACCATCCTTGTGGTTAAACTTAAGATTTTGAAGCCCAATAATGAATTTGATGGAGACTTAATCATTTGGTGAAAATAAAAGCCAAAAAGGCTTCACATCACCTATAATTTTACTTTAAATTTTTAGATTCCCTCATGGAAATTTGAAGATCTTGAAAATACAACGTTTATCTTCAGCCAGAATGGAATATTAATGTTGGTAGATACTAAACTAAAATCCCCTATCGTCATCGAAAAGAATCGTGGGGAATTTTCAAAATTTCAAAATCATTATTTCAAATAGATCCAATCAGATAAAAGCCAATAATATTTTTTTAAGGTTTTGAAGTTAACAAAAGGGACAAAAAGCCGGAAGATGGTGAGTGGCTTTATACAATTTTTAAAAATGACCTTAAGAAAAATAAATGGAAGGGAGACACTTTCAGATGTTTTGGAAATTAATTCCCTGCATAATACCTTGATTGGACCTTTAAAACTATTTAAATTCAATTTCAGTTTATTTTTCAATTATCATTAACTAAGAATCTTTATTCTCCTTTTACTTGTCTAAAACTTATAAATGTGCATAGCTTAAGCCAATCTCATTTCTCTTTTCTCACCGCGTTACTTCCTTCATTTCTTTTCTGTGATATCTGCTCATAAACGTTCGTATATGTTTAGCATGTTGCTTGCGAATAAGGAATTGCGGAAGGAACACGACCGACCCATATACCGGTTCGCGCGAATAGTTTACCTGCGTGAAAATCATTTCACTTTTGTAAAGCCAAAATGTTAAAATATTTCAATGAATTCTTCAAAGTGATCCGTCTAATCTGCTTCCATTAATAGTGTGATGGTGAATGATCAAGAACAATTAACCGGATAGCGATATAAAAGAAAATCCAAAAGGGATATAAAACGACATTTGTTATAGTGATGCAACGTTGAGCAATTAATTTTTAAATTCATATTTTTTTACTGTTAAACTTAACTTTACTTTCTGTTGGTTTAAATGTGGCGAGATTGATTTAGGCTGAGATTTTTTTGAATTAGCTGATTACTTCAAGATAAAAATATTTTCAGATCGATTAACAAAGATAATCTATTAGGATTGGTTGTGACAGGCATTTCCGAAAGTAAGATTATTAATAATTTATCGTCATAAATAAATAGCAGAATGAATTGAGGTGTGAAAATTGCCTAAATTCGGATTTTAAAAGGAGAAACGTATTTAAAGACAGAACGGATTGATACCTGCTTAAATAAATTATTTAAGTTAGGTTCAGTTGCGTATTAAGCAACAAAATACGATACAATTTAATATTAACTTTAATTTTAAATTCTAAAAATCTCGGAATCGCCAAAGAAAATGCCACAATTCTACAATACGCTAGCCGAAAAGATATGCAAACATGGAGAGAATGGTTAAAGGACGGGTGGAGAGGATGAGGCAATGCAGTGATCGGATTAGGGAAAGTTGAAGGAGAAGGGAGAATGGAATGCAACAAACAAAACTTTTTATGGATCTTCAAGATAAAGGGAAACACGAAGGAACAGCTGTGGATATCCACTTTAAAGTATTATGACTATTCGTGAGATACAGTCAGACAGAATAGACAGGGGAGAAAAACGGGAATAGTTATATAATGCTTGAATTACAGAGAAACTGCATAGAAAAGAAATAGAAATAAATTGCAACAGTAGCTTGATGCAATTTACCGAAAGCTGCTTAGTATTTTAACAGCATCCTCTGCCAAAAATGGTGGAGGCTACTAGAAACTAACGCTAGCAGCTTCCAATGTTTACCTTCGAAGACTACGCGAAGCTGCTTAACAGCTTCACATCACTATTAGCTAGCCTCTACCAAAAATGGTTGAGGCTACTAGAAGCTGACGCTAGCAGCTTCCAAGACTATGGGAAGCTGCTTAACAGCTTCACATCACTCTTAACTAGCCTCTACCAAAAATGGTTGAGGCTACTGGAAACTAACGCTAACAGCTTCCAATGTTCACCTTCCAAGACTACGGGAAGCTGCTTAACAGCTTCAAATTAATCTTAGCTAGCCTCTACCAAAAATGGTTGAGGCTACTAGAAGCTGGCGCTAGCAGCTTCCAATGTTTACCTTCCGGGAAGCTGCTTAGCATGTTAACAGCGCCCGCTTCTAAAAAGGCGTCAACTTCTTTTTGAATTATGGTCTTTTGCCACATTCCACTTTCTATAAAAAGGGCGTCCTTGAAATTTAATTGGAAAACGGAACACAAAAACAGGTTTTCCGGTAAGTATTCAAATGTTTTTAACTGATTTTTTTTAGTTTTCAGATTCAATTTACTTTTTTCCAATACGGAAGACGTAAGCGAAGGAAATTCAGTAAACACCACAAACGAAGTATTGCATTATCGAGGTTGAGGCTACAGTAAGCACTGTTTCTTTTTTCAGTTTTTCTTCGTTTTTAAAATTTGATTTCTTTAGATGCGTAGAGCTATGGGAGTTAGTTAAACGTGAGCTAGATAGCGCGACAATTAATGAACGGGCTAAAAAACTGCTGAAAATCAGAAGAGAACTCAACGCAGTTCAAGAACTCCTGGAAAAGCTAGATTTGAGCGAGAAATAGAATAATATAATTTTCCTTTTAAAATATCTCATTTTGCTATCGATTTTGTTCAATTTTCCAATAATTGAGATGTTGATTTTTAGATTTTATAACAAAAAATCAAGTGGAAACACCTTAAGGGGGAGTTGAACAATAGTATTGCATGCAAGGCTAATTCAGGTTTTACGATAATTGAATTTAGCAGTTTTTTTTCATAGATTTCCCGCAGACTTTTTATTCATTGAAGGGAAGTTAGCTTATCGAAATCGAATCTTAATGTTCGATCAAGTCTAGTTTATCTTGATTTACGCTAGTTTGTCGATTGTGCCAGTGGTTCGCTGTAAATTTACGCAATATTTAAAGAGCCGGAGTTGGGTGTAGATTTACGCAGCTTAGTGTACATTTACGCATTTATGTGCCAATCTAATAAGTTGCGTACTCTTTTTAAGGCTACCGCAAAAGACGAAACAAATCGGTCGTCTTCGTTCATCTTTCAGTTCGTCTTGCGTGTGTCTATCTCTGCGTCAGACGAATTCTAGAAGATGACGAAGACGAGACGAGACGGCCTTATTTCGTCTTTCGTGGAAGCATTAATTCTTTTTACACAATTAGTTATCACTCCGAATTATGTAGAACAAAACAAATAATAAATTTCAGAAAAAGCAGAAACACAGAGAAATTGAATAATTTGTAATCACTTGTAAAAAAGGAATAAAAGAACCAGAAAGAAGACGAATATGCAGCCGGTACGACGGTTGGCACGACGTTAGAGAAGAATCCTTAAGATCATTATCTGAAACTACCCTCCGACGTTATCTATTCTCTGGCGCACCTCCTTTAAGGATACTTTTTTCCCGATTTCTGAAGATATAGATCTCGCAATACACAGAGAAATCGTGTGAAATATGCAGAAATTCTCGTAGGCATTCGACCATTTTCTGACCCGGATTCCTGGATTTCAAAGGAGAGACAAGAAGAGGTTGTGGGGTATGGCAGTGACCTATTACTGGGTGTCGATTTACGGGCATATTGTGAATTTACGTGATTTTTACTCTTTTTCGAATAATTTATATAAAAACTTTGGGAAATCGCGAAGTGTTTCTTTTCTACCATTATATATATTGAAAATTGTTAATGTTCTGGTATTTTTGCTTCAAAAATTGAAAATAAACGATTTTATATTATCTCACCTAGCTTTGCTCCGTGCTCAATACAACTTAAAATTTCAGAACTATCTAAAATTCTCCTAGAATGAGAGAGACTATACTGTATTCCCTACTAAAGCTCCCACTTGGGCGAAATTTCGTCTTCGTCTTAAATTCGTTTGACGCAGTGTGTTGACAACTTTTTTTTGCGTAAGACGAAAGACGAAGACGACTTTTTGTCTTCGTCGAAGCAAAAAAGCCTTATTCCCTACAAAATTTCTTGAAATGCTGATTATCAGATTAAACTTTTCCAGAGCTCGGTGAGCCAAAATAGCCCGAATTCAAAGGTAAATGGATAGACAGAATTTTAAAAATATTGAAATACGCTTATTTCTGAGGACCGGGCGAGTTATTTCTTAAAATCAGAATTTTAGTGATTTCCAGTTAAGTTTGCTCGAAATAAGATGATTTTTGCATTTTTCTTATAGTACTTACTTTCTTGTTTGACACTTGGACGCCCGGTAGTCGGCTGGGGATGTTCTCAGCGTGGGGCACCTGCCTCTTTCCATTTTTTTCGGTTCTGTGCGGCTTGGATTGCTTCAGTGCATCGGATCATCTTGCTGCGGGACTGCTCAAGTGAATCGGTTTGTCGTACAAAAAATATTAAAAGAATTACGAAAAAGTGTAACACAGATTGAATTATTATATAAAACTCATTTTCGTGGTGAGACAACACTCAAATTCTTCTCAGATTTAGGTTGAAATGAGTAAGCCGATTAACAAAGTCCATTTTTATTGAATTTGGCGAAAAAGAGACGAAATGGGAGAATTTTGAGGAATTTCGAGACAACAGACGCATAGAGAGAAAGAGAGAAAGGTAGCACACACAAAAAACAGACACACAGACAGACATCCAGCTCAAATGAAAGGAGTAGGATAATAGAGTTATCTTCTTCCATTTGTTCGTCCTCTTTCATTTATTTTCGGCCCCACGCGAATCCCAAATCCTGCCAATCGGGATTTTTCTTCACTGGATGAAATGAGCGCAACGAACGTGTAGGTAGCTGCAAATTTTCATGTTTTGAATTGTTAAAATTCTCATTATCGACTTCAAAGCAAAACTCTAGCTTACAAAAAAATGTGAAGCTTACGACGGCTTTGGAGGATTTTGAAAAATTGGGTTCGTCACGGAAAATGAATTTTCTACTCTCGTATTCCAAAAAATTTCGAAAGGATTCAAAGATAAGTTCTGAAATTTTGGGTCCTACCGTGAAAATATATTTTTCGTTGAGATTTTTTAGCAGCGACGTCAGAACATTTAAAGGAACAGACTATATTTTGAAAGGTGAGACCCACCACGCTGCACAGTTTCCGTTGTTAATTTTAAATTAATAATTTAGGTGGAGTTTCATCGAATTTACCGTTAAAAAATAAATTCGTCAGAAATAAGCAAGAAAAAACCGCAAAGTGTGAAATTAAAATCGAATAAATTTAAAGTAGCTCTAAAATAAATAAGAACATTGTCAGAAAGTATGAAAATAGGTTTGACACTACCGTTAAAAGAAAAACGCACAATTCATCGATAAAACGCATCATAATTAACATAAACTTCGATGAATTTAATGGAAAACATGTCTGAGGACCGGCGGAATATTGAGATTTTTAAACAGCGACGTCGAAACATTTAAAGGAGCAGACCATATTTTGAAAGGCAGAACCCACCGCGCTGCACAGTTTCCGTTGTTAATTTTAAATTAATAATTTAGGTGGAGTTTCATCGAATTTACCGTTAAAAAATAAATTCGTCAGAAATAAGCAAGAAAAAACCGCAAAGTGTGAAATTAAAATCGAATAAATTTAAAGTAGCTCTAAAATAAATAAGAACATTGTCAGAAAGTATGAAAATAGGTTTGACACTACCGTTAAAAGAAAAACGCACAATTCATCGATAAAACGCAAAATAATTAATATAAATTTCGATGAATTTAATGGGAAGCATGTCTGAGGACCGGCGGAATATTGAGATTTTTAAGCAGCGACGTCGGAACATTTGAAGGAGCAGACCATATTTAGAAAGGCGACACCCACCGCGATGCACAGTTTCCGTTGTTAATGCAGGTCAAGTTTCATCGAATTTATCGTTTCTTCCAATTTTTAATTAAAAAAACCTATTTGTGAAATAAATAAGCTTCTTTCTCCGTTATTTATTTTTTTTTCAAGTGAACGAAACAGAAATACATATTCTCAGGGATCGAAGAGAAAAGAGAAGTAAAATTTCTCTCGCACGTTAACTAATTTTGGATGGAATCAAAAATAATTTAAGATTTCAGAATTTGCATGAAATGCAGACTGCAATGCGCTACTCAATTCATTTAAATATGCTGAAAATGAAAAAAAGTTTATTGAAGCTTTCAATGCTGTCTTTATTCTATTTATAATTTTACCCTTTGAAACCAGATATTCCCGTTAATTCTGAGTTTCTCTAAAAAAATATTTTTTATCGTGTCGGGGCACATCTTTCTTTTTGTTTTATAGTTACGGTTATACTTGTCAAGAACTATGTCTCAGGTTGAATTCAGAAAATAAAATAGGTACCGCACCTCAGCTGGAGCGCTACGTTTACCCCATGCCCATCCCAACTGATTCCAATCTGGATTACTCTCTGCTTGTAGTACGCTTCTTTTCATTGGTGGTTCGGATTCTGTAGGGAGATCTGAAAATTTGTTGATTTTGGCTTTAAAAAGAACTTTAAAAGTTTCGTGTTTCGGTGAGAAATGTGATATTCTGATTTTCGAAATCCGAAGTATTATAGGTCATGACGATTTTTTTTTCAGAAAATGAAAACTTCAACGATTTATGAAATTTTTTCGAGATGTGGCACATTCATCTTTCAATTATTTTCCAATCCGATAAAAATCAACTAAGATAAGGAAGAAAATGAATTTTTCGTTGGGTGGGGGGGTCCCAACATTTCAGAATCTAGTCATACTGAAAACAGCGAAAATATCTCTTTTTTTGGATATTTCCTTATGAATCTCACCTGGATAAAGAATAGCAGCGACCTCTGTGAATTGCATAATTGCGATCCAAGCAGCAACGATTGTCACTATATGCACCTTCATTTTACCTAAAAAAAATACAATATTTTTTGGGAATTATTCTTGAAAACAAAAATTTGAAATCATTGAAATGCGTCTGGAAAATCGCGTTAGAATTGATATAAAAAATGGGATCCGCCCCTTTTCCCTCTCTAATCGGTACCGTAGTCGTATCTTAATTGGAGAGAGAGAGAGAGACAAAAAAAACGGGAGGTTACACCCAATTAAAGGCAGGAAAGGGGGCGAGAAATAAAATTGAATAAATTTGTAATAAAAACGGAAGTTTCTTTTGGAAAATTCTGAAAATGTAATGTTCACAGAAAAATTTCGAAAATAATTGGAGATGACAACGCCATGACGTCTTTTGAATTGAGGAATTCCGAATTCCAAAATCTCTCGTTCTATCCAATTACTTGAAGCAGCGCATACATTTGCACAATTTACCCACTAAAAGGAAAACAAATGCAAATTTTAAAGGAATCTGGTGGGGGGGGTGGGGTGGAACTTAGAATTGGGGACACTTAGAGCAACTACACCTCGGAGACTTCTGACGCGTGGATTTTAGCTTAATCTGGTTTGAATGAGTATTTTTGATGAGGTCTGGAAGAATCTGCTTTCTAGCCGAGAATAAAAAAATTGTTGTTTCCAGCTAGAAAATGCATTCAAATGGAAACTCCTTGATATTAGGTTGATGAAAAAGTTTTTGCGTTTTTATGTTGTTGACTTTTGTGAAAGATTTTTGAATAAAATTTTTGGTTATCTGTGGCCGTGTTATATATCATTTCAAAGCGCGTTCTTCGATCTATCTACTCGTTTTATTGATTTTTCCTTAAAATAATTATGTGACTTTTTATAGCACTTCAAAAAAGCATGGATAAGGCAAAGGCAAATTCGAACGATTTTTTTCATTTTTAATATTTTCATATTTTCAGTGCTTCAGCAAAATATCTTGTTTCCTCCGTGCTCAACAACTTTGAATGGAAAAGGTATGATAATTGCTTTTTTTTGTGAAGAAGAATGAATCATATTTTTGACATTGTGGCCAACGCCTTCACGGCAACGAGTACTGGACCGGACGACGTTTTCTCGGCGTTAAATTCATTCACTGGGACCTTAAACGGCTTTATTGATGAAAGCAGCTCCCATTGTTCCGATTGGTACGATTGTTTCGAGGACTGCGAACCCAAAGGTATTTTAATAAATATTTAATGTAATTTAAAGAAACGAACAAGTGAATGACAATATACTGAATAAATAGTAGGATAATACAGTTATCTTCTTCCACTTCTTCGTTCTCTTTCATTTATTTTCGGCCCCATCCGTATCCCCAATCCTCATAATCGGAAAATCCGCGTACTGAACGTTTAGGTATCTGCAAACTTTATTTTATTCTAAAAATTGCGGTAGGCGGTTAATTCTGAGTATCTAAGTTCTCTGCGAGGTTTCCACGAAGGACGAAGACAAAAAGTCGTCTTTCGGCTGCGCAATAAATGCCAGACTTGCGCAAATCGAACGAATTCAAGACGAAGACGAGACAAAACGGTTATATTTCATCTTTCGTGGAAGCCTTAGTTACCTTAGTTACTTAGTTACGATTATACATGTCAAAAACTATGTGTCAGGTTGAATTCAGAAGCTAAAAAGAAGCTCCACGAATAGTTAGCGCACCTCATCTGGAACGCTTCGTTTACCCCATCCCAACTGACTCCAAGCAGGTTTACTCTCATCTTTTAGAAAGCTTCTCTGCATTGGTGGTTCGGATTCAGAATGGAGATCTGAAAATTTGTTGATTTTGGGTTTCACCACGACAACTTTAAAAGTTTTAAAAGCTTTAAAGTTTCAGTGAGAAATGTGATATTCTGATTTTCGAAATCTGTCTTGAATTTCGCTTCAAAAATTATAATAATGACTAAGATAAGGAAGAAAATGAATTTTTCGTTGGGGGGGGGGTTCCCAACATTTCAGAATCTAGTCACAGCGAAAAGGTATCTATTTTTTGGATATTTCCATCTAGGTCTCACCTTGATGAAGATTAGCAGCGACCTCTGTGAATTGCGCAATTGCGATCCAAGCAGCAACGATTGCCATTATATGCACCTTCATTTTACCTAAAAAAAATACAATTTTTTGGGAATTATTCTTGGAAACAAAAATTTGAAATCAATGAAATGCGTCTGGAAAATCGCGTCGTTAGAATTGAAGTAAAAAATGGGAAACGTTTTTTTTAAACTCTCTAACACTTTTGCTCATCCACATCGGTACCGTAGTCGGATCCTAATTGGGGAGAGAGAGGGAAAAAATTGAATTTGTTCTGAAAATTCTGAAAATGTACACTAAAAATGTACACATTTGTTCCCACTAAAAGGAAAACAAATGCAAATTTTAAAGGAATCTGGTGGGGGGGGGGTGGAGAACTTAGAATTGTGGACACTTAAAGCAACTACACCTCGGAGAACGTACAGAAGCCGCGGCTCTACATGCAAGAAATCAAACGGCAGACCGTTCGACTTCTCTGCAGCACAGAGCTATCTGTGCCATTCCAATACTGGAATTCTTCAAACCGGTTGCGTAAGAATTAGAATTAAATAAAATTAAAACGGAATACAATCCACAAAGGAAGGACACATCGGAAAATCAATGAAGGGAGCTCATCCATTAGATCTCTTAACGAGTTTTCCAGCACAAGAAAACATGGATTTCGCTCCTTCTGGATCCATGGTAAGGATGGAAGGAATTGTAACGCGTATACTACAGAAAGACGTTGAGCCCTTGAAGGTGCTGAACCAATGGTAAACGCAAGATCATTGACACCTCATCCAGAAAGCCGTGATCTGTTTCCAAGGATTGGACAAGTAGTGCTTATCAACACAGATGGCCAATTGGAAAGATCATATCGAGCATCGTGAAAGCCAAAGGGAAACATTTGATTCCTGATAAAACAAAAGAAAAGAAAAGAAAGAAGGAATCGAATTATCTGAGGATCCTTCCCATTGGTGCAGTTTATATGCCATCCCAATCATTGTTTAATAGCCGTCCCGATCGTTTCCCAGCTCAATAATTGTTTATGATCGTTTCCCATATATGATGAAACATCACAATCGAATTATAGCGTTCGTGACACTCCGGGGCGGAAGTTAGAAAACCTTTTATTTTATTTTTTTATTTTTTGGGAACAAAAAAATTTCCAATTCTCCCGGCGCTCATAGCAGCACCTGTAGGAGGACAGAAACTCATAGCGGTGTAAAATCATCATCGAAGAATAAAAGAAAATCAATCTGCCACTGACCGTCACTGATCCTCACTACAAAGCTGAACTGGCGCCACCACCCCCCCCAGACATTATTAATAAAATATTGTATATACCTACATTTATTTGAGAAAACGCGTGTATTCTTACAGCTGCTGTTGCGAAAGGAATGCTTTACCGAAGCAGCTACGCGGAAACGCTAAACACAACAATTCAGTCCGAAATGAAGTATGTTCTTTCAATATTAATAGTTTAATGAAAATAACAAAATACGCGAGAAAAAGAAAGAATTGAAATTGCAGTGAGCAGTAACGCAACGCACCAAATCTTCCGCTGATTGTCGATATTTTTTCTTCAGAACTCTTCGAGATTTCCATTGCTGGGCCATCGGACGTCAGTGGTCTTTTCGTCCCAATCAATTACTGGCAGTCACCATATAATTTTGCCAATTTGAGCAGCATCAGCATCTTAAAATATAAGAAAAAGGGATATTTTAATAAAGATTGCGAAGAGTTTCGCTTCTTTCTCTTTATGTAATTGATCAATTCTTCCATTCTATTCGATAAAGACTATGAGCCATCACAGCCGGCGGCTCGAAATCAGCTTACTGCGAAGCGGGCGCCACCCCTATTTGGATGGGGAAGAGAAAAATATGCTTTTTATATAGTTGAGGAGAAGAAGACGGTTTATTGAAATGGAAAACTCCGCGAGTTCGATATTAACAATTATTATCCAGCGCTCCACGAAAGCTTTTTTCAGATATTGTGTTCTCACACCGAGTACGCATTCTTCAAGTTCCGTATTTCAACATTAAAAAATAAATGGGGGGGGGGTTTGAAATAAAATCACAGATTGAAAACAACACATACACATTGATTGATGCTTGCGGAAAAAAGAATATGCCGAATTTAAATACAAGTGATATCAAAAGCTAATAATGACGGGAAATTAATCAAAGAAAACAAAAGAAAATAAAAGAAAATCACAAGTTAAAAGTTGCAGCAAACGCCTAAGGCTTCCAGTAAATCTAGCTGCTAAGCAGCGCCCAGCAATTTCTTTTACCACGAACGAAAGGGTTAGGCGCTGGTTTCTGCATTCTTTTTCCCTTGGGTTTCCAAGTTTTCAAATTTCCTTCAATTTTCACAAAATTATTTTAAAAGTACGAAATTTAAAGAGTGCTCGACGAGCAAGCTGTTTTGGACCGTTCCTCCAATTCTTGTAATCGTATTTCGAGTTGAATTCTGACCTGTGCCAGACGTGCTCGTTCGGCTTCCAATTCTGCATTTTGAATTCGAAGGGCGCTGCACCTTCTACTCCATCGCTCTGTGCCTTGGCCGTCAGATTCCTGAATTTCTTCACCTAGCAAATCGTCTATTTGATGTCCAATTTTTGAGAAGAAATTATTGACGTCTTCTTCAGAATAATATGGCTCACATGTCTGAGTGAACGCCTCAGCGGTAGTGACTCGTTTTTCTTCTTCGATTACTCGCTGAAAACTTGCAATGAAGGAGGAAAATTGTAAAAACTATTTTCAATGGAATTTAATCGCTCTGGAGCAGTTTAGCTTAACAACATGCAAAACAAAACACATTTTTTGATATAATTTGTCTGATTTTGTTGAAGATGGGAACAATTCCAGACTTACTGGTAATGGTGATGGTGTGATTCTTTGCGGTATTGGTGGTGGAATACTGTCAGGCGTCGCTGAAACTTATTGACAACAGTTTTTCGAAATTTTGGAAAATGAAGTTGCTTAGCAGATACCAAAAATGAAATGTTTACTTTCAAATAGTGTTTTTTCAAATTTTATCCACCTGGAAACGAAGCAAAATTAGTGGTTGTCGTTGCGTTGCTCACAGATGGTGGCTGTGTTGGATCCGAGTGCGATGACCAGAGCGACAGTGTTGTGGGCGGATTTTCCGAGAATTTTCCGCCATTTTTGCTTATAGTTATCAGTTTTAGGTCGAGGCTCGCACTTCGATTGTGGCCACGTTGTTGGGGACGAGCAGGAGGAACTGGTGGCGGTCCTAAACGTGAGAGAAATTATAGAAAAATAGGCAGAAATTTGAATTGCTAAGCATTTTTATTTAATTTTAGTTAATTTAATTTTTTTCTTCTCTTCTTACCCTCATGCAATTGTTAGTCGCTGATTAGCAGCTACCAAATTTAACGACTGGGTCTAAGAAAGATTTCAATTTTTTAAAACAAACCTGATGGACTTTTTAATGCTAACAACGCAGAATGTTTAATAGCAGTAGGCCTACTATCCACCAACAAAGGGGGCGTGTCGGAAAACTGTTTTATGACAGGCTGAGTCGTCCACTGTAAAATCTTTTAAGATTTCCTTGAAAAAAGATGTAGAAATTTTTACATTTTGCACTAAACTATTCCTTTCCACCACTTCTACCGCCGCTGTTGATGGTCTCGGGCTCGGTGTTCGCGCCACGGAGACAGACGCTCTTGGTTCTGTAAGAGGAGGCCTAGCGAAACTCGGAAGTGCATCCGGAACCGGCACCTCTCCTTTAACTTTAAGCACCACTAGATGCATTGCAATAGAGAATTCATTCAAGTCCAACCATCCATCTTCATTTACATCAGCCAGCGACCAGATTTTCGACAAGGATCCCATATCTAATGCTGATCTTTTGAAAAAAGCAACAATCCGTTGATCGGCTCCACACAAGGCTCCTTTTAAATCAACGCCACCTTGTGTCGTTTTTATAAGATGTCTGAAGCATTTTGTGTAGTATTCCTGTTGTTTCCCTGTTATTTTAAACAGTGAGTCTGACGTGGAATCAGCTAAAAAAAGGAATTTAAAGCTTAAACTAGAAACATTGAATTTATTACCTGGACTTGAATGTTTTAATCGACGAGGACTACTAATAATGTCGGCAGCAACTTTTTCAAAGTCTCCATTCGAAAAATATTGAGATTTTTTGTCGTTTTCTGTCATGGAAATTGATTTTTTGAGGAAGTGCAAATAAGAGAGACAGTGCACTGAAAAGGCGTCATAGCACGGTAAAGATGCTAGGATCATTGGCGCGTTTTTGGTGCGTGATTATTTCCGTTTTCCCGCTTTATAAATATTCCTTCTATACTTTAGTATGCTTTCAAAACCGAAATGACAAGTATTGAAAGTAAAAATAAAAAATTATAATAATATTAAATAGCTTTTGAGTAATTAAATCCTAAGCTTAGATGTCAAATCTACTTTTCAAATTTTTCTCCATTCTAATAATCTCTTGCTAACATTTAATATTTTCAGGGAATCTTTACACTTCAAAGATGTCCAAAAAACTGACAAGGCGGGAGCTGAAAACCTTAAAAAATACCCTTGGAAAGCAAGGATTGACTATGGCTCATCACGAAGAGGCTCAACAGTCTACGAAACCATGCGAAGTTCTTCAAATAGACTGTTTTTCGATGGAAACCGCTAGTGTTCAAGGTGTAGAATGCGATGGTTGGTATGTGGGATATGGAGTCGAGTACAACGGCGTCGGAGTTTCCGTCGCAGGATTGCCGGAAAGTTCAGCGAGCAGTGAATCAGATGATCTTTCCGCTGAGAACGCTGAAAATCGAGAGGCCGAAAATGAATCCAGCGGGTTTTCTTCTGACCCTCCCACCGACAATGAAGACGTTGCGCATATAAATGAAAATCTGCCAAATCGAAGAGCTAGTGACGATGTCAGTGATAAGGGCCAACTTTTGTATGGATTGGACGAAGATTTTTATGTGGATAAACAATTGACACCGATAAATACCACATATTATGACGAAAAAGGTGGCATGAAATGCTTTAAAACTGGAAATTTAGTGTAAGTTCTTATTTCTAAAAGGATACAGAAACTAGTAAATAAGATGGTAGCTGCTAAACAGCGCCGAAATTTTTAAACCTCAACCAAAACGATTTCCAGTTAGCTTAAAAATTAACTTTCTCTTTTCTAGGACCACAAATCGCTTTGAAGTGCCAGAACCATCTGAAACGGATGATGTAATTATGCAGGGCTATCAGATAATTGGCGACGGCAACGTTCCCTGTGTCCCATCACACACAGAAGATTCAGAAAGTGATGTGGCTGATTCGGAGGACATCGACAACACGACTACTAGTTCTGGTCTTTGGTGCAATTTTATAATAGCACCGGATGACTTGGATGTAGATAAAAAACATGAAATTCAAGAAGAAAGGGTGAAAACAATTCCTCTGGACAGTGAAAAACTGGCCCAAATATCTGCGGCGATGGCGAATTTCAAATTACCAACCCCTCCTGGTTGGGAGGACATAAATGATAAGAAAATTCTGGAATTTATTAAGGAGCGGATCTGAAATTCACTTTAAATAAATATTTGAATAGCTAAACAAATTATTTCATTTTAAAAAAATGGATTCTTGTATCCTTTTAATACCTAATTACTTTGTGTCCTTGTTTGCACCATTCTATTCTATTTTACCCGATTTTCAGAAAAATGAGTGCGCATCGACTGCGCTACAGTAATGACGTTGATTGTGACTTGGCAAAAAGGAGCATTTGGCTCGTCAAAGTGCCAAGATATTTGTCAGAATTGTGGGAGGCCAACGAGGGAAGCGTTGTCGGGAAATTGCAAGTTGGGGCCCAGGTAACTTAAAAGAAGCTGCACATGGCACTTTGAACCACGTTTTCCTTGTACCAGTCAATGAATTCCGCTGTTATGTCAGGTTGAACTTCACACTGCCAAGGGTCTAGTCCAACCTAAACCGAAAGACGAGGGCGAAGGCACGTCAACATCCATCCCTCAGCATTCTGAAGCTTCCGAAATTCCGACTCAGTACACTTTTATTCTTCATGACGTCAAAAGTCAGACGATGTCCGTTCTATCAGAGGACAAACAAGGATTGGGGTCTGAAGCCACTGTGAAAACGGGGAAATTGGCGATAGAAGGCAGAATTATCAAGAAAGCCGAGTGCCGACCACCGGCCACATCTAAATATATGAAGATGAAGTTGGCGCACATTGTCAAGAATACTCAACCGAAGAAAACTGTCAAAGTGATTGATAAGGCGGAGGTGAAGTTCAAGCCAGTCGCGATACACGCAGAGGATATGTTCAAAAGCAAGCAGAAGAAGGACGGTGCTAAGACGTATAGAGCCGATCGCGATGTGCTCAGACAAGCGTTGTTTAAGGCATTCGAAAAACACAGTTTTTATAGGTAAGAAAAGTGAAAATGATTTGACAAAAAGTGTCTAAACAAGCTGTGTAACGTTCAATTCTCATTAAAATCCTTACTCACATTCCAGACTTCAAGATCTTCAACAACTTCTCCAGCAGCCGGTAAGCTACGTCAAAGAGGTTCTGCAGGAGATAGCTGTTTACAACACAGCTCCACCGCACAAGTCACTTTGGTGTCTGAAGCCTGAATACTGTAACTATAAAGTGAATGCACAATCGGAGCTATAATTTTATTTTTACACTGCGTATGAATTATTTATTGGGATCTCTGATAATTTTTGAAGTTGTAGTTTTTAATTTTTTTTTCAGTCTAAATATTTCTGGTGAAAGCCGACTCCTTTACCTATCTTAACTCAACGTTTTTCAGAATAATTTTTTAAATACTCAGCTGACCATTTTTCGTTCAGAGGAAAATAAAATGGTGAAATTCACCATTGAAAAGAAGACGCTGCTCGGTCGCCTGGGGAAAATTGACACTTGGGGAGCCGCTAAGGTTAACCATCAGACGCCATCCTTCATGACCTACATGCGAGCCGGACACATTCCCCACTTGACGTGGGAAGTGGCTGAAAATCAGCTGAAGCTCGAGCAAACGCCAATCTTCCAAATGACGCTCCCATCTCTTGTTTCAAACGCGAAAATTATTGAAAAGTTTGGAAACGGCGCTTCTAAATTTTGTGGGATACCGGCAGGAGCAGCCATCCACTTGACTCCCTTCGATCCACTTGGCAAGTTACCAGGCGGATATAATGATTCGAAATCGGTGGCAATTTGGACTCCCAACGGAAAATATTCATTAGATGTGAAGACATGGCGGTCGATTGTTAATTCCTTTGGATGTATGTCTTTTGAGACCTTAGTAGATTATGATACTCCAAAGGATGCTGGACAAAAAAAGTTGTTAAAGGCAGTGGATAGAACTAAAAATTTTCTCGAACAACTTTTTCATCAGGTAGAGTTCTAAAAGTTTGAAATTTAGTTTTGAATGGTGATAATTAACTGCAATTAACTAAAAATAATACTTTTATTGTTTTTCCACTTTTCAGGACGAAACAGTTTGTGGCGAAGCAATTATCTCACTCGGCGGTGGTTTCAGTAAAATCCATCGGCGGAAATGTGCGGTGGATGTTGGATTGGTTGAAAATGCGGCTGCATACACTGTCGAATTTCATGAATTGACGGAAGGAAACGAGACAGATGAGAAAGAGATGAAAGAGCTGCTAGAGGAGACTTTCGTAAGTTTTTAGTAGGAAACTTGGAAGGTTGACTGCTTTGCAGCTGCTATATAGGAAATTGCTCAGCCATTGCATATCCTTTATAAGTTTTTACCAATCTCTTCCGCCGCTGCCGCTGTGATTACTTTGATTTTTCCAGAGTCCTCTCCCACCCGCCAAACTCCGCTGCATTTCAGGACCCTTCAATCCGAAAACCGTTCTCTTTCTTGTGAAAAATGGACTCGACCTCTTTGATTCCTCGTTCCCAGTGAAACTAGCAGAAAAGGGCCACGCGTTCTGTCTTGCCGACGACTATCCAACGTCATCTAACTATGAAATCATAGATTTCACTGAGCAAAAGTTTGCTGATGATTTTACAACGCCGTTCGAAGGGTGTCGCTGTTACACATGTGCTAAATACACGAAGGGATACCTGCAACATCTTTTAAATACCAAAGAGCTATTAGCCCCTATTTTGTTAGTGATGTAAGAATTTAAGCGGGGGTTCTTAAAGTCTGAAGTTTATTTATATTCAGACACAACATAACGGAATACGAACGGATGTTCAAACTAATTCGGATGTCGTTGGAAAACTCCGAAGGGCTTTAAATAATGCATATTATATTAAATTTATCTAACACAATTTGTTGATGTTCTTGTTAAACTTGTTGTCATAAGTGAGTATTCCTTACAAAAACGATTTCAATTGAAAGTGGTTTGTGAACCTGTTTTCCTTATCTTATTTTCTTTTATTTGCTTTTTATTATCTAAATTCACTTCAGAAGTATTCAATTTTCTCATGTCATCTATTTCGTCGTCGTCGTCAAACGTTCGAATGGATCGACGCTTCGATTGGGTTGGACCACCAGATAATGTGTCGAAAATTCGCAAAATTATGTGAGAAGAAGCAAGTTGAGCTGTCTATTGCAAGCCTAATACACTTTTTAGGCTCCGCCGAGTGGACAATGAATCCGAAATGGAACGTCAATATCGACTTTCTCGGGAAAAGCTGAATCAATGGAATTCGGATTTCTGGGCCGACCACAATCAACGGTTCGATCGACAAAAAGCGGAATTTGTAGAAAAGAAACAGAAAGAGCTGGGACGACTGCAGCACGTGTCGGCGAACGAACTGAGTGAATTCTATCGCGATTTCTTAAATGATAGACACGTGGCAATGATGGCTTATAACAAGTGAGGACTTTTAATGCTTAAAATAAATAAGGCAAAAATTGATGATTTGTTATATAAAAAAACAGAATGTTGGGCGCTGCCACGCAGCTACCAATTATAATCTTTTTGGGCGACGCTTAACAGTAATAGTACAATTAAATGGCTTGAATTAGAAGAACAATTCTTTGGTTAACTCTTCTTTAACGTGATAATTCGAGCTTTTATCAATAAATTAGTTTCTTAAAAATACTCGAAGATTATTCCTAAAAGAAGAATCCACAAAAGAGTTCTTCCATATTTTGTATTCTGACAATATCTCAAATTGATGGCTACCAGAATTACAAATTAAATGTGAATAAACTCTTTTTTTTTCAGAGAATGGTACCGTCGAAATCTGCAACTCATCTGGCCGGCACTCAAAGTCAATGTTGTTCGATTTTTTCGAATGGCCAGGAAATAATTTATTTTCTGTAATTTGTAGATTGAGTAGTTGCAGTCTTGCAGATTTTTCCATATAAAAATTGAATTAATAACTTTGTATCCTTAATGCTTTTATTTTGTGTGGTATTCTGAACCATTTTTACCTTTCTTTAAATATGGATTTTATGACCTTTTCACTCTAAACTTTTTTCAGATGGTCGCTGAAAAACGTAAAGGAGCCGCCAAAGGCTCTCGCCACAACAAGAAATATTGGAGAAAAGGAACGAATATTGAGGAGATAGAGGATGCAATTCGTAAGATTTAAAGAGAAGATTAAAATTAAAAGATTTATTGCGAAAATAGTTCAACACTACCTGAAAATTGATATATAATCCGGAATTTCACAAAATTTCAATTTTCCAGACGCCAAATCCCGTCAAGCTAGTTCTGGAGGAGTAATTTCTGAAATGAAGGATGAAGATATTTTTGTTGAAGATCGTACCGCCACTGTCAAAAAACGAGAGATGCCAAAGCTCACTAAAAAGCAGCAGGCAGCGCTGGACAAGATTACTAAAAATATCACCGCGCAGCAGGTCTCCCTTCCTAAGCCGCTAGATAAGAAACTGAAGAAGCCGGCTAAGTTGCCACGTGGAAACGCGATTTTGGCACTGAGAGCTGCGAAAAACCCGAAAAAAACTGCGGAGAAGAAGAAAACTGGAAATTTTGATGTGTGGAGCACGGATTTGACGCCGAAACTGCCTGAATCTGCTCCGCAAATTGATCCAAAAGCCGCTGAACACTATTTGAAAAATATAAAGCAAAAGCAGCCAAAGATACCAGGAAAGTCTATCACCACTTTACTGCCGGCTGTTGAAATTGCTGAGGGCGGAGCTTCGTACAATCCGGAATCCGCAGAATACCAAGAGTATGTTGGACGAATTGCTGGAGAGGAAATGAAGTTGATTGACCAAGAAATGAAAATTAAGAGAGGAATTGAGCCGCAGTGGGAGAAAGTAAGGATAAAAATATCAAATTTTAAAGCAAACGTGAATAATGAAAATCATCCGAAATTTGGATTTAAAATTTCAAAAAAAATTCGAGAATAATAACAGATTTCTCCCAAAACGTAACAGAACGTTAGAAATGTTGAGCTGCTTGGCAGCTCCCAAAAACATTCGTTTCATATCCCCGGACCAATAATGCCCTTTATCTCTTCCGAATTCGTAGGTGCTGCTTAGCAGCACCCATCAGATGGTAGACAATGAGTACTGTATTAATGTTATGCGCTGCTTTCAAAGAATGTTTGGTTAACCTCAGCGAAGTCTGTATGACTCGGTTCCTTTCTTAAATAGATAATATCTCCGGTTTAGCTTCACCAAAACTCAATTCATCACTAACAGAACTTTTTTTTGAGGTCACTACGGAACACGAACGCTTTTTGGAAATGGCCGAAGGACTCCATATCCATCCGAAATTCGGAAAAGATGACGAATCAGGGGAAGAAGAAACTGAAAAATCAGAAGCCACTGACGATAAAACGGTGAAAAATGAACCTGTTCAGTGTGAAAGACTGACAAAAGAACAGAAAAAGAAAAAAGAAAAAGCGGCTGGACTTCAAAAAGAGGAGAAGAGACGTCTTGAGGAGAAGGCCAAACAGCAGGACTCACATAACGTCTATCGGTGAGGAAGAGGGACAATACGCTGCCAAGCTAATAGCAATCAGTGCCCAAACAGCCAATATGTCCAAAATATTGAAGCCCCTTATTATTCTCATTTTCAGAACAAAACAAATCCACAAAGAGCTCGACGAAGAGGAGACGACACGTCACGTCATGGCAGAAACTCGTAAAAAGAAAAAGATTCTGAATAAGCTAACGAAACGCCAAAAATTGGGGAAAGGACAGTTCGTGGATGCAGAAGATCCATTCCTAATGGAAGAGGAGCTGACTGGAAATTTAAGGCAACTGAAACCACAAGGACACGTTTTGGATGATCGAATGAAAAGCCTTCAGGTTGGAATTTTCAATTTAATTTCTAGCAATGACCACGGTAAAAATTGGAAATACCCTATTCGTTGCACAAATTTAGATGACCCCATTTTCTCTAAGTTAGTTCTTAACTCTCGTAATATTCGTGGAAACTATCTTTACGTACTTAATTAGTTACTTAATCGATCCGTTAATCGCTTGTCTGGGCGCTGATCACAGCTGCTGCTAGTTTTCTCGGACACCAATTCACAAAAAATTAAATTTTTGCATCACTTTTTTTAACGAAAACAATTGTTGCTTTTTTCTGCTTATTATACACATTTTAAGAGAAGAAATATGCTGCCGATCGGAGGACAAAAAGAAAAAAGACTGAAAAAGAGTCTCAAATCAAAAGTTGTGGAGAAGAGAACTGTCAAGGCGGTGGTGAAAGGAAGTCGTGTTATCTAATTGTTTTCTGATTGTGTTTATCATAATTTTGTTGTTTCTCTATTATTTTGTTTTTGAGCGTTGTTGTTTTTTTCTTATATTCGCTAAAAATGAAATGTTAAAAGTTTTTAAAAATATTCAGATTATGACTGGTAAAAAATTTATAAATCATTAATTTCAGATTAAGCAGCGCCGTTACAGGGTGCAGCATAAAATCCGATAACATTGAAGAAACTTTCTGATCATCTTGTGCTTCACTTTTTAAAATTCTTCGAATTGTTCGCTCGTTCATTTCATACCCATCAACCATTCTTTTCATACTTCGTTCGAAACATTTTCAGATTTTACCGTTCTTGTGGTAGAAGCAGTGGAGGGACGTTCCGACGTCTGATAGTCCTTCAGAGTGCATTGCTCATTGAATGGTTTGATAGACAGCATTCGTGGCAACTTCGAACTTTTGATTATATCGGCGTTGAAGAGACCCTTCTTAACGCAGTCTTCGATGGCACCTCGGTTTGGGGAAACGGCCGTCATTATCCTAAAAAAATAACTGAAAATTCGCAGACAAACAATTTGGTTTAAAAAGCAGAAATTTAAATAAGTGTTGCCGTGCGGAGTCTGTGCATTTTGCAGAGTCCACGCGAAATTTTGAAAATTACATATTGTTACGCTGAAAATTTTTAAATAAATAGTTGCTAAAACCATATTTTTTGCAAAAAAAAATTATGACGTGACAGCCCGGTCACCGAAATCTTTAAGCCCTGCCCACATTTCTACATTTGAAATCTAGATAAAGGAGAGATCGATCATAACGTTTTAAGAAAAATCCCGAGTGTGAATTCACTTCATCAAGATGATTCTCGTCGGCGAAAGATTGAACGTCATCAGTAAAAAACAGTGGATAACGCCTTCATCCACCTCTCTTATCGCACTATGGTCGTGCATTCTGCTCTTTAGCCAGGTAATAGGAATTTGGATTAGAGAATATGCGGGGTAGGTGGTCTAGTAGGCACGGTTCACACTCACATGTTACATCGAAAATTGACTTATTTGTCAAAGTGGCTTCTTCAAAGTCATTGTGCGGGCACAATAACTTTTCCTCAGTGGATACATCGAACGGAATCCTCCAGGTGTCACGTAGTGTTATTAATTTTTTCCGAGTGAACAAAACAGAAATCATATTCTTTGAGATCGAAGGGAATCTATCACTGTGAATTAACATTTAAAAATTTATTTGAAAACGCGCGCGGGGAAATTGTGCATCGCGGTAGGTGCCTCCTTTCGAAATATAGTCTGCTCCTTTAAATGTTATGACTTCGTTGCTCAAAAATCTCTACGAAAAAAATTATTTTTACTTGTTTTAAATATGTTTTCTTTTTTTTTAAATTTTATATTCTCCTTTATTTCTTTTTAAGTGACACATTAGAAGAACCATTAGCAATTAAAAATGGTGATGGAAGTATGGAATTAAAGAAAAGAGTAAAACCTTCTCCGTTATTAATTTTTTCCGAGGGAACGAAACAGAAATCATATTCTTTGAGATCGAAGAGAAAAGGGAATCTATCACTGTTAATACTAAATTAACAATTAAAAATTTATTTGAAAACGCGCGCGGGGAAACTGTGAATCGCGGTGGGTGTCGCCTTTCAAAATATAGTTTGCTCCTTTAAATGTGCTGACGTCGCTGCTTAAAAATCTCTACGAAAAACATTATTTTTACTTGTTTTAAATATGTTTTCTTTTTTTTAAATTTTATATTCTCCCTAATTTCGTTTTAAGTGGTACATTAGAAAAAGCATTAGCAATTAGAAATGGTGATGGAAGTATTGAATTAAGAAAAAGAACATCTGCGAAAATTACCGGAATTCAGTTGACTGAAGTGGCGAGTAATGAGTTTATATCATGAGCAAGTAGCTTGCAAAAAAGACAGCTCAGCTCCCAAAAACATGAAATACCATGGCAATGAGCTTTTTTTGAATAGTGCAGGAGTTCTGTATAACATAATTATCATTATTTCTCTGATGGGAAACTCTGATACTCAGCGCAATATAATTAATCCGCTTCGCACTAGGGACTAGGAAAAGTGAGCTTTCTTCAAGCCTTGTTAGCGTAATACATCGCAGCGACCAAAGCGTTGCGTCGCTCCAATGATAGTAAAGATTAGTAGAAAGTTTAGCCTATATTCACGGTTTTTTAATTGTTGAAAACGTCATTATTGAAAAGAAAAAAGAATAAAATGATTGCGGTGCTATGTTAATTCCCGGGGATTTTCGCCATGGAGGATTTGCATTTTGTCCTCCCGGTTCATTCATAGATTCGTAAAGAACATCTGCGTTTCATCAATTATTCTTTTACTCTCTCTCTCAGAGTGTAAAATAATAATTGATGAAACGCAGACGTTCTCCACGAATCTACGAACGACAAAATGCAAATTCCCCATGGCGAAAATCCCCGGGAATTAACATAGCACCGCAATTAAAATATTCTTAGTAAATCACCGCGATCATTTTATTTTTTTTTCTTCTTTTCCGGGAGGCGGAATTATTCTTTTTTACAAATTAAATTAAAACAGTTAAAGTACATGGAATTTTTAGCTAAATTTTGGCATAACCGCATTCTACAAAATGGATTCTTAAGCCTTTAAAAATTTCCAATGTGTTTCCAACCTTATTCAGAGTTATTCAGATATATCATTCTGAATATTCTTCTTAAAGCTTCATTCCGAACATCACCGAAGTTATTTCGATGAAATTCTAGTTAGAGTGTTGCCGCCTTAAACCATTTCCATTAATTTTACAGTTTCAGTTTTATCAACTTTAAAATTTGAAATTCTCTTCACTTTTTCAACTTTTGCTTTCAACTTGCTTTCGTTTTTAATTCCTTTTTTGTGAATAACCCCCAAAGCCATTCCTACTGTCCTTTTGATGTACCCTAGAGTGTCTGGGCGTCACTAAAGTCGAGACGAGACCGCACGAACTGGAGAGCCGGATACGTGCAAGCAATAGGCACAATCCTGGTTTATTAGCGCATTTTTATTACTCAGACGCGATTTTAGCGCATGAGAGAAGCTGTTTGTTGGAAAATTCATATTTATTTTTTTAGACCACTGCAGCCAACGTCACAGTTCCACCACCCCAAACACCGTATACAGCTGCAAATTGGTGGTGGGAACAACCCATCGACGGTATACAGGGATCCTACCAATTACTGAAAGTCAAATAGTGAGTTAAGTGTTTTTATTCGATAGGTTATCGCCGTTTTTCAGTGCCGATCACCCGCCAATCCTAGCGTCGATTTGGGAGCTCAATGGAGAAGATTTCTCTGTTGTTGCATGGCCACCGAAATATTGTACTGCGTAAGTTATCGCACGTGCCCTCAAGGCATTGAAAATGCGAAAATGGTAATCACTTCGAAGCGCTATAATTAAAAATCCCGGTATCACGTCTGTATGCCTTTTTAGTCATAAAGCACAATGCCGGAATGTCCAAACCGAAATTTCCCACTGGTTCTAAATATCTGTACCACTCTTTTAAATTCCTGATTATGCTTTTTTGCAGAGTCCACGTGTTCTTCATCAACGCAACTGCCAAGGGTTTTGGCGTTTACCACGTCTTGCCGGAACATGCGAAAGCGCCGTACATCAAATTTTATCCAGCGATCGGCGAAATCGAGATTCAGACTTCAGATAATATGACACCTGTTACCAAATACACTCAGCGGAATTTAGTTTTCTTTGAAAGTACTGACCCGGACACGTACTCAGTTGAAGCGTCGGACGAGTACGTTGATAAAAATCGAGATTTCGAAACAAATGCAAAAAAGAGCAATTTCACTTTCCAATTATCCCAACGACTTGCGTTGGTTTTGACGAATTCTCGTTTCTGCTTCGCGCATGTCACAAGAGATGGATTCAACGAACGATACTATGCCCTTTTTTCTCCGGCGACGTTAGTTTCTTTATTATTATTATTATTATTATTATTAGAAACTCTGATAATTATCGGCTAGTACGGATTGCTAGCCAAGCATCGTTATATAAGCCGACTTCTGAGACGTTGCGAACCTTTGCTGTGACTCCGACTCAGGCTGCCGATTTGTGTGTGCGCTCAAGTTTTTCATGGTTCAAATGCTCATTTATTTGAATGAAGAATTCAAATAACTGAAATGCATTAAGTAAGCACAGTAAGCGCGAGGTTCGTACGCGAAATGCTTCAGTTGTGAATTTTTTCCACCGATTTTATCCCAACTCGGTAAGCGATAATTGCATTTTTCAGGCAAGCAAGAGACCAAAACATTGTTCCGAAAATATTTTCCACATACGAAAATCCGACAGGTGCCGAATCTATTTTCCTACCACCGGTACATGTGAAAGGTACCAAAAGTGTCGATTTATTGTCGGTAAGTACAAATTATGAAGAAGTGTTTCTGATTTGCTTTTTACCTCATCAGGTCCTCAAACCCGTTGTAGCTTACGATATGAGTGGTAAGGAAAATGCTCCAGCAATGTTTTGTGCCTCCTATCGAACTGTCTCTCGAAATACGCTCAATAAGCAGATTGGCGCCATTTCCGTCGATTCGTGGGCCATCAATACGATGCAGGCCGCTGCGAAAATGCGAAATGAGAATTTTTTAGTTCAAATTGGGCAGCAATGTAGTTGGTAAGCATTAATATATCGAAGCACCGGCGTCATCGAGAAGCGCCTTCTATTCCAGTCACGAAAAACGAGCCATATCTATATTATGATTTTTCGATTTTCAAGACCTCGTTATAAGATGTCGTTTGTTTTTCGTGCACTTCGTATTTCTCGATCATTTATTTTTATTAACAACTTTACCAGGATTCGCTTATGGATTTCGAAATTCGGTGGAATCTTCGCAAATGATTACGATACCACAATGAGATTGGATGAAACGATCGATATCTTTTTCGATCAACAATTTATCGTGGGGCCCGACAGTGATGAGGCTCATCCATTATCTGGAAATTCGACTCAAATTCATGAAATTTCGATTCGAAGGCACTGGTTTGGTGACGAATCGAAGTATACCCGGGAGGAAAGGATTGTTGCTGTCGAATACGGCAGAGGACAGGGACCGGCTCGCCCATTTGTTCAATATTTCCACATGCCGTCTGCTCTGAAACAGAATTTCCATGTTCATCTGATCAAGGCTCCCAATTGTGAGGCGAATTTGGCACAGGTAGAGTAAAAGCAAAATTATGAACAAGCGTCAAGACACCAAGAAACTTTAAAATGATTGTACCTATTCTATTGTAATTATTTGTCATTTTCGGTGTTGGGCTCAAGCATTTCTGTCCACGTCTGATGTTTTTTTTTCCAGGAAACCGCCGTTCTGGGATATGGTAATCGTCTAGAAACTAATAATCTGCAATTGAAGTCGTGTGCTAAAACACTTTTACAAAATACACATGATGGCGATGTTTCGGGTCTCACTGAACACCATCTAGGAGGTTCTTAGGAAGTGCAATTCTGGAATTCGCAACAAAACGAAAATTGAAATTATTCCAGTGCTTTCTGTGATAAATGAAATGTATAAATTAGATTTTTTTTTTCACCCATATACAACAAAAAACCAAAAAAAATTCAAAAGCCTATCAGAAGCGTTAAGTGCATCTTAAATCTTAAAGTTCCCCTAAGTTCCCGTTTTTTTCGTTTTAACGCGCTAATTTAAAAATTGTAAGAAAGCGCACACACTGCGTTTGTGATTTCTTTTCGAAAATTGAAGCGAATATTTTGCTTTGAAAATCGTAAAAATTTGACAATAAACATTAATTTCTTAAACTGTTTATTAAACTATTAATTAAGTGTGCGCACTTTCTCACAATTTTTAAATTGGCGCGTTAAAACTCGCTATCCCCTAACGAGACCCAAACAGCGCCCTCGCGGATGGATAATAGATAGTTAAATAGATTTTTAAAATATTTATTCCATTCAGTTATCATGTATGATGAAGTGAGCAATGTTAGTAGTAGTTCCCTGTAAAAATAAATTGAGTTCATGGACGATCGGGCAGTTTACGCTTGTTTTGGACAGCTCTGCCAAAACAGGTTCTTTTTGTGGTATCTGCCCGTTTTATGAGAGCTTGCCCACTCCATGCGTTGTATTAAACAGGGCACTCGCCAACTCACTGTCGAATTTGGCACCTTGATTCGTCGCTGTCTCATTTGACTATTGAAATCTTTGACGTCGTTGTCGATTTCGTGTAGTTTTTTCTGAAAACACACAAATACTTTTATTTCGATTTTTGTGCAAAAACTCACCAAATGATTGGCACTTTGCGGATAAACCGCCTCGGCCACAAACTGAAGACGCTCCAGATTCTCGCATGCCAACGAAATGTGGGCGGCTACTCGTTCAGCGCACTGCTCAGCCTCTATCGTCCCATAGAATCCTTGTAGCACTGTTTTCCCAGTGTTCTTGTCCTTCACCTTGGAGTCTTTTGGGACATCTTCGGCACATACTTCATCTACGTCGTCGGGCACATCGGCGTCAATTCCACCGCCGAACGTGTTACATCGCGCTTCTAGTGACATCTTGAGATTATCGATTTTTACTTCATCGTTTCGAGCATTTGTGATACACAATTTTTGAAGGGGTTTCGGACGATAATTGCTGGAAAAAAGGCGATATTTAATAGCCTGCAGTATTCGGGTATTCACCAGGTATCTTGAACAATTTTGGTTACCGTCTCGTCTATTGTGACACGTTTGCCAACTTTTGTCAGTGCCTTTTGCTTCGGATTTTCCACCAACGCTTTTGATACCGATGCTTTCTTGATTCTGAGCCGTTCTCGGTATGCTTCAAATGCGTCCGTATAAGAGTTAGGGTTGTACTGAAATAAAAAAACAATTTTTTTATTTTGCAGGGCCTCGAGGAGTACACTAGCTCGCGACTACCTAGGAGAATGAAAGTGCTGGCCATAAAGGTATGACATTAGGGTTTTTCGATCATATCTCATTCGATATAAAACGAATCAATCTGATTTTTTTTACAGTTTCTTCATCGAGCAACATTGAACAGATTACAAAGGACTCGAATATTTGCAACGACTCCTAGTCCAATGGCTGCTCGAATAGGAATGCGGAATAACACTGACGGAACAACGTCACAAGGATCTTCATCGACAAGACATTCGACGCCTATCAAACCTCAGCGATCGACTAAAATGATGCAAAACGAGCTCTTTGACCTGAAGGGCTGGCGCGCTGTGATCCGCGATCCGCGCTAAAAAAAGAAGTAATCAACGTCTGCAGCATCTAACGGTATTATCACCTTTAATAAGAATTATCAAAAATCTTCGTTGCGACATTCTTACAGATAAAGAAGGTATTATTAAGAAGCTCTAATTAGCTACTACCCATGATCGAATGAAAGGCTTTAAGTCGCCTAAAAGCGGGCTTGGGCACTGCTTCACCTTTTCTCTCTGCACTGGTTGGTACACCCATGGAGCCGATCGCCTTGGAGGTGGAGCTTGCTCACGATCACGGTCAGTTACGTAGATTTCTCGTTTTTTCGGGTTTTCAGCAATTTGTTTCGGCTGAAAATTGAGAAAAATTGTCGAGTGTAAAGCAGAGAAATGCATTATATATACTGCTTTCTGCCGAGCATTACACACGATAGTTTTCATGAGTGGCATTTTCTATACAATGAGCGATCGATATAAATTTTGAAATTAAAAAATCAATGAAACAAGAAATGGTTTCGATTTTTTCTCAATGCTTATCATTAGCCGTTTCGAACTAACCTCAACCGGACACTTGACATGCGGCGATACTAAAACACACTGTTCACGCGAATATTCCAAGTAGGATACGGTAGACGAGCCGGTGGTGTCATCTAAAAATATCATAAAATTATTGACTTCTTCTCAAAACTGTCGAAATTGAAAATTCTGAATGAAAATCAGCAAAAAATCGACGAAAATTACAACTAAAATAATATGGCTTCCGGGGCGCGGCGCCACCAGTCGTTTTGAAATAGTTATTGTCCCAAATGTGAGAATATGTCTGAAATTTGAAAACATTTCGTTTGCGTCAATGGGTCCTTGGCGCGTTCTCGGTGCCCCTGGCGCGCACTTGCCTTCGATTGTCTGGTCATTGGGGTGGGATGTGGGGAATGCAAATTAGCGACGAGTAGTGTGATGATAAAAAGTATTCTGAAAATAGAAATAAGACGATTTATCGATTTTTTTTTGTTAAATGAATTGGAAAATGACGGGTTACGTGAAAAGCGCAAAATTCGGCGATATCTTAGTTGGGGGGGGGGGGGGGGGTCTAATGGTTTTTAGTCATTTTTGGAGTGTCTTTGTTTCTGAAAATGTTATAATACTAGCAATTTTTCCAATAATTTTATTGGCTAGAAATCTGGAAATTGAGATTCTTCGATCTGAAAGCATCGGTGGTTGAAGGGTGAAGAAGGAAGAATATGTGGTTTAGAATATGCGGGTTCGGTTCCGCCTCCATTCCACTTTTTTTTTTTGCTTTTTTGATTTTCCTCTTTTTTAAAGTTTAATTGGATTTGGTGTATTCCACGATTCGATTTCTCAATTTTGAAGCTTTCAGATTGCATTTTAAAGTGTTTTTCTTATTTTCAGAATGGGATTTCGAATCATTTATTGATTCCTCCTAAAGTTTTCCGATTTTGCTCATCGATCTTCTTTTCCGCACTCATTTTTCTCTCCATAACACGAGTATTATCTACTACTCGGAAAAATAGAAAAGTGGAGCAAATCGAGAGCAATGGCAGGCCAATCGTATAAAAATATAATGGAATAATAGGGGAAACGAAGAAGCAAATGGTACAGGCGAATGCGTGGTACATTCTCGTCACTGCGTAGGATTGAGCACGTTTGGTAGGCATCACGAGAGCACAAATCACCGAACGAACTCCGTTAATGCAGCAGTCACTTATTCCGCAGAATAATGAGATGAGAAAGACGAGTGGGTAGCTGAAATCACTATTTTTCTGGAAGATCGAGGAGTGCGTCACTGCTTCGGATTCCGTGACGCATTTCTGAAGCGTTGCAGCACACCTTTGATAAATGAGTAACGGCTCCTGACTAGTCGGTCTCATTGGTGCATCGAATGGCGTGGAGATATGCACCAAGCCACAGTAAATGCACACTGAAAGTGCGCCAATCACCATTGTGGGTTTCAAGCCGAACCCTTTGATTTGCTTGCTCAAAATGGAGATCAAGACTCCCACTGAAACGCTGAAAGTTTTAAAGCAGAAAAATCGATATTCAGCCGAACTTACTGAGCACCTCTCCAAGCCCCGCCCCTAAACTAAAGAACGCTGGAATGTAGATGAGTTGTGCGTTCCACTTGGTGAAATTCATTGCCGTTGGAAATATTGCCAACCAAAATGAGACATTGAAGCCGCCCATTATGGTTAATGGTAGTAGCTGCATTAATTTCGGTGACACTACCGTGGAGCACGTCATTTCTGAATGAATTTGAGCTCCGGATTGAAGAAACAATAAATGCTCCAAGTCATCATGGAAAATTGCACCAAGAAACCCAAAATGCTCACTGCAAGGCTTCAATGAAAGACGAAATAAGAGAAAGAGAGTTTCGTCTTCGTCTTGAATTTGTCTGTCTTGCGTAGGCCTTGCGTAAGACGAACGCAAGACGAGACGAAAGACGACTGTCATTTCTGAATCAAGGAGTAGCGCTCTTTTTGCAGTTAAGGGGTTCATTGAGCTTTATAGAAAAGCTCCTCTGTGTGCTTCTTTTCATTCTTATCCATGAAAGACGAATTAAGAGAGTTTTTTCGTCTTTGTCTTGAATTCGTCTGCCTTGCGTAGGTCTTTCGTAAGACAAACGCAAAACGAGTGGAAAGACAAAATAAGACCTTCTCGTCTCGTCTTGAATTCGTCTGCCTTGCGTAAGTCTTGCGAATACTGCGTAAGACGAACGCAAGACGAGACGAAGGATGGAATAAGACCTTCTCGTCTTGACTTGAAATTGTCTGACTTGCGTAAGTCTTGCAAATACTGCGTAAGACGAACGCAAGACGAAATAAGACCTTCTCGTCTCGTCTTGAAATTGTCTGACTTGCGTAAGTCTTGCGAATACTGCGTAAGACGAACGCAAGACGAAATAAGACCTTCTCGTCTCGTCTTGAAATCGTCTGTCTTGCCTAAGTCTTGCGAATACTGCGTAAGATGAACGCAAGAAGAGACAAAAGACGAAATAAGACTTTCTCGTCTCGTCTTGAAATCGTCTGTCTTGCGTAAGTCTTGCTTAAGACGAATGCAAGACGAGACGAAAGACGAAAGACGAAATAAGAGAGAGCTTCGTTTTCGTCTGCCTTGCGTAAGTCTTGCGTTTACTGCGTAAGACGAACGCAAGACGAGACGAAAGACGACGTTTGCTGATGGTCAATCCGGCTTACTCAATGATTCTATGAATCCATATCGATTTTCATTACTTTCCAATGAGTTTTCCACTTTTTTCGACGGCATCAATGCAAACGTCACTATGGCAACTGCTGAAATTCCAGTAAACGCTGCGGAGAGCAATTTTCTGGAAAACGGAGATACTCTCTGTTAGCGTACTTCTCGTGTAGTTCACCAACATTTCTTTATCACTGTATCTTCTCTCTTGCTTATACAGCTCCTCTAGCCTTGTGGCGTTTTGTGAGGGCGCTGCACCGTCATAATTCAAAGCAGTGATTCCAGCTAATATAAATCCGCCGAAAATTAGGCTGAAAAAGACTGGAAATGCGATGAAGCCACTTGGCGCGTTTCTAGATGCTCACCTACAACACCCCACTGACCAAGAAATCGCCACGTTATACTCGATGGTTTCCCGTGTTGAGTGAGCCGATAAATATGCTCCCATTCCAAGGTAAAAGACTTAAAGAAAACTCGTTTTGATGATGCCTGTCTGAAAGTGTTTCAGAAGCTCACACGCTGTTCCAACACCCAGCAAAATGCCGGAGAAAAAGAAGAAGTACGTGTTGAAAAACAAGAATCCCATTGGGAAGATCGTATAGGAGACCGCCGAAAAAATCAATAACCATTTCGAAGTGCTCACATTCAAAATCGAAGGAGCAAAAAGGCAAGTTGTCATGTAGGCGGCAAATATCACTCCTTGCCTGAATAATATTGAGCATTTCGGCAAAGAAGACGAAAAGCCGTCTTGCATTCGTCTTACGCAATAAAAATGCGTCAGACGAATTCAAGACGAATGCCACTGCATTTCTGCATAAAGCTTCCACGAAAGACAAAAACAAAAATTCGGTTTCGTTTGTCTTTTAGCTCGTCTTGCATTCGTCTTACGCTCTAAAAATGCGTCAGACGAATTCAAGACGAAGACTACTGCATTTCTGCATAAAGCTTCCACAAAAGGCAAAAACAAAAGTCGCCTTCGTTTGTATTTCAGCTCGTCTTGCATTCGTCTTACGCTATAAAAATGCGTCAGACGAAGAGGAAGACGAGAGAAAGACGATTTAAAATAACTCACCCGTAATATCCTGCATATTGACTGACCTTTTCTGGCTCCCTTTCATGAATCGAGTGAATAACTGATTCTAAGATGAAGCTCTAAAGAACAAAATAGACTGAAATTGAGCTGAAACTGAACATTTTTGAATTTGAGCTCAGATTGAAGCAATACATGCGTCAGACGAATTCAAGACGAAGACAAAAAGTCGTCTTCGCTTGTCTCTCAGTTTGTCTTGCATTCGTCTTACCCAATAAAAATGCGACAGACGAATTCAAGACGAAGATCACTGCATTTCTGCATAAAGCTTCCATGAAAGATGAAGAAAAAAGTCGTCTGCGTTTGTCTTGCATTCGTCTTGCGCTATAAAAAGCGACAGACGAATTCAAGACAAGACGACCGAAATTTCTGCCAACGAAAAGCGTACCTCTGAGTCGTAACCGACCATAATACAAAGCTGACCAAATCCCAACATAGCGGCACACAAGAGCTCAAAATATCGCTGCTTCATCTTCAAAAATTGTCTGAAAACGGCTGAAACTCGCCGAAGACGTTGTGGCTGGTTTTCAGATTTTCAGCTAAATTTCAGAAAAACAATTTCTTACGGCTGAAATCTGAAAATCTGAAAATTGAGAAGTGCTCGACCATTTTTATAATACCAGACAGACGGAATACTAAAAATTTGCATAATCCGTCAGAAAAACTGAAATGGACGACTTCTTTTGCACTTCAAATTCTCATGGTTTTCGGGTTTATCAACGTCATCTAGATGTCGCGCCTTTTGTACCTTCGAACTTCTCTATCATTCCTTTTTGGCCAGTTTCTTCATTGTCCCGATGAAGTGACTTCTTTGTCTTGAAATTCAAATTTAGAAGCTGTTGTATTCAAGCTTTCTACACAACAGAATACCACGTCATAAAAAATATTTTTATTAGAAGGAAAAGTGTTCAAATTGTACACTAAATCGCCTAGAAGCTGTGGTGAGCATTGGCGAAGCCGATTTTAGCATTTCCGATGTCATAAATATTACAATATTGACGAATGAAGGTGTCGCCAAGAATCCATGACGGTCCGAATCCACCGGATTGCATGGTGAACACTGCCAACACGCACTTTCCGTTTCCCAATTCAAGGTCGAGAATGTACTCGATGGACTTGACCGGGAACTTGGTTCCTCCGATCGTGAAAATGAGGTCCGGTTGAGTGGTCATTGTGGAGCAGTCGACGGTGTACACTTCGTTTGACCAGTCGTAGGTGGCCTTGGTCTGCTTAACAATTTGGGAGACGACTGAGTTTGGTGCTCCGAGCCACGAGGTTCCAGTGTCGGAGATGACCTGCAAACAACGCATTTTTGAGCATTCTATTTCGAGGTAATTGTTGCTCTAGGAGCCCGTGAACTCACTTGATCTTTTTTGGACTCCGAGTAAGATCCAACGGCGAATCCATCCAAGGCGAATTGCCAGTAGGTCTTAGCAGTCAATGGGGTATAGGTCACTTGTGAGTCGCAGTTGGTGGTATCAATAGCTCCGTAGGTGATAAGTCCACCGTTGCCTCCCTGAGAGATGTTAAGCTTGCGGTCAAGCCATACTGTGAAGAGTGGTGCGTCGAGTTGCGGCAACAAGTTCTGCATTGGTGGGGTGACCTTGTCAACGGCGAGTGCTGGCCATCCGAGTCCCAAGATTCCGTCGACTGGCTGTTGTCCGAAGACATCAGCGATATGAGTGGCAACTCCGAACTCTTGAACGGCGATGGTGAGTCCTCCGAGAGAGATGGTATCCTTTCCAAGGTATCCGTTGCACGAGCCGGATCCATATTGAATCGAGAACTTTCTCGTCTCCTTCTGGAAGCTGCTTGAAGCGGTGGTGTTGAACTTGTGCTTGGTGTATCCCGAGTTGGGGTATCCGTTACACGCCTGAGACTTGCATGCGGCATCGATAACCCAAAGGTTGGAGGATCCGGTATCCAGGACGATGGTGGCCGGCTGGGCTGGAGATCCCAAAGTGATGTTTCCCAAGTAGAAGTCATCGAAATAATCGATGAACGGCTGATTTCCAGTGTTGAGTTGCTCACCGCGGGCGGCGTGTTGTGAGGCCAAGAACGTCTTATACGTGCCCTCCTTGATGAGTTTCGCGCGAAGCGACGGTGTCTTGACGGCAGGGACTTTGAGGACTGCGGCAGAGCATGATGCCACAAGGGCAACCAGAATTAAGGTCTTCATACCTGAAAATGATACTGATGAAACGAGTAGAAGAGCAGAAGCAAAACCGTCAAAATCAAGTAAAAATTAAAAGAAATCTTCTGAAAATTTCAGAAAATCAAATTTGGATCAGAATGCGCTCTACTATCAGTTCAATTCGCTTTTATAACCAGCTCTCTAATTCCGGCTCATTTTTATCAGCGCTCTCATCGCAACTTCGTTTTCTCTGCTCTCTCCCGCCCTGCCCCAACTCTCTATTTTCAGTATGATTTGATTTCGCTTTTTACTGATAATCCCAATAACCGCTAAACGATGACGCACGGCGGCTGCTGAAAATTTTAAGACGAAACAAGACAAGTGTGCGCTCATTATCAAATTATGATAATCGACATTTATTTTTATTACTAAACGGCTTTTTCAACTTTATAGCCGTTTGTAGTTTGTAGCTTTTGTAGCTTCTGCACGCCTCTTCAGTTTTTTAAACGCGGCCAAGGTACACCAGACGATGGCTTCTCTTTCTGTGTCTGCCGGTATGTCTACCAGAGAAGGGCGGAATTCCGGATTCCGCCATTTTTTTCCTTCCGTTTTCCGTTTTCCGGATTTCGTGAAAATTTTTTTTCCGTTTTCCGGATTCCGTTAAAAAAATTGTTTCCGTTTTCCGTTTTCCGGATTCCGGATTCCGAGTTCCCAAAATCCAATTCCGCCCAACTCTGATGTCTATCCAACCTGATTTTTCTTAAAATTTTCAGAAAAATCGATTTTTTACGCTTTCATTGAATCAAATGGACGATTTTTTGGGTATTTTTTAGATTTTCTGAAACAATTTTCAGCTGTGAAAGTGCTCTCCCAGATTCAAATCTTTTCAGCGTTTCTATTTACTCGTCTTTAAAGAGCCCGGAGAGGAAATGACGTAATGCGTTAAAGGAGACGTCGCGACGACTGCTACCGTATCTGGTTTCATTTGTCCGGAATTCTGGGACTCTTCTCGCTCATTTCTCGGCGTATTTTTATGGTTTTTCCCCAATTTTTGTTTAATTTTCAGAATTTCAATCTTATTTCCAGTCAATTTTTGTGAAAATTAACACGGAAACCACTCGATGCTCAAAAATATTTGTTTCGATGGATATACGCGCCAAAGGTGCACCAGAGTCGTCTTAAAATCTGTCTGACTGAGTGCTCGATGCCCACAATTGTCATTTGGAGCAATAGATAACGCTTCTAAACCGGGGGGGGTCAAAAGTTCAAAATAGCTAGATTTGGTCTGTCTGTCCCTCTGTCCCTCTCCGTGTTTGTCTTTCAATTTGAAACAAAATCCGGTTAGTGGGGTGGGTACGTACGCAAAAGTGCTGACAAAACTGAAAAGTGCTCGTCGACTGTTTCTTCTTCTCGTGATCATTATCAAAGAGTGTGCAACTGTGCAACTGCTTGCCGCGTTTGAAAACGTAGAAAACGTAATAAAACGAAGGAATCACAATGGAAGATTCGAGAAATTTTGCTGAAAATGCGATAAGAAGCCAGCGACGTGATAAGGCAGGGCAAGAGAGTATATGCGCACTTTTTGGAGACGGAGGGGCAGAGACAGAGAAAGAGAGAACAAGAAAAACGAATTCTGAAAAAAAAATAGTTTTTTTTTCTGAAAATGCAGCAGAAAAAATGATGAAAAATTGCAAGTAGGTGCAGTAAGACAGATAGCGAAACTTTGCAGAAACAGTGTGCAGAAAAAGTGCAGGATGCCCAAACAAACCGGCAATTTGCTCACAATTTTATGCAACTTGCCGGGGACTGCTATTGTGCACGCGAAAACAGTCTGGAAATTGAGATTGAGAACCCGGGGGGGGGGGTCGCCCCAGAAACAATGTGATTAGGCAGCTGAAAGTCTAAGTCTAAGCCTAAGTCTAAGCCTAAGCCTAAGCCTAAGCCTAAGCCTATGCCTAAGCCTAAGCCTAAGCCTAAGCCAAACCAACGCGAGTCCAAGAAACCATGTGATAAGGCAGCTAATGGTCTAAGCCTAAGCCTAAGCCTTAGCCTAAGCCTAAACCAAAAATTAGGGTCTGTCTGTCTGTCTGTGGGTCTGTATGGCCAATTAATGCAATTTTTTCTGAAATTGGCTATTGGAATATGTACAAAAATCGTCATGGTAACCAAATGCTCTCGAATCTTCATGAAAATCCATTTTAAGCCATTTCTTGGTAATTTTACAGAATCGCCCCCCACACCTCTATCGGCACCCCCCCATAACCGGAATCACCCCCCCCCCCACAATTATGTTTTCGATTACTTTTGAATGTGGGGGACTACTCCGTGAGATATAAATATCCGAAGTGCCCCCCCCCCCACCTCTTGATGTGGGGGGCGATTCCGGAAAAGAGGTAATCTTTCACAATGACCCCCACATTATATCTTTGTTCTCCCTGGAATGAACCGGAATCACCCCCCCCCCCACGATTCCAGAATCGCCCCCCACGATTCCAGAATCACCCCCCATGATTCCAGAATCACCCCCATGATTTCAGAATCACCCCCCATGATTTCAGAATCACCCCCCACGACTCCAGATATAAAGAGCAGTAATAAAGAGCAGTGCAAAAGTGCGTTTTTGCAGAGAAATCAACACAGACGTATTAGTACCTTCACACAACACAGCTGGCCAATCTTTCAAGTCCCTCTGCCCCCCCCCCCCGTCCGCCATTCATGTAATCCCGTTGGGACACCCAAACCCACCGCCCAAAAATCCTCGACGCCATTATCTGTTATAGTCTCGTTTCATTGCGGCTTCTCCTTCTCCTTTTCGCATTTTTCCTCTTCTCAAGCCTCATATCCTTCGAAATTTGTGGTGGTGTGAAGACGTTGAAGAGATTCATCACAATAACAGGAAGGAATGCTTCATGATCATCACGATGGCGCTTCTCGTCTTTCTGACGTCTTCTGATTTCTGAAAACAGTTTTTTTGCATAATTTCCAATGAATTAAATACCGTGTGGTAGTGTGTCGTTTCGAAAACATTTCGAGAAATGTTTTTCGTTGATTTCTCGAGAATTTTTCGAAAAATCAACGAGAAATTTCTCGAAAAATTTTTCCAAAAATCAACGAGAAATTTCTCGAAAAATTTTCAAAAAATCAACGAGAAATTTTTCGAAAAAGTTTCAAAAAATCAACGAGAAATTTCCCGAAAAATTTTTCCAAAAATCAACGAGAAATTTCTCGAAAAAGTTTCAAAAAATCAACGAGAAATTTCTCGAAAAAGTTTCAAAAAATCAACGAGAAATTTCTCGAAAAAGTTTCAAAAAATCAACGAGAAATTTCTCGAAAAAGTTTCAAAAAATCAACGAGAAATTTCCCGAAAAATTTTTCCAAAAATCAACGAGAAATTTCACGAAAAATTTTTCCAAAAATCAACGAGAAATTTTTCGAAAATTTTTTCCGAAAATCAACGAGAAATTTCTCGAAAAATTTTTCCAAAAATCAACGAGAAATTTCTCGAAAAATTTTCAAAAAATCAACGAGAAATTTCTCGAAAAATTTTCGAAAAATCAACGAGAAATTTTTCGAAAAAGTTTCAAAAAATCAATGAGAAATTTCTCGAAAAATCAACGAGAAATTTCTCGAAAATTTTTCCAAAAATCAACGAGAAATTTCACGAAAAATTTTTCCAAAAATCAACGAGAAATTTTTCGAAAATTTTTCCAAAAATCAATGAGAAATTTCTCGAAAAATCAACGAGAAATTTCTCGAAAATTTTTCCAAAAATCAATGAGAAATTTCTCGAAAAATCAACGAGAAATTTCTCGAAAATTTTTCCAAAAATCAACGAGAAATTTCACGAAAAATTTTTCCAAAAATCAACGAGAAATTTTTCGAAAATTTTTTCCGAAAATCAACGAGAAATTTCTCGAAAAATTTTTCCAAAAATCAACGAGAAATTTCACGAAAAATTTTTCCAAAAATCAACGAGAAATTTTTCGAAAATTTTTTCCGAAAATCAACGAGAAATTTCTCGAAAAAGTTTCAAAAAATCAACGAGAAATTTCCCGAAAAATTTTTCCAAAAATCAACGAGAAATTTCACGAAAAATTTTTCCAAAAATCAACGAGAAATTTTTCGAAAATTTTTTCCGAAAATCAACGAGAAATTTTTCGAAAAAGTTTCAAAAAATCAACGAGAAATTTCTCGAAAAATTTTCGAAAAATCAACGAGAAATTTTTCGAAAAAGTTTCAAAAAATCAATGAGAAATTTCTCGAAAAATCAACGAGAAATTTCTCGAAAATTTTTCCAAAAATCAACGAGAAATTTCACGAAAAATTTTTCCAAAAATCAACGAGAAATTTCACGAAAAATTTTTCCAAAAATCAACGAGAAATTTTTCGAAAATTTTTTCCGAAAATCAACGAGAAATTTCTCGAAAAATTTTTCCAAAAATCAACGAGAAATTTCACGAAAAATTTTTCCAAAAATCAACGAGAAATTTTTCGAAAATTTTTTCCGAAAATCAACGAGAAATTTTTCGAAAAAGTTTCAAAAAATCAACGAGAAATTTTTCGAAAAAGTTTCAAAAAATCAACGAGAAATTTCTCGAAAAATTTTCAAAAAATCAACGAGAAATTTTTCGAAAAAGTTTCAAAAAATCAATGAGAAATTTCTCGAAAAATCAACGAGAAATTTCTCGAAAATTTTTCAAAAAATCAACTGGAAATTTCCGAAAAATGTTTCGAGAAATCTCGATAAAAAATAATAATAAACTAGTTCGAACGACACTCCGAAATAACGCAAAGCGCGTTGTTTATCGTGTTTCCATTCAAATCATTTTTCGTGATTTCTCGAGAATTTTTCGAAAATTTTTCGAAAAACGCATTTTTCGAGAAATCATTTTTCGAAACGACGCACTCCCGTTTGGTAGTGATTTCACAGTAATAAACCTTCTGAAAATGTTAAATTACAGCGATAAGATTCTATTCTGATTCTGAATTTTTTGGAGCGCTTTGCGAGACGTCTTAAAGCGCGTTATTCGGAAAATCGGAGCCGGAGCCATGAGCAACGCCATTATTTCATATAATAACGGAAACGGAAACCTTGGTTATTCTTTAGTTTCCATATCCCGTCAATTATTTTTGATTCTTTCTTTCTTTTTCTTTTTTTTTTTTTTTTTTTTTTTTTTGATTTTCATATGGGAAAATGGGGAAAATATGATAAAATAATATATATATATAATATTTTCTCACGCCTCCAACACTCCCATTTTTCCCCAATTTCTACCTTTTTTTGTTTTTTGTAATTTCGAGAATTCTTTCAATTTCCAACATAATCCGCAAAGTTTCTTGTTCGTCTCGTTTCGTCTGACTGGCGTAGGTAGGTCTTGCGTGAGACGAAAGACGAGTTTTTGTCTTCGTCTTTTGTGGAAGAATTATTTGAATTTTGGGGCTTCTCTGCATTCTTTGCTCCAAGAGACACGAATTCTTCAAAATTTGAAAATAGTTGGTAATGCTGAAACTTTCTGAATCCCTTCTGATTCTTGAGATTCAGAAAGCTTCATTTTCGAATTGACTGAAAATTCGGAATTCAGAAGTCGAAATCGAGATTTCAGCAAGCTCAATTTGCTCAGCTTCTCCGGCTCTCTGTCCTTCCATTCATCGTCGTGCCAATGCTCCTGAAAATTGCTCTATTTGTCTTGAATCAACGATATTAATTTCAGAATTTTCTCGTTGATTCTGAAAATTTTAGTCTGAATTCTGAATTCTTAACTGTGAATTCCAATTTTCTTCAATTTTTTTGCATATTATCAATGGATTTCTACAATAAAATGTTAATAAACGATTTTTCTATTCTCCTTTCAAATTTCCCGTTCATTATTTATGCTTCTTTAACGTGAGCATTTATTTCGAAGCCATGAGAGCCAGCCTCACCCAATTGCCCATTTTTCTTCCCCCCCCCCTCTCCTAACGCTATTTTTTTGGGGGGGCTGCATTGCTCATTTTTTAATCCGTCTAATAAATCATTGGCAGCGCCCCACCCCCCCCCCTTCATCTTCTTCAGATTCTTTACCTCGGCGCTTCAAAAGAAACATAAGTAAGGTTTCCGTCTTTTTCTTCGTCTTGCATTCGTCTGACGCGGTGTGCAGTGTGTTGACAACTTTTTTATTGCGAAAGACCAGTGCAAGACGAGCTGCGAGACGAACGAAGACGTCTTTCGAAATCATGAGAAATTGACAGTTATAGAGCGTTTTATGGATTTCTTGTTCAAAATTTAAATTTCAATTCCAGCAACTATTATCGCTGTAAAAAAGTTCATTTTTTTTTTATTTTTTACATTTTTTCGAGCCCGCGAAAATCGGGATTTGAATTTAGAAGCTCCGCCCATTTCATCATCAGAGCGCATTTGCTATGCGCGATATATTTTTATCAGAAGAAACGAAAAAACAAATAAATGACGCAAGTTGATATATTTAAATATTCGAAGAAACGTGTAAAAAAATTCACGATTAATACAATTTCGTTCTTTTAATCCAGTTTAATTTTGAAAATTCAAAAGAAAAAATAAAAATTCAAAAAATATATCGCGCATAGCAAATGCGCTCTGATGATGAAATGGGCGGAGCCTCTAAATTCAAATCCCGATTTTCGCGGGCTCGAAAAAATGTCGGAACTTTTTTACGGCGATAATACCTCAGCGCTTCAAAGGAGACATAAGTAAGGTTTCCGTCTTTTTCTTCGTCTTGAATTCGTCTGACGCAGTGTGTAGTGTGTAGACAACTTTTTTATTGCGAAAGACCAATGCAAGACGAGCTGCAAGACGAACGAAGACGACTTTTTGTCTTCGTCTTTTGAAATTATGAGAAATTGATAGTTATAGAGTGTTTTATGGATTTTTTGTTTAAAAAAATCAATTTCTGCTGTTCCAGCCACTATTAATTCGGAAATCTTCCCTTAATTCGCCATACGGACGCACAGACAGACCCCGGTTTTTGGTGCTCGGTTTCCGTTTAAACTATAGCGAATTTTTAAATAAAAATTCCGCAAAAAAGCCATTTTCTGATTTTTTTTTCTAGAACGGAAACAGCCGCCTAATTGTAAGTTAGTGACACACACCCACCAAATTATGCCATCAAATCGAATCAAAGGAGAGAGGGGTCCGGGAGAAAGAAATGGCTTCAGGCTCTCGGAGCACAGCGGCGATTTGTTTTTCCTAAAGCGTATATTTCCGTGTGGTGAGGCGACATTCCAAAGTCGGTGGTCACTGCTAATTTCTGTAAATTGAGAAACTATTTAAGAATTTCAAATTTACTTTCTTTCTCGAGAATCCTCATTTTCGTTTCAAAACCAAAAAAAAAGAATCCAAAATTTTCAGAATCTCTCCACAAATCGTCACTGCGAAGCAATTTCAGCAAAATTCAAAGATTCTTAGACCTGATGCATTTTAATGCAAAAAAATGCATTTTAGTTCAATACTATGTTCAATTAAAATGCAAGGCGGTGTCGGATATCGCCACCGAGAAAGTCTATGCGCCTTTAATCTTTTAAATAAACAATTTTACTATTTTCTCACCATTGCCATAGCAATTTTACGATTTTTCACCGATTTTTTTGGGGGCTGCTAAACAGCTACCAACTTCTTACTAGGAAAGATTGTAAACTCACCATGGAGTTTCTTATGTGAATCGATAGATTAGAACAATTTTACGCTTTTTCGCCTCCTCGTCGTTCATTTTTGGCTGTAAAATATTATTTTTATCAAATTAATTTTAATTTCTTCCGAAAATGTGAATTTCTCGCACAATATGAGTTCTTCTCCAAAAAATTGAGGGCCTCGTAAATCGACACATTAAAGGCGCATAGACTTTCCCGGTGGCGATATCCGACACCGCCTTGCATTTTAATTGAACATATTATCGCCGTAAAAAAGTTCCGAAATTTTTTCGAGCCCGCGAAAATAGGGATTTCAATTTAGAGGCTTTACCCATTTCATCATCAGAGCGCATTTGCTATGCGCGATATATTTTTTGAATTTTTATTTTTTCTTCTGAATTTTCAGAATTAAACTGGATTAAAAGAACGAAATTGTATTAATCGTGAATTTTTTTTACACGTTTCTTCGAATGTTTAAATATATCAATTTGCGTAATTTTTTATTATTTTTTCGTTTCTTCTGATAAAAATATATCGCGCATAGCAAATGCGCTCTGATGATGAAATGGGCGGAGCCTCTAAATTCAAATCCCGATTTTCGCGGGCTCGAAAAAATGTCGGAACATTTTTTACGGCGATAATAGTTGCTGGAATTGAAATTTAAATTTTGAACAAAAAATCCATAAAACGCTCTATAACTGTCAATTTCTCATGATTTCGAAAGACGAAGACAAAAAGTCGTCTTCGTTCGTCTTGCAGCTCGTCTTGCACTGGTCTTTCGCAATAAAAAAGTTGTCAACACACTGCACACCGCATCAGACGAATTCAAGACGAAGAAAAAGACGGAAACCTTACTTATGTCTCTTTTGAATTCAAATCCCGATTTTCGCGGGCTCGAAAAAATGTCGGAACTTTTTTACGGCGATAATAGTACTGAATTAAAATGCTTTTTTTTGCATTAAAATGCTATTGTGAATAACCCCATTAGACCTTTTTGGATCGCTGGAATCTTGTATTTGAAATTGAAAATTTCAGAATTTCAGACAGCGCCAAAATTTCATAACGTATATTAAAATTTAAATTAAAATTTAAAAAAAAAAGAAAAAAAAAACAAACGCTGTCCTCCCTCCTTTTTCAGTCAAACCGCCGAAGAATTGAAGAGGTTTAGGGAGTGTCGTGTCGTTTGCACAAGGAGATGATGTTGAACACACTTGGCGCCTTTCTTCCTTCACGACTTCTACTTCACATTTTCATTTTCACCCCCCCCCCCTACAATTTTCGCTTTTCCACTCCTTGTTTTTACTTTTTCTCCATTTTTTTCTTTCCCAACGTAAAGCTATTCCGATAATACTGCAATTCGTGGTTTCTCCGCTTTCAGAGCTTCCAGCCTAGATTTGTTACATTTCTTGCCAAAGTGCAGAGAAATTTCAGGGTCTGAAATTCGTCATATTAATACTGTTAGGAATCTATTATACTTGGAGCAGCACTGAGCTCCGAAATATGTATATTTTTTGAGAAAAAAAAATATATGCAATTTTCTATCCAAATTTGGAATATTTCATTCAATCTTGCCTGCAAAACCATTTACTTTCCCAGATGACAATCGTCGTGGGCACCAAATTATAAGCCGGAGGGAGCCCCAGCACAAACAACGGATCCAATTGCTCCGCGCTATTCTCTTCTCACCCACGCATTCATTTCACATTACTTATTCACTTTTTGGGTGAGCCGATGGGGACTATGTCAACAGATATATTTATATATATCTGTGGAATTGGTTGGTAAAAGAGCCAAGATTTTCACATTCAATTCCAGTTTTTTCTTATTTTTTCCATTTTTTTTTCTGCCCGAGCCTTTTTTCAGAAGCTAAAAGCACTAGCCTCTCTGTAATGGCACGTCTACACAGAAGATTTACACAGATTTTAATATTTGGTAAAAATTCAAAATCTCCCCAAAATTCTTTTTAGAAAAATGCAGTATTTTGCAATTTTTTCAATAAACTCCTAAACTCCGATTAATAATGAAAATTCTTTAAAATTCGAGCGCGCCTCAATTTTTCTCCGGAGCAGCTCCCGGATTTTCAGAATTTTTCGCAGAGGGCCACCATGCGTACTGAATTCTCCGTTTGTCGAGTTTTTAGAAAAAAGTTTAGGAGATTTCTTTGACATTTTGAGTCTGTTTTCAGTGTAAGGGCTTATTATTTTGAATTATTGTGAAAATTAGACTTTAAAATGCATTAAAAAAAATATATATACACTTTGACACAAAAGTCCGTGGACAAGTTTGTTTTTTTATTTTTTATTATAAATATTTAAATATTTACAATTAGAGAATACTTTAAATTCGCTATTTATTTATTTTTCTATTAATTTCTAACAATTTTAAGAATTTTAAGAATTTTAATAAAGTTTAAATATTTTTAATAAATAAACTTGTCTACGGATTTTTGTGTCAAAGTTTATCTATTTATTTTTAAAATGTGTGTCTGAAGTCTGATTTTCACAATAATTCAAAATAGTATGGTCTTAAACTGAAAACACACTTAAAATTTCAGTATTTTTCAGTATTTCTTGCGCTAAGCACTTAAAATCAGTATTTTAAATGGGAAAAATCGTCTCACTTATCGTTTTTCTCTCGACTTTTAAATTTTTTCCCTTAATTCACTAATTTTAGTGTCAAAATGGGGCTGGAAATGGAAATGGGATGGCTATTTTTTCAATAAACTCCTAAACTCCGATTAATTATGAAAATTATTTAAAATTCGAGCGCGCCTCAACTTTCTCCGGAGCAGCTCTGGATTTTCAGAATTTAGTTACCAGATAGCCTCATGCGTACTGAATTCTCCGTTAGTCGAATTTTTAGAAAAATTTTAGGAGATTTCTTTGACATTTTAAGTCTGTTTTCAGTGTAAGGCCTTATTATTTTGAATTATTGTGAAAATCAGACTTTAAAATGCATAAAAAAATTAATATATAAACTTTGACACAAAAGTCCGTGGACAAGTTTTTTTTTAATTATAAATATTTAAATATTTACAATTAGAGAATACTTTAGATTCGATATTTATTTATTTTTCTATTTATTTGTAACAATTTTAAGAATTTTAAGAATTTTAATAAAGTTTACATATTTTTAATAAATAAAACAAACTTGTCCACGGACTTTTGTGTCAAAGTTTATCTATTTATTTTTTAATGCATTTTTTTTGTCTGAAGTCTGATTTTCACAATAATTCAAAATAGTAAGGTAAACTGAATAGTAAACTGAAAATACACTTAAAATTTCAGTATTTTTCAGTATTTCTTGCGCTAAGCACTTAAAATCAGTATTTTTAAATGGGAGAAATCGTCTCACTTATCGTTTTTCTCTCGACTTTTAAATTTTTTCCCTTAATTCACTAATTTTAGTGTCAAAATGGGGCTGGAAATGGAAATGGGATGGCTATTTTTTCAATAAACTCCTAAACTCCGATTAATTCTGAAAATTCTTTAAAATTCGAGCGCGCCTCAATTTTTCTCCGGAGCAGCTCCCGGATTTTCAGAATTTTTCGCAGAGGGCCACCATGCGTACTGAATTCTCTGTTTGTCGAGTTTTTAGAAAAAAGTTTAGGAGATTTCTTTGACATTTTAAGTCTGTTCTCAGTGTAAGGCCTTATTATTTTGAATTATTGTGAAAATCAGACTTTAAAATGCATTAAAATATACATATATAAACTTTGACACAAAAGTCCGTGAACAAGTTTTTTTTTAATTATAAATATTTAAATATTTACAATTCGCTATTTATTTATTTTTCTATTTATTCATATTATCGGTTCGCGAGTACGCAAGAAACCGCTTAGAGATGGGGTTTGGGTCTCGTTAGGAAATTGGCGCGTTAAAACGCGCCAATTTAAAAATTGAAAGAAAGCGCACACACTGCGTTTGTTTTTCTTTTCGAAAATTGAAATCGAATATTGGAATTTTTTTCTATTTATATTTTGCTTCGAAAATCATGTTTTTTTTTTAAAATTAATTTTTATTGTAAAACCTCTTCTCACGAAAAACCTGAAAATTAATATTTATAAATTTTATTTGACAGGTATTCCTTACCATAAACTTCATCACTTCTGTTGAAACAATTAGCTGCAAGTGAAAAGATACTAATTTGAAGAATATAAACTTCTAATATTGAAAAAAAAACATTTAAATTCCGGTAAATAATACTTTATTCAGTTTAATAAGCAGTTTAAGAAAATTGACAATAAAAATTAATTTAAAAAAAAAACATGATTTTCGAAGCAAAATATGAATAGAAAAAATTCCAATATTCGATTTCAATTTTCGAAAAGAAAAACAAACGCAGTGTGTGCGCTTTCTTTCAATTTTTAAATTGGCGCGTTTTAACGCGCCAATTTCCTAACGAGACCCAAACCCCATCTCTAAGCGGTTTCTTGCGTACTCGCGAACCGATAATAACAATTTTAAGAATTTTAATAAAGTTTACATATTTTTAATAAATAAAACAAACATGTCCACGGAATTTTGTGTCAAAGTTTTTATATTTATTATATATATATTTTTTTTATGCATTTTAAAGTCTGATTTTCACAATAATTCAAAATAATAAGACCTTACACCGAAAACAGATTTAAAATTTCAGTATTTTTTAGAATTTCTTGCTCTAAGTACTTAAAATCGTTATTTTTAAATAGGAAAAATCGTCTCACTTATCGTTTTTCTCTCGACTTTTAAATTTTTTCACTTAATTTTTTGATTTTAGTGTCAAAATGGGGCTGGAAATGTTCTCGCTGCACACGAAAGTGTTAACTGGAATGGAAGGTCGAATGAAGGAGTCAAATATGAGAATTCTGGTTGGACTCGGTGTCGCTGTCGTCTATCTCTTCGTGGGAGCCATTGTGTTCGTTCGGTGGGTCTGAAATTGTTAATAGCTTGAATTTTAAAGCTTTAATCTCTTTGAAACGGAGGAAATAATTGGATTTTAAGATTTTCTCATTTAAAATCGGGAAATTTTGGATTTTTTTTGACGAAATTCCTAAATTCCATAGATTTCCTGCAGAAAATTATTATTTTTATAGAATTGAGTATCCATTGGAAAAAATCGAAAGAGAAACTTACCTGGAATATCAGAATCAATGGAGACAACGACTCGTTCAGTTGGATATTGATGGTGAGCTGATTAGGGAAGCGTCAAAGGCGCGCCAGCTTTTCGTGCTCGCCAGATCGCTTAAACTTTTTGGATTTTTGACTCATTTTTAACTGAAATTTCACAAAAAATCTTTAAAATTGAAAAATAGCGCAAAATCTTACTCAACTTCCACATTTTCCTTTTAAAAATTCATTTGTTTCCAGTTTTTTAGAAATGAAAAGCGTCAAAGGCGCGCCAGCTTTTCGTGCTCGTTAATTAGATCCGTTAATTAATGAGCGGATTATCTCATAATTAAAATTTTTGGATTTTTGACTAAAAAAGCAATTAAAGCTCATTTTTAACTGAAAATTCACAAAAAAAATTTAGTTTTATTTAATTAAAATTGAAAAATTAGACAAAATCATTTGTTTCCAATTTTTTTGAAATGAAAAGCGTCAAAGGCGCGCTGGAAACAACGATGTTGTCGCTGAAACACACCTTGTCTCCCCTTTGATGATAAGAGCACATCACTAGCACGCGACAGCATCAACAAACCTATTGACCCCTGTAAAAATTGATTTTTTAGGCTGAAAATTGAGAAAATCTTTTGAAAAAAAAAGCTGAAAATAAGAGAACAATTCTACATTTATTCTTTTAAAAAATTAAAATAAAAAACTCGGAATTTTCGAAAATTTTTTTCTAAATTTCCGACTCCGCCCCTTCCTCCCTTTAAAATGTGTTTATGGTGGTCGTGCAGCCGTCTGAATCATAAATATTCTCTTCTGAATCGAGCTATTCTCATCGGAATATTTTTTCAAGCGTTCTTTTTGATTTTTGGTGCGAAACTCATTCAGTGGATCGAAATTGACAATGATTTGAAGGCGAGACGCCAATTTCAGAACGAATTGCAGCAATTTATGATTAGGAATCAAGTGAACCGTGGGTTTTTCAGTTTATCACGTAGAAATATCGAAAAAGTTTGCTGGAAGCCTCTGAAAATTGCTTAAACTCGCTGAAATTTCGCTTTAAATGAAGCATTTCCACACATTATTCTAGAAATTAAAATGAAATAAAATGTAAAAAAAATTAAAATGAAAATTAAATTAAAATTACTAAAAACTGCATATAAAATAAAAAAATAAAACAAAATACTGGCGAAATTAGTAGTAAAAAAACTGGATTTTAAAATAAAAATTTGTTAAAAACCACTGAAGAATTGGCGCTTCGAAATTTATAAAAATCTCAACAAAATTTCAAAGTAAAACAATTTTTTCTCATTTTTTTTAGAATCCGAAATCGATAAACTATTCACGAATATCCGTGAAGCCGCTTTAAATGGAATTTGGATGGATAAAAACTTGACGAGCGACCCAAACTGGACATTTGGCCAGGCTTTCTTCTTCGCCGGGACACTCATCAGCACTGTGGGATACGGAAGGGTCAGTCCGCGGACTGAACATGGAAAGCTGTTCACTATTTTATATTGCGTCATTGGTATGTTTATTTTAATCATTTTTTTGAAAAAGGCTTTTAAAATTTGAATTTTGAAATTTGACAAGGCTTAGCAGCGCCCAAAAATCGGAAAATCTCTGAATTTTTCGCAAAAATTGTCAAAATCCGCAATTAAAATAGTTTAGCAGCGACCTGTTTTGAATAACCTCAAAATTCGTGGATCATTTTTTGAAAAAGGCTTTTAAAATTTGAATTTTGAAATTTGACAAGGCTAAGCAGCGCCCAAAAATCGGAAAATCTCTGAATTTTTCGCCCGGCTTTATTCGAAAATTGTCAAAATCAGCAATGAAAATAGTTTAGCAGCGACCTGCTTCGAATAATCTCAAAATTCGTAGATCATTTTTGAAAAAATCTTTTAAAATTTGACAATGCTTAGCAGCGCCCAAAAATCGAAAAATCTCTGAATTTTTCGCCCGGCTTTAATCGGAAATTTTCAAAATCAGCAATGAAAATAGTTTCGCAGCGACCTGTTTTGAATAATCTCAAAATTCGTGGATCATTTTTGAAAAAACCTTTTAAAATTTGAATTTTGAAAATTGACAAGGCTTAGCAGCGCCCAAAAATCGGAAAATCTCTGAATTTTTCGCCCGGCTTTATTCGAAAATTGTCAAAATCAGCAATGAAAATAGTTTAGCAGCGACCTGCTTCGAATAATCTCAAAATTCGTAGATCATTTTTGAAAAAATCTTTTAAAATTTGAATTTTGAAATTTGACAAGGCTAAGCAGCGCCCAAAAATCGAAAAATCTCTGAATTTTTCGCCCGGCTTTAATCGGAAATTTTCAAAATCAGCAATGAAAATAGTTTCGCAGCGACCTATTTTGAATAATCTCAAAGTTCGTGAATTATTTTATAAAAAATACCTTTTAAAATTTGAAATTTGAAATTTGACAAGGCTTAGCAGCGCTCAAAAATCGGAAAATCTCTAAATTTTTCGCCCGGCTTTATTCGAAAATTGTCAAAATTAGCAATAAGAATAGTTTAGCAGCGACCTGTTTTGAATACCCTCAAAATTCGTGTATCATTTTTGAAAATACCTTTTAAAATTTGAATTTTGAAATTTGACAAGGCTTAGCAGCGCCCAAAAATCGGAAAATCTCTGAATTTTTCGCCCGGCTTTATTCGAAAATTGTCAAAATCAGCAATGAAAATAGTTTAGCAGCGACCTGCTTCGAATAATCTCAAAATTCGTAGATCATTTTTGAAAAAATCTTTTAAAATTTGAATTTTGAAATTTGACAAGGCTAAGCAGCGCCCAAAAATCGAAAAATCTCTGAATTTTTCGCCCGGCTTTAATCGGAAATTTTCAAAATCAGCAATGAAAATAGTTTCGCAGCGACCTATTTTGAATAATCTCAAAGTTCGTGAATTATTTTATAAAAAATACCTTTTAAAATTTGAAATTTGAAATTTGACAAGGCTTAGCAGCGCTCAAAAATCGGAAAATCTCTAAATTTTTCGCCCGGCTTTATTCGAAAATTGTCAAAATTAGCAATAAGAATAGTTTAGCAGCGACCTGTTTTGAATACCCTCAAAATTCGTAGATCATTTTTGAAAAAATCTTTTAAAATTTGAATTTTGAAATTTGACAAGGCTAAGCAGCGCCCAAAAATCGGAAAATCTCTGAATTTTTTGCAAAAATTGTCAAAATTAGAATTTAAAATAGTTTAGCAGCGACCTGTTTTGAATAACCTCAAAATTCGTAGATCATTTTTGAAAAAATCTTTTAAATTTAAAATTTTTAAATTTGACAAAGCTAAGCAGCGCCCAAAAATCGGAAAATCTCTGAATTTTTTGCAAAAATTGTCAAAATTAGCAATAAGAATAGTTTAGCAGCGACCTGTTTTGAATAACCTCAAAATTCGTGTTTTGCGAACTCTTGCAGTGACCTTTTCGCACTGTTTCAAGTGCTCCGCATGTGCATCAGCTTGATTTCCAGAGCAGGGCGAAATTGGATTATGGGAACTCGGAATCCGGAAAACGGAAAACGGAAAAACGGCGGAATCCGGAATTCCGCCCTTCTCTGTTGATTTCCTTCGAAAGGCTTCAAAAATGCGCTAATTTTGTGCAAATTTAAAAAAAAATTTTAGATTTTCTTCCGCAATAACTCGTATAGTTTTCATGATTCCAATGTTTTCAATACCTCAGAGTTCAGAAAAACCAATTTCAAAGATGCTAGCATCTGAAAAATGCTTCTTCCAGGTATTCCCCTCACCTTAGCTCTATTATCAGCAATTGTGGCTAGAATGCGTGAGCCGTCGCACAAGTTGCGTGGCTTATTGAATCAGAGGTTAGGCCACCTATTCACCGTCAATCATATTCAGGTGAGTTGAGCATTTATATATTAAAAACCACCGTGAGTACGTGATTTTTCGTTTAAAGGCGCTGTTTTGGTCTCGTTAGGGGATAACGCGCTAATTTAAAAATTGTAAGAAAGCGCATTGTGATTTTCTTTTCGAAAATTGAAGCGAATATTGAAATTTGTTCTTTATTTTGCTTTGAAAATCATGTTTTTTAATTAATTTTTATTGTTTCCAATATTCGCTTCAATTTTCGAAAAGAAAATCACAATGCGCTTTCTTACAATTTTTAAATTAGCGCGTTATCCCCTAACAAGACCAAAACAGCGCCTTTAAACGAAAAATCACGTACTCGCGGATAGATAATATACAGTGCTCCACATAATTTTACGTTCACCCCCAAAAATCTCAAAATTTCGATTTTCTGTAATTTTTAATTATTTATTATATAAAATATGGAAGTACCTTTAAAAAATACAATTATGGGTCCTGGAGCAAAAATTTAAAAAAAAAAGTGAGCAATCGAGAAAATCGACATTTTTCGAAAAATGGATTTTTCTGATGTGGAATTTTAAGCCAATTTTAAGTTTCTATCATGAAACACCTACTAAAAGACCATATTTCTTCAATAGGAAGCATTTTGGTAAAAAAAAACCAGTTTTCGAGATTTCGAACATTTTTTGGGTGAACATAAGATTATGCGGAGCACTGTATATTAGAAACTACCGTGAGTGCTCGAAAAAAAATTGCGCCGAGACTCGAGAAATGTGAGCCAGAAGCTCAAATTCGATGCACAATGCCTCGTTAATTCTTAAAATGTAGTTTTTTCTGCTCTCCGAGCAAAAAGAGCTATAACTTTAAGAAAAAAACCCCGAATTTTATTAAAATTTATTTTTAAAAAATAAGTAATTTCGTATCCTTTTTCCTTTTGAATTTTCGAGGTGATTTTAGTTAGTTATTTTCATTTCAAAAAAAAAATAAATAAAAAATCAGAGCAGAAACTACAAATATACATATTTTTCTGTATTTTCAGCTCATCCACGTCGGCGTCGTTTTGGCAGCTCTCCTGGTATTTGTATTCGCAATTCCAGCATGGATTTTCTCCTCAATCGAAACTGATTGGACATATTTGGATGCCTTCTATTACTGTTTCGTATCCCTTACTACCATTGGTCTAGGTGATTTCGAGCCTGGAGATGACCCCAATCAATCGTTCCGTGGTCTTTATAAAATTGGTGCAACAGTGTACTTGATGGGCGGCCTCTGCTGTATGATGCTCTTTTTGGCGACGCTGTACGACATTCCGCAATTCGATTTAACAGCTTTCTTCGTGAAAAGCGACGAGGAAATGAGGTTTAATGAAGTAAGAATAAATTGGAATTTATTGAAATCCGCATTAAAAATGATTTCCCGAAAAAAAAATGCTCATTTGCTCTATAATTATAGAAAAATAGATTTCTAAAGGGGTTATTCATGAAAAGCACAAAAAGCATTTTAATGAAAAAAAATGTATTTTTTTTGCATTAAAATGCTTTTTGTGCTTTTCATAAATAACCCCATAAGCTCTCCGGCGCAGAAACCATAAAAAAACAGAGTTATAATACCTGAAAAATTGCTATTTTTCCGTTTTCCGATTATTTAACTTTCAGTTCGTCTTGCGTTCGTCTTACGTCAGCTCAAGACGAACAGAAAAATATTGAAGAATTTCAAAAATATTTTTTTTTTAAATGCAATTTTTAGCGAATTTTTATAATAAATCTCATAATTTAAGTCAAAAAGCGACAAAATGTATTTACAGGAAGACGGAAAATACGGAACTCTGGACACAAATGTGGTGGAAAACGGCTATTATTCTGCAAATTAGTGTTAAGAGTGTTATTTCTTAATTTATGTGATGATCTCTTATTTATTTTTGATTATTCTGAGAAAAAAAATTCTGGAAATTTCGCAATAAATTCCTTTTGTTCTATTTTTTGAAAAAAAAAGAGAAAACTAAATTTATAAGGAAAAATTAGTTTTTTTTTAAACTGAACTTTTCGAATTTCACGGTTTTTTTTGAAAATCAAAAATTATTACGGAAAAAATTCAGTTTTAAATCTCTGATAATGGAGTTTGGCGGTGGCTTAAGCAGGTATGGATTTTTAGTTTAAAATTGTCAAAATTCAAAGAAAAAAATTAATTTTTCTTTCTGAAAAGTGCAGATACTACACCTCACCGGCTGAGCAAAACGAGTGTCGTGACATCGTTGAAGTGCCCGGTGGATCCGAATGGAAAATCCGAAGACTCGAGGAATCAAGTGGGGAGTTTTGTTGGAAGTATCCGGGATCATCGGTTATTGTCAATTATCATTTCAAGAGATTGCAGGTAATGCACATTTTTGGATTTCAGCACGTAAAAAATTGCTGAAAATGGCGGAAAATTAAAATAGCCAGTTAGCTACCACAGATCAGTGTGTCGCTTCGAAAGTATTTCGAGAAATTGTTTCGAAAAATTCTCGAGAAATGTTTCTCGTTGATTTCTCGAGGATTTTTCGAGAAATTTCCGAAAATTTTTTCGAGAAATTTCTCGAAAAAAAGAACATTTCGATAAAAAAAAAAATAAACTATTATCGCTGTAAAAAAGTTCCGACATTTTTTCGAGCCCGCGAAAATTGGGATTTGAATTTAGAGGCTCCGCCCATTTCATCATCAGAGCGCATTTTCTATGCGCGATATATTTTTATCAGAAGAAACGAAAAAAAATAAATAAATGACGCAAATTGATATTATCGGTTCGCGAGTACGCAAGAAGCCGCTTAGAGATGGGGTTTGGGTCTCGTTAGGAAATTGGCGCGTTAAAACGCGCCAATTTAAAAATTGAAAGAAAGCGCACACACTGCGTTTGTTTTTCTTTTCGAAAATTGAAATCGAATATTGGAATTTTTTCTATTTATATTTTAAACAATTAGCTGCAAGTGAAAAGATACTAATTTGAAGAATATAAACTTCTAATATTGAAAAAAAAACATTTAAATTCCGGTAAATAATACTTTATTCAGTTTAATAAGCAGTTTAAGAAACTTGACAATAAAAATTAATTTTAAAAAAACATGATTTTCGAAGCAAAATATAAATAGAATAAATTCCAATATTCGATTTCAATTTTCGAAAAGAAAAACAAACGCAGTGTGTGCGCTTTCTTTCAATTTTTAAATTGGCGCGTTTTAACGCGCCAATTTCCTAACGAGACCCAAACCCCATCTCTAAGCGGTTTCTTGCGTACTCGCGAACCGATAATATATTTAAACATTCGAATAAACGTGTAAAAAAATTCACGATTAATACAATTTCGTTCTTTTAATCCAGTTTTATTTTGAAAATTCAGAAGAAAAAATAAAAATTCAAAAAATATATCGCGCATAGCAAATGCGCTCTGATGATGAAATGGGCGGAGCCTCTAAAATCAAATCCCGATTTTCGCGGGCTCGAAAAAATGTCGGAACTTTTTTTTACGGCGATAATAGCTCTATGCTCTTTAGCCACAAATTTTTAAATTCTGTTCATGCTAATTTCTGAATTTTCAGATTTCAAGAGTTAGAAAATGCTGAAATGTTTCAGAATTCCATGTCAGAAGACGTGCAAATCGAAGAAAGCGAAAATCAACGAATGTTTTATGGTAAAGTGTCGCACTTCATGTCACCTCTGGAGATTTCTCTTCAACCGAAATACTTGAGCTCTGTCAGAAAATCAATAATGAATCAGCTGAATGCCGAATACCAATGCGCGATTACGGTACCCAAGAGATTTGCGGACGAGGAGGTATGCAGCTGAATAGGGCGGAATTGCATTTTGGGAACTCGGAATCCGGAAAACGGAATGTACAAAACGGCGGAATTCGAAATGCGGAATGCGGAAAACGAAATTTTAACCATTAATGAGGGAATCAAATGATGTAAATGCGCTCTGTTCGCAAAAATTTTTGCGGGAGTTCAAAAAGTATACTTTTCGCAACAATTGAGAATAGAGAATTAAAACGGAATAAAAACGCGGAATCCGGAATGCGGAAAACGGAAAAAATATTTTTTTTTCACGGAATCCGGAATTCCGCCCTTCTCTGCTGGAAATGCGTCAAACCACGAGAAGTGCGCTTTTTTTCAATTTTTGGCGCAGAATCTGGAATCCGGAAAACGGAAAAAAAAATATATTTTTTTCACGGATTGCGGAAAACGGAATTTTAACCATTAATGAGGGAATCAAATGATGTAAATGCGCTCTGTTCGCAAAAATTTTTGCGGGAGTTCAAAAAGTATACTTTTCGCAACAATTGAGAATAAAGAATTAAAACGGAAAAAAAGCGCGGAATCCGGAATGCGGAAAACGGAAAAAAAATATTTTTTCACGGAATTCGGAATGCGGAATCCGGAATTCCGCCCTTTTCTGGTATGCAGTATATTTATAGAAAAAACGATTTTTTTTTGACATTTTTTTTTAAAGATGTTTGTGCCGGTAGCCTGCGCGGTGGAGGAATTTGGCATATGGTATCGAGGACGGATGGCGCAGATATCTGGAAGCGAACAGTGAGTTTTTGGGGGCGATAAAGCGAGAAAAGCTTTGCACCAAAAAAACGTCAAATCACCAAAATTGCGCCAACTCAATTTTCTTGCAGTGTCGTCGTGGAACTTGTGGACTTTGGCACCCAAATCCTTGTAGCACGCCATCAAATCCTGCCGCTGGCCCGCCGATTCGGCAGAGTGCCGCCTCTTTGCCTCAAATGTCGTGTCGATGGATTGTCGGTCAACGATCTGGAGATTACAGATCTACACGAGTTTAAGAATATCGTCGAAGATTGTAATGCGCTATTTCGTGTCGAAATTAAGTCCATCGAGGAGCCATATTTGGTAGATATAGAAAAAAAATCGATTTTTTATCGATTTTTTTTTTCAGATTGATCTCTATCATCCAACAATTGCCGGTTTGAATGTATGCGAAAAGTTTTTTGCGCCACCCGAAGACGTTGCAAAGTTGGAAAGAATCGAGAGAAGTTGGGAGGCGCATTGCAAGAAAATGGTGAGAGCACAAAACAGTCACTAGAAATCAGAGAAGGGCGGAATTCCGGATTCCGTCTTCCGTTTTCCGGATTCCGAGTTCCCAAAATCCAATTTCGCCCTACTCTGGAAATCAAGCTGATGCACATGCGGAGCACTTGAAACAGTGCGAAAAGGTCACTGCAAGAGTTCGCAAAACACGAATTTTGAGGTTATTCAAAATTGGTCGCTGCTAAACTATTTATATTGCTGATTTTGACAATTTTCGAATAAAGCCGGGCGAAAAATTCAGAGATTTTCCGATTTTTGGGCGCTGCTAAGCCTTGTCAAATTTCAAAATTCAAATTTTAAAAGGTTTTTTTCAAAAATGATTCACGAATTTTGAGGTTATTCAAAATAGGTCGCTGCTAAACTATTTTTATTGCTAATTTTGACAATTTTCGAATAAAGCCGGGCGAAAAATTCAGAGATTTTCCGATTTTCGGGCGCTGCTAAGCCTTGTCAAATTTCAAAATTCAAATTTTAAAAGGTTTTTTTTTATAAAATAATTCACGAACTTTGAGATTATTCAAAATAGGTCGCTGCTATACTATTTTAAATTCTAATTTTGACAATTTTTGCGAAAAATTCAGAGATTTTTCGATTTTTGGGCGCTGCTTAGCTTTGTCAAATTTCAAAATTCAAATTTTAAAAGGTTTTTTCAAAAATGATTCACGAATTTTGAAGTTATTCAAAATAGGTCGCTGCTAAACTATTTTTATTGCTAATTTTGACAATTTTCGAATAAATCCGGGCGAAAAATTCAGAGATTTTAGGGTTTTTGGGCGCTGCTAAGCCTTGCCAATTTTCAAAATTCAAATTTTAAAAGGTTTTTTTCAAAAATATGCGAAAAGTTTTTTGCGCCGCCCGAAGACGTTGCAAAGTTGGAAAGAATCGAGAGAAGTTGGGCGGCGCATTGCAAGAAAATGGTGAGAGCACAAAACATGCAGAGCAGTCACCAGAAATCCTTGTTTCCATTTTCAGAACGAGGAATTCGATGAAGACGAGGATTTCGAGGAGGAGCACGGTGACGGCGACTATTTCCCATTGAATCGCGCGACGTCGTCGTCGTTAGAAGACGTGGTGCCACGTCACCTCGGACTGGATCGAAAATTTGTGAAACGTCTGCCGAAATGCCAACGAGCTTCACGCTTCGAGCAGGACTCTCTTCAAGTGGAGCACGTTGAGAACTCTCAACTCATCTACCTACAGTATTCGTGGCAATTCAAAAAGCGTGAAGAGCTGGAAGACGTGCTGCGCGCCACGTGGAATCGTCTGCCGAGTGTTCCCGCCCATTTGAGAGTGAACGATCAGATTTGTGTTGTCAGGAATCCGCGTTTACAAATGATTTGTCGTGCGATAATTACTGATGCGGATACTGTACTCTTGGTGGATTACGGTAAATTTGTGAGGTGCCCGATTGGCGGAGATTTGAGAATGTTGCCTGCCGAAGGAATTATGATGGAGGAGCCAATGGTAGGTGTAAATCAGAGTAGGGCGGAATTGGAATTTGGGAACTTGGAATCCGGAAAACGGAATTCGGAATTCCGCCCTTCTCTGATAAAAACGCAATATCGCGGAATCGGGAATCCGGAAAACGGAATTTTAACCATTAATTTTTGCGGGAGATCAAAAAAGTATACTTTTCACAACAATTGAGAATAAAGTATTAAAACTCGTAGTTGGGCGGAATTGGATTTTGGGAACTCGGAATTCGGAATCCGGAAAACGGAAAAAATATTTTTTCACGGAATCCGGAATTCCGCCCTTCTCTGGTGTAAATATATCATTTGCGCATTTTCAGTGACTTGACGCATCTCTAGATTTCTTCATTTTTATCACTTTTTCAGATCACCATTGTTTCCTTAAAGCACGGAATCAACACACAATGGCCGCATCACTCAGAAACGGAGTTTCTCCGCTGTAAATTGCCACGTGGCACTTTGGTGCGTTTCAGATGGGATAAAAGGTCGAAAACGACTCCTTTAAAGGGACAATTGACGATTATTGGACAGAGAGATACACTGAATGATCAAATGTGCAAGTTGTAAGGGTTTTCTATCATTTTTATCATCATCTTTTCACGGAACTCGGAATTCGGAAAACGGAAAACGGAAAAAAATATTTTTTCACGGAATCTGGAATCCGGAATACGGAAAAAATATTTTTTCACGGAATCTGGAATCTGGAATCCGGAAAACGGAAAAAATATTTTCTCACGGAATCTGGAATCCGGAAAACGGAAAAAATATTTTTTCACGGAATCCTGGAATCCGAAAAACGGAAAAAATATTTTTTCACGGAATCTGGAATCCGGAAAACGGAAAAAATATTTTTTCGCGGAATCTGGAATCCGGAAAACGGAAAAATATTTTCTCACGGAATCCTGGAATCCGGAATACGGAAAAAATATTTTCTCACGGAATCCTGTAATCCGGAATACGGAAAAAATATTTTTTCACGGAATCTGGAATCTGGAATCCGGAAAACGGAAAAAATACTTTTTCACGGAATCTGGAATCCGGAAAACGGAATGTAAAAAACGGCGGAATCCGGAATGCGGAATGCGGAAAAAATATTTTTTCACGGAATCTGGAATCCGGAAAACGGAATGTAAAAAACGGCGGAATCCGGAATCCGGAATTCGGAAAAAATATTTTTCTCACGGAATCCGGAAAACGGAAAAAATATTTTTTTTTTCACGGGGTCTGGAATCCGGAAAACGGAATGTAAAAAACGGCGGAATCCGGAATGCGGAATGCGGAAAAAATACTTTTTCACGGAATCTGGAATCCGGAAAACGGAATGTAAAAAACGGCGGAATCCGGAATCCGGAATTCGGAAAAAATATTTTTCTCACGGAATCCGGAAAACGGAAAAAATATTTTTTTTTTCACGGGGTCTGGAATCCGGAAAACGGAATGCGGAAAACGGAATTTTAACCATTAATGAGGGAATCAAATGATGTAAATGCGCTCTGTTCGCAAAAATTTTTGCGGGAGTTTAAAAAAATATACTTTTCACAACAATTGAGAATAAAGAATTAAAACGGAATAAAAGCGCCATATCGCGGAAAACGGAAAAAAACATTTTTTTACGGAATCCGGAATTCCGCCCTTCTCTGCTGGAAATGCGCTTTTTTTCAATTTTGGCGCAATTTTCGCAATTTCCCTCACAAAATGAGCAAAAGCGCTTTCTCCAAATTTTTTTCTTTTTTTTTCAGTCTGAAAATGCACAAAATCGACGGGACCTGCCGCGAACTCGATATCTACCGCCCACGTGCCAATCACGTGTTGCCATGTGACACCCACGTGTACCGTTCCACGTGTCATGCACAGTATACTAAAGGAAGTCGAGAATTTGTGTGGATTTAAAGGAGCATGGGGAGCATCGAATCGAATAATTCTCGATGGAACATTAGCATTATTTTTTCAAAAATTATTGAGAAATACCAAAAAGTCGGAAATTACAAAATAACTTTGAAACAATAATTGGGGGCTTTTGAAATTGATTTCATCAATTTTTATCGATTTTTTGTTGATTTTTACTGGTATTCCATGTGGAAATAAACATTTTTCAATTTTTTAATGTTTGATTTTATGAAAAATGAAATCAAATCTATATTTATGCAAAGCTCCTTAAACGCCAACTTTGGTCTCTTTTTTAAGACTTTCAGACCGCCAGAACACTTTTGCACCGCGTTTGTTTCGCTATATTTGGAGTTTTTGAAATTTCGCGGCAAAAATGGGTGCACCGACGTCTCGAAAATATGAGCTGCTCAGTGCCGCTATGTTAGGATTCGGGCATCTTTGCATTATGATTGGATACGATTCGGAGGTGCGGTTTTGCATGAAAATCTAGAAAATCTAGAAAAAATAACCAAAAAATCGCGTAAAAGCGCGCTGGACCATCTGTTTTTACTTTCGGTCACTAGCCCCGCCCATTTTCAGCAATATAGCCCATATTCCCATTCTCAACACACTAAATAGACATTCTACCAGAGAAGGGCGGAATTCCGCGTTCCGCATTCCTCCGTTTTTTTTTCAATCCGTCTTCCGGATTCCAGATTCCGTGAAAAAAATGTTTTTTTTCCGTTTTCCGAATTCCGGATTCCGCGATATGGCGTTTTTATTCCATTTTAATTCTTTATTCTCAATTATTGTGAAAAGTATTCTTTTTTGAACTCCCGCAAAAATTTTTGCGAACAGAGCGCATTTACATCATTTTTTATTAATGGGGTTATTTATGAAAAGCACGAAAAGCATTTTAATGCAAAAAATGCATTTTTTTTTTGTATTAAAATGCAATTGTGCTTCATTAATGGTTAAAATTCCGTTTTCCGCATTCCGGATTCGGAATTCCGCCGTTTTTTACATCCCGTTTTCCGGATTCCAGATTCCGTGAAAAAAATTTTTTTTTTCCGTTTTCCGGATTCCGGTATACTTTTTTGAACTCCCGCAAAAATTTTTGCGAACAGAGCGCATTTACATCATTTTTTATTAATGGGGTTATTTATGAAAAGCACGAAAAGCATTTTAATGCAAAAAAATGCATTTTTTTGTATTAAAATGCAATTGTGCTTCATTAATGGTTAAAATTCCGTTTTCCAGATTCCGCATTCTGGATTCCGTGAAAAAATATTTTTTCCGTATTCCGGATTCCAGATTCCGTGAAAAAATTTTTTTTGCAGAATTTGCGCACATCAGAGATTTTTTAAAAGAATTGAATCTCGTTTTAGCAGCGTCACCAGTAAAATGCATTATTTATTTTCAGTCAAGTATTCTAGAATCAGTAATCCATTCGATTCATGAACGGAACCCTGAAGTTATCAGCAAATATGCAGGGTATTATGGGTGAGTTTCGATTTTATATAAAATTTCAAAAAATTTTGAAAAATCGAAATCTTGTAAAATCAAGAAATGCGCCAAGGCACCGAAAACGCGCCAAGAAACGAAACATGTGTAAACGGTTGTGAAACATGGAAGAATTTGAAAAAAAAAAAACGAGAATTAAAATTTCGGAAAAACGACACCACATCGCATTGGTCTTTGCCACCAATTTCCGAAGATTTTCAGACAGTTTTCAGTGAATTTTTCTTCGAAAAATCCTTAATTTCCAGTCAGGCTGTCATGTACATAGTTTATATGATTGGCTGCTTATTTTCCCCATCAATTCTTAATGAAATCGGATCGAAATGGATACTCATTTGGGCGGCGGTCTGTTTTGCCAGTTTTCCGTTGGGATTCTTCTTTTTGAACTCTTTTTATTACTACTTGTCGCAAATGGTGCTCGGATTTGGATATGCGTGTGAGTTCCAAGCCTATCTTTCAGAAAAGGGCACTATCTTAGTTGGGAGGGGGGGGGGTCAAAGGTTTTTAGTCATTTTTGGAGGATTTTTTTTTCTAAAAATGTTATTAGAAATACTCGAATAACACTAACAATTTTTAGAACAATTTTATTGGCAGACAACAAAAATACGCACAAAAAAAGAAAATGACTAGGTGACTGGATTTTTTTTTTGGCGATTCCGGCCCATATTTCGTAAAATTTCGCTTCGTTATAATATTTGAAAGGATGGTTTACTGTCTGATGCTTGCAAAGTCTTCAGGCGACATTTTCACGACATCCGGTCATCCACTGCGGTCCTCTTCTTATCTATGATTAACTAAATAGCGAAAAAAAAGTTTTGAAAAAACTTGAAAAAATTGCGTAAATCGTGCGAAGGTCGGTGGTCTCGAAGGGAAGAGACAAACTACGGTAACACTCGTTTCAACAGTCTCCGGAAAATATGGGAAAAATGGCAGCGTTTTTCCAGGAAATTTCCTCCTGGAAATCAATTTTAAACACGGCATAAAAAATAAGAAAAAAATAAAAAGATTTTCCAGTATATTACCAAGGTCATGGTGGTTATCTAACTTCTCACTCAACTAGAGAAACCGTCGAATCCAATGTTAATATTGCATGGTCAGTAGGATGTTGTTGGTATGTTTATGTGCTTCTCAATTGTCTAAACATTCCGATTTTCTTGAATATTTCAGCTTGCTACTATCCTCTGGAATTCTGGCGGGTGTCACAAGCATGACATCGGATCAGCGTCAAATTTGCGCAAATCTCACAGAAAACGGAGATTTCGGTGGCAGAGTTGAAAGGAGATTCAGTGATTTTGAAATGTAAGAACTGCCTTGAAATTTCTATCATTATTATTTATTTCAGAAAACTTCTTTTCGGCTGTTTCCTTGTCGCCAGTATTCTCGGAATCCTAAATTTCTCGTTTTCTCCAGGAAAAGACGTCAGTAATTGCATTCAGGAAACCAAGAAAAATGGAACATTTTTAGACCATTTCAGTGAGTATAAACGATTTAAAATTGCTGAAAAGCTTCGTATTTCAGAACAAACTTGCTCTACACTTCTCTCCAAAAGCATGCTGGAACTGTTTCCTCTCTTCTCCGTTCTCGGAATCAGCTCCTCATTTTGGCTGTCGATTTTTCCGACCGCCATGAATTTCACAATCGCAAACTTCGATTTTGTCTACCTCCCCGCCGTTTATCTATTCAGTATTGGTATTGGAGAGGTTTTCAGTGAGTTTTTTCAAAGTTTCTGATGGAAAATCGTGCGCCAAGGCACCAAAAAATCGATATATTACTTAATGATGGTCTAGGACAATAGCGCCAACGATTAAATCTCAGAAGAGCTTTTCGGCGCTCGAATTCAAATTTTAACTGAAATCTACGAATTTGCGAATTTCAGTGGGCCTTTTCATCTCCAAAATGAGCCGCCGATTCAAGGATTTCAGTCTTCAGCCCACTGTGACAATTGGCACCATTTTTACCATTTTTGCTCTGATTTTGGTGCATATTTCCACGCCAAACGATGCACCAATGAGACCCACAAAAGAAGAAGCCTTGATTTTTGGGCATGGGTAAGGCGAAAAGAAAGATTTAAGGATTTAAGACTATTAACGCATTTTTAGATATCCCTTCATTTTCGCTCTTGGATTGATCATTGGAATTGGGGATTGCTGCTTTAATAGTTGCAGATCCGTAATCTGTGCTCTCGTCATGCCAAACCGTAGGGCACAAGCATTTTCCATCTCTAAACTTTATCAGGTAAGTGTTTCCAGCCGACATGCGTCAAGTGCGTCAAGGCACCCGTCTAGATAATAGAAGGAGCATAGAAATCAGAGTGCTTCCGTCGCTGACTGAAACTCAACATTTCTCAGAATTTCTGGGTCTGAATTCTATTATATTTTTTTGTAGTCAGATTTGCTCAGATAACAGCAGAATGCTCACACTCTTTCCAACACTCATTGATTCTGAAAATTTTGCTTAAAAGAGCAATGTGAAAAATCAAAGAGATGCTGAAACTCCCTCTCATTTTTCAGTCTATGGGAGCGTGCGTCTTGTTCTTTCTGAGCCCCGTAATCCCATTGTATGCTTATACAATTGGAATCTCAATTCACTGCATCATCGCTACCATTTTCTTCTTCATAACTGCAAGAAGAACACAGACTATGGAAAAATCGATGAAATAAATGATTTTTTTTTGGAGTTTTTGCAATTGAACATGGAATTAAATTGACAAGAAATGCGCCAATTCCCTGGCGAAAAATAAAATAAAATGCTTAAATTTCGTCAAAAAACTTCCAGATGAATGTTTGTAAGCTTGCTTGGATGACACTTCTGAAGACCGCTTCCACATGCCTCCAAATAGATTTTGACGTCTTCTGATTCATCGTCTGGATCTTGATTTTTTGAAATTTTTAGGTTTTTTAGAATTTCCAGAGCCAAATGATGGATTTTGTCTGAAAGAAGAGAAAAAAGTGTTAAAATCAAGAAATACGCGAAAGAAATACCTTCATTCTCCACATCGCCTTGAAAATAATAATTAGCTGACACCCTATGAGGTGCTACGTGATTCAAATGAAACTTTCGAAAATTCTCCAACTTCTTCGCCAATTTCTGATGATCCTGAAGCGATTCCAAAGGAAGGTTGAGAACTGAAACTTTGGAATACATTATCTTCGAAATGCCGCGCCAAAAAATCACCAAATTTCTCCAATAATTGATCGAATGGCCGATCGATGAAAATACGATAATTTATTTTTTTGAAATTTCGAATCGCCGAATAATTGTCAGCAGGAATAACTATAATTTCAGATGTGTCGACGAGCCGCCGCGAGAGCTTTTCAGCCAGTATCTTCTGGAATTCTGAAGTTACGTCAATGCCCTTAAAAATGCTGATATTGAATTTGCGTCAGGTCAGCTGTAATGATCCCAAAATCCCAAAATGATAACCAAAAAAAAAAGAGGTGAAGGCGCCACAAATGCGTCAGCCAAAAACAAATTTGGTGGTGTTCCAGACACCAAAAAAGAGCCAACAAAAACTCACTTTTCCCGACCCGATTCCACCGAATATTCCAGCCAAGTAGCGATGGTTTTTTGCCATTTTTGTTTCTTTTTGAAGTGATGAAAGTTGCTCGTTAAAGGAAGAAATGATCGCTAAAAGAGGTGGAGGAAGCTCTTCGCGTTAATTAGTTTTCTTAAATCCCTGGGGGAGAGGCGGGATCTTAAAAGAGGAATAGCAGAGCAATTGTACTTTCATTCTGAAATGCCTCCTTTCTATTTTATTAGTCTAAAGGGCGCGTTTGAATAATAAAGTAAAACAGATTTTTCAGTTTTCAGATTGACTACATTGGAAGCTGAAAATCGAATTAGATCAATCGAAATCACATACCAACTTAAGCTTCAACCGATTTCTGTGTAGTTGCCGAATGCGAAACTTCAAAATTCTTGAAGACACTTTCTTCCTGAAATCTATAAAATGCTCATTTTGTTTCTATTCTTTCAGCCCGAGAGGATGAAAGCTTAAAATGGTCGCTGTCAGGAACCTACGTCAAGAAAGCTGTTGAGCATCATTGCTCCCGTTGTCTGTGAATCTTCAAGCCCTTTCCAACAGCCATAGACTTTCGTTTCTTGGTTAGGTACATGTAGAACTCATGAGGAGCTCTCTATCTTGATTTATTGGCTCAGTGAATAAATAAATTCTTCATATTGAATGAGATTCCTTTGCTGAAAGAAAAAATCTTTTGAAAACCTAACTTAAATCCTCCGCATATTCTTTAAAAAATTTTATATAGGCTAAAAATGTAAAAATTGAAATATCGCGCTTCCAATTCATTCCGAGAAAGCATGTAGAATAGAGAGACGCAGACAACGACGATGCTCCGGTATTCCGCATTGCACCTATATTATCGTAAATGTTTCCGATTTTTTTGCGAATACTTTCCAAATTTCAACGCGCCTAAATTCATGGATTCCACCGAAATTTTGCAAGAAATTCATAACAGTGAGTCGCTGAAAAAGTATTTTACTGATTCCTGATTTCAGAGTTCATTTCCGACGACATCTTTAGTGACTGGAGGCAATTTTCAGAGAAAATAAGAAATTTTGAAGAAAAAGAAAAAGTTCAGAGAATTATAACTGGGCTGTCACTTCAAGCAATTGATATGTTGAACGCTGGCAAGAAAGTTTGTTTGATTTCATTTTTTATTCAAAAAAATATTGGAAATTCCCAAAATAGAACACGAATATCTCCTAAATGAATACCAATTTAACATTAAAAGACAAAGGAAACTCCAATAACATCTAAAATTGAAAATAAATCATAAATTTCCAAATAATACCGATTTCCACCAAAGTTACTTAAAATTGTTTTAAAAAATCTATAAATAATTGTCAAGTTTCCCTATATTTTTCTAAAATGTTACTGAATTTTTTTATTTTTTGCAGATCAATGCGTTAAATCCCACGCTTTCTCTGGAATTCCCGAATTTTTTCTTTAAATTTTTCAATTCCTTCGCTCGGTTGCCAATAGAAGCTCAAAACTTTCAAATGTCAATCCTTCTTCTGAAATTCATCGATTTCCATTCTGAAAATGAGATTGAATATCTGAAATCTCACCAAAACTTGGAGTTTTTCTCGGATTTTCTCGAAACTTCCAGATTATTGCAGTGGGCAGGTAATGTAAGACCTCTTTTTAATAGGCAAAAATTTTCAATCAGAAGATGTTCAGATAATGATCAAAGATTTACTGGAGAACGCAAAAAATTTGTCGCCGAATGATGGGAAAATGAGGAAAATCGGAGCACGGGACCTTTTGGATTCAGTGATTTTGTCGGAGGACCCAGAACATGAAAAATACAAAGAGCAGCCGTTTTTAACAATGAAAAATAAGGTTTTTGAGGCGATTTTTTTAAATATTTAAACTTGAAAGTGACAGAAACATACAAGAATTAACGATTTTTAAAGCATTAAGTTGACTTTTCGTCAATGGATTTCCTTAAAATTTTCCTTTAAAAATTCTAGTGATTTTCAAAGATTTGCATCAAAAATATTCATTTAATGACGGAAATTCACATTTCCTTACTGCTAAATAACTAATGCCTGCTATTCTTAACGAAAATATAATATCCTACCGAAATTTGAAAAACAAATACTATAAATGCTGAAAAATCCAACATTTCAGCTGTTAAATCTCACAACTCCATCGGAAACGTCACTATTCGAACGAAATTTATTTAATTTTGAAAAGAAGAATGTTAACTGACTATTGCATTTTATCCACTAATGGTCTCAAAATGTCCCTGAAAAACTTGTAAATTTTAATATAAATCTGTCAAATTTATAAAACACTGAAATTTTCTCGATTTTCATGATATTCCAATGGTTATTATGCCAAAAATCTTTTTTTTTTTGCTGTTTTCCTCCTTTTTTCAAAATTGTTATTGTTATTTTATGCTATTCTCAGCGAAATATGGGTATACCGAGGAAAAACGTCAGCAAGAAAGTTCTAAAATCTGGAAAGAAGCATGGAGGGCTAGCTGAAACAGAAGGCGCGACTTCTGGAAAAGCATCCAGGTTCACAATGTCTGAAAGAAATTTGGGATTAATGCAAGAGATTATTCGCAAAGATCCGGAGAGTTATAAAGAGGTAATTTTAGAATAATTGGCTGAAAATTATATATTGAAATTGTTGAAAAAAAAAAGAATTAACGGATGACGAAAAGTATTGAAAAGAAAACTTATTCTTTAATACGAATTCCCTCATTGCATTGTTCTTGTCTGAAAAGATTTTCTTACTTTGAGAGCCACACTATTCTTCATACGAAGATTTCTAAATTTGCCTAAGTTTCATGGAAATGTCAAGTTTTTAATGTGATGTATTCTATTTAAAAAAAACTATTTTTTAAATAGTTTAGAATATCATTTGTTTAATATTTCAAACAAAAAACATAAAGCATTATTACAAAATAATTTATTTGATTACTTCATCCAAAAATCCTCATTTTTTACAGGAATTCCTCGAGCAATTTAATTATTTCGTCCAGACAATGAAGTTGTTGCATATTCAACCAGAACAGTCCCGGCAGGAGACGCAATCACTAACGGATTCTGTTCTATTTCTCTCCGGTCTGGCTAAACATTATCCGCAAGAAGCCAAACAATTCAGTGATAGTCTGTTGGAGTTGCTCAGAGAGCAGGCTGCTGGCCTCGACACTGATGTGAGTTAGAGATCTGGAGATCAGCTTTTGTTTTTAGTTTAATCACTTTTTAAGGTGTTCCAGATATGAAAATATCTCATTTTGCTTAACTTTCAGGTGCGTATGTCTTTCTGTAAAGCCCTAGTCCTTCTCCGAAATCAGGAAATGGTTGATCCAATTGTTCTTCTGGAGACCTTTTTCGAGTTAGTCAAAGTGGAGGATAAAGTGCTTCGAAAATTCGTTCTCGCCTCAATCAGTGCTCACTTAAAGCGTATCTATCATAAAAAGAAGGATGTCAAAATGCTGGGAAAAATCCAGAATCTCTGCTTCTCAAAAATGAAAGATTCTCGGTCAATTGTGGCACGTGCCGCCCAGTTAGTGTGTATCGACGCGTTTAGGCGGAAATTCTGGAGAGATGCACGAACTGCCAATGTCATTGCAGAGGCCTTCTTCCATAAAGTACCAAAAATTCAGGTAAACCTAAAAAATTTTTAAAAAGTGAAAATTGATCTGAGCATTCAGAAACTGGACGCAATAATTTCGTCCAGTTTTTGAATGCTTTGGTGTACATCTGAAAACTTTCATATAATCTTAAAGCTGCTTTAAATATGCCCCGGTCTTATATTGGAGCATCTTTCCGAAGTCTTATCTAATATTTCTTTTTATATTTTCAAAAATTTTGATGGTAGAGCTCTATAGCTGTTCTAAAATGTTGATTATTTCTTCAAGCCAAAATCATTTTTAGGTCACTTCGATGCGATTCTTTTTGGGCTCTGAAAACGACAACGGTGACACTGACGATGAAGATGACGTCGATTCTGATGCAGAGGACAGCAAAAAAACGCTGAGAGACGTGATGACGTCTTTCAGAAATGTGAAAAAGACGAGGAAAAGAGCGAAGAATGTGGAGAGAGCCAAGAAAATGATTAATAAAAAGAAGAAACAAAAGAAGGAGGGAAGATCAAAAGAATGCAATCTGATGGCAATTCAATCACTTTATGATCCACAGGAAATCGCTGATAAGATCTTCGCGACATTGGAATCAAAAAAAGTCGACAAATTCGAAAGCAGGCTTTTAAGAGTTGCATTGTGTGCTAGAATTATCGGAATTCATAGACTCCATACGCTCAGTTTTTATTCTTATCTTCACAGGTACTAGAAATTACAGAATATAGTCAAACTTGATCAGAAAACGGTGTGTCAGCTATGCGCATTCTTTCAATTTCCAGATTCCTGCAACCGAAACAACGAGACGTCACCAAAATCCTTCTCTACGCGGCGCAAGCTTGTCACGAAATGGTGCCGCCAGACACTGTTGAGCAGCTGATTCGAGTGATTGCAATGAATTTTGTAACTGATCGAAATTCGCCGGAAGCGATGACAGTCGGAATCAATGCTATCCGAGAGATCCTCTCGAACTGCCCATTTGCGGCCACTCAGGAGCTTCTAAGAGACCTTTCGGAGTATAAGACATACAAGAATAAGAATGTATCAATGGCGGCACGCTCTCTAATCACTCTATTCCGAGCGGTTAATCCCAAACTTTTGGCCAGAAAAGATCGTGGAAAACCTCAGGAAAACGGAGATAATGAGGAGAAAGAATACAGCGGTTTCGCACGGCCCAAAGTGCATGACTTCATTTCGGGTGCTGAAATTCTCGAGGAGAATGGAGAAGGAGAGCAAGGACATCTGGAAGATGACGACGAGGAGAGTGATTTGGATGTCTCTGATGTGGACACAGATGACGTTGATACTGATGAGGAAGAGGATCAGGGGCCAGTAGCCAAGAAGAGGCGCATTGATGAGGTAAATTTGATATTTTTGCCATTTTTAACTGGAACTATAAAATTATGTTTAAGAAGTAGAGGAAAATTCTCAGGAATTCCGTTTTTTTTCTTTAAAAAAATCCATCCTTTTCTCAGATTTTTAGGCAGAAAGCCTTTTTTTTAATTTCTCTGAACTTAAAATTTTTAAATAAATATTTATGGAAGTCAGCTGAACTCTCCGGAAACCACAATTTCTCGTCTGAAATCGATAAAGTGTAGTTTTCAGTTTTAGGAAGTTGGCAAGTAGGCAAAACCGATTAGAATGCGTTGAAACGAATCATCTTTAGTTATCAACGTAAGAAAAACTGAAATTATACATAGAATATGAGCATCTAGCTTGGATTTTTTAATGGCTAATCCAATAAACTCTGAAAATTTGAGAAAATTATTGATTTTAACAACTGTTTGCTATGCGAAATGCACATTCTCCACTCGGAAAACCGTTGAAACAGTATTAACGTTTTTATCAATAAAGTTGCCTTCAGAAACCTACTGAAAATGATGGCGATGAAGAGTCAGAAGAAGATGAAGAAGAGGAAGAAGAAGACGTTGATGACGAGGCAGATGAGACGGAACATGTGGGGGTAGACGACGAAGAAGAAGATGCCGAAGATGAGGAAGATGAAGATGCCGAAGATGAGGAAGAAGAAGAAGATACCGAAGACGAGGAAGAAGAAGATGGTGAAGAGATCGGAAAAGCCACGGAATCTAAGTTAGAATTGAAGAAATGTGGTGTCGAAGAGAAGGAGGATCCAAGCCTGAAGGCGGTGAAAAATTCTATGGATAGGATTCTGACGCAAGAGGATTTCAAAAATATTCGCGCATACCAGCTGAAAAAGCAATTGATTGGAGAGAAAAGACTGAAAAAGCAGATGGGCAAAGGAAGGAGTAATGCCGACGAGAGAATTGTCGAAGAAATGACCGAAAAATTGGAATTGTAAGTAAAATATTGGGCAGTTTTCACGACCTTGGTTAAAATTACTGAATTTTTTCTCTGAAAATCAGCAAAATAGGCAATTTTTCCGAAATTTAACTTCTTTTATAAAAGATTATCTAAACAAGATGAAGAGAAATTCTAGTTTTCGTAGACATACAATTTTTTTGAAAACATTTAAAGTAGATTTTCTTTTGTAAATTTGTTGAAAACCACTGAATAACATCTCAACCTTAAAAAAAGCTTTTTTTTTTCCAGAAAACGTTCATCTGATGGATTAGTTCGGCTCTCTGACATTGAGCATTTTTATAAGAAAAAGAAACAGTCCAAAGAGGAGAGAATGGCTGATGTAGCGGCAGGACGAGCTGATGAAGATTATAAGTTCGGACGACCTAAGAAAAATGTAAGTGTACGAAATCGCGCTGTAGGTGTCTCAGATGTCGAAAGCTGCTAAAAGCTTAAGGCTTTCTCAAGTCATATTTAGAAACTTTGTGGCAAAATCGCTACTGTTAAAGCATCTCCTCGTTAGAGCAGAAATATTTCCAGATCTTGTAGTTTGGTGTGCCAAAGAAAAACTGAGTTGTGGAATGCCCTAGAAAAATTGAATTTCAGGCTTATTTTTGACCGTTTAAGTGATTTTTGCTGAAAATTTCCGAAAAAATAAGAGAGCCACTTTTCTATTTTATACTTTTTTGGCGAGTCTAGCGAGAATGCTCCACGTCAGTCTCATTATTCGAATATTTCACTGGTAGCCTAGTTTTCAAAAGCTGAAACGGCGTCACTAGTATCCTCACAATCTCGAAGTACCACAAGCACCACGAGTGCTTTTTCTATACGACACGTTCTTCATTCACTGGAAATCTAACTCCTTGTTTTCAGGGTCCACATGTTGGTCGTACAAATGAGCAAAATTCGAAGAAAAAAGTGTTCGCAATGGTGAAAAACAAAGTGAGAGGACGAAACAGGCAGCGATCCTTCAGAGATCAACAGAAATCGCTCAGAAATTATCTGATGAGACAATCGGGAAGAAAACCGAAGTAGTCCCCTTCCTTCTCAAATGACTTGTTGTGTTATTTTTATTGTTTGTCCCCACCCACCCCCCCCCCACCTAAAAATTTGAAAATTAATGTTGTTTTTACATTATTTAGTGCAAAAAAATTGTCGAAAAAATCAAAAATTTCACTACTTTCGGAATAAAGCTCTGAATTGTTCCTAAAGGAAGAGCTTAAGGTCATGTGATTTTTGCACTAAACTCTTTAATATTCTGAAAATGCCGAAATTTGTGATTTTTTCCCAATTCTTTGTTGAAATTTTCTTTCCTGTTGTTATTGTTATCATGTCTCCCCATTTTTTTTAAATCTGAAAGTGGCTCGATATTCATTTTTTTTTCAAAATCCACGAGTTTTGTCGAAAAAAAATTAGAAAAAGTGTCGTAATATTAATTGAAACCCCGGAAATATTGAAGAAAAAAGCGACTATCGGACGCTATTTACCATTTTTATTCAATGATTTTCATTTTCTTTTACAGAAACTAAAATTTAGAAACAAACTTCAACTGCAACTGATATGCGACAAATGAACGCGAGGTACCAAATTTTTGAACTCGAAATGTTGGTATCCAGCGTGCCTTTGGCGCGCTTCAAGCCGAACTTTAAAGCTCTGTCTGGGCCGCTTTTCGGACGTCTTGCAGCGAAAAACTCGTTGATTTTCACAAATATACAAAAAAATTTAATTTTCTGTGAAAAATCCTTTCTTTTTTTTGTAATAAATTTTTATAATTTAAACAAAAAAAAGCCAATTTTTGAATTGAAACAAAATATTTTTAAAATCACAAATGTTGTATTTTCTTTGGGAAATTTAAGAAATATTCATATCCGACGAGATACCCATTAGAGAAGGGCGGAATTCCGGATTCCGCCGTTTTTTTCATTCCGTCTTCCGGATTCCGGATTCCCAAAATCCAATTCCGCCCTACTCTGATTTTCAGTGTCTCAGCAGTTTTAGAAATTTTCAGATATTTTAGAGGATTTTCTAAAAATCTAAAGCGCGCGTCAAAACGTTTTTATTTAATCAAAAAAACTTGTCAAATTTTCAGATGGAATCTGTTCATTGCTATCGATGCTACCGCTTTCCATCGAAGGATTTCACATTTTATATCACGAATTGTATGCATATTTTCTGTGTCGATTGTCGCGATTTGTGTATTCAACCCGATGAAGTGTCAGGTACTCATTTTCCTCTAGAAATCCACTAAAATTGTCAAAAAAAAGGAAAAATATCGAATTTTTCGAATTTTCATTGAAATTTTTATTGAAATTAAATAAATTTTTGGAAAGATTAGTGAAATTCCAAAATTTGTGCATTTCAGACCATTTTCTTTTAGAAATCCACTAAAATTGCCAAAAAAAGGAAAAAATAACGTTTTTTTTTCCAATTTTCATTGAAATTAAATAAATTTTCGGAAAGATTAGTGAAATTCTAAAATTTGTGCATTTCAGACCATTTTCTTTTAGAAATCCACTAAAATTGCAAAAAAAAATGAAAAATAACGTTTTTTTCCAATTTCAATTGAAATTTTCATTGAAATTAAATAAATTTTCGGAAAGATTTGTGAAATTCCAAAATTTGTTCATTTCAGACCAATTTTCCTCTAGAAATCCACTAAAATTTCCAAAAAAAGGAAAAAATAACGTTTTTTTTCCAATTTTCATTGAAATATATTAAATAATTTTTCGCAATGATTTGTGAAATTCCAAAATTTGTCCATTTCAGACCAATTTTCCTCTAGAAATCAGAAAAGGGCGGAATTCTAGATTCCGTCTTCCGGATTCCAGATTCCGTGAAAAATTTTTTTTTCCGTTTTCCGTTTTCCGGATTCTGAGTTCCCAAAATCCAATTCCGCCCTACTCTGCTAGAAATCCACTAAAATTTCCAAAAAAAAAGAAAAATAACGATTTTTCCAATTTTCATTGAAATTAAATAAATTTTCGAAAACATTTGTGAAATTCCAAAATGTATCCATTTCAGACCAATTTTTCTCTAGAAAACCACAAAAATTACAAAAAAAAACGTTTTTTTATTCCATTTTTCATTGAAATATACCAAATAAATTTTCGGAAAGATTAGTGAATTTCGAAAATTTGTCCATTTCAGACCATTTTCCTCTAGAAATCCACTAAAATTGCCAAAAAAGGGAAAAATAACGAATTTTTCGAATTTTCATTGAAATTTTCATTGAAATTAAATAAATTTTTGGAAAGATTAGTGAAATTCCAAAATTTGTCCATTTCAGACTACCCAAAATGTGTTGACTGCGAAAAATCGCCGATTCGGCTGCTCAAAATGGGACCTGACATGCCGAATCAAGTGAGTATGTTGATTTTTAGCGATTCTGGGGTGCTCAGCGAGCAATAATTATATGCGCAATTACTAATAGACTCCTGGACATTTCTTGAAGTCGAAAAATGCGAACACAAGAACTCAATGTGCTCCATTGAAATTTGTAAGGCTTCCACGAAAGACGAAGATAAAAAGTTGTCAGCACACTGCGTCAGACGAATTCAAGACGAAGAAGAAGACGAGACGGCTGAAATTTCGGCCGAATGGAAGAATTAGAATTTTGCGTCAAAAAACATTCGGCATTTTTCTTGAACAATCGTGGGTAAACCGATCAGCGATCGACGGAAAATGCTGATTGCGCTCCACTGAAAGGAAGCACTAATGACCGCAAAAATCATTTTGAAAAGTTTCAGAAATATCGATTTTACGGTTAATCAAAAACCCATAAACGCGTACTACTAATATCTAGAAAATCAGAAATATAAATAGAAATTTCCATATTTCAGGTGAAAGAAATGTTCACACCGATCACCGAGGATATTCAAAAAATCACGCGCGAAATGACGCGAATTCTGACATTTCAAAATCGACAACGAGCGAATTTAATCTGCGGATTGGCACGGAAAGAGAAAATATTCGATAAATTGAGAAATGCGCACAATGAGGAGAAAACCAAAAAGGAATTGTATAAAAGGTAAAAGAAAATTGCATTGCATTTTCCCGATTAAACAATTCCAACTTTCAGAAAACTGGAACAAGCGTTACGCCTACTAAAATCCCGGGAATCCGAGTTGTCGCAATTGAAATCGTGCGCCGAGAATGCGGTGGTCGCTGCGAGGACTCCGAATCTATCATCGAAAGATCCCGCGTCGATTCAATATTCTCCGGTATTGCGTACCTCAAAATCGTGTGGAAGGACGAACACCGAAACTCCACCACCGATACGTGTATTCAGTGATTCGATGTATGAGACGCCGGCGAAAAGTAAGCAGCAAAAATCGATTGAGGACAGAATTCATAAACTTGGCTCAATACCGCTGTCATCTAAAGTGGCTAAGTGAGTTTTTCGGTGTGTGTTTTGCATATGTTAGGCGCGATATTAATGGGGTTATTTATGAAAAACACGAAAAACATTTTAATACAAAAAAAAATGCAATTTAATGCAAAAAAAAATGCATTTTTTTGCATTTTTAAGCATTTTTAAATGAATTTAAAAATGCCAATGTTGGCTTGCGCGCCTATCCTTCTGTATGTCTAAATTCCTTCAAATTAGCGGTAACTCGCTTTGATTTTTGTACGCGTTTTGTTGTCCTCGAAATAAATTCAACCAATTTTTCCAAATTTCAGATCAAATCACCCAATATTACACCCAACCACCAAACAGAAGACGTACCCCCCACCGGAATCCTTCCAGACGCCGATTCAACCGCCGAAACCTCCAAAAACTTCGATGGGGTACGAACCTATCTAGTATCTAGCAGAGAAGGGCGGAATTCCGCATTCCGCATTCCGAATTCCGAATTCCGAATTCCGCCGTTTTTTCATTCCGTCTTCCGGGTTCCAGATTCCGTGAAAAAAATTTTTTTCCGGATTCCAGATTCTGCACCGTTGTATTAAAAATTTGAAATTGGGGTCTGCTCAGCTCGTTAATCGTGAGAAGCTTCGTGGTATCTTCCGAAATTTATAGCTTCATGTGGGGAGGTGTCTTTCAGCATTTTATCGGATTATTATAGGGCTGATCGATGGACTCCTCCAGACACGAACGCCGGGTTCCGTTTACCTTTATGCCGCGTTTAAAGTTGATTTCCAGGAGAAATTTCCTGGAAAAACGCTGCCATTTCTTCCAAATTTTCCGGAAACTGTCGCAACGAGTGTTACCGTAGTTTGCCTCTTCCCTTCGAGACCACCGACCGTCGCATGATTTACAGCTCATTTTTAAGACAATTTTTTCAAGTTTTCAAACTTTTCGCTATATTCGGCTGTTTTTTTCTGAATATTTCGCATCAAATAATGAATTCTGACGGAGAAATCGTTGAAGACGTGATGGGAAAAAACGAAAACAATACAAATTCGTCAAAAACCGATCATCCGGATAATCCAAAATTTTCAATTAATAAGTATGAAACTTTTAAGAAGGTGAAAAATATAATTATTTCTGTTTTAAACATTATTTGAGGCGAAATATTCAGAAAAAGCAGCCGAATATAGCGAAAAACAGTTTAAAAACTTTAAAAAAATCGTGCGACGGTCGGTGGTCTCGAAGGGAAGAGGCAAACTAGTGTTACACTCGTTGCGACAGTTTCCGGAAAAACTGGGAGCTTTGGACAGCGTTTTTCCAGAAATTTTCTCCTGGAAATCAACTTTGAACGCGGCATTAAAAAATTAATTTTTTTAGAATTTTAAAAACACGAAATTCAATTCAGAAATTTCCAAAAATCTATTCGGAAATTTTGGGAAAAAATGCATTTTTATAGTATTTTTATAGAAATTATAATATTCCTTAATAATTAAAAGAAAAAAAGCTGAAAACCCTTCGAATCAGACGCTCAATTTACAGATTCACGACGCCCGCCAACCCGCCGCACATGTTCCCACATTTGGCAAAACACGAGGCGTTTAGAAATGAAATGAGCAGAATGCGAGAGCTTAAAGAGCAACTTCAATAGAAAATAATCGAAACGCTTAGGAAATTTGTTTTTAATTTATTTAATAATTATATTTATTTTAAATCCACCTATCATGTTTTATTTATTTATTTTTCGTTTTTTTTTTTAAATTATAATTTTTGAATATATTCGATGCACTTTTTCTTTTTTGAAAAAAGTGATATCATCCAGGGTAACGGAGCCCGAATATCTGTAGTTGGAGCCTCGTTGGCACTGACGAATCTTTTTTAATTGCAGATCATTCGCCATGTTGACGGCTCCTTATTTGAAGAAAAAACGGCTGGCTGGATGAAGTTTGTATAGCAATGAAGGCATCTGAAGCATCCGAGACGCTGTGGAACATCCCCAGCCGACTACCGGGCGTCCTAGCATCCAAGTATCCAAGTAAATAAGTAAGTAATGTTTATTGAGAATTTTAAAAATTATTTGAAAAAATCATCGACATCTGAATCATCTTGAAACATGACGGACGCCATCGACTTTGCTTGTTGTTCTGATGGCCTAGTTTTCCCGAGCGTTGACCGAGAAAACGCGTTATCCTCCTCGTCGTCGCTGCTACTCGTGCCCCCGCCCCGTAAACTCGTCAAAAACTGACTGTAATCCAATTTCGGAGCACTAATGCCAGCGATCTCATTTGGAATTCTGAAAGCTTAGTCTAGCTGGCGCACCCCTGACGCGTCTCACCTTGGACTACTTTCATCGCTATCACTGATTCCACCTATTCCTGCCAAAAGATTCGATACTGTTGATGGGGGCGCTGCTACTGCTGTTGTTGGCGGAAGAATCGGCGCCTCAACTTTGCGAGCTTCAACTGTCTCTTCAGGAGTGGAAGACACTAAAGTGAGCGGAGCTTGTGGCAATGTTGGCGAAACTACGTCTTCAGAAAATGTCACATGAGCCGGTGGATGCTCTTTTCTCATTTCAGCCAGCAATTTCTCGTGATTCTCCGACATTTCCATATCGATTTTCCTCTCTTCGGTTGGTGTGTCCACCGGTGAAGTTTCAGTCAAGTTTATTCGAGATAAACTAGTGCGAGCCTGCTCTAAATGATCAACTTTCGGATCCTGGATGGCCAGCGTAAGGTGGAGAGCTGAAAGTATCCAGGAAAATCGATAGTGCACGTTTAGCCTACATTTATGCTGTCGAAACGATTGCTCCTGGAGCCATTGCTCGGTGCTTAAAGACATCCGATCAATTCTCATTGATCGGAGCTCTTCCGAAATTTCGCGAAGACGAATTTTCGATCGTCGAATGTCACTTTCCAAGAGGGGGCCGCTGAAACGCTCAATGAATCGACTGAAAACTAGTCGGAATGCACCTTGTCGGAATGTCCGCCGCAATACCGTAGTTTGAACAGAATTTTGACGACGTTCTTGCCATATTTATCGTATTTCGTCCTCGATTTTCGAGAATATCCCATTGATAATCGCCGGTTGCCAATCGGCTTTGCAGTGGTTCTAAATTGCCGGCATAGGTTGCAGTGGAGCGGGTATTTGAGAAATCTATCTGAAAATCCAGCATTTTGAGAGCTATCTTCTGCAGAAATCTAGAAAAAAAGGTTTCGTCTCGTCTTCTTTCGTCTTGCATTCGTCTTACGCAAGATAATGACTATCTCTGCGTCAGACGAATTCAAGACGAAGACGAGACGGTCTTATTTCGTCTTTCGTGGAAGCCTTAATTCTATTAATGTCTATATTACGGTATTACGGTAAAAGTGAAAGTGTTATCCAGCCCCCTCAATTTTCAAGTTTTCGGAAAAGTTCATCATTATACTACACACTTTAAACCGGGAAATTCTGTGGATTTTGGATGTTTGGGTCTCGACACGAAAAGCGTTAAAGCATTTGACTGTTGGCGTGCTATTGGTGCCTTGGCGCGTTTCTCGTGCAACCTATTTTTTTGTGAAAATCAACGGTTTCAAGTTGTTTTCTCAAGGATAATATGTGAAATTTGGCAACTACACCGCTTTTCATTGAACGAAAATAGAAAATGAAGTATGTACCGTTTGGTAACTTCTAGCGGGAAGTGGTGGTTTCCAGTTGGGATATTTGCCGCGTAGATGATGTACAAAAGCGTCCTGAAAACCTTCGAAATCTTACAAAATAACTGGAAAATGGAAAAGAGTCACCCTTGCGGCTTTTGCATTATCCAGTCGGCGCTCCAACATTGCGATTCGGTCTTCCACATCGAAAAGCGCCTCTTTCTCATTTTTCTGAAGCATTTTTGGCTGAAGATAAAGAGTTTTCTGGAAAACTCTTTATTTTTTTCAGAAATAAAGACTTGTCACAATTCCTTGCGAAGTTGTCATGGCAACCAGCACTTCTCCTCCCTTTAGAAGACATTTCTCTGCGTCTCTAACACGCCCTGTAATCCCTTGTAAGCCTGCCATAGAGTGTCGTCATAGTATGCAAAAGAGATGCCCTGAACCAGGATCGAACTGGTGACCTTTAGATCTTCAGTCTAACGCTCTCCCAACTGAGCTATCAAGGCGGATATCGCATAGGGCAGCCGACGGCATAGAGGAGACAGCTGCTGTCGGCACTTCTCCTCCTTCCTTCCACACGAAACACGAAAAACCGGCTGTTTGTCTAGCGCACTCATCAATTCATGCACTGTCTAGCGGGGGCCGCGTGAGGCTGTCAGGCCCGAATTGATCGGGCCGTCCGCCGTGTGTCGAGTGCCTGCTTCTCCTGGTTTCTAGTGCTCTCTCCATCGCTCGCTCGCATTCGGTTGAAGGCCTTTGCCACATGCACACACGCGCTCGACGCTTTTATTCCCCTCTTCATTTTCCCGGTTTTCCTTTTTTTTTTTTGGATTTTTGGATTTGAATTGTTATTTTTCAAAAAATGTATCAAAAAAGAATCATTAATTTCTTGCGTTACTCAAAGTTTTTTATCTTAATTAAAATAAAAATTCAAATTCCTTCAAGACCTTTCCTTCAAATTAGTGCATGCGCCTTTCCGATAAACAGTAATCCATTTTGAAAAATTATTTTTTTTAAATAGAATTCTTCGTTTCTTTTCTATGTGACATTACTTTTTTTTTAATTCTTTTCTCTTAATTCTAAATCAATTCAATCTCTCTTAATCGCTAGATGCTCTCATATTAATCGTTTTACAGATATAGGCTTCCAGGCTGTTTCTAAGGTTTTTCTTGCTGAAATTTTTAAATTCAAATTTTTTTAAAATTTATTATTTTCTATAATGCGAGCGGAATTTGCAAAGAAAGTCACGCCCCCCCCCCTCTCCCCCCCCCACGGGAGCCCATTTATTGAGTGATGAGAGAAAAGCGAATGACGCAACGAATGTGAATGAAGTTTTGCGAAACCCGGGAAGCGTCGGGCTTTACGGAAATGAGTCATCGCTACAGTTGGCGCTGGAACTTCTCGTTCTTCAAAATGAAACCTCCGGAGAATTCCGCCCCCCCCCCCCCGCGGAAATAATTCGCTTTTTAGGAGCCCCGAAATCCCATTATTTGAATTCCAAGATTTTAGACATTTTCAGATTAGAGCAGATTATAGTAAAGCTCCATTTATTGATTTTTTTTCCTGAAATTCCGCTCTCAAATTAGTAGTTTTCACTAGTTTTCTATCAGGAAATCCAAAAAAAAAAGTAAATTGCAAAGCGTTCGAATCGTGCTCCTTTAAATTGATGCCAACTCAAAATACCACATTTTAACACGTTTACAGACTAGTTTTCTACCGGTTTCTTTTTCTTTTTCTTTTTTTTTTTTGAAATTTCTAGAAATGCTTTTTCCCAACATTTTTTTAAACACATTTCAGCAATAATGGACAAAGAGATCAAAATCGAATCGATCGACCAATTCAACTTCAATATTCTGCATGACTTGTCGCCAAGTGGACGACGATTGACCGAGAACTTTGGAATCTCATCGGAGAGTAGCGAAGCGCCTGAAAATGCTGGAAACACGGCGGAAGTGAAGCCGCCCGTATGGTTTCCCTCGTCGAAGGGGAGGAGCATCGTTTGGGAGCACATCACCTGGGCGGCTGAGAGTCAACGGGCGGCGTGCAATTATTGTTCGGCGGAATTTCAGGTTAAAGGTGAGCTATTGGCATTTTGAGAAAAGAAGGGGAATTCGCTGAAAATTAAGAAAAAAAAACGTAATTTTAATTTTTAAAGGCGGCACCTCGGCTCTTCTCCGACACCTAAAAACCATTCATCCGGCTGCTATCAACTTCGATCCCGAAAATCCGCCACCAGTGGCAAGAAGGAAGCGAAAGAAGATGGAAGGTAAGCCAAAAACTTTGTTGGAACGCTTTGAAAATCGCAATAGAGCGGGAGTGCGGCTTTGGCTATTTTTGTACTTTAAATTTCAATTATTTCAGATATTCTTTGCATAATTCGATTCAGTGACGATTAAAAAGTCAAACAAAAAAAAATAATAAATTGAATTTTCATAAAGATTTACAAAAGAAAAAGAAAAAGGCCGAGAAAACATTTTTAAAAGCTTTCAATCGAGCGTGTTTGCATTCTTCTTGCAACCTTCCTGCGTTTCTCGTCTTACACCATTGGAAAATTGATATTTGTAGACGTTTATCGCTTTTTTTCTCAAATATTTTATTATATTTACGATCTCTAGAAGTAAATTAACAAATTAACACTTTTGGTTCAAATAAACTTTCTCACTTTCTCGGAGGAACGGCTATACGTAAATTATTCGAATAAATTAAAAAATTAGTCTTCAGCGGCATTTTCCTGATATTATTCCGAAAATTTTCGAATAAATCTTTTTTGGTTAACATTTTCCTTGCAAAAAATGGCGGGAAAACGCCGCCGTCGCCGCCGCCAACTTGAGCCGCATGCTCTCGCTCTATTTCGATGTTCGAACCCCGCGGAGCTGTGCGACGAAGAGGTAGGTCAGAATGGGTAATGGTGGGCGCGTTGCACCTCTCATTCCAGAACTCCTCCAGAATTTTTCAGACTACACCATTGTGACTGAGGACGCCAAGTCTTACATGGATAACCTTCTGGAGCAGTTTTTGGCAGATGAAACAGGTAAAATGGATTTTCAGAACTGACGTCAAGACGTCAAAGTTTTCAGAATTTCCATCATAAAATTGAATGTTTTTTTTCAGTACCACGCGCTCTGGCCGAACCAGCGACATCTCATCCACAACAAGAACTACTTCGAGACTCGCAAAGCCGCACAGATTCGGAAATCGATGAGGTGATTAGGAATCTGCGAAATGTTAGTTTATTCTGAAGCAAGCTGCTAATTTTCAAGAATCTATAACTGTGTAGCAACAATTTTTCTGCAATTTCTCGTCTTTTTTTTTCTCAGGAAAGCGCTCAAAACGGGTTTCCCGAACCGGAACCAGATCAGGCTCTCAAGAGGCTATTGGGAATCGATGATGGGCAGTGCGAAGAGGTGATTGCGCACGCCGGAGCCATGAATGGACTTCAACCGGACGAGGAGGTAAGTATTTTTCTGAAAAAATAGTGGTGGTGGGAAGCAGTATGTCGTTTCGAAAAATTATTTCTCGAAAAATGCGTTTTTCGAAAAATTTTCGAAATTTTTTTTCGAAATTCTCGAAAAATGTTTCGATAAATCAACGAGAAACATTTCTCGAGAATTTTTCGAAAAAATTTCTCGAAATGCTTTCGAAACGACACACTGGTGGGAAGTGCTAAAAATTGATTGGAAATACACCCAGTAATCGAATAATCGAAGGTCAGCTGCACCATTTTCACGATCTGATTCCAAAATTGTTATCTGAAACTTCCTGAGAAATTAAAAAATGCAAATATCAAAATTAATAATTAATAATTAAACAATTTCCTGTTGCAGAAACAAGTCAGCTCTAGCTCGAGTGGTCCGCAACAAGCGGGAACGAAAAAGCGAAAGACGAACGAAAAACTAGGATTGAGCAGTGAAAAAGGTAACAAAACAATGCTCCAAAAACCAAAAAAAAGAACTAAGAAAAAAAAAACAACGAGCTCATTTTGCCAGTTTCCCTGTCTCTTCTCTCCTCACTTCGTCGTCCTCCGTCTACATCGCCGTCGTCATCGGCTACAGTGTCGCCGGTGATCCCAATGCTCCCGCTGAGGCCACCGCCAGCAGCTCAATCAGCAGTGGGGCCGCCGGTGTCCAAGTTCAACGCGCAGGCGCTGTCGATATTGGATTGCGAGGCTAAAGTGCTGTACAACCAATCGCTGCACTCTACAATTGCAAGGGTAACTTTGAATTAATCTTTGAAATTTAAATTGAATGCCTATAAATATGCCAACGTTTTCAGGAAGAAGCAATGGCGGCGTACTACCGTAGGAAATCGCGAAAATTGGAATTGGAAATTAAGAAATTGAAACGAGAACTGGGAGAAGACCAAGTTCAAGACGAATAGGAGCGCCCCGATATTCAGGCGAGCACGGGCTAAAGATCGACAGTATTAACCAAAAAAAAGCATTTCAAAATGTGCTTTTTTTGCTGTTTTTGTTCACGAAATTCGCATATAATCCTGTGCAGCAACCCGTTGTCAGTTCCGGCTTTAGTTATAATATTTTCTATTTTTAATTATTTATTTGAATTTTTGTTGAGCAAATTTTAAAATGCAATCGATAGCAGCGCTATGAGTTTCTGATTCTTTTTTTTGCATTTTAAAATAGTTTTAATGATCTGAAAATGCTGAAATCCCATTTATTCAGTTATGATTAGAAATCGGGTTTTATCTTAGTTGAAAGGAAGGGTTTTTAGGTTTTGAAGCACTTTTTTTTGCAATTTTGACAGTTTTTGTTCGAGAAAATATTTCGAAAAACAAGCGATTAAAAAAAAAAATTTTTTTATTAGCAAAAATTGGAAAATTTCCACTTCAAACTTGGTTAATTAAATATTTTATTTGAAATAATTAAAGAATAAATAAAATTAAATTCAAAAAAATAATTTTAAAAAATGATAACGGAAATTATAATGCAAATTAAAGAAAAAAATAGAAGAATAATAGAATTATCTGAAGATAAAATCCCAATAATTGGTTATGGCTCTTCCCGATCGTGAAAAATAATATTCTCGTTCCCTCAGACATACCAGTGAGAAGAATGAGGGAGCTTGAGGGAAGAAGCTAACAATAAGTGGGCGGAGCCCCAAAACGAGGAAAATTAAAGAATCATGGTGGCATCTGAATGCTGAATTGCTCCTCCTTGGCTTCTTTCGTCGGTGACTTTGGTTTTGCTCTCGTTCCTGTGCTCGAAGCATTAGAAAACACTCTTGAGGAGTGGGTTTCCGATGGTCCCAATGAATGGGATGTGGATGATCTTAAAAATTCATTTTCTGGGTTTCCTGTGGTAGCAGCGTCCAACGGAGGCGCTCCACCTCGGCTGTCTTCAAAAGCGAATGTTGGCAGACTTCCCGAGCTGATCTTCACATTTCTTTCAATGAAGACCAACGGAGCTTTACCGTCAGCTGGGTCAGGCCTGCCCATTGATTTGAGAAACAGCTTTCTGAAGGCCTAACGACGTTTTGGGTACTCCGATTCATCCTTTGACAACAAGTGACAAGTGTTTTGGCGATTCGGAAGTGTCTCAATCGTGAAGATCGTCTCATTTGTCCAAATGACGTCATAGAAGCAGCGCGCCTTGAGCTCGTTGAGCAATTTCTTCTATTTTTCAAGCCGACTTTTCTGAATGGCCTGCTTCTTCGCCGCATTATTCGCCGGACTATGCCGTTTGGGGATACTTGACCCAGATGGATTCCACGAAAAACTACTGCGGCTTAGGTGCGCTTCTGAAGGCCTGGGACGAGCTTGACGTCAACTACCTGCGCCTTCTACCCGAAGAGTTCGAGAGCTCTGAAACCCAACAAACATGCACAAAATCGCAAAAAAGTGCATAACCACCCTTCCTTGAAACTAAGACAAAACCAATAATTGTAAATACGAAAAAAAGGTATTTAATAATAATTTTAAAACTAAATATACATTGATAAAATTGATTAAACCGGAACGGCTGCGAAACCGTACGTTTTTTTCTTTCAAAATGCTCTTACTTATTTTCTCCAAAGAGTTTCGAAATTAATAATAAAAATAATAATAATTATTATTATTAGTATTAGTATTATATTAATATTAATATTAATAATTTCGTAATACCCATTAATAAAGCCGATGAATTGTATGCTGCTCCCAACTCGATTTGTCTTTCGTCTCTCCAAGATTTCTGTATTTCATTTTTCAATTATTTTTAGAATTTAACATTGAAATATTTCGTTTTGCGTAGGAAAACAATCAAAAATGTTAATAATTGTGTGTTTAATCATATCCCTACCCTACTGCATTCGTTCATTTTTTTGTATATTTGAGATTCAAAATAAAATAATATTTTTTATTTTATTAAAGTGATTTTAACAAGATTTCTGACACAAAAATCCGTGGACAAATTTGTTTTATTTTTTTTTCTTTAAAAATTAATTAAGATTTTTTAAACTTTTTTATATTAATTATTATTTAGAAAATACTTTAAAATTTTTAATTCAATGTTTTTATAGTTTTTTTTTTAAATTTTTAATTTAATTTAAATTAATTTTTTGAAAAAATAAATATAAATATTGAAATAAAAATTTTAAAAATTTTAATTAATTTTTTAAACATTTTTAATAAATAAAACTAGCCACGGACTTTTGTGTCAGTTTTTTTTTAGAGAATTTTTTAAAAATTCAAGGAAAATATCATTCTCTGCAATGTAATTTTCAGCCTGGTCCCAACTGGCTAAAACCATAAAAATCATCTAAAAAAACTGCGAAATTCTGGAAAATTGTGAAAAATTCTGGAAAATTCTGGAAAACTGTAAAATTCTGCAAAATTCTGAAAAATTTTGCAAAATTACAGAAATTTCTGGAAAATTCTAGAAAATTTTAGAAAAATTTTGGAAAATTACAGAAAATTACAGAAAATTTCGGAAAATTCTGGAAAATTACAGAAAATTACAGAAAATTTCGGAAAATTCTGGAAAATTACAGAAAATTCTAGAAGATTGTGGAAAAGTCTGAAAAATTCCAGAAAATTCTGGAAAATTCTAGAAAATTCTAGAAACTTCCTAGGACTTTCTGGAATGGTCTTTATTGGTCTGAGCTTTTGCCTGGTTCTAGAACATTCAGTTAAAATATCACAGTTAAGGCTTCCACGAACGACGAAATAAGACCGTCTCGTCTTCGTCTTGAATTCGTCTGACGCAAAGATGGGCATTGTGTTGGAACACATGCACTTTAATTGACGACGTAAGACACGAATGCAAGACGAACTGAAAGACGAACGAAAGACGCTTTTTGCTGTTTTCAGTCCCCAATTGAACAAGACTGAAAGATGCTATCATTGAGCAATTTTTAATAAAAATGAGCCCCGTGAATTCAGTGGTTTTTCTCCTGCTCGTTGTGAAAGAAGAAAATTTCAAAGAACCATTTTAAAGATGCCGCTTTCCTTCAAAAAGAGTACAAAATGTAATTGATGAGAAACACAGCGCGCACCCTTTAACATAGATTATAATCACAAGGGAAAGACGGGGGGGGGGGGGAGAGGGAAGTCGTCTTCTCGTGATGTTTGATGTCAGATATGACGTATTCTTTTTATTATTTTTTTAAATTTTAATTTTTTCATCTATAAATGTGAAAAAAAGGATTCCATAAAAGACGAAGACGAAAATTCGTCTTTTTTCTCGTCTTGTCAGTCTGTCTGTCTCGTTTTGTCTGAGCTTTTGTCTGGTTCTAGAGCATTCTAGAAAATTACAGAAAATTCTGGAAATCTCTGGAAAACTCCGGAAAATTGTGAAAAATTCCGGTAAATTCCGGAAAATTCTGGAAAATTCTGAAAATTCTAGAACATTCTGGAAAATTCTGAAAATTTTAGAACATTCTGGAAAACTCTGGAAAATTCTAACAAATTCTGGAAAATTTTGCGAAATTACAGAAAAGTACAGAAAATTCTGGAAAATTCCGGGAAAAGCTGGAAAATTCTAGAAAATTTCGGAAAATTCTAGAAAATTCCAGAAATTTCTGGAAAATTCTGGAAATCTCTGGAAATCTCTGGAAAATTGTGAAAAATTCTGGAAAATTCCGGAAAATTACAGAAAATTCTTAAAAACTCCGGAAAATTATGGAAAATTCCGGAAAATTACAGAAATTTCTGAAAAACCCCGGAAAATTCTGGAAAATTCCGGAAAATTCAAAAAGTTCTGGAAATCTCTGGAAAATTCCGGAAAATTCTAGAAAATTCTGAAAAACGAAACGAAAGACCGTCTCGTCTCGTCTCGTCTTCGTCATCGTCTAGAATTCGTTTGACGCCGAGATAGACATTGTATTGGTACACAAACAGTTTAATTGACGACGTAAGACACCTAATGCAAGACGAACCAAAAGACGACTAAAGAATTCCGCGAAAGACGAAATAAGACCGATTCATTTCGTCTTTCGTGGAAGCCTTAATCACAATTTCTCGGGTCTCAAGACGAAATGGATAATTCCATGGGTGCTCTCTAATAGCCATATTCTTCCATGAAAGACGAAATAAGACCGTCTCGTCTCATCTGCAGAGATTGTTACGCATGCAGTTTAATAGACGACGAACTGAAAGACGAGATGAAAACGGTATGAAAGGATTCCACAAAAGACGAGATTAGACCGCTTCGTCTTCGTCTTGAATTCGTCTGACGCAAAGATACAGATGCATTTTAATCGACGACATAAGACACAGGACACAAGACGAACTGAAAGACGGGCTCAAGACGGAGGTATCCGTCCCTCGTCTCGAAACGAAACTTTTGTCATTCATTTTAGCGCCGTCAGCCCCAACAGTGATTTTCTTTGTCGGCATCCAACTATTTTCAATAATTTCCGTTCAAAATCAGCGCAAAGCAGCGACCAACGTTTTCTTTTGATGTTGAGCCGACACGAAGCGAAACGAAACGAAACGAGTTAAGGATTTTTAGGGAATTAAGTTTATGTCTCGAGGAGGAGGAGGGGGGGGGGGACTGCCAGCCAGCAGATAGGGTGTGCATGTGTGCGTTTGTGTGTGGCCGAGAATCAGAAGAAGGCGGGCGGCATTTCCTTTTGATCTTCCCCTCCCCCCCCCCCCGCACTCACCCCCCCCCCCTCCACGACATTTTGACACCAGATGCACGTCTAGAAAGCGGCAGCAGGCACCCCCTCTTTTGTATTTCAATTTGTTGTCGGAACTCGAGACGTTTTTTCTGAAAAAAAAAACGCTGAAACTGAAGTTTCAAGGGTTTCTTAGCAGTCCCTTAGAGGCTCTGAAACTGCTTAAAATCTGAAATCCAGAGAGCCGAGCAGCGCCTCGATTTGCTCCAATTTTCGTCGAATTTCTTCTGCAATTTCAGCGTTGTCTTTTTTCAGAAATTTTCCGGAAATGTTGGCGTTTTTGTATTTTGTACAAATGCTGAATAATCTACCAAAAATGCTGATGATCAGCTGGAATAATATGGTGAGTTTTCTTCGATTTCAGCTGAAATTACAGCCTGGAGGTATAGGCTTAGGCTTAGGCTTAGGCTTAGGCTTAGCCTTGGGCTTAGGCTTAGGCTTAGGCTTAAGCTTAAGTCATAGCTGCCTTACCACATGGTTTCTTGGACTCAAACTGGTTTGGCTTAGGCTTAGCCTTAGGCTTAAGCTTAGCCTTAGGCTTAGGCTTAGGCTTAGCCTTAGGCTTAGGCTTAGGTCATAGCTGCCTTACCACATGGTTTCTTGGACTAAAACTGGTTTGGCTTAGGCTTAGCCTTAGGCTTAAGCTTAGGCTTAGGCTTAAGCTTAAGCTTAGGCTTAGGCTTAGGCTTATACAGCCTAGTGGCTCACTCTGAAATAGGCCACAATTCCAGATGTCTCTTCCCAAATGCTTGTCGTCGTCGTCGTCGTCATCATCATCGCCTTCTCCCAATACTTCTTTAAGACTAGAAATCACCGTAATCTCTGAAACTCCACCGATCTTATGGATGACTCCAGATGACGTCACCAAACAGGCGATCACTGTGAATGTGTCGATTTGCCACGTGGCGACGAGATGGGTCTCCTGGAAACTGGATGACGACGTCACCCGCGAATCGGCGCATTGCTCTCGAGTGTTCAGACTTGAAGCCATCCATGTGGCACATCGCGTGACTGCGACAATGTTAAAGGCGCATGGCGTGGCGCCGATAACGATTAGCGGCATCATCCATTCATGGAAGCCATTTTGGATTGCGGCAATCGGCGACTCGTTCTCATCGGGTCAAGGCAATCCGGATGTAGCAATGGAGCATGGGAAACCGGCCAAATGGCTAGATGGTAGGCTCGGCAAGATGAAGCATTCGATTCTGTATCGAATGGGCTTTGGAAGACTGTAAAATTTCAATTTTGAGCCAAGTTATGGAGATTCAAAGTTGGTGGCCTAACTTTTGCATTTTTGGATTTCTAGGCCACCTATCTGGTCATCCAATTTAGAAATAAGTGTTCTAGAAGTGTTCCAGACGCCGTTGAGTTTTGGGATTCTCAGCCAGCAATTTAGAATCGCTGCACCTCGCCTGGTGTAAAACCCCATTAAGGCTTCCACGAAAGACGAAACAAATCGGTCTTTCAGTTCGTCTTGCATTCGTCTTGTGTACCAACAAAATGTCTATCTCTGCGTCAGACGTATCCAAGACGAAGAAGAGACGAGACGAGACGGTCTTATCTCGTCTATCATGGAATTCCTTCTTCTCGTCTTCGTTCGTCTTTCAGTTCGTCTTTCATTCGTCTTACGTTGCTACATGTGTACCAACACAGTGTCTATCTCGAAGACGAAGACAAGACGCTCTTATTTCGTCTTTCATAGAATCTTTTCGTCTTGTCTTCTTTCGTCTTTCAGTTCGTCTTGTGTTCGTCTTACATCGTTTCATGTGTACCAACGCAGGGTCTATCTCGAAGACGAAGACAAGACGCTCTTATTTCGTTTTTCATAGAATCCTTTCGTCTCGTCTTCGTTCGTCTTTCAGTTCGTCTTTCATTCGTCTTACGTTGCTACATGTGTACCAACACAGTGTCTATCTCGAAGACGAAGACAAGACGCTCTTATTTCGTCTTTCATAGAATCTTTTCGTCTTGTCTTCTTTCGTCTTTCAGTTCGTCTTGTGTTCGTCTTACATCGTTTCATGTGTACCAACGCAGGGTCTATCTCGAAGACGAAGACAAGACGCTCTTATTTCGTTTTTCATGGAATCTTTTCGTCTCGTCTTCGTTCTTCTGTCAGTTCGTCTTGCATTCGAATTCAAGAAGAAGACGAAGACGAAGATGAGACGAGACGGTCTAATTTCGTCTTTCGTAACCACTGTAACCTCATCGAATTTCAGACAAATGCTATCGATCCTCAAAAGCATTTCCCTATCAAATTTCGTCGAAAATCCCAAAATCAGTGCTGACATTCTTGTCGTGCTCCGGCGCTACAGTAGACCATGGAATACTGTCAAAAAATGGTCAAATGGAGCACCTGGAGAAGATGATAACTGCTCGCGGAGCATCGCCAGACGTCCTATTTCTGACGATCGGCGGGAATGATATCGGATTCGGTGACGTCATATCAATGGTGCAGAGAGATACGGTAGATGAGAAGATTTTCGATATGAGGTACGACTGAAACGGCGCTGAAACTAGCTCCGATTTGATCTGGAACAATTCCAGATTCTTCTTCGTATCCCACCAAATCGACCGTGTGGCCTGGAAACTTCGAGACCTCAATATCACTCGTGTAGTTCTTTTGGACTACTATGACGTCACCAGAAACGAAGATGGAGTCGTCGATGCGTCGTGTGGCGCTTTTGGACAGGTAGCTGCGGAGTGCTTGGCAGAGTAGGGCGGAATTGGATTTTGGGAACTCGGAATCCGGAAAACGGAATGAAAAAAATTTTTCACGGAATCCGGAATCCGGAAAACGGAAAAATGTTTTTTTCACGGAATCCGGAAACCGGAAAACGGAAACATTTTTTTTACGGAATCCGGAATCCAGAAAGCGAAAAAAAAATTTTTTTCACGGAATTCCGAATCCGGAAAACGGAATGAAAAACATTTTCCACGGAATCCGGAATCCGGAAAACGGAAAAAGTTTTTTCACGGAATCCGGAATCCGGAAAACGGAAACATTTTTTTTACGGAATCCGGAATCCAGAAAGCGAAAAAAAATTTTTTTTCACGGAACTCCGAATTCGGAAAACGGAATGAAAAACATTTTCCACGGAATCCGGAATCCGGAAAACGGACAATTTTTTTTTCACGGAATCCGGAATCCGGAAAACGGAAAAAAAATTTTTCACGGAATCCGGAATCCGGAAAACGGAAAAAAAAAATTTTCACGGAATCCGGAATTCGGAAACAGGAATGAAAAAAACGGCGGAATCCGGAATTCCGCCCTTCTCTGGTGCTTAGGCTTAGGCTTAGGCTTAGGCTTAGGCTTAGGCTTAGGCTGGAGCCCCCTGGAGCCACGCGTCGTCTTTCCAGGTATCCCTGTCGAATCTGCAGTTAGCTGAACGAAAAATTCTGCGAAACTTGAACAATTTGCTGAGGAGAAAGTCGTTACAGTATGGCTGGATTACGGTCAGCACCACGGATATCTTCCGGACGCGTGGCAGTTGCTCAAAATGCTCGCTGATACGGTAGGTGTAATGCTCATAGAATTGCTCCTTAAGACTCACTGAAAACGCGCCAACTTTGCGTAATTTCAGATCGCGAAACGAAAGTTTGGATCTGCAGGGTAACGAATACGGTAGTTTTCATCCAAATGAAGAAGCACATCGACGGATATCGAATCAAATACTGAAAACATTGAAACTGTAATTCAGTTTTTTTTCCTGATTTCTCCCTCAAACACATTGATCTCATAAATTATTATTGATTTTTCTGAATTTCACGTGCCCTGCCCCCCCCCCCCACAGCAACCCGCCACCGATTTCCGCAATTGACACTTGAAAAAGAGAAAATGAAAGCACACTCACTGGATAATTCGAATATTGAGGGCACCCTAGTTGAACAGAGATCTGTCGACACAAAAAGCGACGAACGTTGGGTAATTTGGATCGTCTCCACCGCCGCCGGGTCATCCTGGTCATTGAACATCCGACTAAAACACACAGTACTGCTGAAATGGCGGAGGCTTAGGCTTAGGTCATCAGCTGACTTACCACATGAACTTCTTGGATTCCCGATGCCTAAGCCTAAGCCTAAGCCTAAGCCTAAGCCTAAGCCCGAAGCCTAAGCCTAAGCCTAAGCCTAAGCCGAAGCCTAAGCCTAAGCCTAAGCCAAAGCCTAAGCCAAACCACTGGGACTCCAAGAAACCATGTGGTAAGTCAGCTATGACCTAAGCCTAAGCCTAAGCTTAAGCCTAAGCCTAAGCCTAAGCCAAACCACTGGGACTCCAAGAAACCATGTGGTAAGTCAGCTATGACCTAAGCCTAAGCCTAAGCTTAAGCCTAAGCCAAAGCCTAAGCCAAACCACTGGGACTCCAAGAAACCATGTGGTAAGTCAGCTATGACCTAAGCCTAAGCCTAAGCTTAAGCCTAAGCCAAAGCCTAAGCCAAACCACTGGGACTCCAAGAAACCATGTGGTAAGTCAGCTATGACCTAAGCCTAAGCCTAAGCTTAAGCCTAAGCCTAAGCCTAAGCCAAACCACTGGGACTCCAAGAAACCATGTGGTAAGTCAGCTATGACCTAAGCCTAAGCCTAAGCTTAAGCCTAAGCCAAAGCCTAAGCCAAACCACTGGGACTCCAAGAAACCATGTGGTAAGTCAGCTATGACCTAAGCCTAAGCCTAAGCTTAAGCCTAAGCCTAAGCCTAAGCCAAACCACTGGGACTCCAAGAAACCATGTGGTAAGTCAGCTATGACCTAAGCCTAAGCCTAAGCTTAAGCCTAAGCCTAAGCCAAACCACTGGGAGTCCAAGAAACCATGTGGTAAGTCAGCTATGACCTAAGCCTAAGCCTAAGCCTAAGCCTAAGCCTAAGGCTAAGCCTAAGCCTAAGCCTAAGTCATAAGGATGAAATTTCAGCTGAAATCGAAGAAAACTCACCATATTATTCCAGCTGATCATCAGCATTTTTGGAAGATTGTTCAGCAATTGTACAAAATACAAAAACGCCAACATTTGTGGATAATTTCTGAAAAAAAACCAACGCTGAAATTTCAGAAGAAATTCGACGAAAATTGGAACAAATCGAGTCGCTGCTCGGCTCTCTGGATTTCAGATTTTAAGCAGTTTCAGGGCGCGCTGCCTTCAAATAGGCTGTGGTAGTGCTTAGGCTTAGGCTTAGGCTTAGGCTTAAGTTCTGGCTGGAGCCCGCGTTATGTAGAGCTTTCAGAATCTCCAAGAAACTGCTGAAACTGCGGCGGCAAAGTGAAACACATCTGGAATGCACAAAAAGCTCAAATTCACCGCGCTGAGCTCTTCCCAGGCACTGAAACTGGCTCTTTTGGCTTCTATTCGGAGCTCCAGAAGCCTAGATTTTCAGAATCTCCAAAAAGAGGTCTAAAAGAGCATCTGGAAGGCAATCTTCTGAATTTCACGATGTTGAGATGTGAGAGCGCAGAATGCTTAGGCTTAGGCTTAGGCTTAGCCTTAGGCTGGAGACCCCCGTTTTGTAGAGCTTGCAGAATCTCTGAGAAACTGCTGAAACTCTCCTAACTCACTGATACTGGCTCTTCTTGCTTCTAGTCGCAACTCCAGACACCTAGATTTTCAGAATCTCCAAAATTAGGGCTGGAAGAGCAACCAAACAGGCTGAAACTGCTGTGAAGAAAAACTGGAATGAAAAACTCCGATTTCAGCAGAAAAAGCTGAAATTCAAGGCGCTGGCTGAGCTCTCCTAAGTCACTGAATCTAGCTTCTAATCGGAGCTCCAGAAGCCTAGATTTTTAGAATCTCCTAGAAAATAAGGGCTGGAAGAGCATCTGGAAGTCAATCGCAATTCCCTTTCCGCGCGGACCCTTCCGGAAGCAATAATTCTGAAGGGATTCATGCAAAAAACCGTTCAGGATTCTCGTATTCTTCGAAACTTCAAAGGGGTGGGGGGGAGGGGGGGAGATTAAAAAAATGGGCGAACGTCTTCTGAATTCTGAATCGAACAATGTGGAAATTCTAAAGGAATAAGCATTTCCGATTTTGGTTGATTCCTGCCAGCAAATGGTCATACAAAGCCTAACGCCGCCGCACTCTCTTCAAGGACTTTGGAATTAAAGGAGCGGAGAGGGGTGGGGGGTGAGGGGGGGGGGAGGCGGATTGTTGAATTCTGCTTGTTGCACTGTGTCCCCTTTCCTTTCAGAATGAGAATGAGAATAAAGAGATTTGTTCATTAGATACATAATAATGGAGAAGGATGGAGACTAGTGGGCGGAGCCTGGTTTGGCGGAAAGCGCAATTCGTCGGCGCGCAGATATATCACAGGTAGTTTGTGTTAGTTCCCTCCCCGGCGGCTGATTTTTCAGGTTCTTTGCAGAATTTCAGCGAAAATTCATTTTTCTGAAATTTCAGATTTTTTGGTTTATTTAAACCCAAGAAATGCGTATTTTAAGCGCTTATTTTTGTGGAAATTGATGAATTTCAGCGAAAATTCATTTTTTTTTGAAATTTCAAATTTTTTTGTTAATTTTAAACCAAAAATGCGTATTTTTGAGGAAATCTTCGCAGAATTTCACCAAAAATTCATTTTTCTAAAATTTCGAATTTTTTGGATCATTTAAACCCAAAAAATGCCATACTTCCAACGCCTATTTTTTGGAAATCTGATGAATTCCAACAAAAATTCATTTTTCTAAAATTTCAGATTTTTTGATTAATTTTAAACCAAAAAATGCATATTTTCAGCGCTTATTTTTGGAGAAATCTCCGCCGAATTTTAGCGAAAATTTCAGAATATTTAGTTAATTTTAACCCAAAAAATGCGATTTTTTTTTATTTTTGAGGAAATTTGATGAATTTCAGCAAAAATTCATTTTTCTAAAATTTCAGATTTTTTAATTAATTTTAAACCAAAAAATGCGCATTTTTGTTATTTTTGAGGAAATCTTCGCAGAATTTCAGCAAAAATTCATTTTTCTAAAAATTCAGATTTTTTAATTAATTTTAACCCAAAAATGCGTATTTCCAGCGCCTATTTTTGTGGAAATTTGATGAATTTCAGCGAAAATTCATTTTTCTGAAATTTCAGATTTTTTGATTAATTTTAACCCAAAAAATGCGTATTTTTTTATTATTTTTGTGGAAATCTCCGCAGAATTTCAGCAAAAATTCATTTTTTTGAAATTTCAGATTTTTTATTTATTTAAACATAAAAATTGCGTATTTTTGAGGAAATCTTCGCAGAATTTCAGCAAAAATTCATTTTTCTAAAATTTCGAATTTTTTGGTTAATTTTAATCCAAAAATGCCATATTTTCAGCGCTTATTTTTGCAAAATTCTAAAAAAAAAATTTTTTTTCAATTTTTCGCGCTTTTCCTCTGAATTTCAGAATTTCAAATTACTCCAAACAGTTTGCACATTTTCAGATGCTCTCCAGCACTATAACGCTGAAATTCCACACTTTTTGCGGGTTTTCACTAATTTCTACCGTTATTCTGTGGTCAATACCGGCGGAAACACGAGGTTGGTTTGCAGGATGCCGAAAATTGGTCAAGTACTCAACCGCTTCCCTTTTTTCGTGGCGTGTTGAGGTCAAAAATTGTGATTTCTCAAATAATTTCATAATTTTTGTATTACGGTAGTTGGCAAACTGTGCAAACACCAGAGATGCACAATTTTTTAGGAGAAACGCGGAAAACTTCAATTTTTCAATTTTTTCTTGGTTTTTTGTTCAATTTCGCTTTAAAATTACGTTTTCAAATTGTGCAAACACCAAAAAATTTGAAAATTTGTATTTTTTCGAAAAAAATCAGAAAATCCCATGTTTTTTCGCGAAAATATCGATTTTTTCCGAGATTTTATTAAAAATCGCCAAAAATTCGAACTTTTCAGATGCCAAATGCTCCAATGGAAATCTACCACTTCTAGATGAGCAAAATCAGACGTTCCCATGTCAGCGGCAGTGCCCAGACACTTTTTTTTGTGAAAATCAGGTATTTTCATATTTATAATTTTTTTTGTGGAAATGTTCAAAAAATTCGGATTACGGTAGGTAGCGGATTACGGTAAATAAAATAAAATAAGAAAAACCCAAAAAGAGCAAAAAATTTCCAGCGCTGCTGCCCCAACATCGCTGACATCCGTTCAACCGCTCTTCCTTCTCCGTCTGTGAGTTCTTTATATACGCCATTCAAGTTATCTACCTTCGTGTCCCATGTGGTCTAGTGGTTAGGATTCGTGGTTTTCACCCACGCGGCCCGGGTTCGATTCCCGGCATGGGAATTTCTTTTTGGATTTTCGCAACTTTCCGTTCCCTGGGAGTGGGGAAGAAAGAATCTTCGCATTTTCAGTTTATTCAGTAATTGCTGAAACTCTCTTTTTGTGGATTTGTTTTGTTTGCGAGCGCGTTTTGTCTTATTTCCTCCGTTTTGCTTTGAAAAGAGCAAGAACAGCGTAATCAGAAGACTTCTTCAATCGATTATGCTTGATGTGTGAATGACCCTGTGATTCTGGTGATGTCATCGCCAGACATGCTGGTACATAAAATGACGCTGCGAGAACTTTTGCGCGACGGATAATTAGCTGTCACCTCCGGAAAATTGTTCGTCAAGGGAGCGATTGACAAGAAAAATGAAAAACCCCGAATCTTTGAGATTTAAAACCGAAAATTTTCAGCCAATAAACAAAAAACGCGTGGAATTTCAAATTGAGAGCTCAATCGAGCTGGACAGGATACTGTCATGCGAGAGAATTCCTTATAAGTGAGTTTTAGATTTATGTCTATTAACTGAAATTTTGCATTGTTTTCTAGAATTTCCTGCCAAAATCGGAGCTCATCTCAACCGCTCGCCAAATGGTATTTCGATATACAGACCCTGTCATGCGAGGTTTATCCATACGGCATGTGCGAAAATGATCCCATCGACAAATTCGCTCTACGGTCAAAAGAGGAGTGCGAGGAGCGTTGTGATGTGGCGAAAGTCAACGCGGCAATCGGCGATATTTCGGGTCTCCTCAATGGAAACGGACTGATCACTGAAAATGTCGAAAGAGTGCCTCCTAGATTGCCTACCAGTGAGTGTTCAAGTTTTAAGGTTGCATGCCGCAGCTGGAAATTGTCATCAGAGCGCACTTTCCTACTCTCACATAGCTAGATCAGCCAAATCGCGGTACTTTTGCTGTTTTGATCTACTTTTGGCGCGCATTTTTATTTGAAAATAAACATTATTTACAGAAGGAAAAACTATATTTTTTAAATATACTTTCAGTTCCCGAAGCGCAAATCGCAATAGATGACGTCGTCCAAGAATCAAAACACCTCAGGGTCCGTCCGTACGTTATCGAACCGCCCACGGATTTAATACACCTTATTGATTTGAAAAAGGACGGATCTCCAGACTTGACAACGTCTCGACAAACTCTGGAAAAATCACAAAAATTCAGCAAAACATCTGAACTTTCGGCGGAAATCGATGAAAATCAGTTGTTGACGGGTACGGTAGACGAGAGCACAGTGCCCACTGTGACCTCGAATACTTTGGAAGTTTTCGAGAGCACTTCAGATGGCTTGGAAGGATCTGGAATAACCGGAAGTGCTGAAAATTCGGATGAAAAAGTAGTGGAAAACCAAAAAAATTCACTGAAAATCGTCAAGCAGAGTTTGGAGCAGCTTCATCATAAAAATCGAAGTGAGCTCCTTCAGTTTTTCGATTTATAGAGCATCATTGTATCATTGTGAAGAGCTTGAAAACCCGGCAATTTTCAATTAAATTTAATTATTTTTGACACTTTTTGTAAGATTAGAGAGTGAACGATGCTCCGCTAACCCGCTAACATCAAAACTTGAGAAAGCTATAGAAAATGTTCAGACTCCGTGTCCTGCACCTCCTCTTCGTACCGCCTGTTTTGCACATCTGGAGCACCTTCCCAGTTTGTTTACCGATGGGAGAAAGTGGGCGGGGTGTGCCAATCATTTCCATATGGGTACTGTTTGGTAAGTTTTCATTTAAAAAAAATGCAAGTTTTGACACTTTAAAGACGCCAAAAAGTCAGAAAAAGTGATGAAAAACGTGTTATAGATCACCGATGAAGGTTTCGCCACGAAGCTAGAAATTCTTACAAAAAATGTGTTTAAATAACCAAAAAATGCAATTAACTGATTATATAGAGCAAACACCAGAAAAAGTAAGTCGTGGCGAGACCTTTTTTAAAAAGTGCATTTGATTCGTTCTCTTAAAATGAATATTTTCAGCATGGGAGCAACATTGCGCATCCAAGAACAAAAGCTGAGTGTGAGCAGTTTTGTAAATAATTTTTGTTCTTAAATTTTGAAAAGTCGTTTGTTTTGGGTATTTTTTTCTTTTTTTTTGACAAGCTTTAGTTAGCAATTTGTAATCAATCTTTAATAAAATAATATAAAATTGTCTACTTATTAAAAAAAGAATGCTGGTACGACACTCCGATGTACCCCGCTTTTTTAGACACTGTAGCTCAGTCAACTTTTCTTGTACTTATTTACTTAGTCTATCCGAAAAATCCAATTTCAGACGGTTTTACTTGCTTTGAGAATTTTCGTGATGAGACCTAGTAGATGGCGCAGTTTCAGATGATCACTGGGCGTTTAGCTGCATAAGGGTTCCTTGTCAGTTTATTTTAATAAAATATTCTTCTAATTCTTTGTAAAATCAAGAAAGAAATTGAAGAAATCCTAGTAGTTAATGTTGGTACGACACTCCGATGTAACCATCGTTTATAGATACTGTAACTCTGTTATTTTGAAAATTATCGGTTTGTTCGCAGATTTCCTTAAAAGCGAAGTTTGTTTTTTAAATGATTAAAAAATTTGACTTTGATTACTTACTTGAATACTTGGACGCCCGGAATTCGGCTGGGGTCGCCGGGCACACGTCTCTTTCCATTTGTTTCAGTCGTGTGCGGCTTGGATTGCTTCAATGCATCGGACCATCTTGCTGCGCGACGTTCCTTAGGTACCAGAAGGAGATTCGGTTTGCCCATCTATACTTCGGTACTTCGTCTCGATGCCTGATTCTTACCGTAGATCTGCGCTTCTTAGATTCTGATTCTTCTGGGATGACGTTGACCGTGACCATGGCCCTTCAAATTCAAATTCAGATGGAACACCATAAAAGAAAACTCGCTCTAATGATAATACAACTTTCAATCCTCACATCTTCGCTGAAAACTTCAATACTCGAGTGGTTGGAAAACTGAAAATTAGGAAATTTCGCGAGCTTATGCTTTCTTATAAATCATTGATTTATCCGTGACATTCTATGACGTTTAATGTGAAAAAAATTATATTTCGAGCAACTTTTCCTATAGTCAGAAAATACGCTCAAATGAGAAAGTGTCGAGAAATCGTTGTGTACGAGACTCCAAAGTTTCGCTTTCCCGATCATGTTATAATGTTGATTCTTCTTGTGTGAAATGAGCGAAAATGACACAATGACATTTCATATAGTAATAATAATAATAATAATAATAAAAGAAGAGAGGAATGCTTCCATCTCTCTGTCTCTCTCGTTTCTTTGCCTACATAATAATATCTTATTTTCTTCTTTTTTTTTCAGAAGCCAAAAAGCAGCCGAAACAAACGTACGTAGTAGTATTCCTCCGATCGGAGAACTGAGAGCGTGTGGGAAACGAGGAGGCTCAGACGCTGAAAACTCGACCGGAAGACGATTGAAGAGGGTAAAAAACGGTGGGAATATGTGAACTGGTATAGGATTCGTTGGAGTATAAAAGCGGATGGAATTTGGCGAGAAATACATTAATTCTTATTACGATTCTTTTATTCTTCGCTCGCTTTTCTGGAATTGCGACAATTTTCGTGAAAACCCGGTGAAAATTGACAAATTTTCAGCGAAACTTTAGAAAAATCTATTTTTAACGATTTTCAGTGTTTTATAATAATCGAAAACTGCTGAAATTTGATGAAAATTCATAAATTTTTGACAGTTTTCAGACAATTTCAGTAAAATTTAGGCATTGACTTACGCTTTAACTTTTTGAAATTGCTCACTTTAAGCTCATCCCATCAGTTTCAGCCATGACCCGTCGAGTACTCCTTCTCTCGGCTTCAGTGCTTCTGGCGACTGCTGGTTACTCTCCTGAATCATATTACAATAAGTACGGTGGCTACCATAAGGCGCTGGATAAAACTCACGGAGGGTATGATGCCGATCAAGCCGGATACGGAGGACACAATGGCATGTCGGATTACGGTAGTGAGCAGGGAGCATACGGGCATCATGACGGAAAGTATGGAGAGGCTGGCAAGAAGTCCGGACATGAGTACTATGCCAAAGGAGACGAGCACGGGCATGGAGACGAGGCACATGAGAAGGGATTGAAGAAGAATGGAGGTATGGCGCTATCTGAAAATATTCAATCTTAATATTTGTATTCTGGAAACTTCTTTTCCAATATTTCAAATATCTTCTCATCAGAGCGCATTTGCTGTCATCAGAAATTATTTTGATCGAAAGTCAATTAATTAAATATTTAAAGGAATTCTCCAGAATGCCAAGAATAAGGCTTCCACGAAAGACGAAGACAAAAATTCGTCTTACGCAATAAAACAGTTGTCAACACACTGCGTCAGACGAATTCAAGACGAAGACGTCCGAAATTTCGCGCAAATGGAAGCCTTAATCTGAGCAATCAAATTGTTATTAGAGCGCATTTTTCAAGTTTTCAATTATACACCTTTGAGATGCCTACGGTGGAAAGAAGTTCTCCTACTTCACTTCCGGCTCAGGACCATACGGATCATACCAAAAAGGATATTATGGATCCGATGGCTATGAGCACGATGATCACAAGAGCAAATATTCGTCACATAACGAGGATAATGGCTTCAAAAAGGGTTATGATGGAGCTGGTGCTGGTCATGATGATAAATACACAAGCTATGATAAGGTATGAGGGAGGAAGAGAATTAAAATCTCATTAGAGCGCAATTGCTGAGCCAATGTCATTTGGATATCAGTGGAGCGCATTAGCAGATCTACAATTTTATTGAATTTTAAATTAGCACATCTTTTTGAAAATGAGAAATATTTTGATAGCTAGATTAGCAATATAGCAAATTCCACGGTCTAGACCATAATAGTGAATCAAAAAGGTCAGAAAACGCACTCCAATGATAATTGTCTGAATTTCACTGAAAATTCCTACTAATTTTATCTAGAAATTATGACTTTCCAACCGAAAATTGTTCATTTTGAAGGAAGACGCCGAACACAAGAAGCACCATGACAAATACGATATCGGAAAGTACGGAGCTAAGCAGGGAGGATACGCAAAGAAGGGACACGAAGAGGGATGGTTGAACCAGGCACAGAAAAACAGCTACGGATCGCGTGAAGCCGGTTCTGAGTACGGAAGCCCTTATTATTGATTCTATTGATTTTGCTATTTTTCGTATCAATTTTTTTCCATTCCCAACACTGTTTTCTTTTTTTTGCTTAAAAATGACATTATTCTTCCGAGTTCTTTCCGATTTTTATGAAAATTGTTTCATATTTTTTCAAGATTTTCAATGAATTTAGTTAGTCAAGTGCTTTCTGTGCTCCAAATTTGCATTTCCAGCCAGCGCTGGCAAGATTACGCTAGAGGGAGAACCGAGCAGATGTTAACATTTTTTCTCATTGGAGCGCATTTTCGAACTTAGATCAATTCCTTGTTAAATTGATTGCTACGATCGATAGATGTTGTTGGTGGTTGGCCAATGCACAATGATTACCTCAAACTTGGGTAATTAAACCATTTATTTCATAAATGAAAGAATAAAGAGCAACAAAAGGTATAAGTAAAAAGGGGAAAAAAAGGGAATGAGAAGCCGGCTAGCTTCTCTTCACAGAGCAGAATGAAGACCATGTGTCGTGAAGCGGACAGAAGTGACAAAGGGGCGTGTTCTGTACAAGTCATAAAGGGGCGTGTTCTGTACAAGTCATAAAGGGGCGTGTTTTGTACAGATAACACAGGGATGTAGGTGGGAGGAAAGTATGAAAGAGGCAGGGATAAATAGGGGGAACAATATATTGAAATGGTTGGGTTGACAATTCCCAACATTCGGCGAGATACAAATTAGCGCCCCTAGACGCAGATAAAATTGGGTTGCGCGGTAAAAATTAAATAAAATTAACATTAAAATTAAAAAAGTACCCGAATCGGGTTCACTCCCGGCCTCCAGCGAAGTTGTGCATCTCGGTATTTTTATGGTTTCCACATTCGTTCGATAGATGGGTTGGGTTACAAAAAATGCATCTTGTCTTGCATCGATTCGATGAAAATTCTGGCGGGACTATCAATCGGTAAATCGGAGCATACCACGACGAAGACCCGCTGGTGCAACTTTTTCTCGATCTCGATCGGTAATTATTATAATAGCTCATAGATTTGCTTGAATATGATTTCGCTTTCTCTTCAGCATCGTCTTCTCTATTTCCTATCTTGGGATCGCTGGTTTCTTCGCCAGCTTCCATCCTTTCTCTTGGGTCTATGGTGTGAGTGCTCTGTGAGCAGGCTCCCGCCTCTACGCTTTTTTCGATTCCTTGTATTCGTTCTATAATCGTCCTTTCGTAGTTGAATAGGGATTGATCTGCGTTTCCGTCTACTTGTTCAACTTTCGTTACAGCCACTGTTTCGTAAATACTCGGTTTTAGTTCAAAGAATCGTTCATGGTTCGGCCATTTTTCGCTGGTTGTCTTCAGGAATTCTGGTCCTTTCCACCATATAGAATCTTGAACTGTCTCTTTGTCAATACCTCGCGTTCCAAGATCGGCTGGGTTGCTTCTCGTATCGACGTAACCGAAGATAATTGGGCAATGTTTGGACATCTCTTCCACTCCTTCTCTTATGGTTTTGAGCCGGTTGGAAATGAGTACTCCTACTTCTTGTCTTGTTGGCATTGATTTTAGCCATGCCAATGCGATTTCGCTGTCTGATAACAAGTGAATTTGTTGAACGCTTATGTTTCCGTCCGTTACTGCTTTTAACACTTTCTTCGTCATTTCAACTCCTAGTGTTATTGCTTGAGTTTCTAACTTCGGGATTGTCCATTTTTCTTTCAATGGTTTGACTTTCGATTTAGCAAAAATTAGTTCTGCGTTCTCATTAGATATCATGTAGATGCAGCATGCTATTGCTTCGTTACTGGCGTCGGTAAATGTGACTATTCTATTTGTAGTCGATTTGTTGATCACGTTTCTCGGTATTCTTCTAGAGAAGCCGATGATTGTTTCAATAATTTTGAGCCATTGTTTTTCGTGATCTTTGTTCAAAGGTGTATCCCACCCATACGTTTCGTTCCATAGCTCTCTCTGGAATAGTTTCATGGGTAGTAGTAATGGTACCAGCATTCCAAGTGGGTCGAATATGCCGGCAATGATGCTCGCTACCGTACGTCTCGAGCTCGTTATGCAGTCTTCTATCTCGATCGAGCAGTGTAGGTCATCGGTTTCAGAATCCCATTGGATTCCTAAAACTTTCGTATCCGTTTCCTTTGCTCGATCTTTTTCGTCTACCAACTCGTTGAATTCCTTCGAGTTACTTAAAAATTCCCTCAAATTCATCTTCATCTCTGAGAAGGTTTCTTTCGATTTTCGATAGAGATTAACTGCTTCATCCGTGTTTCCATCGGTTGTGAGGATTAAGTTATCAACATACAAGTTCGTTGAAATTTCTTTCGCTAACTCTCTATCGGGATGAGTTTCCAAGTGATGCTCGATCGTTGCTCCAAGTAGATACGGGGACACGTTGAGTCCAAAAATTACTCTCGTGAATCGATAAGTTACTATGTTGTCCGGTGTGGCTGGTTTCCGGAAATCTTTCAACCATAGAACTCGTGTCGCATCTCTGTCGTCTTCATGTAGATGTACCTGCAGAAAGGCCTTTTCTACATCCGACAGTATAGCGATTTTTCCCGCTCTGAATCTTATGAGCATTTCGATTAGATCAGGTAGTATCACTGGTCCTTGTTTGATTATGTCATTCAATGACTTCTTACCTTTGAAGTGACTCGATCCGTCAATCACTACTCGACATTTTGTAGTTGTCTTTTGTGGTGTGAGGACGGGTTGATGTGGATTGTAGTGGACTAATCCTTTTGAAACACCTTCTCTTTCAACGTGTTCGATAATATTTTCCGCTAGTTGATCGAGAAAGATGTCATTTATCATTTCGAGTACTTCTTCAGTGTTGTATTTTACAACATTCTGTAACCGCTTTAGAGCTATTTGTCTATTATCTGGGATTCCTTCATGTTCTTTGAAGGGCAGACGTATATAGTAGCCGTTTTCTCGTTTCTCAATAGTTCTTTTGAAAAACTCGATTGTTTCTCGTTCCATCTCGGCCTTTTCATCCGATAATGGTCCCGAGAATTCTTCAGTTGTTTTCATTGACATATCGTTACGTTGACGATCTTCGATATCTCTTCTGACTAATTCTTTCGCCTCGACCTCTTCTGGTGAGTGGGCTACGTAGATTTTGTGGTCAGGTTCCTCTTCAGCCGTCTTATGAAGTTGTTCTTCAATTTTCTCACTGTCGGCTCTTCCTATCGTAGTGTAACCAAGTACGGTATCCAATAAGTTCAATCCTGATGGTAGTTCAATCATCGTTCCTTTCCAGATCTTTTTTAAGAAATCGGTTCCCAGGATCATGTTTGGTCTGACTTGTGACTCCAATGAGTCCTCATTCAGCCTGAGTCCTTTCTTCATGATGAATGCGGTATCTTCTTTTGATAACGGTGCTTTCTTCATGGATCCTGCTAATACTTTCGTAACTAGCGCGTCGGTTTCAATTATTTCGTTTGGTATCTTCATCTTGATTCTTGTCCTTTGGTATATTTGTTCCGTAGGACTCAATTCTCCAAACGATTGAACTTTCAGTGTTTGTTCTTCCAGTAATGTTAGTTGGAATTTCTTCATTAGGTCCGAGTCGATGAAGGTTTGGTTTGCTCCACAGTCAATTAGAATAGATATGGAGTCCCATTTCTCAGTCTTTTGATTGAATGCATCCGCTTTCAATGTCGCTAAGAAGGATTTAGTTCCGTTTTCTTCCTGTACTTTCTCGCTCATATTACATTTCTTGTCCTTTCGAACTTTTGCAACATTCGCGTGTGTCCTAGAAGTTCGAACTTCATTCTTCGGTTGACTTTTATTGATGATCGTAGATTTAGTCTTTGGACACAGTGTGTAATGGTGTTTTTCTATGCATTCATTTTTACACCAATATTGTCTATTGCACTCAGTCTTCTCATGCTTTGGATCGCTGCCGTAACAACCTTTACAAGCTTTCTTCTGATCAATTACTTTGATTCTATCTTTGATGTCGGTTACTGCGCAGCACTTCGAAGAATAATGATTCCTATTACAAAACAGACATTCCGGCATGCCCTGTGATTGTTGCTCAGAATCGTTGAGTGTAGTTTTAGATCTCGGTTTCTTATCGAACCTTTGGTCTTCTCTGCCTATTTGCATTGCTAGATACTCGTATCTTTCGATCGATAACTCAATGTCCGCTGATAGTTTCTCAATGGTCCATTTTGTGTCATCTCTCAGATCTAGTTTTGCTTTATATATGTCTTCTTGAATCTTGTAGCTGAACTTTTTGACTACAAGATTCTTGAGCATTTCGCTCTCAGTTTCTTGTCCCAATCCTTTTAGTTGGTCCAGAATAGTTCGTACCGTATCCCAGAGTTTTCTCTGCGCCGGTACTTTGAAATCGTTGCTTTTAGCTTCCAGCAACTTTTTGTTAAGCTCATTGACTGTAGCGGTTTTGTTTGCGTACCTTTCCTTGAGAAGGTTAACCACTTTGTCATAGTTTTCGCTCGTTAATTGGTATCTCCCTGCTAGTTCTTTCGCTTCTCCTTCGAGGTTCATGACGAGTGTGTTGAGCTTTAGCAGGGGACTTATTTCTGATTTTCCGACAACTTCGTTGAAGATTGTCCAGAAATTTTGCCATTCCCATCTTATTCCATTGAATTTTGGAATTTCGATCTTGGGTAGGGATGATGGATAATTATCTCGGACTTTCCGACCGAAGGCTTCTACAGATCCTTCTGGAATCGGTTTTAGATTGGTTAATCTCATTCGATGAGCTTTGAGATTGTACCAGACGTCATTTCCCTTTTCTAGGGAATCGAGTATTTTTTCAATTTGTTCATCGTATTTCTTGTTTAGTTCAACATCATCACCTATTTCCTTCTCCGCCTTCTCAAATACTTTTAGTTCGTTCTCCAATTGTTCGATTTTAGATCCAAGTGTCTCGATCGACATAAAAATAGTCGCTTCTTCTTTGACATAAGAGTCATAGTCCGCGTTCTCCAGTAATTTGACACCTTCTATGAGGCTCTTGGTGACTGCGTTCAGCGAATTTATCTTTTTAGTTGTACTCGATAAGCGAGACTTCAACATTACTTAGATCGTGAACGTGCGTGAACGTACGTAAAAGCGTAGAAGTATAGATATAGTTGTGCAAGTGAAAGAAATTTGAAGTTGCTCGGTGAGATAACTTCTAGTGGTGTTAAATTGAACTAACCAGATTAGTCGGTTTTGTTGCTGTGGTTGCCACGCGGGTCTTTCGATGATGGTTCCGGTGCCGATCAATATCGTCGATGCACCATAAACAAATTGCTACGATCGATAGATGTTGTTGGTGGTTGGCCAATGCACAATGATTACCTCAAACTTGGGTAATTAAACCATTTATTTCATAAATGAAAGAATAAAGAGCAACAAAAGGTATAAGTAAAAAGGGGAAAAAAAGGGAATGAGAAGCCGGCTAGCTTCTCTTCACAGAGCAGAATGAAGACCATGTGTCGTGAAGCGGACAGAAGTGACAAAGGGGCGTGTTCTGTACAAGTCATAAAGGGGCGTGTTCTGTACAAGTCATAAAGGGGCGTGTTTTGTACAGATAACACAGGGATGTAGGTGGGAGGAAAGTATGAAAGAGGCAGGGATAAATAGGGGGAACAATATATTGAAATGGTTGGGTTGACAATTCCCAACATTCGGCGAGATACAAATTAGCGCCCCTAGACGCAGATAAAATTGGGTTGCGCGGTAAAAATTAAATAAAATTAACATTAAAATTAAAAAAGTACCCGAATCGGGTTCACTTGTTAATATTTAATTTCCAGCTTATGAAGCTGGTCAAATAATCACGACTTTTCCAATTCAAAATAGTGCGAAAAGCTGGAAATCATTGTAAATAAAACGGATTTGTTGGAAGTCAAATAATGGTTAAACGGTACTTTTCTTACCTGGAAGTCGAACTTTGGCCGTGAGCGTTGAGACGGGGCGGAATTCCGGATTCCGCCGTTTTTTTTCATTCCGTCTTCCGGATTCCAGAATCTGTGAAAATTTTTTTTTCTGTTTTCCGGATTCCGAGTTCCCAAAATTCAATTCCGCCCTACTCTGGTTGAGACCTTCTGGGAAGCTTTCGAAAAAAAACGGTTAGATCAAATCAGCCGGGTCGTCCGTCAATATAAAGTAGAAAAGATTTGTGGAAAGAGAATTCGCCATTTTTCTGAACACGGATGAGCACGGACGTCTTCGGGTTCCAAATGAAACGATGTTGGAAGTAATAGAGTTCTTTGAAAGTAATTGAGCATCTCAGTCGGCGTCTTTGAGCTCACGTGTCCGCTGAGACATTACCCCTGCAGGAAAAATTAAAAATTAATTTGTACTCATGCTCCTGAAACTTGCGGTCCTGCAGTCCCGTGAATATAGATATTAGTTTCAAGGATCCTTCCGTTTTCCTTTGACAATCTTAGTAGAACAAAATTAACAGAATCACCTTTTTTTTACAAAATCAATTCAATATTCAGGCATGTCAAAGGATCCACATCACTCCGGGAGAAAGTTAGAACTCATAAAAATATGTACTGATTATAGAAGACTGTAACTGCCTTAAATCCACAGTAGTGAATTAAATAATTTCAGAAATTTTATTCGAATTTTCACAAATATTTCGGTTTCAGTAAAGAATGGCACATTTTGAGTTGTTTTTTTCTCTTTAATTCAAATCAATTTACATTTTCAAACTATAGAACTTACATTATTGAACATGGACTTCATCGCGGAAATCGGACCGTTCTATATCTTCTGAGCTTCCTTAATCCTCTGAAAATTCAACAGGGCGCATTTTCTGATGTCGAATTTTTCTTGATCTTCTAAAGCGAGCTTCTAAAATCAGAAAGAAAATTCGCTCCCTTGACGCTTCATTGACGCAAAATTATCACTGAAAAAATGGACATTTTAATTTACATAAATAAATTTCCGACAAAATCTCACCTTTTTCAAAAAATAAATAGCAGACGTCTTTTGTTTTTGTCCCGGTAGGCACAATTCTTTTCCTGGCCCGCGCATTCCTTGCGATGGCTCTAAAAGGAATTCGTATTCTCTTTTCTCTTCGATCTCAGAAAACATGTTTTCCTGTTTTGTTCTCTCTAAAAAAATTAATAACGGAGCAACTATTTTAACATTAAATTATTTAATTTACAAATAGGTTTAGTATTGTCTAACTTAGGTAGAATTCATCTCCTATTCGCCCGTCTTCAATGAGACGAAAATTAATTTTAAAAAACAATTAAAAATTAGAAAAAATAAACGATAAATTCGATGAAACTCGACCGAAATTATTAATTTAAAATTAACAACGGAAACTGTGCAGCGCGGTGGGTTCTGCCTTTCAAAATATGGTCTGCTCCTTTAAATGTTTCGACGTCGCTGTTTAAAAATCTCAATATTCCGCCGGTCCTCAGACATGTTTTCCATTAAATTCATCGAAATTTATGTTAATTATTATGCATTTTATCGATGAATTGTGTGTTTTTTCATTTAACGGTAATTTCAAACCTATTTTCATACTTTCCACTAATTTTCTAATTTATTTTAGAGCTACTTTAAATTTATTCGATTTCAATTTCTCACTTTGTGATTTTTTCTTGCTTATTTCTGACGAATTTCTTTTTTTTAACGGTAAATTCGATGAAATTGGACCTAAATTATTAATTTAAAATTAACAACGGAAACTGTGCAGCGCGGTGGGTGCCGCCTTTCGAAATATGGTCTGCTCCTTTAAATGTTCCGACGTCGCTGCTTAAAAATCTCAATATTCTGCCAGTCCTCAGACATGTTTCCCATTATATTCATCAACATTTATATTAATTATTTCGCGTTTTATCGATGAATTTTGCGTCTCTTCTTTTAATAGTAATTTTGAACCTATATTCCTACTTTCCGTCTATTTTCTTATTTATTTTAGAGATACTTCAAATTTAATCGATCTTAATTTCACTCTTTGTGATTTTTTCTTGCTTATTTCTGACGAATTTCTTCTTTTAAACGGTAAATTCGATGAAAATGTGACCTAAATAATTAATTTAAAATTAAGAACGGAAACTGTGTAGCGCGGTGGGTGCCGCCTTTCGAAATATAGTCTGCTCCTTTAAATGTTCCGACGTCGCTGCTTAAAAATCTCAATATTCTGCCAGTCCTCAGACATGTTTCCCATTATATTCATCGACATTTATATTAATTATTTTGCAGTTTATCGATGAATTGTGCGTTTTTTCTTTTAACGGTAATTTCAAACCTATTTTCGTACTTTCCCCCAATTTTCTTTTTCATTTTAGAGCTACTTCAAATTTAATCAATTTTAATTTCACACTTTGTGGTTTTTTCTTGCTCATTTCTGACGAATTTCTTCTTTTAAAACATTTTTGATCTTTTTTCACCAAGTTTTCCCAGTAAATTCCTTTTTTTTTTTTAATATTTTACTGCAATTTCTCCCAATTTTTTCTTCTCTTCAATGCTTCAATATTTTCAGAACTAACTCTATTTTCTTACAATCTTACAAAAATGGCAAATCAGTCCAAACTCGCATACAGTCCCTCTGGATTCGGTGGTGTTGCTGAATATATTGTAAGCTTCGTTTTTCAGTTTTGAAACATTCTTGCGAGTTAGGATCTCTATAATTCTAGCTTAAAATGCTATATTTTCACTATTTTCAACCAAAAACCTAGCATTTCGATTATATTTTTATATATTTTCAATGAAAAAGTTCTAATTTTTAATTTAAAAATTGACGAAATTTTCATTTCCACTATCAAAAATTCCTGGTTTTCAGCGGAAATTCATATTATTTTCAGTTTCCTAACCAAGATTTCCAATTTTCAGCGTCACTATTTGGTCAACACGTTCCTCTTCGCAATATTCTTTGTGACGCTTCCATCGGTTTTTTTGATTTTCCCCATTGGATTCTTATTCGGAGTAGTTCGCTCTATTCACGCGTTTTTCACAACGAAAAACCTAGGAAATATCGATAAGTCTGGCGGCGATTCTGGAATTTCGGACAATTCTCAATCCGAAACATCGGAAAACCCCTCTGACGAAATACTCGACGAAGCCCCGCCTCTTTTCCCAGGTTTCCATTTCGAAGTTCTCTCGGACAAGTTGAAAAAGCTGAAAGTGATTGAAAATCTGGAAATATCTATGAATGACTACTTGACACAAAACCAGAAGGTTCCAGTTTTAGTAACACTTCGTGAGGCGGACGGTTTATCTACAATAACTGAGGATTCTGAAAATGTGGAGCCTTCTGAGCACACTGACAACTCGGAAAGCTCTAACAACATGTCACGTCTTCAATTCCAGAAACGAAAGATGAACATCGTGAAAATCGCTGCAGAAAATACTGAAAACGTATTGAAGCAGCAGTTCGAAAATCGCGGAATCTCCAACGTGTTGATCTACTTTTTTGGTGCCAATTCGGAATTTTTGAATAACTTTGAACAATCAGTGGAAGATCGAAAATTCGTGATGGAAATCAAGAAGTTTGTGTCTGAAAGCAGCGCTAATCGGGAAGTTTTCGAAAAATCGTCCAACGAATTTTTGGTTGTCAATCAGGAAGGCGTGGTTTGGGTTAACTGCCCATTTTAATATTGTTCTACTATTATTTTTTCACTATTTTGCGGCAAGTTTTCTAAGAATAAACACTTGATGTAAAATGTCTGAAACGTTTGCGCAAACGAAACTAAACAGCGTCGGCTGAATGACTTTCAGTGCCACCACGAAAAATATATTTCATTCCAGGAGTGCGCCATATCGGAGCATCGTACACTCTTGAAAAGAAGAAAACTTTTTATATTTTGAAATACGGAACTTCTGTGATGTACGAAACTCCGATGTTTCATCTAATAAAGAGCGGTTTGCGGTCTTGATGACGATTTTGATAGTTCCTCATTGATTTCAACATCGGTGTGTCGTACTTCACAGAGCGTTTTGCAGTAATCTTTAGATCAGCCAACAAACGGCCCTCTGGTTTGCCGATAAGAAGAAGATAGATAATAAGCGAGGGTAAGGATGAGGAATGTTCGAAATATAAGAACTATTTTGTTTCCTTATTTCATTTTCCCATTTCAAAATCCTTCAGTAGAGTTTTGGAGTGTCGTACAGCTTTTTAAAATTTCATTTTTCGACGGAATTCTCACGACTACATTCCAATATTCCAGAATCTCCTCGAAATGCCGCATTCGGAAGCTGAAAAGACAGAAGAGAAGGATTGCCTCTACGAGATTACGAGCACAAACATCGACGGTGGTCTGATCTGTAAAACGGGAAATTTCGAGTTCGACAACGGACTGAGTTCCTCAGTGAATTTCGCAATTCTCGATGCTTCTCATAGGGAATATGAAAGTTCATTTCGAATGGCCCTCGCGAATTTCGGCGCCAATTTGAATTTGTCAGCGACAGAAGGAGTCGATGTTGGTGTCGATGTTGACCTGCTCAGGGCGATTTATGAGCAAGACAACTTTAAAGTGAGCATTATTGATTTTTTGAGAAAAACGAGCCGAATATCTCGAAATCGTCAATCTCGGAGATTTCCCAAATAGCGCCTATTTTCAGCGCGAATTTGGAGCAAAGTTCATTGGAGCGCATTTACACACCCTTTATTCTCCAAATCTTAGAATTTAAAAGTGTCATTAAGCTGTTAATATCGTTTCCAGCGCCTCTGGGCGCTGCAATGTCTTTGCTCTCCAACACTGAAAAGAGCATGTTTGTTTTCAGGTTGGCGTTGGTCTGAACTACTCGACAGGAGTGAAGTGGTCGTCGGACTCCATGAAATTACACTTGTTAGGCTACGGATTCGAGTATGACGCTGATGGATTCGGTTTACGAGTTCCAATTTTTGATTTGAAATACAAATGGTGGTGAAATGTCTTCTATATGAACGTTTTCTATAAAAAAAAATTGTACTTAAAAATACTGAAACATTTTGGCGATAGCTTTTGCGGAGTTGTGGGAATCTCTGCACTCTTACAGTTCTGCATTATTTGTGTTCGAAAAGACACGGAAGCTGAAAATGCAGCTGGAAAATCAAAAAAGTGATCTAATTGAAATATTTTTGAAATTCAGTGGTAGAGAGTGCCGGCCTAAAGCTAACTGAAGGAGGCTAGACAAGCTAGAAATGGATTCTTGCAATGGACACTACTTACTTGGATACTTGGACGCTGGGCACCCGTCTCTTTCCATTCGCTCCAGTGCTTCAGACCATCTTGTTGCGTGACGTTTCTTGGATACCAGAAGGTGATTGTGTGTCTCAGAGCGTCTCGGCTGCCGGATTTTTGCCTGATTCTCCTGGGATGACGTTGACTATGACCATAACCCTTCAATTTCAAATTCAGATTGAAAACCATGAAAGAGAACGCGCTCTAATGATAATAAGACTTTCACGACGTGGCCTGCCTGCTCATCATATTCACGAAGCTCATGAGCAGAGCAACCTTTACTTTGCAGATTCTGAAATACCAATACCAATAAAATATCTTTAAAAGAAAGGCGAGAGTCCAGAGAAGCCAGACATCACTTGCTCTCTGCGTCTCCTCACCGCGGAAAGGTATCGGAAAGGTATAATATTTCGAAATGTCTGCTTCTCTAACAACTCTTGGCTTTCCATGCTCCTTTAAACAAACAAACAGTTCTCCAGCAGGCTCCTTTAATATTTGTATACATCGTAACGCCATTTGCATATGCATGTGTCTACGCGTCTGGGCATGACTCATTTCCTTATCGATTTTCTTCCAATTTTCTGAAAATTTTAAACAATTTTAGACGACGTTTCCACACAAAAATGCCGCGAGAAACGTACCGAGATGAGCATCGGAGAGTGTACTCACCGGTGCCGCCGCCTTCAATTCATAATGGCACAACTGCATGCTCAAGTGATATGTATACGTATACAACGGATACAAAGTAAATTCATAGATTTCAAATGAGTTTTTGCGAAAAATTGAATTCACATTTTCAGCGTCTCTGATTCAGAATTCTCTGAAAACTATGGGTGTGGGGCGTGGGCGAAATACGGCATTTTCACCGCCAATATTGTGTTTATGACAGTTGGCGGACTCCTTTTGGCAATGGGAATTTGGTTGCGGACGGACAGTCGATTCAGGAATTTTATCAGTGAGAGGTTGGCGTTTTTTTCATGAGAAAATGAGAATTGAAGGCTTACAAATACAAAATCCGGTGTCTCCGTTTTCACGAAGAATCAAAAAGAGAGTTTTCTTTAATTCTGCTCTTCTAGACAGCTTCACTAACTCTGAAAATGCTTAAAATTTTCAGAAAATTCCGAGCAGCGCGCAGTAAGCAAAGTGTCTCTGCTCTCTGAGCATAAAACCCAAAAAATTAGAAATGCGTCATGTTCAAACTAAAAAAAAGTAACACAAAAGTCCGTGGACAAGTTTTGTTTTATTTATCAAAAATATTTAAATTTAATTAAAATTTTTATATCATTTAGAGAATTCTTTAAAGTTTTAAATTCAATACTTTTAAATAAAATAAAATTTTAAAAATTATATAAATTAAAATTGAAAAAAAACCTCTAAAAAGTGACACAAAAGTCTGTGGACAAAATATTTTTAACAAAAAATAATTATATCGATTTCTTCGTTAATTCTTAAAAAATGGCAAAAAAATTAATTATTATGCTATTTTTAGATATTTGTACACGGACTTTTGTGTCACTTTTTTAAAGAGATTTTTTTTAATTTTAAAAATTAATTTTTTAGAATAATAAATATTGAATTTAAAATTTAAAAGTATTCTCTAAATAATATATAAATTTGATTAAATTTAAATATTTTTAATAAATAAAAACAAAAACTTGTCCACGGACTTTTGTATCACTTTTTTAGAGGTTTTTTTTTAATTTTTTAAATAATAAATATTGAATTTAAAATTTTAAATTATTCTCTAAATAATATAAAATTTTGATTAATTTTAAATATTTTTAATAAATAAAAAAAAATCTTGTCCACGGACTTTTGTGTCAATCTTTATTTCAAGCCAAACCAATTGAATATTGAATTCAAAAATTTAAGGTCTCCGCCTGAATTAAGCTCGACATTTTCAGGTACCGGCAAGCAGTTCAAGACGCATTTTGGGAGGCTCCAACACTATTCGCATTCTCGTATATTATAATCGTGTTGGGTGCTGCCATGATAGTTGTAGCAATGCTAGGTTGGTCGTTTTAAAGCTCTCCACAGAGCTGCTCTACAGTAACCTGAAGTGATTTTCACTATTTTTCAATCAAAAATCTTTTAAGATCAGCCATTTCATATTGCAGATTCTTATTTCAGGTTGCTGTGGTATTACTGGAAGATCTCGACTTTTTTTGGTAATTTATACGATGGTAGTATTCTTATTATTCGTGGCCACACTCAGCTGTGGAATCTACTTATTATACAAGAAAGACGGAGTAAGTTTCAGCATTTGGCACAGGCCTACAGTAAACTAAATTCTTCTAAAATTTCTTTAATTTTCTTTTTTCTCTCCAGCTTGACGTGGAGCTATCCGATGCACTAAATTACATGGTACAGCACTATTACATGGGAGCCGGCGTGGTGCAAGAAGCGCTGGACAAGATTCAGACTACTTTCAGATGTTGTGGTAAGTTTCATTCTGATTCTTTGCATTGTGCTTGGTGAATTGAATATCAAAACCCATAATCAAGGCTTCCACGAAGGACGAAGACAAAAAGTAGTCTTTCAGTTCGTCTTGCATTCGTCTTACACAATAAAAAAGTTGTGCATCCTTGCGTCATTCAAGACGAAGACGATGACTATGAATTCAAAACCTTATAATTTTGAAATTTCTTAAATTCAGTCACTGGGAGCGGAGAGAATCCAGAGTGTCTAACAAGGGAACTGTTTTTAGATAACGTTTGAGAATTTTATGAAAATTGGTACACAGACACTTTCGAGCATGCTGAAAACCATGGCAAACTTTGTTTTTGCCTAAAACTCTCCAGAAGCTGAATATTCGCATCTAAAGTTTCATCTGAATTTTCATCGCATCTGAAGTTTTCCCCCCATCCCGGGACCTCACTCTTCTCTATGCTTCCATATCGCCCATTTCTGGAAGCAGCGGTGGTGTAGTGGCAGTGGGATGGTTTGTAACCCTGGGGGTCCCAAGTTCGAACCCTACTATGGTAAATTTCTTTTGTTTCTTGAGTTGTAGGGTATATGAGTTGTGTTTAATTGTTTTTTGATCTCAAAGGCTTCTACTCTAAACTTTAGAAAACAACAGAAATTTTCGGCTTGGAGGATGGTTTGGAGGCTTGACGGCGTCAATTGCTGCCGTGTCTTTCCAAGTGCTCCAGGAGTCGACGATCAAAAGAATATCTTTGGGCATAGATGAATCGAAAACCACTTTTTCGAAGAAAATCACCATGAAAATCCTACATGATAACGTTCTACGCTATCTTATTGCTGACATCATAAGGAAGAACAACATTTGCATTGGAAACTTTGTCTGATCGGATAGTTGGCTGGCTGGATGGAAGAAAATGTACGGAATTTCCTCCAGGAAAATCACGAAATTTGTGTCTACCGTTCGACACAAGACTCGCGATCAGATTGAGAAGGATTCCAAGGATTTCGTGAATTCTGCCAACCAACACTTCCAACACCCATCCAGCATCTACAATGCTGATCAGAATGGATTCCAGCTCGAAATGAACACAGCTCGGACTCTTACATTTACCGGATCCAAAGATGTTCACTGTGTTGTTGGAAGTGTCTCTTCAACTACACATTCATACACAGTACTTCCCTTGATCTCCGCATCGGGAAAAATGCACCCCAAATTATTCATTAATTTGAAAGAACCCAAAGGCCGATTTCCCAAGAAAGGTCTTTTTAAAGCATCAAATCTGGAAGTCACGTACCATTCCAGTCACATCATGATTAAAATCAACATGGTGACTTTCTTCGAAAAAGTGGTTTTCGATTCGTCTATGCCCAAAGATATTCTTTAGATCGTCGACTCTTGGAGCACTTGGAAAGACACGGCAGCAATTGACGCCGTCAAGCCTCCAAGCCTCCAAACCATCCTCCAAGCCAAAAATTTCTGTTGTTTTCTAAAGTTTAGAGTAGAAGCCTTTCAGATCAAAAAACAATTAAACACAACTCATATACCCTTTTTCGGCATTCTGCAAGTTCCATTCGAGACCAATGTGCTCTGGAGACCTCTAGAAAATGAAATTACAAGAAACAAAAAAAATTTACCATAGTAGGGTTCGAACTTGGGACCCCCAGGGTTCCAAACCATCCCACTGCCACTACACCACCGCTGCTTACAGAAAATGGCGATATGGAAGCATAGAGAAGAGTGAGGTCCCGGGATGGGGGGAAAACTTCAGATGCGATGAAAATTCAGATGAAACTTCAGATGCGAATATTCAGCTTCTGGAGAGTTTTAGGCAAAAACAAAGTTTGCCATGGTTTTCAGTATGCTCGAAAGTGTCTGTGTACCAATTTTCATAAAATTCTCAAACGTTATCTAAAAACAGTTCCCTTGTAAGATCTATGACTAAGGCCTCTACGAAAGACGAAACAAGTTGGTCTTGCGTGTCTATCTCTGCGTCAGACAAATCCAAGACGAGACGGTCTTATTTCGTCTTTCGTGGAAGCCTTATCTGTGACACTAAATTTAAAAGTAAGCAGTACATCATGAAGGTGCCCGATTTCGGATAGCTCCAGAGCTGGTCACGGTGCACTGAAAGCAGCGTGGCAAGGCTCTTTAACTGCGTATTTAAAAAATGCCAACCAATATGCTCTTTCCACATAAAATTGCATGCTGATTTCAGAAATTTTGGTGGTTTCAATTCGAGACAATTAAAAGGGGCGTCTTTAGGTAACTCCGGCTGCTCGGATTTTCGAGTCTTCCGAATGGACATCCCAAGATCCTGCGATATTCGATGTGACGGATGCCATTTTAGGTGAGATTATCACAAAACGCCATTCCGGTTATTTCTCAAATTTCAGAATAATGATAGCCCTCAGAATTGGATTTTCCGTCACTTTAATCGTCTTTTTCGCCGTGGTTTTGTGTCAGCTGCTAGCTATGTGCTTCGCATTGTATTTCGTGTTTATGAGGGAAAAAGAAGTCAAAATTGTAAGTTTTTATTTATTTTTCATTGCAAAATTAGGAGAATTAATGTTTTTATTTATTAAAGGCTTCCGAGAACATTTTCCAGATTTTTTAAAACAATTTTACTGAAAATTACCTGTTTTTCTAGATTTATGTGGAACCAGCGCTCAAAGTTCACCGCCATCGATTAACCAGAGACACTTTGAGGAATCATGACTTGCCGTACCAGCTGGAATCCAAGAAACCGAGGAGATACGCTAAAAAAACAACGAGGGAGATAAGATATTAAAGCGTTTTCTCTTTTTTTTTGTTGTAAATTTTCATTTTCAAAAATTTCGAAATTTGACTTAAAAACGGGTGTTCAAAGTATAAAAAAGTGAATTTTTATATTCCAATACTGAAAATAAACTTTTATTCTTCGAATTACTTACGAATTATTTTTCTCGCGATCCTCGTACAAAATTGATTGCATTTCCGTGCTGAAATGCCACGGAATTCCGAGCTCAAGTCGTTAAAACTTCTGAATTTGGCACTTCTGATTCAGAGAAACTGGTATTCCATGATATTCTGAAATTGTCAAGGTTTTTCGCTTAAAATTGTTAAATTATTTTGGTTTTTATTTTAAAATTCCAATTTTAGGAAATGTGGATTTTATTGAAACAAAAACATTAAATTTTACCCCATAATTACCTTCATAATCAGTAGGCGCTATCACTCAGTTTCCAGCGACCAATTAAAGTGCGCTCCACTGCTATATATTGAAAACATGTTTATTTGAAAGCGAAAAACATCGAAAATAAACATTGAGTCACCGGTTAAACACTCTTATCACAATTCTTCTCGCGTGATTCTTCAATGTTCCCTTCCCACTTCTCTCTTCACATTTTATTGGTGATTTGTCTGATTTTTCACGTCTCCGCTACGGAAAACATGGAGTAAGTCGGCATTTACTTTTCAAATTTCGGGAAAATTTCTAGATCTCGCGTTTTCAGCCAATCCCAAGCATCGAATACGTCGCAAAACTCGAATCAAGTTGCTTCGGCTCCTGAGCACATTCCCGGTTCGAACATGATTGGCGCCGGAAGGGCGGGGCGTATTCAGAGCTGGAAGAGTTCGCAAGCAACGAAAACTGCTGAAGGTTAGAAACTCTACTTTTAAATAAAATTTCTAGCCTTCTTAAAGCCTTCGCGTTTTCAAAACAAAGATTTTTAAAATTAAATTATTAAAATAAGCACACGGGCACCAACGCCCAAGGCTTCTGTCTCCGGAAGCGCGTGCGATCTTGAAAGGTGTGATCGTGGCCTAAAATTCGAAAAAATAGTAAATTCCTTGGATATTTTTGAATCTTAATGCCTAAGAAATCAGAGTTTCTACCTTCTCCGACACCGAATTTAACAATTATCCGAAAAATGTCATTTTTATATATCTTCTAACAGGTTTAGGCGTTAATCTCATTTAATCTTGTTTCGCTTCAAAACGAATTAAATAAAATAATAAAAATAAATTTCAGCGAGCTCTCAACCTTCCAACAACCAGCGACAACCGGGATCGAATAATGAAAATAATTAAAATAGAAATTCTGATAACATTGATTTTCTGACCTATTAAAGTGTATTTTCCTATGAAAAAATTAATAATATTTTTTTCATAATTACCGAAATTTGCAAAAAAAAAATGAAAACTAAAGGAAACTTGCATGTATCCTTCGGTACGGATCTTTCTGGATGCCACCTCGCCGTCGTTTACTCCAACTGAGGAGACCAAACAGTCTCATACGATCTTCATACTCCTTCCACGTGGCAATCAGTGCTGCTGGCATGCCTGAAACTCGAAATTTTAAATAACTAGAATCTGGAATCTAGATTTTTAGATTCTAGGAGACATTCTAACGAATCTCGAGGCAGGAATTCCGATGGTGAGTGAGCCCGCCTGCAGACTGTTGGTTGCTCCATTGACTCTTTACAGTCCATGCTTACGAGTTGCCTATTGCGGTAGTGATACCGGATAAAAAATGTGTAGCGGTGCTAAAGCCCTTCACTGAAAGACGGGCGCCAATCTTCGCCAAATAGGAAAGCCGATATCAATTTGACCCGCCATTTTTCCATAATCTACATGTTACAGTTGCGCGCCAAGAGCGCTACACCGACGAGTTTTTTGTCTCTGGTGCTCGGCGCGAAAAACAAAAGAAAATTTGTTTTGACTAGTTTAGGGTTATTTCTCAGGTTGCGAATTACGCTCGTATTTTGTGGGAGGTTATCCCACATTTCTACTAAATTTTTGAGTTTTTAAGTCTCGTCGCTGGTAGATTATCCAATTAGATTGTCTCTTTTAATTGCGCTGCTCTAGCAATTCATTGTTTTTTCTCGCAGCGACTTCGATTATTTAATTTTTTTTTAATTTTTCATAGAGCATTGCTCTATTTTTGAATAAACTTTTAGTAAATCGTAAACGATTTACGACTAACTTGATAGAGAATGAATTTCGAATTGATAAAAAAAAAGAATTTACGAAATAAAATAGAATTCTCAGATTTCTGACTTCTGATTCAGCCAATTTTTGCTTTTTTAATATACATTTTTTTAATTGCGATTTTGCTTATTTCTTGAAAACTTTTCCCATATATTTCGTATTTATTTTAGAAAATGCGTACCCAACCATCGCTTTGCAATTTGCCGGATGTGGTGTTAAGAAATATTTTCAATGAAGTGGGATTCAAATCGATGTAAGTTGATTTTATATTTCAAGTAGAGTTACGTGTCGAAAAAAAGTCGAAAAATTCGGTGTCGAGGCGCTCGGCAAAAAATCAAACAAAAGTCGACTTTTTGTCAACAAAAAGCAAGACTGGGAAAAAAAATAGCCGGCGGCGCGGCGGCGAAAAAACGGCGGAAAAAATTCGGCTTTTCGCCGGCGAACGGCGGAGCCGAAAAAAGCCGTCGCCGCCGACGGCGGCATTCGCCGGCGTTTTTTATCGCGGTGTACGGTAAGCAGAGAAACTGTGTAGTCTGCATTTGAGCGTAAACCTTTTTTTTTCGCCGCTATCTTAGTTGGGGAGTCAATGGTTTTTGGTCATTTTTAGAGATTTTTGCAATTTTTTTTCTGAAAATGTTTATTGTTATTGTTAAAATATTTGTAAGTTTTTTTTTTTCAGATTTCAGATTTATAAAGATTTATGTAAAATCATTACTCCTTTGAGAGAGTGTAATAAGCACTTTCAGGTAGATTTATTTTTAGATTTGGAAAATTATGAATTTTCAGAGTAATGCAGTTACTGTTCACCATGTCATTCCACTATATCTGTCAATTCTTAATGAATTCGATGAGCTCGGTCTTCTGGCTTCAGTATATTCTGACAAAAAATGTGGTATAAAATTTTTTTTATGTTTTCAGAACAATATGCTAGTTATTCTTGAATTTGGAAAGATTGCTATGCGAAAACAAATCGAAAACCTTTCTGCAATACACTTCGTTTCTGTTTACCTATCACGAACTACTAAGAATCTAATGAACCTTCAGCTGAAATTCGATCAGCATCAAGTATTTCACTGACGCTTCGTAATTTACAAAATTTTTCATGTTTACAGATTGAATTAAATGTGCTGAAAATCGTTGGAAGCGAAATAGAAAAACTAGCCTCAATTTCAGTCAAAGATCCTTTACCTGGTTTACAGCAGTCAATCCCAAAACGCTCGGCATCGTTTGTGGAAAGAAGCTTACAATCTACAGTTTTTCCATCTTTTTCCACTTTACAAAATGAATGTAGTTTTTATGAAAGAGACTCGCGCCAGTGTGATTCTCTTCTATATTGGCCCCTTGTGAAAAATGTTTATCCCAAACTAGCAAGTATTGCTTGGAAAGTATTTGGAGTGGCCACCATTGAGGCGGATGTCGAGAGATCATTTTCTATTTTAAAAAATGCTTATTCTTCGAACAGACTCTCGTTGAGCCCGAAATTTCTTAAAAATTTAATGATAATGAAAGAATGCCCTGAAGACCAAAATCTGGTAACAAATAACTTTTAGATTTGTTTTGTGCAATATTTTCATTTGGTTTAGTTTTCCTGCGGTTAGACAAGACTATCATTCATTAATTTGCCTCCCTTCCTTTTTTTCCATTTTTTTATTTGTTAAAATTCATAAATATTAAATAAAAATTTTTTCGTTTCAAATAATTTTTATTTTTGCATCTAATTTTCATGAAAGTAACTGTCGGATTAAGAGAGCTTCCAACTGTTCGAATAATCAAATGATAATGAAAGAATCCTCTGATGACCAAAATGTGGTAACAAATCACATTTAGATTTGTTTTAATTTTCCTGCGGTTAGACAAGACTATCATTCATTAATTTGCCTCCCTTCTTTTTTTTCCATTTTTTTATTTGTTAAAATTCTCAAATATAAAAAAAAAATTTTGCATATAATTTTCAAGAAAATAACTGTCGGATTAAGAGAGTTTCCAACTATTCGGTATATTACTCATGTTGATGAATAAAAGATGCCAGCCGAAAAAAGCCGGCGACGGCGGCGACCGCCGGCGACGGCTGCCAGCCGTTTTTCGCCGGCTTTTTTCGGCTGCCCGCGAGAACGGCTAAACGGCGGCGATCGCCGGCGAATTCCCAGCCTTGTCAAAAAGTGAGCACTGTAACGTCGCTGTGTTTGCGTACTTGGCAAAATAATTCACGAAAACTCCCATTTTTTTCAACCGTTTTTTGAATGTTTCCTTCTCCAAGGCTAGGATTTCATTTTCAATGAGATATTCAAACCAACTCGAACTCACTTCAGTTGCTCTTTTGCTCATCGTGATCGATGTTTGACGATTTCACAGCAACGGCTGTAAATTTTATTTGTGATATTCATGACCAGAAAAAAAACAAAAAAAAAACGAGCAATCAGCCGAAAATTAAGCGAACTGCCTTGTAAAACTTCACAAAACAAGTTGAAAGTGGAAAAAAACGAGAGAAAAAAACAAAAAGCGTTGAAAAATTGGGAATTGTCGTGAATTATGTTGCGAAGTACGCAAAAACAGCGACGTTAAAATGCACACTTTTTGTCTACAAATTTCGACCACTGTTCGAATCGAAGTTCGACAGAAATTTTGTCGAATTTCGTGTCGACACGTTACTCTAGTTTCAATTCATTATTAACAATGGTTGGTTCTCTCAATCAGTGACCAAAAGGTGGCCAACAGTGCCCGAGCAGATATTTTCTGCATTTAACCATTACCTCAATTACTAATTTTCAGTATAAATCTTCGAAAAGTGTGCCGCGATCTCCGAAATCGCATTGACTACATCAAGCCTGAAGCAAATTTGTTGTCTTTTGGTATTCGTGTAAACGATAACAGAATTCGATTGACGTATTTGGGAATAATTACAACGGATGTCGAAAAGGGTGAAAGAAGGTTCAGAGATGAGATAATGTACGAGAAAACTATGAAGAGTGGGCGGAGCGCAGTTAGATGCAATCGTTCAAAGAAGAAGATCGTGAACGACGATTTTATGGAACTCGCATTACGACACTTACAGTTGATTCTCAAATTTCAAAAGAAAAATAGAAAGGCAGTATCATTCACCAATAGAACAGAATATTCCAATAATTTCCTGCGATTTTTGGAAATGTTAAAGGGTTTTTTGGCAATTGAAAATCAACTTTTGAAGGTGGACCATTTCCGTATTAATACGAATGATCAGAAATCAGTGATCCCAGCTTTATCACTGATAGATCCACAATCAATTGATTCGATATCAATTACCGGAGAGAATAAAAAAATGCTGCCGATGAAATTCTCTGAAATAGTGGAGATGGACCATTGGAAATCCGCCAAATCCTTCTCATCTAATTACAAAGTCACTGGCGTCTCCGCCCACAATTTCTGTCATTTTTTTGGAGTCAATGTGACGTTTAAGTCAATTTCTGTGGAAGAATTGTTAGAATGTAAAAAGGTTTGTTTTCCATTTTTTGGCGAAGGCGGGGGCGAAGCAAACTGTGAATACAAGATGAGAAAACCAGAGATTGGAATCCATCATGGCCTAGAAATTCTAATAATGAAAAAGCTAGTACCTGTGGTTATTCGGTGATTTCAAATGCGTTTCGATATTGCCGTTTCTTTAAAGTTTTCAATTTCTAGACCATAACTTCTCTCATAGTCTCGTCGAATTCTTTTTCCACTTGGATAATAACTGTTTTTTTTTCTTTCAGATATTTGAGAATTCTACTGAACATGTTTTTTTCCAAATCACGTATGACACATTCGAGGACAGAGAGCAGTTTTGTGAGGAAATGGGACCAGCCGTCATGATCTACGAACATTTGGAGTGGTATTTCCGAATGTCGACCACCGACAATGATGTGTTGCTCATTCGACTATCGCACCCAATAAGAACAATCATGTTCGAACGAGAAGCGGTGGCCTATCTTCCAGAACGTGCTGTAATTCGAGACTAATTAGTAAGGTAGAGCGAGCTAAACAATTCTCCTTTTAATCTAAATTATTTTTTATCCTAAAACGTGCTTCAATGCTGAAATTCGCACAATTTTTGTTGTGCTCGATTGAGCACTTTTTACTAATACACTTCCATGTTGATATATGTATCTTTCAAACTGTAAAAAAACATTATGCCCCTCTCCCTCTTTGCAGCAGCATCCTTGTATATAAGAAAGATCCCAGTTTGCTCCCTCCATTTTCCCCATTTTTATTATATTCGTTCATTTTGTTACATATATAAAGGTTGAATTACCCAAGTTTGAGAGCCACTTTATGGTGCAAACCGACCAGTATCAAAAGTTAGCAACACGGTAATTACGAAGTGAGTTCAACGTGAACAAACTTACGAGTGACGACGAAGTGATGGCGTCTGAAACCAATCCTATTGTTTATGCCGCACTCTGCACATTTCATTTTTGAAGGAAACAAGACATTCCAAATGCTTTTTCTTCTTTCCTTTCGCTTATTCTTTGCAGCCTCGTTGAACATCAGCATTTTGAGTCAAAATCAGAGTAAGAATTCAGTCTGAAAAAATTCAAAATGCGATAAAACAGAAATAACTTGACAAACGAATTCTTCTATTTTCGAAAAACGACAACAAATAATTTTTAAATTTGGCACCGTCTTCGTCAAACCATATGTATTCTCTAAAATTTATGTGATCTGCCAAAACATTTAATGCATTTTTAACGTTAAAATTATTATCGATTTCATCTTATCCAGATTCTAGCAGCGCCACGGCGAAGTACCGGAGGGCAGGCCACGTCGTACGACAAACCGAATCACCATGGCTTTAAATTTATAGGAAATATGTATTTATGTCATTCCATGAAACATCATTGACGAATCGGAAACAAAAATTGAGATTTCGAGAATCCTCCGGGGAAAATAACAACATTATGTTCTGTTTTAGTTTGCTAAACATTATATTTTATTTTTTTTGTGATAAAAATATTTTTTTATCGGGTGTTTGAGAATACTTTTCGCGTTCATTTTCAGTGAATTGTATCAATTTTCGTTGTTATAATGACTGATCTAAATGTTTGACGTCGTCTAAGAATCCCAAAGTTGTCCACCAAAGCCGCCAGAGTCAATTGAAAACTAGCAACGATGGTGGAGATGGTGCAGCTGACAACCTTCCACTATGATCTTTCATAATTCATAAGAATTTGAAAAGATTCTTCACTTATAGCAAACTTCAGGCAGTAAACTTCATAGACTTTAGAAATAAGACATAATCGCCAAAAAAAAATGCAAAATAAAAGTTTCGAGCAAAAAATGCGAAGGAAAAATAAATGATTTTTTAAACTAATGATCAGGGCAGCTAAACAAACATCACATAACTGTCCATTTTTGAAGCAGTAGAGTGTAATGGAAAATCATGTTTGTATATTCGATGCTCTATGTTTGTTCACGATTAGAACAGAAAAAAGAAGAGAAATCGAAAATCTCTGATGAGAACAGAACAAAAAAATTATTTAAAAACTGACAATTGGGCTTGGGCTCTCAGGGCTCTCGTGGAGTAAACTGATAGTCATGGGTGGTTCACACTTTTTGTTTTTTGAAAGCGATTTAAGGTATTGAAGTTTTTAGCTTTTAAACCAAAAAACTTACTGAGCTTCTTAGTCGATCCGTGATTCGCTTGCGATCTTGGGCGATGGCCATTCAAGAAGTATTTCGCTCATCTTCCGCGGGTTCTTCTTACCATAAATGTCCATATCGGAACAATGAATTGTGCTCAATTTTGTAAAATTTCGAATTAAGCAGACTCACGAATACCTTCATCCCACTCGCTCTTGACCAATTTCCATATTTCTATTTGTTTCCGGCCAACAACACGCTGCTGGAGGACCAGAATCTCAAATTTTCATTATTTGTTCACCATATTTTGGGATCTATAAAACCGCTCTTCAAAGCTACAGTATTCTTTCTCCGCCATTTTTGTAGAGGAAACATGAAAAAACAGGAGAAAGATTCTGTGAAAAGAGTGGATTTACAAGCCATTCGCGGGATCGCAATAATTTCTGTACTTTTATTCCACTTTTTCCCCAAATTTTTTCCAAATGGATTTTTGGGAGTGGACCAGTGAGTTCTTTTTCAGTTTTGCCTTAGAAAAAGTGGCTTAAATGGGGTTTTCATGATGAGAATACCTGCAGATATCATTGAATCATTTCGAAAATTGAAGAATTTATCCATTTTCCATATAATTGGTGAAAAATGATATTATCTCCAAGACTTCAAGCGTAGTAGAATGCTTCTGGTTGCTTCAGCTGGTGTTTCCAATACCTGAAAATAGCGGAATTAAACCTCTATTTAAGAAGTTAATGGGAAAACATTTTATATCTAGAAAGAAGCAGGGGGATACTATTGCGACCGACCAGGATGAGATAGTCCCAATATAGAATATCCCAGTGCTCATTTTATCTGGACTTCTATTCAAACTTTGAATTTCAGCTCAATTTTCAGGTTCTTCGTGCTTTCCGGCTTTCTGATGTGCATGTTGCTCATGCGAAGAGAGCAAGCGAGCCCGTGTTCTCTTGTCAGCCTGTTTTATTCAAAACGAATGAAACGAATATTACCATTATATTTATTTGTAATATTTCTAGAAATGATCAGCTTATATTCAGTTTTTCCGGCTTCCGCTGTAAATATCAATAAAAAATCAGCGCCACAGGCGCTGATTTTCATGTCTAACAGGGCGAGCACAGTAGAGGAGAATTATTTTCGTATGGTTAGTTTGATGAAATAAGAAAAACCATTTAAAAAAAGAATTAAAACTCAAACATTTTCCTATTTTTCCAGCTCTCCATTGCTATTGATTTATTCACACATACTTGGTCGTTATCCGTCGAAGTTCAATTCTACCTTTTAATTCCATTTATATATTTATTTGGAAGAAACTTATCGCTGAAATTTCAATATTTCTACTACTTGATTATAGGTATATTTTAAGTCTTCAAGTTTGTTTCATTTAAATTCGAATGAAGCCCGAAAATTGACGTGGAAAGATGATAATTATTAATAACTTATTATGGGAAATTTTGAAAATCGGGATTACAGCACATTGAGCCCTAAAGCTTCTACGAAAAACGAAGACAAAAAGTCGTCTTTGCTCTCGTCGTTCGTCTTACGCAATAAACGCAGGATTTCCGCAAGTCAGACGAATTCAAGACGAGACGGCTGAAATTTCGCCAAAATGGAAGCCTTATTGAGCCCATTGTTTCTCTGTGTCAGCTTCAAAAAACATTTTTTTGGCTTTTTCTTGCAAAACGCTCAGAAAATTGTAAATATGACTCAATATCAATAACTGTTAAGTTCAAGTCGTCAAAAAAAAACAGTTATGTTGTCTAACCGGGAAATTCAAATTTGTCAGATAAATTTTCTAAACGTATAGCTTATAAGTATCTCAGGTGAAACACGAGAATTTTCAGGTATAATCTCATATGGATATTCATCAATTTCATCACCTACAATGGCATTCAATTGCGTTCTTGCCAGAATTTGGCAATTTATGATTGGTATGTAGGTAAATATATCTGTATGTCTAGATATTCACACTACCAAAAACATCTTCTGAATTCTGGATACATTGGCGCATATAACAACTATTTTCAGGATTCCTAGTGTATATGGCGTCCACTTCCGATCATTGGCTGAGCAAATATGCTACCGTATCTCAAGACGAACGAGATTCGGAAAACGAAGAGGTCCAGGACCATATAAAACTTATTGAAGACGATTTTCCACCAGAAAAAAGAGAGACCCAACATTTCTTTTGCCGAAATCCCGGGAAATCCAAATTGTTCGATTGTTTCCGGTTCCTATTACCGATTTTTCTGATATTTTTCAATATTTCTCTAGTTTTTAACCCAATTTTACTAAATCCAATTGTTTTGAGGTGAGTTTTCAATTTGAAGAACTTTAAATTCTCGATCCCAACTGAAACTCGAGGAAAATCCGTGTTTCTCGCTTATTTTGACAAAACAATTCAACGTTTTTTCAATTTTATTCAGTTTCTCAACATTTTCCAAAACTCCAGACCACTGGTAACAGTATCAACAGGAGCATTAATGATTTTCTCAAAAGATGAGCCATCAATTCTATTAAATAATGGAATTTTGACATATGTCGGCGATATTTCGTATGCTCTTTATTTACTTCATTGGCCGATTTATTCCTTCTGGAAATTAACGATGGATCAGAATTATTTAGGTAAGAGAGCGGGTGAAAATGATGCTGAAATAAATTTTCAGAATTAAAAATACTAAATAAAAGCACTGAAACTTTTGAAAATATGCGGTAGAGATGCCGAATAGTCGGAACACTTTTATTTAAATTTCCGCCTTTTTCCATAGTTTCGTATCTTTTTTAATGGTTTTTAAGTTTTCATTTTTCGGCTAGCGCACATTTGAATAAATTTTCCGACCGTTGAACGTCTCCAGATATAAAAAAGCAAATATATGTAAATTTCAGCCCTAATATTCTGCATTTTGGCATCCATTTTAATATCCATCATTATTCACGAAAATTATGAAAAATGGTACTTAAAACAATGCTCGACTACCATCGGTTTGCTCATCATAATTTTGTTCATTTTGAATGTGATTATGATCAAAAAAGATGACATATTTGGTGACTACGGTATCCAGAACGGAAGAAATGATACCTACGGTAAGATTCTGTGAATTTACATCAACTTTTGATTTGTGAAACTACACTAACGCTCGTAAATCAACACTAGTTAAACAGACACTGGCTTTTTCGAATCTACGTTAGCTCATGTGCTTTTGTAAATCCCCGCTGTTTTGAATCCTTGTTCCGATATCTTAGGAATCCAATCAACTCCTTGTAAATCCACACCTGTTCCCATAAATCTATATAAACTACTTATGCAGCTAACACCGCCCGCCTCAATCACCAATGGAACGTCGAAGACATCCCAAATTTGTACTCTCCCACATGTGTTTACGAAGGGGTGAACACCCCGATGGGGTGGTGTAGACATACGGTAGGTATTAACCGTAAAATTGACGGAGACTTGAGTTTTTGAGAAAAAAAATGACAATTCTGAAAATGTGGCAACTGCAGAAAAACCATTTTGGAAATTTTTCAGGGTCTCACCGGAAAATATCGGTTTATGACGCTGGGGAATAGTTGGACAGCCAATCACGCGACAATGTTCTATCAGGAATGTGGATATCTGGCAAGCAGCATTCTTCAGGGGTCATCTATTGGTGAGTGTGTATTTACGAGATTGTTTGTGTAGGTTTACAGGGAGCAGTAGATTCAGTAGTAGCCAACCAGTGCTGTCTGTTTTACCGTTATTAGGTGCGGATTCAACGAATCTGGTGTCATTATGGATTTGCAAGGTTATATGCAAGCTTACAAATCCTGGTAAAATCTACATCGAACACGCACTTTTACATTTTCGTAAACCTACACTGAAACGGGTCCCCGTAAATCTACATTGAATTCACAAACCATTTTTGATAAACTCAGATGAGTGAGAGGAATTTGAGTGGATGTCTAGTACACTAGACATCCACTCAAATGTCAACTATTGTCAACTATGAGAGAATCGAAATTGGGGTAGATTTGCGCACAGTTAACTATTATTTCTGCAGGTTGTGAGCCCCTTTATCCATCACAACTAACTGAAATGTGCATCTCAAATTTCACGGATTTCGAGGAGCATGTAAAGATGGAAAGTCCAGATTATGCATTTATGTTCACAAGGTAGGCAACAAATATTTAAAACTTTTACTTAAATTTTTTAGTTCGCAGTTCGATGGAATCTTAGAAGTTTTCGATTAAAAATGATTCATAATAATGAAAAATTAACAAAACGTTCGGATATATTCCATCAAACACTAAAATTTCAATTTCGGAACTGAAACATTTAGGGGCTTAAATATGTTCATTCTTCAAAGAATTTCCGTGAACGTCTCCAGTATTCATGAAAATTGTTCCGAAAAACCCCGAACAATTGTAACTTTCTCTCCAGATTCATCTCAATCGGTGATCCCGTGCCTGCAAATGGAACAGATCCAATTTACCAGCAGATGAAAGAGCAATTAACGAAATATTTGCCATTCATCAAAAAAAAAATTTATATTTTGAATGCAATGCCACGTATTAACAATATCTATGTGGAGAGAATCGCGCCGATGCTCAAAAATGGAGTCCGAGAGGAAATCATTGATGTAAATTGAATTTTCATATCTTAAGCTCGCAACCATTGGAAAAGATTGGAAAATCTTTGAGTTTAAGCGGATTTTTCATCTTTTTTCCATTTTTTTGAAAATTTGCAACGGATAAAATAAGAGAAAACCGGCAAAACCTACTATGAATTGATGGAGAATCGGAAATTTCAGATAAAAATTGCTAATATCGTTGTTTTTCTTTATTTGCGCTGAATTTTATATATTTTTAGTAGAAAAAGCCAAAAAACTAGGGAATTTAATGAAAAATCGAAATAAGCAAAGAAATTGTATTAAAATCAGTCAAAAAATAGCAGAAAATATTGATTTAACATTTTTCCCTGGCATTTTATGATTTTTTTGATCGAAACGGTTGCAAAATTATCAAGAACGATGAGAAATTTGGAGAAGACCGCAAATCTGTATTCTTTTTTTTTTAATTCACAAAAATATATGGAAAATTGGGATTTTCAGATATTTCCGTTCGCATTTTTTATAGTTCAGCTATGTTTTCTTCGATTTGTTAATACTGATTACAGATTTCTTTCAAACTTTTCAGATGATTTACAGTTTCGCCATTTTCAGCGTCACTTAATGGATCTAACACTATACGAAACGGCACGAGAACGATATTTCGAATTGGAGAAGGATTGCGATGGGAAATGCATTCTAGTGGATTACGTACCTGAATTTTGGAACTCCTCAACTAATACTTTCCGATTTTACGATGAGCAAGGGCTGTCTTATTTCACAACTTCGCTGCACCTGTCGCCACGTGGCATTGAACATATTCGACATGTCTGGAATCGTATCTGTAAAAATTTCGAATGATCCCATTGAAAGTTTATTGCTTTATTTTTAAATTATTTTGAAATCTCCCTCAGATGAATGAAAACATACTTCAACAACTTCCAAACTTGTTCCGAACGGTTTCAGGTTTATAATCGCCTGAAAAAATAAATTAAAGTGGACTCAAAAATCCTGAAATCAGGCAGAAGAGGAAGGGGATTTCCAACGAATATAATATATTCAAAGGACCAATATGACAAATATTAAAAGAAAAACAAAAATCCATCGAAAAAAAATGAAAAATTACAGATGAATAACAAAACGTTGGCCTAAAATTTTTAAAATTTCAAAAAAGCGTCGAACGCTTTAGCTAAAGAGAGCGCAACCCGTTCGGTGGAGTGTCGTTGTGGCGCGAAAATTTAAAAGACATCTCTGCCATCGTTTCAGATTGATTTCAGATTTTAAATTTTAAAATTTCTAAGAAATTTATTTAATTTAATTTTATATTATCACAATGCCACAATTTCAGTCATATTTTCTCTTCGACTCTTTTAATAATAATTCGGTTTCAATGTCCCAAAAACTGATGTATTGCTCTGACTCATCTATATATTTAATATTTCCTCCCCTCCCCCCCCCCCCGCAAAGAATTTTTACTTTATTTTTGTCATATGGGTAGATAGTGCCGCTTAAACAAATACAGACAGCGGCAGAGAGCGCAGAGGAGCGGAGAAAATAACGAACTCGCGGTAAATATGACTGAAACTGTGACTTTGTGATTTCAAATCAACGGTGATTATAAATTGCGAAAAAATGTTAAATTTTCCAAACATTTTCTCAAAAACTATTGAATTTCCATCTGAAATCTGCCTGAAACAATGGCAGAGACACCAGAAATGCCCTTGATTACCCCAAATATATTCGGTTTTCACCGATATTTTCTGAAATTTTCCCCTTATAACTGCGAAAAGGGACCGTTTCGATTCGTCTTTGTGATTATATCATTGGCATCGTTTTTCGCAATGATTTTTCGATCATATTGGATGTCTTTTCAGTTGAATACATCGGTAAGTGAAGGTTTCTTAATTTTTTGATTTTACAAGGTGCGGCATAAATAATAGGATGAGATTTTTATTACACCTTTGGTCAATGTTTTTCAAGTTTTGAGTAAACTTTTGTCCAAATTTCACATCGATTCCCCTTTTTTTGCAAAAATTAGGGCGTATGAACCCATCCTATTATTTATTCCGCACCTGATTTTCAGGCACTTTTTCAAAATTCGGGCTTTTAATACAAAATATTTTCAGATGTTATCATTGGGATGGGCGGAACAAAAGCTCTTTGCAAGCATTTCAATAGAATCGTTTTCTTGTATAATTGCATTGTACAGAATCACAGGGAAAGGAAGTCTGAAAAAGTTTGAGAGCGCGTTGGCGATGCTAAAAAAAATGAGGGTATGTGGCACGGAAATTCGCTGAAATTTTTGAATTTTTTTCAGAAAAACCCGTATTATGAATCCTATGACTCCTATGGAGGATTAAGACGGAAAATTCTGCTTTCGATTATTCCAATTCCGATTGCCTTTGTAGGAACGGCAGCATATTTGCTGTGCTCTAACAGAATTATTTATAATACGTAAGTCTTGCTCATTTTTCTTCTTTATTTTCCAGATTTTCAGAACGACAACCAGCTCTTGGTACCAATATTTCGATGCTCCAGTCATGGTTTTGTGTGCTTATGTGAACGCATTGTTCTTACCAATTCATGTATTGATTCAAAATGGAATTACTCGCGAATTCAACATTTTCAATGAAGAACTCGAAAATTCATCGAAGAATAAGGAGCTATTGGTGAGCATTTCATTGAAAATCGCTGAAATTCTTCATTTCTTTAATTCCAGAACATCAAAGTTCTTCAAAACTATGCGGATCGTCAAATTAAACTATTTGACTACACCAACTTGCTCACCTCTAGACTCAGTAATCATTTTTATTTTGAAATAGGCAAGAAGTGTTCTTAAAAAAGCATTTTCAGGTCCATTTATGGTTTCCACCCCTTTATTGGCACTCACTGCACTGGCAAGTGCGACATTCATTGTCACAAAGTAAGAAATATTTGGTGTAAGGCTTCCACGAAAGACGAAACAATTCGTCTCGTCTTGCGTTCGTCTTTCAGTTTGTCTTGCGTGTCTATCTTTGCGTCAGACGAATTCTAGACGAGACGGTCTTATTTAGGAAAATCTGCTTCTCAAGCAAATCGATTAATAAAAACCAATTTCAGTTTCTACTCTTCTACACCCATTTTTTATTACTTATGTATGGTTGGCCTCCTAATTTCTTGCTCAACTATTTCATCAAGTATACTGTATCCTCCAGCTATGGTTCAAGGAGCGGTATGTTCTTAGAAAAACGGGAAAGCTGGAAAAAGGTGCTCAAAAAATGAGCAGTTTGGAGGCTATATAAAAATGTGTCCACGGACATTTGTGTCACTTTTTTAGAGGTTTTTTTTTAATTTTAATTTTTTAAATATTAAACATTGAATTTAAAATTTTAAAGTATTCTCTAAATAATAAGAAATATTAAAATTTTTTAATTAATTTCAAATAGTTTTAATAAATAAAACAAACTTGTCCACGGACTTGTGTGTCAATTAAAAAAAAAAATGTTTTTTTTCAATTTTAATTTTTAAAAAAATTAATATTAAATTTAATATTAAAAATATTGAACTGCTTTTTCAATTAATTAATAAACGTTTTTTTTTTAATTTTCTCGTCTTCCAGTGAAAGGAGAAAACCGGAGACTTGATGAAAATTGAATTTTCGTGTATTTTCAGATGCTACGCACGTCAAATATCCTCATGAATGACCAAAACCTCCATTATTCTTCGGATCCTCAAATCTACAGCACCTACCGCTGTATGGTGGACAGAGCACAGAATAATCGAGAGGCCAACTTCGTCATGCTGCTCTTCCATTTGAATAAAGCAAATGTGGGACGGGCGTACTTTGTGACTTCAAATATTGTTTTGATTATGAGTATTTTACATGGTATTTTACACTAAACAATTGATTTGAGTCTGATGAAAACGTTGTTTTTGAATTCAATTATTTTTGGTTTTTATCCGTTATTTTTTGAAGTTTTTGCAAAACAATTTTATTATTTTTAAAATAATTCTTGTTTTTAATATTTTTTAATCGTCTATTTCAATATCTCAATATTTGACATAGCTTTGAAAGCTTTGAAAGCCCTCGGGTTTCTCTGTTTCTCTTCGCTTGTCAATATAGCTTGAAACAGATTTTTAAGCTTCAAATTAAACTTAAAAAAAGAAAATCTAGCGGCGCGGGATCGAAGAAAGGACGCGGAGCTCCTGATTTTCAGATCGAATTGTGGTTTTCGCGCCACGCGTCGAACAATTGAACAAAAAAAAATTCGAAAAACCATTGACCCCCCCCCACCAACTAACTTGCGACGAGTACAGGTCCTTAAAGCCCAATAGTCAGCCCGAAGGTTGGAGAAATCATTTTCAGCTTAAAAATGCGCTGAAAAACCAGAGATTCCATGCTCTCTAGCCTTGAAGCTCACGAGTGAAGGCTGGAGAAAACATTTTCAAAAGCAGCGCCTTCATTATTCACATTTTTCATCGTCACCCGTATTGTTTTTCAGATAAAAAATGTGCTGTTTTCCGATTTTTTCGACTGTTCCTGACTATTTACATTTAAATCACAAAACTTGTCGCTCGTTTTTGTGCATTGTCAACGCGTCTCTCGCTCCTTCTTTAACCCGTCATGTGCTTGACTTCTTGATCAACTTTCTTCCTATTTTTCTCTGTTGCCTCTATATAATTATTTATGATTGCGGCATTAATACCAGCTGAAAACTTGTATTTCAGCTCAAAAACATTGCAAAACTCACTTTTTTCAGCAATTTTAAAATGTCATTTTCACCTCCAGACCTTCTGGAGTGCCTTCACTTCAGTAATCCATTGTGTTTGGTGTGTGGAAGAGACAGTGATGGACAGCATTTCGGAATACAGACTTGCAGAGCTTGTGCCATGTTCTACAGGTGAGGTGACATTTTTAATTACGATGCTCCATTTTTGTAGACGTTCGCTGACCCAAAAAGCGCCATTCCAGTGCAAAAAACACTCCAAATATTGTGATGTTCAAGTGGCGGAGCATCGATTAATGTGCAAGTCGTGTAGGCTCAAAAAGTGTCATCAAGTTGGAATGAACAAGGAGAAAAGTTGGTTTTAATTTCAAATTTGGTTTACGTGTGTTTGCACGCGTACACGGTACACGGAATCGGAAAACCATTATCTTATTTGAAATCAGCGTGAAGTTCCGGTCCAGAAAAATATAAACATGACATATTTACCATTAAATTAGTAAAAATGTGAGAGTGCTTTTGTTATCGAACAAAAAATTGCAGTGTGACTGGAATTAAAGCATGCTTTCAGATTTCTCAAGTCGAATTTCTTGACGATCTGAAAGCATTTAATACTCAAATCATACATTACCGCCCATAAAGGTATCATATTATAGCTTTTTGACAATATCTCATTCGATATAAAACGAATCAATCTGATTTTTTCACAGTTTCTTCATCAAGCAACTCTGTATCAGATCAGCTAAGAACATTTGGATTTGTGAGACTAATGTGGGGCCCATCATCAATCAAAAAAAGGAATCGATCAAAGTATCGATGGTTGATTGGGGGATCTTCTCTGACTCCTCCTGGAGAAGTTTGAAGCAGTTTTTCCGGTCAATCTCCTCTCCAATTCCTCCCATAGGTGACAGACACGGCGGCGGTTGAACGAGAACGATGCTTGGGATCATTATCCAGCTGATACAGAAAAAGCACGGCCTACGCTGGAAAGTGTCCAGGGTCTCATGGTGTAGCGATCGAGCCAAGGACCCATTCCCGTGGCGGGAGAAGCAACCGCAAACCATCTGGGCCAGAAGTCATATCATTGGATCCATTTGTCGTCCTATGAGCACTTGTTACCTCCTCAAGTATCAACTGCCAACTATGAAGCACGGTGGCGGTTCCTGCATGGTTTGGGCTTGCTTCTCTATTAGTCTCACAAATCCAACAGGTTCTTAGCTGATACATGGTTGCTTGATGAGAAAACTGAAAAAATCATGAGATATTGTCGAAAAACCATAATATAATACCTTTATGGCCAGCCTTATCACTTTCAAAAGAGAAAAATCTAATCCCGAAAAGAAAATCCTCTAAACTAAGTGTTTCTTTCTAGGAAAATCGTCGTTTCAATCAGCGGAAACCGAGCAAGAAGATATCAAAAAAATGAATAAAACCGTCGAAATGCAATACCTACAGCGTGTGGAATACTGTATTTGGCATCCTGTCACCAAGAATCCAGTAAAATGGATCGACATTGGTCCGATTATAAGAAGAAGTAAAACTATTTTAGAGGAGGTGATGATTTTCAAAGAAATTCTTTAAAATTCAAGAACTTTGTCATTTGCAGTTCGCGCCGCCCACGTCTTCAGATTTCCAGTCGCTAAACGCTCTTCAAAAAATGACGATATCTATGAAAAAACTGCGTTCCGGCCAGCTATTTTCCCCAAAAATCGTGAAATGCATGCATTTCGATGATTATTTCGCGCACTGGGAAAACATGATGACGAGGTGCTCCGAATGGTTAATGTATTCTGATGCGTTTCGAGAGCTACCGGATTATGAGAAGGTACAGTTGATTTGCTTTGTTAGCTCTACGGAGCACCAAAATTCTGGACAGAGTAGGGCGGAATTGGATTTTGGGAACTCGGAATCCGGAAAACCGAAAATTTTTTTTTCACGGAATTAGGAATCCGGAATTCCGCCCTTCTCTGATTCTGGTTTCTCTGAAAGCAGGTGCAGAGCAAGAGTGCAGGAAAACCAGAGGGTCTATGTCGCGTTCGCACCTGGAACTTGGGTAATTAAGCCATCTTAGTTGCAGGGGGGGGGGGGAGTCAATGGTTTTTCGACTTTTATTGTTTCTGAAAATGTTATTATAGCAATTTTATTTTCAGACAACAGAAAAATGACCAAAAAAGAAGAAAACAAGCAAATGACTTGGCGATTTCGGCCCATAACTCGTAAAATTTCGCTTTATACAGATTTTAAGCTTTAAATTAAAATTAAAAAAAAAGCAAAATCAGAAAAGCAAAAAAATAATTCCGTGGAGCGGGTACGAACCAGAGAAGGGCGGAATTCCGGATTCCGCCGTTTTTTTCATTCCGTTTTCCGGATTCCGGATTCCGAGTTCCCAAAATCCAATTCCGCCCTACTCTGGTACGAACCCACGCTTCCAAGATTCTCATCACTCGCTCTTCACCGGATTTTCAGATCGAATCGTGGTTTTGGCGCCACTAGTAAGCAAAAAAAAAACTTACAAATATTTTAAGAATATCAACAAGTAATTGAACAAAAAAAATACACTAAAACCTCCAGAAAAGTCGAAAATCCATTGACCCTCCCCCCCCTCTAACTAAAATAGCGCCAGCAATTTTATTAAAAAAAAAAAAGGATTTTATCAAATCATTTGAATTAAGAAAATAAACAAAATTAATAAAATTAAAAAATCGATAATCAAGACAAAATTGTTAGAAATGCGAAAACAAAAACAAATGACGTCATCACACTCGGAGCAAAGCAAGTGCGCTAGCGCGCATTTGCATTATGATGACAAAAAAAAACAGAAATGCGAGTTAATTAGGGGGTTATTCATAAAAAGCACGAAAAGCATTTTAATGCAAAAAACTGCATTTTTTTTGCATTAAAATGCAATTGTGCTTTTCATGAATAACCCCATTAGAAATTGACAAATTGATAAATTAATTTGAAAAATGTTAAATTTTCAGCTTCAATTCTTCAAAATTGTGTGGGCGGTTTGGCGGCGTTTCGAGCGGAACTCCATGTCTGCCAGAGTATTTGGGAAGGGATGTCTGGAAGAGAAAATTCTGCTGATTTCTGACGACGTGGCCATGAGATTAGACGATTTTCATCTGGATGTCTCTGAAATCTGCGGAGCTGGAATGGATGAGTATAAAATGTAAGAGGAGATGTGAAAATTCAAGTAGCAAATGCGCTGAAATTTCCAGACTAATGCGAAAGCACATTATGCAGTACTTTGACACCGTCGTTCGGACATGTCTGCAATGGAATTTTTCGGAGGAGGAAATCAACTTTGGCTTATGTCAAATTCTATGGATTTACGCGTCTCGTAAACTTCTCGGACCCACTCTACAGTCGGCTGACTCATTTTTGTCTGAAATTTCTGAAAATTTACACGAATACTACAAAAAGGAACGGAGATTGAAGAATTATGCGTTGAGGTTACAAGTTCTTATGGATATGGTGAATTCTGTCTTGGTAGGTGGATTTATTACGAATTAAACTTTCGTCTTCGTTCGTCTTGCGCAATAAAAAAGTCGAAGACGGCCGAAAAATCCTCGCTTCTATGCTCTTTCGAAGTGGATTTTCAAGTCGAATTCCAGCAAAACATTGATCGTTTTTTTTCCAGAAAATCCAGTTAGAACATGAGAAAACAATGGAGATGGCGTTTCTCTTCGATATGTTCAGCATTGTTGTGTCGGATCCCAAGTTTTTCACAGTTTGATGCTCTTTTTATTCTATTAAAATAGTTTTGTTTTGTTTTCTATAACTACTGTAAATATCTGATGAAATTTCGCTATTAAATTTCCTTTAAATTTCCATAATTTTACAGCTTTTGCCTCGATCCGTGACAGCTCTCGATCACACTTGAAGAGTCTTTTGAACTTGACGATGTGCTTCATGCGGTCCTAAACACGAAAAATTCGTTTAAAAATCAGACTGGAATTGCAGATTAATTACAGGAAGCTCCCCATCCAATAATCATATCATTTTGTCCGTGAGCTTCTCCTTGCTGGTGCTCATTGTGGAATGGTGGCTCGTATTGTTAGGCTCATGGAGGTCTTAAAATTCTTATTACACCAATGATGAGCTCCAGGCTTCTGGTGTGCTCCATTGCGTTCATGATGCTTTCCATTCTTGTGAAACTGGAAAGCTGGGGCGTGGCTCCGATTTTGTGCCTCATTCGTGTGTTGCTGGCGTTCTGGAAATAGAAATTACAGCCATAAATGTCTGAAAAGAATGTGTACCGTGATGGGGTACATAGTTGGAGCCACGGCGTACATGAAGTGCTCCGTTGTGAGCATCGTGCTCCTGTTTCTGTCTGCGGCTAGGCTGGTTTTTATGGTACTTTTCATGGACACAGAAAAACAGGTATAACTATAGGATCTGAAAATCCTGTTTAAAAGAGTATAAAAGAGTTTCAATGGGCTTTATTTCTACATCTTTCCAACTTTTAAGGCTCAAAAATTCCGGAAAATTGCTGAAACTCTCCAATATGTGCAATAAAATATACATTTAGGCCTAAAATTGGAAAAAAATGATATTAAAATCTAAAAACGTTAATATTCCAAAGTTTAAAATGTCGGGAAACAAGGGAAACACTCACTATACCGGTAAAAACAAATGAAAATCTCAATGCTCTGAAAGGAACAACAAAAAAAAATACATAAATTGCTAAAATTATACATAAAATTTCGAATTAATACTGAAACTTGAGCATATCGTTCAGAATTGGATCATCCAACACATTATATACAGAAATCTCAATGTACGACGTCACCATTACGTGCACCTCTTCCATGATAATGCCCACTGCCAACACAATTTCCGATGCGCGCCGCATTGGGTCTTCGTGCCCTTCGTCATCGCAAATTAGAAGAAGACTTCTGAAGATGTCGTCACGTTGCCGGCTACACACTTGTTTTCCCATTTCTTGAAGTTTATAATAGTCTGAAAATGACAGAATTTGGAGCTGTCACTGAATACATTTTAGTCATTAGGTATGAAGAATATCGCGCTGAAATTTGACTTGAAACTTCTGAATTTGATTGAGAATCAAGTGGAAAAGAGCAAAAAGAGATGAGCATAAGCATAGACTGCTTTCGATAACTCAAAATATCAGCCCAATTTTCAATCTTTCTGGAACTTTTTGTGTTATCGTTATCACTGTCTGCGATTCGGCCAACGCAAAGAATTATCATTCTGGAGAGCAGAAAATGAACTCTATTTAGTTTTTTGAATAGACATAGAGGAGTATAGCTTACTGTGGTGCCAAATTGTCATCGCCTTGAACAACGAAAATTCCGTTAAAGACATTTTAAGATTTTTCAACGGCTTGCAGACATGCTGCCATTGTCGAATTTTCATGGAAGTGAGCATTCTGAAAGATAGAAGTTTCTCAAAATTAGGTGTGAAAAATGTTTGAAAATCTTAAGCCCTGGAAAACTCACTTAAATCTATCATAATCATCATCCGAATGGAAATTCCCGCTATCTCTTTGATTTTCAGTCATCGGTAATGGATTCATTGGCAGATATTCGCCATTCGCCGTCACCAATATGTCATCGTCAGGGAATAGTCTGAAAAACAGATTTATGACGTTTCAGCAGTTTTCTTTGATAGAAAATTACTCACAATTGGCTATAATACGCCTGATCTGCCAGTAAATCAACTGCCGTCGCCGTACGAAATAGGACTGTCTGAAAAACTTAAATTTCAGATTTCAGATGCCAGGATTTTTGAATCAAAGGTGAAATTGAAAATTAAACATTTTAAAATTAAATTTAAATTTAAATATGGCCTTAGCGCTCATAAAAACAGATTGAGAGAGAACGAAGATGGCTTATTTCGCATCATTTTTAAATTAAATCGGCTAAAGGCGCAGAAAAACCTGTGCGGCTAGGTTCAACTAACTCCAAATGGTGGGATTTTCAGTTTGAATTCAATTTTAAGATCTATTTGATCTAAGATTCTATTTAATTGGACGGAAAACCCAGATTCTCAATTTTGCCTGACGCATAATTCAGGATTCTCTCCAATTTTTTCAGTTAGAGTGCAGATAAATCAGATCTAGACGGTGTGACGGTGTTTTCGACCTACCTTTTCAGATTTCGATAAATTCTCGAATTCTGGAAATCTGTTGACGTAATCCAGAATCATTGTGTAGTCGTTTCGACTTTTCTTGCGATAAGTCTCATGATGAAACAATTTCAGATCATTTTTGTCGTCATATGGCTGAACACAATTGATTTTATAGTCGTGTCTTTCTCTTTTTTGCTTGTTTTGAACCAAAAATAAAGAATTTTCATATTTAAAATCGTTCAAAACATCGGAATCGAAATAAAAAACTCACACATATACACGGACCATCGAAAACGGATCCTAGCATTTTATCAGTGTATGTAATCCTCCTTCGCATATTCAAATCGATCACTTGATCGGTGTAGAGGGCAGCTAACGCGAATAGCCTCTCCTCTTCTTCCAAACCGGAAATGTAGACTGAAATTTTCAGAATTTCAAGTGAAAATACGTACGAAACGACTATAAAACTATGAAAGTGTCGAGAATTCTGAAAATTTCCTTAAAGGCTTCTGCAACCGATATTTTCAGACTTAATAGTTGAAAACTAACAAATGATATTAAAAATTATAGAATTTCTTAAAAATGATATGAAAATTCAGAATTTTTAGTGCAAATGAAAGCGTTTCAGATTCTTACCAATAGAAGAATCTGAAAGCGATGTCATCTGCGACCGTATCTCATAATCATCACAAAGATTTCCAGGATATTGAATATATTGTTGAAGCTCGTCGATTCCCATCAAATTCTCGCCGTAATCGTTAATTTTTCGAAATTTCGGAGATGGCGGACTGATGTCCCATTCATTTTCAGATGCCGGGTAGTAGATGACGTCGCTGGCCGCAGACGTGCTCGAGTATTGCTCGAAATCTGTAAATACTCAGTGTTTAGAATTTGACTGAGATTACATACACCTAACACTTCTAGACGCATTTCTAGCAGCCACACATTTGAAGCGACTTTATAGTTTTGGCGCCCTTCTAGTGACTTAGTGCACTCACAAATCGAAGATAGTCCCGGTTGAGGTAATGTCCCACAATCTTCAGATTGCGATATCGAATTTCTAATGTTTTCAGAACTTTTAGAAGATGTTGACGGCTCCGCCCTAATCTCTCGCTTTGCTTGGACCACTGAAAATGAGACATTTTTGATATTTCTGACAGCTTTCATCAAAAAACGAACAATCCTTCAGCATCCCTGCTTTGAAGCACTTTTTCAGACGACAATGCCGACAATTGAGACGGAGAGCTGAATATTGGAGAATTGGAAATTTATAAATGGAAAATGACAACAATAGGTGTTTGTCGAAATCGTTGTTTCGATACTTATAATCTGTCGATATTTCATCCTCTAATTCTCTTATACTTTTTTCTGAGTCGCCCATATCGTGTTATTTTTAATTTTACGGAGGAAAGGAACGAATTCAACACATTCTTGTAAGGAAACTCAGGGATTTACCGGATGTCGTTTCAAACAACACGAATGCCGCTCAATTGCAATTATTTGTTACCAAAGCAACATCGATCTTTAATCAACTTATCAGTCTTGGAGTGGAAATGGACAACGTGACAACAGCCGATTTAATAAAATGTAAGCTTCCAAAACGTGTTATTTCAAAGCTCTATGGAGAGCTCAATTCCGATATTCCACGTTCGGCAAAAGAATTATTGAGAAAAGTCCGTGAAATATCACGTGCTGAGAATTTGGTAGAAGCTATCTACAACGGGAACTCGGACAACTATAATAATGTGACAACGATGACATCCATGAACCACAATCAACAAAATCATCAACGTCAACGATCTACAGGCGGAAACAGAATGTACCAACAACTTAATCAACGTATCGATCGTCCATGTTTGTTCTGTGCTGAAGATAGAATGCGTCATCATCCCAAGAATTGTCGGAAGTTTCCTACTGTTGAAATTCGGAAGCAACGTGCGAGAGAATTATAATTGTGTTACCGGTGTTTGCATCAAGGACATTCTGCTCGTGAATGCTCCAACATATGTTTAAATTATCAAGGAAATCATCACGAAGCTATTTGTTCTTAACAAAATCGAGATGTAAGTTCTTCAAATCCAACTAGGACATTTGCAACAGATGCCGTCGACGAGGCGTTGACTCAGATGACTCATTCCGTTCAAGAAACAAATGTTCAACCACTGAATAATTCGGACACAATGGTCCATACCATGGAAATTGGCGTCAACAAGAAATGTGAAGAGTTGATCTCAATGGTTCCCAAAAATCAACCCGTGTTAATGATGTCTACTGATATTCCGATCATTGATGTTAAGGGAAACGAACATTTGGCTACAGTTTTCTCCGATTCAAAAACTGCAACTTCAAAAAGACTGGAGATGTGTAGATCGTGTATCCAGGTTTTTCTATTCTCAACCCTCTTCTTTCCCCGGGAGTGTCGAAATCGTTGTTTCGATACTTATAATCTGTCGATATTTCACCCTCTAATTCTTTTATACTTTTTTCTGAGTCGCCCATATCGTGTTATTCTTAATTTTACTGTAAAGGCACATTTTCTTACGTCATCCTATTTTTACGACACGTGTTATTGTTTTCGGTTATTATTCATTTTTCTTTTCATTGTAATTTATGTATTTAACATCGAGTTTCTCATTATCTTTGAATTGGTATTGTATTTTAGAATTTATCTTTTTATATTAGAGTGACTATTTTCATCCCCAAATCTCTCTTTTTCTATTTAATATAAAGGTTTAATTACCCAAGTTTGAGTTTGAGGTACGACCGCGACAGTGTTTCGACTGATTTTTTTTAAAATAGATTCTCCAGATTTTCAGGATACTGAGCAATCACTTACTATGATCAATTCTGCATGGTTCAATGCCATCGCCTAGACACTCATAGCATTGTCCCATAGCAATGCTCCGACGGAAAAATGCGGCGCAGGCCTGCAAAAAAAGGATTTTTGTGTCAAAACCTTTAAAATTGAAAAGCAATTTTCAGATTGCAGATTTATGAGGAATCAGCAATCTGAAAATTTAAGATTCCGCACACTCTCGCAATCTGAATTCAGAGAGTGAGAGCGCAGAGAAACCAGAATGTTTATGTTCTCTAACTAGGGGTTTTGAGCGGATTCTGAAATTTTGGGGCGCGATTCGCAAAAATTTAATACAAAACTAACTCACTTTGCAAGACTGCGCTCCAAAGTGATAATTCGTTGCGTTGGGTGAATCGCAGACAGTGCATTTCCCTCGAACCATACTGAAAACCTTTGAAAAATGTCAAAATGGCTGGAAATTAAATTTTTTTTAAAGTTTCCATAGAAATTTAAAAGGAATAACGAAGTGGAATCTTTCCGAATCATTAATCAGCCACACAAAGAAGAAAGACCATTTTTAAATCAGTAGAAAATGCAAAAAGAGAAAAGAGTACGAGAAATGGAGAGGATGAGAGAAAGAGAACGGGAAAACAAAATAAATGGAGATAAGAACGCACGTGCGTAGACATACTGTTTTTATGATTCGAAGGTTTATTATTTATTGTTTTTTTGCGATCACATTAACAAAAAACCTAATAATCATTAATACAGTAGGCGGAAAAAGATTAAAAAAAATTCCTAAAATTCAAAAAAAAACACATAAAATTACTTCCTTATAAATAGTGTTCACGAAGAAACCCTGAAATTCTCATTTCTTACATCATCTTTAAGATGAATTCCAGTAGGCTGTAAGCTAGTAGAATAGTTGTGCTCTCTTGCTCAGAGTTCCAGCGTTCCGAAAAATTCAAAAAAAAATCAAAAGTCCATCAGAACAAAAAATCCATTTGAGCTCTAAAACTCCGAAATGTCGAGTTGTAGCTCTCTACAAGATTTTCAAATCGTTTCAGCTTTGTTTTGGCATAAAAATTACGAATTTCATCGCTTACCTGATGAGAGAGCATCTATGAAAAGCAGGCGATATTTACAATTTTTATAATGAATTTTCACGCTGATTTTGAATATTTTTAAGTTTCAACTCAAAATTATAACTAAAAATCAATCAAGAAATAAATCTCAAAGAATCTCAAAACTTGCAGCTTCTATTTCTGAAAATGAAAAAAAAAAGAATATTAAACCAGACATTTATGGTTTAAAGCGATGGAAAACGAAGAAATTCGTGTAGTTTGCCAGGAAAAAGAAAGGAAAGAAAATTATATAAATAACTAATGATAAGAATAGAGCGAAAACGGATTGTGAAAAAAGCGTGAGACGTGGGCGCAAAGGGAACAAAAAAGGAATAAAAAAGAAGAAATGGATAAACGAAAAATCCTTTTTTTTTAATCAATTTTACATTGATATCTTTATGTTCTATGAGACTTTGCTAATAAGGTTTCTCGAAAAAAAAATATGGAAAAATGATGCAAAATTTATTTAAATAAAAAGAGATTATCCGCAAAATAAAATTTTATTTCTACGCTTATTCATCATTTTTTTTAAACTTCTTTAACAAATGGCGACCTCATAACATCAAGAAAATGTCAAAAAATGAGACTATGGAGAACTATACTACACTTTAAGGTGAAAGGAGAACAGCATGATACGACCAATCACCATTATATCAGTGTCTATTCTACTTTGATCATTGTGATTACTCTCATTTTATTAAATGCTCAACAATTTTTTCAAAACAAAAAGTCTGTAATTATTTTAGAATCAGAAAGGAAAAAATTAAACAAAAATTATTTTCGAAAACATTGAAGCTCTTAGCGCATTTGAAGCGTTGGGTCTCGCCACGAATATTTGGGGAAGCAGTAATTGTTAATTCAAAATTTAAATTTCTGAAAAGCTTCTTTAATTCTGGTTTTTCTAAACTCAAATTCTCTGAATTTCCAATTAATCTGAAATAAATCGTGTTTGGGTCTTGCCACGAATATTTCTAAAAGCTTCAAAGCAAAATATTTTATAATAATCTTGCGAGAAGTAGAAAAAATTCTGAATTTTATTTTTCTAAATCGGATTTTCCGCTTGATTTCATTTTTTTTTTAATTGTAAATTAAAATTTTCTGGAAATTTATACTTTTCTGAACGATATTAAAAGTTGGAATGCGGAAAAAGCAGAATGCTGGAACAAGCCATTATTTTTTTCTGAAATAAATAGAAATTAGGCGCTGCTTCCAGAACTATTCATCACGACGCATAACATTTTTGAGAATAAAAGTGATAATCTCTGGGAGAATTTGGAGAAAAATATTTGCCGAAAAACATGTACAATCAATTGTTCTGTTTTTCCCTCCTCGTGACGATAAAGAAATGATAAAACAAATATTTTTAAATGGCCTGATTTATTAAAGATGTACTCTCATTGTCAGTAAAAGTACCTTATTTCAGGTGACGAGAAACAGGAATAACATCATTGCTAAATTCTGAAAAAAATTTTCGAATTTTCGAGAAGAAACTATGATTTTTTTGAAAAAAAAAACTAAAAAAAAACGTTTGAAAATTGCTGAAAAATGCTGATAATATGTTACTTTCTTTAAAACGATTGCTGTTAATTCAAAAAAAATAATTTTGAGCAATTTTCAGATAATTAAAAAAAACGAAAATGCTCGATGTGAAAACCGAAATAAAATGACCAAAGGAAGACTAAAGTTGTGCCAATTTGGTGCTCAGGTTTTTCAGGGAGAAACCTATAATAAAAATTGTTGTTTTTTATATTTTTTTTTTCAGATTTCTATGAAATTCGGAAGTTGATGCTGTGCCATGCGGACTTTTTCATACACAGCAGAATATCCAATTTATAAAGAATTTTTTTAACCATGCCCTTTTCAATTGCAAATCTTCGTTTGGAGCATTTCCATAAATTTATTCTATTTTTTTTGAGCTCTAAATCCAGAGCTCTAAAAAACCGCTAGCGACACTCCGCTTTTCATACGGCGCGTGCTGTTTACCGTAAATCCACACCACTCAGATACCTCCGAAACATCACTGCCTTACCAAGCTGTCCCAAAAATTATGGATTTTCGCGATTTTTAATCTTTTTTCATAATATTATAGAAAAAAGTTTGAAGTTTACGTAAATTTCATTTAAAATAGCTGAAAAACGACTAAAAACCAACGAAAAATGAGATTAAAATAAAAATCGATTTTTTGCTCGGGAAAAATGAATTTTGCAGAATCTTTATTGATTTTTATCGTTTATTCCTCGAAAAGTAAACTGAACTTCAGCGCAAAAATTCAGAATTCAATAAAATAAAATAAAAATCGATTTTTAAAAATTTAATTTTCTATTCAAAAGCCGCCAAAATTCCCAATTTTTTGTTAAATTCTTATTTAAAAATCAATTTTTTAAATCTAAATAAATTATTCAAATTCGTGGGTTTCTTCCAAGATTATTCGTTTTTTTTTTGTACTTTAACAAAAACTATTAAAAGTCACATTTTGTCCAGTTTATTGGCATATTTTTCCACGTTCTTATCATTTGATCGCGGTTTTCTCTTAAACTTCATTTTTTGCAGAATGACTGCCATAACAGATGATATAGTGGCGACGGTTCTCGAATCAATAGAGGAGAAGACGTATGAAGATGAAAAGGAGAAAGCTGGAATGATCAAAGATGAAGCAAATCAGTTTTTTAAAGGTAAAAATGGAAATTATTTCGAATTTTTTCAGTTTATTCTTTCGACAAAAAATTAAGATACATTTCATACTCAATTTCCTACCAAACTATACCTTTTTTCTAATGCTGACGCAAAGTTCGTCGAAAATAAAAAAATTCCCTATTTCATGAACGTTTCCTTCAGTTTTTTTCAGGCTTTCTGCTTGCTCTGTCTTTAATTCCTCTGTTTTGTAGATCAAGCGTATGACGTGGCAGCCGAACTGTATTCAGTAGCCATAGAAATCCACCCTACAGCTGTTTTATATGGCAACAGGGCTCAGGCGTATTTGAAGAAAGAGCTGTATGGAGCATCTCTCGAGGATGCTGACAATGCAATTGCTATAGACCCGTCATATGTAAAAGGATTCTATCGAAGAGCCACCGCGAATATGGCTTTGGGGCGGTTCAAAAAGGCGCTGACTGATTATCAAGCTGTTGTAAAGGTACGATATGTTAAATTTCTGAAAACTATGTTAAAATTGGCACAATTTTTCATTAAAACATACCCGAAAATTTCAGGTTTTCCCGAACGACAAAGACGCCAAAGCGAAATTCGAGGAGTGCTCGAAAATTGTACGTCGTCAAAAATTTGAAGCAGCCATTTCGACGGATCACGAGAAAAAATCAGTGGCGGAGAGCATCGACGTGAATGCGATGGCTATTGAGGATGCCTACGGGGGACCACATTTGGAGGAGAAGGTGTGTATCTGTAACTAAAATCTGTAATCTTAATGTGCTATTCAGATCACCAAAGAGTTCATGGTGGAATTAATTCAAACATTCAAGGAACAGAAAAAGTTACACAAGAAGTACGCCTTCAAAATCCTCCTAGAATTCTATAATTATGTGAAATCGCTGCCTACATTGGTTGAAATTACTGTGCCTGCTGGAAAAAAGTTCACTATTTGTGGAGACGTTCATGGCCAATTTTATGATCTTTGCAATATTTTCGAAATTAATGGATATCCATCGGAGACGAACCCATACGTAAGAAAATACGCAAAAGATTGGAAAAATCTAGTTATTTTATTTATTTTTGGGGGAAAATATAACTTGAACTGAATTTCTCTAATCTTTATTACTTTAATATGTACATAAATTGAGCCACTAAACATTTCCTACTTGCAGCTCTTCAATGGCGATTTTGTGGACCGCGGCTCGTTCTCTGTCGAAACTATATTCACAATGATGGGCTACAAGCTGTTGTACCCCAATCATTTCTTCATGTCTCGTGGCAATCACGAGTCAAATACAATGAACAAAATGTACGGATTCGAGGGAGAAGTGAAAGCCAAATACACGCAGCAGATGAGCGAATTGTTCACGGAGGCGTTCTGCTTCTTACCGTTGTGTCATCTTATCAATGAAAAAGTTTTTGTGAGTTATTTATGAGAACATTGGATGAAAATAACGATAATATCATTAAAAACGAAGTTAAATATTCGGGGGTCTGCAAGCTGTCGCATAGTAGTTTTTAATTGTGTAAAATCTAAGGCTTCCTCGAAATAAGACCGTCTCGTCTCGTTTTCATCTTTGTCTTGGATTCGTCTGATGCAGAGATAGACATTGTCTTGGTACACATGCACAACTTTTTTATTGCGTAAGACGAATGTAAGACGAGACGTAAGGCTACTTTTCGCTTTCCTCTTTCGTGGAAGCCTTAGTAAAATAAAAATCGAAATTTATGATAACTACCTACAGCAGAGAAACACTATTTTGAAGTACTTACCTAATTAGTTACTTAGTCGATCAGTACGGCACTTCAGAAGCCGAGCTAAGCGTGCATATTTAGTTTCTTCAGAGCTGCTTTTCGTATTGGAATATTGTTGTTTCTTTCACCATAAAACAGGCAGAATTGGTTCGAAAATTCCAAATTATTCCTGGAAATTTTCCATACTTTAATTTTCAAATTAATAAAATTTTATTTTCAGGTCTGCCACGGTGGACTATTCAAAGAGGACGGTGTGACACTGGATGACATCCGAAAAACCGACAGAAATCGCCAGCCACCGGATGAGGGTATCATGTGCGATCTCCTATGGTAAGTGGGTATATTAAAAAATGCCGCATAACATCCCATTTTTTAAACTTCTCATGTTTGTATCGACATATTTAACTGTCTTATCCAGGTCCGACCCACAACCAATCAACGGCCGGGCCCCGTCGAAACGTGGAGTTGGATGTCAATTTGGACCTGATGTCACTGAAAAGTGGTGTGAAGCCAACCGAATTACCTATGTCATCAGATCTCATGAAGTGAAGCCGGAGGGATACGAAATGCATCACAATGGACTGTGCTATACGGTGTTTTCGGCTCCAAATTATTGTGATCAAGTGAATAATAAAGGAGCGTTCATCACAATTACTGGAGACAATTTGACGGTAAGAATGGTTTTGAAAATTACGATTATTGGAAGTTTTTCACAGAAATGCCAGGCCAAATTACCTTTTTTAAAAAATAAATTTCATTAATCAATTTTCAGCCTCGCTTTACCGCATTTGACGCTGTACCCCACCCAAACGTGCCACCGATGGCTTATGCAAACAGTCTCTTCGGATTCAATTAGACCACACCAACATTTGTGATTGTTCTTATTTCTCTGATTGTTTTCTCCTTTTTTCTTCGATTTTTGTTGATTTTATTTTATTTTTTTTTTCAAATTTTAAAGCAATTTTTTGAGCTGTCTCTCTTAAAATGCTGAAAATTTCCAATACTTCGACACATTTACCTCTCATTCCCTCAACTCTTTAGCCGTAATTATCGCCTCAACAAGCAATAACTCTTGTACGATTTTTATTTTCGTATTAATAATTTTTTTGTCTTTTTAAAATCGTCTTCCCTCAATTCAGATACCTTCTATTTAAATTCATTAATTTTTTCATATAAAAAATTGCATGATTTTTAAAGTTTTAAAGAAGTTCTAGAGCATATGGACCTAATTATTGAAAAGTATATTTGAATTCGCGCGTATTTACTAACACGCTAAACTTTGTGCAGGTGGAATGTCGGAATGTCGTAGTTTGTTCTTTTTATTTAAAAGAAAAACACAATTTTCATCATTACTAGTTCTTCACCGTATTCTCGAAAATTTATATGTCAAAATTGGGTGGAGCCACTGCTAGAGTCGTTAAAGGAGCCTTAAAAGCTAGGCAGACGAGGTAAGTAATTTTTGCAAAACGAGCATTTAATCTCACCCGAAATAGTTTCAGAGCGGCGCTGACACTGACAACTGAAGCCGTCAACAGAATACGCGTTCTTCTGGCGCAACAAAGTGATGCAAATGCACTGAAAGTACGGCTTTCCTGATTTTTAAAATGAAAATTAACGAGCTTTTCTGGGTTTCCAGATCGGAGTCCGGCAGAAGGGATGTAACGGCCTGACTTATACACTAGAATATGCGAAAGAGAAACAAAAGTTTGATGAAGAAGTTGAGCAGGTGTGAATTTTAAACCTTTCCGAGAAAAATCTGAAAGATTATTTCGCAAATTTAATCCAAATTAAACAAATTAGAAAAATTAATTTTTTTTCAAAATTTATAAAAATCTATTTTGAAAACTTCGCGTTTTCAGGACGGAGTAAAAGTGTGGATCGAACCAAAAGCGCAATTATCACTATTGGGCAGCGAAATGGATTTCATAAACAATAAACTGTCATCTGAATTCGTTTTTCGAAATCCGAATATCAAAGGGACGTGCGGATGTGGAGAATCTTTTTCGATTTAATTTTTTTGTAAAAATTTTGAACAAAAAATCTATGATTAGTGTTAGCGACGTGTAAATTATAGAATAAATTGGCTCAATGTCACAGATTAAAAAGTTAAATCATAATTTTTATGGAAGAAAGTACTTAAATCGATATAAGATGGATAGGTAAGCGATGCCAATGGCAGAAGTGAACTGAATTTAATATTTTCAGAGGCAAGTTCCGAAGAGAGAATTTCGAAAAAAAAAGGATGAAACACTCGCTCATCTGTTAAAATATCTATCATTCCTCACAAGGAATTCCATTGTTTGTGATCGGTCGAGGCAACTTGAACAACTAATCTTCAAGCACGTTTCTATGTATTTCTTACTTTTCTACAAGTGGAAAGTTCGCGGCTCTGTTTTTTGTTAATTGAACAATTTATTAGAAGAAAATTGGATTAAAAGGTAAAAAATTTTTTAAATAAAAACAAAAAAAAAAAGAAAAACATTTTGAGTTTATAGAACAATTGAACATAGAAGGAAGGTAAATATTAAAAATAATTTAATTATTTTTAAAAAATCAATAATTAGGGAAACAAAGTTTATAAAACTCATTAAATCACCTAAAAGAGATCGATAAAATGTGGGAAAGTTTTTTAAAACATTTTAAAAACAATATTATGCATTGTGTTTTCCGGGGCTCAAATTTTTATCGCAAAGACATGGCGGGCTGTCGGTGATTCAGCGGTTTTCACCTAACAACTTCTGACTTTCTAATCCATTCCGGCTCATATTAAGGCTCACGAGATTGCCAAAAAATGAAAAATCTAAATTACAAAACGTACTTTTCAAGAGGTTGCTTTACGAAATGATCAAATAAATGAGCAAAAACTTGTTGATGTCCATTTTTTGCTCGCGAATTTTAAAAACTAGATTTTTTGACTAATTTTCTCTGAGATTTTTTCCGTTTTTCCCATTTTCCGTTTTTGAAAATTTCAGGTTGTTCCCATGAGACATTCCCTCCACCCCGTCTTCCTTTTTTCTGCTCAACTTGTCCATAAGTATGTGTATTTTCTATGTGAATGTAAAAAGATCGTGATGATTCTGTCAAACGAGCTGTCATCTGGAGGGAAGACGAGAGGACGGAGGAAACCGACGAGTGGAGGGATACAGAGAGTATTTTCCTGTTGACATTATTTTTTTTAGTTTTTTTTAGCTTTAGAATGGTATGTAGTAATATTTTTCGGATATGTAAAGACCACTAACTATTCTGATACATTTTGGAAGCTGCTGCACTGAAAATGTTGTTTGTACTACCTAAAAGAATTCGTCTTCGTCTTGAATTCGTCCTACGCAGTATGTTGACAACTTGTTTTATTGCCAAAGACGAATGCAAGACAAACAAAGATTTGTTTGTTTCAGTCTCTATTACACCTCATTATTTAACTGCTTTCCTGCTAATCCGGAGAAACTTTTTTCGCGTTTCCCAACATTTTCGAGAACTATTTATATAATTTTCGTTAAAAATCGAACTAATTGAATGTACAATTTTTTTTATTTAAAAATATTTAAAATTGTAAATTTAATTAATTCGATTTTTTAAAACGAAGACTAGGAACAAGCAATTCTGTAGTTTGTAGCCCAGCATACCCAAACTCAAAACAGTTCATCAATAGGAACAAGCAATTCTGTAGTTTGTAGCCTAGCATACCCAAACTCAAAGCAGTTCATCAATAGGAACAAGCAGTTCTGTAGTTTGTAGCCTAGCATACCCAAACTCAAAGCAGTTCATCAATAGGAACAAGCAATTCTGTAGTTTGTAGCCCAGCATACCGAAACTCAGGACAGTTCAATAATAGGAACAAGCAGTTCTGTAGTTTGTAGCCTAGCATACCCAAACTCAAAACAGTTCATCAATAGGAACAAGCAGTTCTGTAGTTTGTAGCCTAGCATACCCAAACTCAAAGCAGTTCATCAATAGGAACAAGCAATTCTGTAGTTTGTAGCCCAGCATACCGAAACTCAGGACAGTTCAATATTAGGAACAAGCAATTCAGTAGTTTGTAGCCTAGCATACCGAAACTCAAAACAGTTCAATAATAGGAACAAGCAATTCTGTAGTTTGTAGCCCAGCATACCGAAACTCAGGACAGTTCAATATTAGGAACAAGCAATTCAGTAGTTTGTAGCCTAGCATACCGAAACTCAGAACAGTTCAATAATAGGAACAAGCAGTTCTGTAGTTTGTAGCCTAGCATACCCAAACTCAAAGCAGTTCATCAATAGGAAAAAGCAATTCTGTAGTTTGTAGCCCAGCATACCGAAACTCAGAACAGTTCATTAATAGGAACAAGCAATTCTGTAGTTTGTAGCCTAGCATACCGAAACTCAAAACGTTTCAATAATAGGAACAAGCAGTTCTGTAGTTTGTAGCTGCTAGCAGACCCAAAAACTCTGTAAAAACTTTCAGATTCCTCCTTCCCCCTTTTACTGCAAATTTCACACTATGCTTATAGTTTTCAGTGCTCTGCGAGTCCGCCCCAAGGCCCTCTCATTCGTACCCAGCGGAAATAATTATTCACCATCACAAGCGCGCGCGCGGTTCAGTATATCATAGAAAAAGAGAAAGGGGGGGGGGGGAGGCGGAGAATTTGTTTCCTCCGGTATAAGAATAATTTCACACTCAATTTCACCATAATTGAGCGTAGACAACAACGAACTCACTATTTCTGGTTTTTTCCAGAACTTCAAGGTAAGAATGTCGTATATTTACAATTGTATCCACTTTTTTTGTGGGGAAACTGCGGAAAAAACTAAAATTTCTAAAAAAAAACTTATTTTTAAAGAAATTATTTTCTATTTCCTAATGAATATTGTTTCTTTCCGTCTGCAGCAGACCCAAATAGTTATTTTATCAATTTTTTTTTAAAAATTGGCTTAGATTTGGCATAATTTCAGAAAAATTAAAATCAATTTTGATATTTTAGTAAATTATCATTTTGGGTCTGCTGGTCAATGTAGTTTGTGGTCTCGCTGCATAGAGTAACGCGTCGATGATGAGTCGAGTCGACGAAATCGACGAAAATCGAAAAAATCGAGTCGACTAAAGTCAAGTCGACTTTAGTCGACTGAGAGTCGAAGTCGACTTGAGTCGAGTCGACTAAAGTCGACTTCGAGTCAAAGTCGACTCGAGTCGAGTCGACTTTAGTCGACTTTAAGTCGAAGTCGGCTTGAGTCGACTCGACTAAAGTCGACTCGACTTCAAAGTCGACTAAAGTCAAGTCGACTAAAGTCGACCACGCTTCAAGTTGCAAATTTGCTCTATTGGACTGCTTTTTAGAGGGGATTCAAATTTTTAAAAATTTTTCTTTTTTTTTTCTCAAAAAGAATTAAGAAAAACATTTTTTTTTCTCAAAAAAAAATTTAAGAAAAATTTTTTTTTTTAATTTCAAATTTTTGCACTTGATGCATTTCACTTGAGATCCATCTGGTGATTTCTCGAAAAAATTTTGGAGCTTTTTTCTTGATTTTTTTTCTGAAAATTAAATGAAAATGAAAATGTTTCAAATTATTCATCAAAAAAGTAAATTCAAATTAAAAATTAACGAAAAGCACTCATTTCACAATAAATGTGTGGAAAATTAATTTTAAATTTCCCTCCAAAAAACTGTGCAATAAAGCGCGCTTGCAACTTTGAAGTCAAGTCGACCAAAGTCGACTTGACTTCAAAGTCGAGTCGACTAAAGTCGACTTGACTTCAAAGTCGACTTAAGTCAAGTCGACTAAAGTCGACTTCGAGTCAAAGTCGACTTGAGTCGAGTCGACTAAAGTCGACTCGACTTGAAAGTCGACTTGAGTCAAGTCGACTTTAGTCGACTGAGAGTCGAATTACAGTCGACTTTAGTCGACCACTTTTAATCGGTAGTCGACTCCAAATTCGTCGAAAGTCGAGTCGACGCGTCACTCTATCGCTGCAGACCCAAATAGTTTTTCAATCGATTTTTCTTTATTTTGGCTCAGATTCAGCATACTTCCCCCGACCTGAGACGGGGACAGATTCCTTAATGAAAGTGGCTGGAATTGAGGACAAGAAGCTTAGTTTGCACACTTTTGACAAAAATTGAACGAAAATAGTGAGAATCTGTTTGAAAAATTTCGGAATTTCTCGTAGAATTCTTTTGCGAATCGAAAAAACTTTGTTTTAGTTCAACAGTAACAGCGCCGAACGGATTTTAAGAATTTTCGATCGGCCGCCTGAAAGCCAGCAAAGCGTTTTATACGATTTAAAAGAATGCCAGAAAAATTAAAATCATTTGTGCCATTTTAGTAAATTATCATTTTGGGTCTGCTGATCAATGTAGTTTGTAGTCTCACTGCAGACCCAAATCTCAAATCTCTACAAAATTCTGGTAGACTCGTTTAGTAAACTCCTAATGTTATTAAAGATAGGTATTCATATCAACTTCCTATTTTTGTAGTTCGCAGATTGTAGCAGTCAGTGTACTCTGAAAAATTGATAATACGTTTGCCTGCATATTCATTCTGCTCCAGGAGTCCGAAAGAGTGCTGAGCACACAAATCCAGAGTCTCATTAATTTTTTATGAAATTTTCATCGTGATTCTTTTTATTCTCTGTTTTCACACTTTCTATTCCGCTTTTTTATTTGGTATTTCAAAAAATTTCAACTCTCTCGCCTGATTTGTTCTCTATTGTTGGTTAGTTTGAAGGACCAACGAGGGCGATTTCTTAGATTTTTAAAAAAATTGATTAAAAATGTGAAAAATCTTAAGAAACTCTAATACATTATCTTCTTTTTCTAAAAATATTTAAAAATAATTAACAAATTGGTCTGCTACACTACAAACTATGGAAATTTTAACGTGTTTCAACGTGTTAACGTGTTTCCGCATGAAATTCGAAATAAAAAGCGCTATTTTGATTCTGGAGGCTACAAGCTGAAAAAATTAATCTGTATTTGCATATCCAAGTTTTCCCCATGCCCCATTCTGCCCTGTGATCTCATACTTTGGCTTTAATTATTCCCACGTTTCCCCGAATTATTTTCCGCATTCGAGTAATATTTTGCTCATATCTCCATGCTTTCAGCTTTTAGATATCGAGTTCCCCAATCTGGAAATACTACATTTGAAGCTTGGATAAGAGAAGAAGTAAGCTTTAAAAGTTTGTTTTAACCTATAATACATAATATCGATTATTTTTCAGAAAAAAAAATTGATTTTTTCCATCGAGAAGCTTCTTCTTTTCCAGCATGGCAGGTCTTTACCTCCCTTTAACCAACTTGATATTGGCTGCAAATCATTTGAGTGTCAACTTAACTCTGGAAGGTTAGTTTATTTTCTGTTTTCAGTCACCGGGGCGCTATCTTAGTTGGGTTTGGTTTTTCGACGTTTTTTGGATTTTTTTGTTTCTGAAAATGTTACAACAATTTTATTGGCTGGAAATCTGGAAATCGAGATACTTCGATCTGAAAATTCGGAGCTCCGCGCCATTTCCTCTGCCCCTTCCTTCTCCTCTTTCTTATATGCATTCCACACTACGGAGTTTACAATTGCGGTGGCCGAGTGGTGAAGAGGGAGGGATGGGAATCGTAGGGTGTGGGTTCGGTTCCGCCTCCTTGGCACTTTTTTTTTGTTTTTCTAATTTTGCTCTTTTTTAAAGTTTAATTGGATCATGGCAAGAAAAGATAAGTTAAATTCGAATAAAGGTAGCGCTATGGAGTTTTAAATATCGTGATGAAGCGAAATTTTACAATTTATGGGCCGAAATCGCCACACCTAGTCATTTGCTTGTTTCCTATTTTTTTGATATTTTTTTTGTAAAAATTGCTAGTATAACTTGAGTATGTCTATTAACATTTTTAGAAACAAAAATATTCCAAAAAAATCCAAAAAAGTCGAAAAAGCATTGGACACCCCCCCCCCTCCCACCAACTAAAATAGCGCCTCACCGGGATAATATTATTTTCGTATAGTTTTTTTTTGTTTCAAAAAAAAAAAGCAAAAAAAAATTAATTTATTTTTTAAATAATTTTTGAATTTAGCGACTCCGTTAGGCTTAGGCTTAGGCTTAGGCATAGGCTTACTGCTGTTTCCCTCTCTCCCTCTCTCACTGTCTCACTCAAACTTCCCCCACTGGGAACAATCTGTTACCCTCCTTTAAGCCATTCAACTTGAAACTTCATCATTGTCATTATCTATTCGTCTAGAAGACCGAAAAGTATAACATCTCCTCCTCCTCCTCCTCTTTTTGGCGTCAATGTGCTTCTTCGCTTCTTTAAAGCTCGATGGAACGATGTCCCATGGGGAGCACTTCTCCACTCCCATTATTCACACCATTATGGAAAGAAATTTGAAGAAGAATATGCATAGATATGCATGGATACATGCCTCCGTTACTGCATTGAATCTTGAAGGAAACGCTTTTAGTTTAAGTTTTCAGAGTTTGATTTGAAAGCTGGAAAAAAAACTTTTTTTTCTTTTCTTTTTTTTTTCAAAAAATTGCACTTTTTAAAGCAGTTTTTGAAGTGAAATTCACCAAATTTGCAGAAATTTCTAAAAAAAAAAAATAAATAATTTTTTTGCTCATTTTCTACTATAAATAAATCCAATTTTTCAATCGAAAACTAAAAATAAAGTTCAAAAATCAATTTTTTTTCAGAGTTTTTCTAGAGTTTCTAGAATCTTAAAACTCGAAATAATTGTGCAGATTGTGCCTATTTTCAAGCATTTCCACTGTTTGTTGTCCTTCTAACCTCAGCGTCTGTCTCGTATTTCATGAAGTACACCTCTTAAAAAAGAAACTATAATATACATCTTAGCACTCGCTTTCCTTTTCACTGAATCTCAAATTACACCGAAATCTCTTCATCATATCCATCCTGCTTTAACGCCGCCAATTTCTATGGATCGTGTTACTTTCTCTCTCTCTCTCTCTCTCTCTCTCTCTCTCTCTCTCTCTCTCTCTCTCTTTCTCTCTTTCTCTCTTTCTCTCTATTGCCAACAAATTATTTCAAAAATTCGAAAATTAAACATTCAAAAAATCTGTGCAGATATACCAGAGAAACCAGAGGAAAATGGTTGCAGCCCCGCTTTTTCCTTAATAATTTTGTAGTTTGTAGTTTCACGGAACACTTAAAGAGTAGTCTGTAGTTTGTAGTTTGTAGTCTACGCCTTTCTAGTGGTGTACGCTCTATTATTTCAAAAATTCGAAAATTAAATATTCAAAAAACCACTGACCAAGAGAGAGTAGCTGTGGTAGCTGTTTAGCAGCTCCGTTACCCGCAAGCGATAGAAACAAGCAACTACACAATACAGTCGCTTCATCTGGAAACTTCATAGCTTTGGATTGGTAATTTGAAAAAAAAACATTTAATTTCTAAAAGTTAAATCTTTGAAATTTTAAATTTAAAAATTTGAAAATTCAAAAATTAAAAAAAAAATAAATTTTGTTTTCTAGAAATTATGTATTTGGCAGTTTAACTATAGGTACAAGGCTACAAGCTAAACTTCTGAAGTAGTGTAGTTTGTAGCCTTATTTGCTCTTGATATCATGGGCTCTTTATGAATATTAAAATAGTGAAACCACTAACAAGAAAAGGCTGTAAACTCATCATCAATAGATGTAGCTGCTTGTTTCTATCGCTCGCGAGGGTAACGGTGCTGCTAAACAGCTACCAACTTCTTACTAGGGAAAGGGTGTAAGCTCACCATGGAGTTTCCATAAATTAGAATACGCTGAGAAAGAATTCGTTTTCAGAAATTGCTGAACGCTTCAGCGAACCGAGTTATTTCGATCTGAAATTCCAGCACTGAGTTTACAATCTTTTCCTAGTAAAAAGTTGGTAGCTGTTTAGCAGCTACCAACCTACAAGCGATAGAAACAAGCAGCTACACAGTATTTTGTTCTGAGACTAACAGCTCCCTTCCCTAGTAAGCGTTCATGCTTAACCATGAAAAACCGCACGATCTCTCTCTCTCTTCAGCACAAAAAGTGGTCAGTGCTGGAATTTCAGATCGAAATAACTCGGTTCGCTGAAGCGTTCAGCAAATTCTGAAAACGGATTCTCTCTCAGTGTGTTCTAATCTATAGAAACTCCATGGTGGGATTACAATCTTTCCCTAGTAAGAAGTTGGTAGCTGTTTAGCAGCTACCAACACACAAGCGATAGGAACAAACAGCTACACAGTATTTTTTTGAGACTCCTTTCCCAAGTAAATTGAATTCAAAAATTCCAAAAAAAAATCGTTTTTTCATTAAAAATATTAGAATTTTCGGGAGTTTCCCCAATTTCTAGCGGAAATTATTGCGTATTACCTTTAGAATTTGCGGAAATGCGCCTTTCCTTTCGGATTCTTGCGAATCAGTCAGTCTCAATTCCATTTTTAATATCCGGAGAGTGAGTAGGCTTAATCATATCGAAAAGAGCACTAATCTGCCTTCTATTGTTTTTCGGATACCACTTTAGAGGCACAAAACAGAGGGGGGGGGGGAGACGGATCCCTATGAATTGGAATCCATTACGGGCAGGGTAGAAGGCAGAGTAACATTGAAAATATAATAGATTTTTACAAATTTTCTACATAGATTACGTTAATAACTAACTCCCCGAATGCTGGAGAATTCCTTCTGGAAACTGAAAGAATATCGTTTGAAAGAGGGACTCTAGAATCATTTTTTCCCAAATTTCCCAATTTTTCCAATTTTTTCTATAATTTTCATATAAAATCATCAAAATCGCACAGTTTTCTATTTGATTTTTTTTTAAATATTTAACATTTTTTGATTTTTTAAAACTTTCCTTTGAAAATGTTTTTTTGCTGGAATTTTTGGGTTTTGAGTCGATTAGTCTTTAAAAAATAAGCAATTTTTCAGAATATTTTTAAATGTTTTCTGCGGAAATTTATAAATTTCAAATAAAACTTAATGAAAAATTCAAAAAATTTTTATTAGACTACAAACTACAAACTACAAAATATATTTTGTAGTTTGGACTTTGGACTTCAAAACTTTGGATTTTTAATATTGAAATCTTCAATTTTATCTTCTGAAAATTCGCTCTCTCTCTTGCTCTTCTCATCTCTTGCTCCTCAAACCTTGTCCCCTCCGTTCTCCACCCCCCCCCAACTAGGGAACGTCGAACAGAAATTCTCTTAATTTTTTCTGAAAAATTCGAGCACTGGTACTTTCGACTACGGAGAATTCAGTACGCATGGTGGCTAACTGAGCAAATTTCTGGAAATCGAGATATTTCAATTTGAAAATCCGCAGCTCCGCGTCCATCCTCTCTTTCCTATATGCATTCCCAACTATGGAAAAAGCAAGCCGCGGTGGCCGAGTGGTGAAGAGCAGAGAAGGGCGGAATTCCCGATTCCGCCGTTTTTTTCATTCCCTTTTCCGGATTCCGGATTCCGTGAAAAAAATTTTTTTCCGTTTTCCGGATTCCAGATTCCGTGAAAAAATTTTCTTTTCCGTTTTCCGGATTCCGGATTCCGTGAAAAAAATTTTTTTCCGTTTTCCGGATTCCAGATTCCGTGAAAAAATTTTTTTTCCGTTTTCCGGATTCCGGATTCCGTGAAAAAAATTTTTTTCCGTTTTCCGGATTCCAGATTCCGTGAAAAAAATTTTTTTTCCGTTTTCCGGATTCCGGATTCCGTGAAAAAAATTTTTTTCCGTTTTCCGGATTCCGAGTTCCCAAAATCCAATTCCGCCCTACTCTGGTAAAAAGGGAGGAATGGGAATTTTTTGGAAGTGTGGGTTCGAACCCGCTCCACGGCATTCTTTTTTGCTTTTCTGATTTTGCTTTTTTAAAAGTTTAATTGGATCATGAAAAGCTTAAAAAAGCTTTTTGGCTATTTTACTGAAATTTCTAAGACCTCCACGAAAGACGAAGACAAAAATTTGTCTTACGCAATCAAAAAGGTTCAAGACGAAGAAAAAGACGGTTTTCGTCCCTTTTCGACAATTTATACTCAATTTCTCGAGTTTTGACACTTGGGAATACCATTTTTTGTGCATATTATGGTGTCCCCGTATCATCATTATCATATATCATTCATGCAGTAAAACTCTCTCTCTTTTTTGCCAATTTTAAGACGCTATTCATGCGCCATTGATCTGACTGAAACGGGGGGGGGGGCGGGTCTTCTATAACTGAAAATTAAAAAATAAATATAAAATAATAATAATAATAATAATAATAGTTTATTCGCTAAACCTAAAGCAATGGCAAGACGAAATAAGACGAATTATCGGGAAAAAAAAGAGCAAGTTGTAGGAGCCCATAACCAATTTGGGTCAGTTTCAGCCGTAAGCCTGGACTTAAATTTAGCCTGAATATTTTAAGCCTAAAACGAGGTTCTGTGTACGGTTCCAGGCTTCGAGTTCTGCTTCTGGCTCATTTCTGAAATTCATTGAAATATGACCGTCTTCGTCTTCGTCTTGAATTCCGCGTGACTTGCGGCGTAAGACGAATGGAAGACGACTTTTTGTCTGGAATTCGAGTTCTGCTTCTAGTTCATTGAAAATCTCGAAATTCTAAGATAAGAATTTTAATTCATTTTTTCAGAGATTTTCAGAGATTTTCAAAGGCTTCCAAATTTTAGCTCAAAACTCGGCGAAAATCTGCAAATTTCCATAATTTCCAAACATATTTTTCGCATTTTTCCACCCAATAGGTCTCCAGAATGCCAATTGACCAACAATGTACAACTTGGGGGGGGGGGGGGGGGGAGGAAGAAGAAGGAAAAAAAAGGACGACGCGAATAGGAAAAATGTGTTTAAAAGGTGGTAGGATGGATGGAATTGAAGCCAATTAATTCTCCTGCAGCTTTTCACATTTTCTTATTCCTTTTCCTTTTTTTATTTCCATGTTTTTTTCCGTGTTGTCGTTCAAATTTGGCTGAAAGTGAGCTGAAAATTGAGGCTTTTCAGAAAGTGTTTTAGCTTTGCTAAAATCCATAAATCGCTGGATTCGAAATCGTCGTTTTCAATTTGCGCCTTTCATTTTCAGAGGCTCTCATCGCCTTCAAACGCGAATATTTCAGCGTCAGAGTCAGCGTTAAAACCCGCTTAAAAATGTATGAAAATTTCGAATAAATTTCTAATTTTGGAGAGCGCCCAACATCTCCCCGTTTTAAGATGCAGACGATTTATTTTTTAATTTTTAAATTCAATTACTAGGGAAAAGAGCTGTTAGCCTTTAAAAAAATAATGTGTAGCTGCTTGTTTCTATCGCTTGTAGGTTGGTAGCTGCTAAACAGCTACCAACATTTTACTAGGAAAGGTTGTAAACTCACCATGGAGTTGAGAAAGAATCCGTTTTCAGAATGCGTTGAACGCTTCAGCGAACCGAGTTATTTCGATCTGAAATTCCAGCACTGACCACTTTTTGTGCTAAAGAGAGAGAGAGAGATCGTGCGGTTTTTCATGGTTAAGCATGAACGCTTGCTAGGGAAGGGAGCTGTTAGTCTCCTCAAACAAATACTGTGCAACTGCTTTCTTGTATCGCTTGCGGGTAACGGAGCTGCTAAGCAGCTACCAACTTCTTACTAGGAAAAATATGAAAACTCACCATGAAGTTTGCATAGATTAGAGCACGCTGAGAAAGAATCCGTTTTCAGAATTTGCTAAACGCTTCAGCGAAGCGAGTTTTTTCGATCTGAAATTCTAGCACTGACCACTGTGGTACTAAAGAAAGAGAGATCGTGCGGTTTCTTATGGTTAAGCATGAACGCTTACTAGGGAAGAGAGCTGTTAGTCTCCGAAAAACAAATACTGTGTAGCTGCTTGTTTCTATCGCTGGCGGGTAACGGAGCTGCTAAACAGCTACCAACCTCATACTAGGAAAGGTTGTAAACTCACCATGGAGTTTCCATAGATTAGAGCACGCTGAGAAAGAATCCGTTTTCAGAATTCGTTGAACGCTTCAGCGCACCGAGTTATTTGTGATCTGAAATTCCAGCACTGACCACTTTTTGTGCTAAAGAGAGAAAGAGATCGTGCGGTTTCTTATGGTTAAGCATGAACGCTTACTAGGGAAGGGAGCTGTTAGTGTCCTCAAACAAATACTGCGTAGCTGCTTGTTTCTATCGCTTGTGGGTAACGGAGCTGCTTAACAGCTACCAACCTCATACTAGGAAAGGTTGTAAACTCATCATGGAGTTTCCATAGATTAGAGCACGCTGAGAAAGAATCCGTTTTCAGAATTTGCTAAACGCTTCAGCGAAGCGAGTTATTTCGATCTGAAATTCTAGCACTGACCACTGTGGTACTAAAGAAAGAGAGATCGTGCGGTTTTTCATGGTTAAGCATGAACGCTTACTAGGGAAGGGAGCTGTTAGTCTCCTCAACCAAATACTGTGTAGCTGCTTTTTTCTATCGCTTGTAGGTTGGTAGCTGCTAAACAGCTACCAACCTCATACTAGGAAAGATTGTAAACTCACCATGGTGTTTCCATAGATTAGAGCACGCTGAGAAAGAATCCGTTTTCAGAATGCGTTGAACGCTTCAGCGAACCGAGTTATTTCGATCTGAAATTCCAGCACTGACCACTTTTTGTGCTAAAGAGAGAAAGAGATCGTGCGGTTTTTCATGGTTAAGCATGAACGCTTACTAGGGAAGAGAGCTGTTAGTCTCCGAAAAACAAATACTGTGTAGCTGATTGTTTCTATCGCTGGCGGGTAACGGAGCTGCTTAACAGCTACCAACCTCATACTAGGAAAGGTTGTAAACTCACCATGGAGTTTCCATAGATTAGAGCACGCTGAGAAAGAATCCGTTTTCAGAATATGCTAAACGCTTCGGCGAACCGAGTTATTTCGATCTGAAATTCTAGAACTGACCACCATGGTGCAAAAATGCAAATTTTTAAATAAATTCCATTACATTTAGTTGTCAAATCAGCTTAGAATTCAGCGCTCTCCTCTCCTGAATTTCTCAAAATTCTGTAAACAAAATTTCGAATCTCTGAGCAGCGACCACCTGAATTTTCATGACGTCTTCAGCATTTTTAATTTGAAAAAACGACTGAGCAACCTGGAGCTCTTCGAAACTCCGCCTTTTTTTTGGTGAGAGCCTAGCTTAAAAACCACAGAAGCCCAGTTAAAGAAGAATGCGAAAACTGGCTCCTTTTGGCTTTCTGGTGGCCAAAACGTCACGCCTGAATGAGCATTTTTGGGGGTGCGTAGAAGTGTGCATATATTGGAGAAGAGTGAATGACTTACGAATATTTTATCACACTTTCAGAACTAAGGAAAGCCGAGTGTTAGAACGATTTTTTTTTCTGATTTCGAATTTTCTTTAATTTCCTTAATTATTTGAATAAAAATAAATATTCTGAAAATCTAGAAATTATCAATGAAATTGCTGAAGTTGCTGAAATTTCAGAAAATTTGGCGGCGTTCCAGAGTGCTCTGCTCAGCTCGCTTCACTCTGTGCAATTTTTCAGCAAACATAAATTCAGAACGCTTAAGGCTTCCACGAAAGACGAAATATGACCGTCTCGTCTTCGTCTTCGCCTTTGTTTTGAATTCCTCGTGACTTGCGGCGTAAGACGAATGGAAGACGAGTTTTTGTCTTTTAATTCTTTTTTTTTTTGATTTTTTGATAAATATTTGATTAAAATTCCGTGAAAATGCTAAAAAATGCGAAAAAATTTCAGATTTTTTAAATTATAAAAATTCACTGAAAATTCCCGATTTTTCACTAAAATTTATGGAAAATGCCTCTTTCTAGCGATACACCACGGATCCTTTCAGCGAGGCTCTCTGTCCAGACTCCAGGGGCTTCAGATGAATAGCTCATTTCTGAAATTCATTGAAATATGACCGTCTCGTCTTGTCTTTGTCTGACTTGCGGCGTAAGACAAATGGAAGACGAACAGCGAGAGGAAAAGACGAATTTTTGTCTTCGTCTTTCGTGGAAACGAAGCCTTGGGACTTGTGTCTCTATGTTTGCGCCAGGCGGATCCTTTCAGCGAGGCTCAGGAGCTTCAAATCTGTAAGTGAGCGCGAGAAGAATGTGCTCTTCGCTCACTGCTCCTTGGGAGCTGCTACGCGCTGTCAATTTCGGTGATATTTTTTTGGTGAGATTCTCCAGGTCCCCTTACTTCAATGCGCCGAACTCTGTCAGCTTTTCCTCATTTTCTCATCAATGCCCTCTATTTCTATGAAAACCGGAAACATTTTCGGCTCATTATCATAAATAATTGCCCTCCCCGGGTGCCCCCCCCCCCGCCCGCTTTTACTTTTCAATTGTACATTTGGCCGCCGACCTTAAAGGACGAGAGCCACACGACGACGACGTCCGCTGATTCTTAGAATTATGATGACTTCCCATTCAAGTGGCACTTGGCCCAAAAACGTTTACATGTACTATTAAAGCCTTTCATCTCGTCTTGCATTCGTCTTTCAGTTCGTCTTGCACATTCGTCTATCTCTGTGCTTATCTCTGCGTTAGACGAACTCAAGACGATGACCAAGACGAGACGAGACGGTCTTATTTTGTCTTTCGTGGAATCCTTTCGTCTCGTCTTCGTTCGTCTTACAGTTTGTCTTGCACATTCGTCTTGCATTCGTCTTACATCGTCAACACTAGTATTTCTGTGAAGTGCAGCTTTTCCAGACTGTTCCAGACCAAATTTTCCAGCTGATTTCAAAAAATTTGGTTTCCGCTCCCAAAATTCACAAAAAAGCGATATTTCACAAATTTCCACCCGAAAAAGTCATTTTTTGTGTTCAATATTCTGGGAAATTGGAAGAAACCGAATGAAAGAAATTTCGTGACAAACTTCTCTCAATTTTCTCGTCCCTTCTCTTCTATTTGTTGCCTAACGCCGGAAACATTGTGCGCGTCCCCCCCCCTCTCTTTAGAATGTGTCAACTTGCTCGTAGAGCACAGCATAATTTGTATTCACGAGCGGAGTGCACACACTCTTGGTATTGGTTGAGATTCCGAACAAAAAAGTTGAAAAACCTAGATCAAATGCTGGCTGAGCACAAGCGAAACCATTTTTAGACATTTTTTCCGTTTGAAAATCCTTTTTTTTTTGGTTTTTTGACTTTGTCTTTTAGAACGGAAAACTGAAAATAAAATCAAAATGGATCAATCAAGTGATTGAACCGAATTTCAGATATCAGAATTCCAGCTAACTTCTGAATATTTTTACGTCAATTTCGGAGTTTTAATGCCTTTTCAGAATAAGTAATTTTTTAATTTTTCTGAAATTTTTTTTTAAACACCAAAAATTGATGATTAAAACACAAAATTAGAGAAAAAAAAAATAAAAAAATAATAAAAATAATTTTTAAAAATAATAAAAATTTTTAAAAAATTTTATAAAAAAAAATAATGATAAACAATTAAAAATAATAATAAAAATCAAGGAAAAATTTTTCTAATTAAAAAAAAAATAAAAAAAATAATAATTTTGGAAGTTTTAAAAAATAATAAAAAATAATATAAATAATTTTTTAAAAAGTGTCATTTTGTGGGTCATATGACTAGAAATTCATCATTTTTTTGACTGTGAAAATGAGAAAAAATTTTAATTTGCAACAAAATTTCGAAAATGAAATTCGGATATTTGATTTTTTAAGAATTGAAACAAATTATGTATCATTAAAACAACAGAAAATCCCTTAAAATTTATGGCTTCCACGAAAAACGAAATAAGATCATCTCGTCTTCGCCTTCGTCTTAAGACGAACCGAAAGACGAGACGAAAGACGGGGAGACGAAAAACGCGACGAAAGACAACTTTTTGAGTTCTTTTGAGAGCACAGAGCTTCCCAGTGTCTTGTTGCCTATGTTTATGCTCATTCTTACGGTATTTTCGTGCTCTTTCTGAAAATCTGTAAGTGCTCTGTAACTCGAATCTTCATTTCACCTGAAATTCAAAATTTTGGGCTCATCGGGCTCGTGGGCTCTCACGGACTCGAAGCTCATCGAAGATCAATGAGAAAAATAATTGAGAATACCGTAGTTTTGTAGAGCTCCTCGCCATTGCGTCATAGCTCTTTTCTATCGGCTCTCGATGCTCCAGAGTACTTTTACACTAGAAAGTGAGCATCTTTATAAACTATACCCAACTCTGAAATGCGACTTTATTTCAAGAAACTAACAGAAAAGAGCACTTGCTTTTATGTGAATTGGAACGGGAAGAGAGAAAAGGGGCGGAGCCTCTTTTTTTTTCTTTTTGAATCCATTCGAAAAGTAGTAGTATTTCTGCGATGGAGAAGGATTATTTTATGGCCTCCGTATGTCAAAATGTCAATTTTTCAAAGAAAAATTTAACATTTTTTGATTTCGACGGATTCTGACTGATTTTTCAGACTTTAAATGATCATTGCATCATTGTTTATTCTAAATTTATTGAATTTTTCTCTATTTTTTCGAGAAAAATTCTAAATTTATAAAAAAATAAAAAAAATGTGTCATTTTGTGGCGTATATGACTAGAAATTTATCATTCGTTTGATTTTGATAAATTAATTAAAAACAAATTTTTTTTTATTAAAAACATAATAAAAATAAAAATTTTTTTTTAATAATCAAAAATAATTTTAAAAAATGTCATTTTGTGGCTTATATGACTACAAAATCATCATTTTTTTAATTTTGAAAAAATATTTAAAAAAATGAAAAAAAAAATTTTTTTATTAAAAAATATTAAAAATAGTTTTTAAAAAAGTGCCATTTTGTGACGTATATAAGTAGAAATTCATCGTTTTTTTTAGTAAAAAAAAAATTTTTATTAAGAAGAAAAAATTTTATTTAAAAAAATTAAAAAAATTTTTTTTTTTAATAATTAAAAAATATTGAAAATAATTTTTTAAAAAGTGTCATTTTGTGCGTAAATGACTAGAAATTCATCATTTTTTGATTTTGAGGAAATAATTAAAAAAATTAAAAAGTAAAATTTTTTTTTAAATTAAAAAAAATTATAAAAATATTAATAAAAATAATGTGTCATTTTGTGGCGTATATGACTAGAAATTTATCTTTTTTTGATTTTATGTCAATTTTTCAAAGAAAAATTGAAAATTTTTTTCACACTTAAAATGATCATTGCATCATTATTTATTCTACATTTATTGAATTTTTCTCTATTTTCTCAGAGAATATATCCGAAAATTACGAAAATTGAAAAAAATCGCCGAAAATCATTTCTGTCCGATGCCCGTCTTATCCATCACGGAGATGATGAATTGCTCGTTTTGCTGACTGCAAAATTACACATTTTTCTGTCCTTTTTCGGGAAAAAATTGGACAAACTGACCTCTTCTGAATAATTCTGTAATTCAGCGCTTCTGTCGTTAGACGCCGTTAGAGTATAGACACTAATTGCTCTGCACTCTCATAGACTTTCAGAGTGAGCAAAGAGCATCTAGAAATGTAGGAATCTTCTTTGGAATTCTAATTTGAAAAGCTGAAATTGAATGCTGGAATTTTTAAATAATCTGAAAATCAAAAAAAAATTGAGGAAAAACTTTGAAAATGAGCTGAAAATGAGGAATTTAATTTTGGAAAGTTTAAATAATCTGAAAATCCAAAAAAATTGAGCAAAAAGTCTGAAAATGAAAAATTGAATTCTGAAAAATTTAAAGAATCTGAAAATCCAAAAAAATTGAGCAAAATTCTGAAAATGAGGAATTTAATTTTGGAAAATTTTAAAAATTTGAAAATCCAAAAAAAGTGAGCGAAAACTCTGAAAATGAGGAATTGAATTCTGGAAAATTTTAAAAATCTGAAAATTCAAAAAACTCTGAAAATGAGGAATTGAATTCTGGAAAATTTTAAAAATCTGAAAATTCAAAAAACTCTGAAAATGAGGAATTTAATTTTGGAAAATTTTAAAAATCTGAAAATCCAAAAAAATTGAGTAAAAACTCTGAAAATGAGGAATTTAATTTTGGAAAATTTTAAAAATCTGAAAATCCAAAAAAATTGAGTAAAAACTCTGAAAATGAGGAATTTAATTTTGGAAAATTTTAAAAATCTGAAAATCCAAAAAAATTGAGCAAAATTCTGAAAATTAGGAATTTAATTTTGGAAAATTTTAAAAATCTGAAAATTCAAAAAACTCTGAAAATGAGGAATTTAATTTTGGAAAATTATAAAAATCTGAAAATTCAAAAAACTCTGAAAATGAGGAATTTAATTTTGGAAAATTTTAAAAATCTAAAAATTCAAAAAACTCTGAAAATGAGCTCCAAATTTTAGCACCGGAATCCCTACATTTTTGGCCAAAGAAAACGCTCGGCTTTTTGATATATCTCCCCCCCCCCACCCCCTTCAGGCTTAGTACGAAAGTTGTCGACTTTGAGGTGACACATCTTTTCTCATTTTGACCTTTTCTCCCGCCGCCGCCGCCCTTCCGTCCTCCTTTAAAAAGGGTATTTGTGGCGCTGTTTTGTGGTACTTAATGCAACTTATCCACACGAATATTGGATATCGCCTCGTGCGCGCGCTGCGTTCTAACTTTTCTTCATTCTGAAATTCCTCAAGGAAATGCACATTGTCTCTGGTTTTTTGGCGATCATTTCTGGAAGTTTCAGACTTTATTTCTTCAAAAATTGAATGATATTTCGTTTATTTTGATAAAATAGACGAAATAAGACCATTTCGTCTTCGTCTTGCATTCGTCTTGCATTCGTCTGACATCTTCGACTTCCTCAGCACCTCCACCCCCTTCCCTCGTTCCCTTCCCTCCCACTCTTTCTTATATGCATTCCCCACAATGGGAAACCAGTGCAGCGGTGGTCTAGGTGGGAAGAGGGAGGAATGGGAATCATAGGACCCCGGTTCGATTCCGCACAACGGAAATTTTTTTTGCTTTTGTTTGCATTTTTGTTGTCTGCCAATAAATTTGCTGTAAAACCTGCTAGTCTTACTCGACAATGTCTAATAACATTTTCAGAGACAAAAACAACCAAAAAAAGACGAAAAATTATTGACCGCCCCGCCCAATTTAGTGCTCATTTTCGCAGATTAAATATCTGGAATTGCGAATAAAGTTGCTCAATTCCTCCCTCCCAGAGCCCCCCCCCCCCGGCCGGTCTCCTTGCTCACTCTAAGTCTCTCACCTTGTCAGTTGCAGTGCACATTCGTCTAAACTGCCATCTCATTATCATTTTGGTCTTTTTCTTCGTCTTTTTTCTCTATTTTTTTGTATTTTGAAGAGGTTGTGCACGTCTTCTCCATCAAATTCTGAATTTTGCTTCTGAAAATCTCTGAAAATCTCTGAAAAACTTCTTTAATATTCCAGTTCTGAAATGCACCAAATATGCAGTTAGACCCATTTCTTTTTCTACTATTCATGATGACGTCATCGCATTTTCTAATCTCCGCCCTTGCCACATCGTCAAGCACCGTCCAAACGACATCTGCGTCTTCTGGATCCGGCTCTCCAGAATACACGAATTATCGAATCTCGCGAAGACGTCGTCGTCACAACGACGAGTACCACGACGAAGAAGACGACTATTCGGAAGAAGACGACAACGACGATGAGGACGCAGAAGACGCGGCGGCTCCACCTCCGCCGCCGCCGCCGCCCATCCATCAGATGACCGCAGAGGAGAAGTCGGTGGTGTGGCAGAATCCAGAGCATCCGGAACGTCGTCAGGGACGCTATTCTGGACGCAACGGGGCGGACGATGAGCAAACCGAATTTGTCCGCACAGAGTTCACCGATATGGAATACAAGAAATTGAGGACTTATAGTGAGTTTTGTAAAGGAAACTGATGCTGACGCGTTTCCAGTGCTTCACACTTTCCTTGACGCGTTTCCAGTGCTTCACACTTTCCTTGACGCGTTTCCAGTGCTTCACACTTTCCTTGACGCGTTTCCAGTGCTTCACACTTTCCTTGACGCGTTTCCAGTGCTTCACACTTTCCTTGACGCGTTTTCAGTGCTTCACACTTTCCTTGACGCGTTTTCAGTGCTTCACACTTTCCTTGACGCGTTTCCAGTGCTCCGCACTTTTCTTGACGCGTTTCCAGTGCTCCGCACTTTTCTTGACGCGTTTCCAGTGCTCCGCACTTTTCTTGACGCGTTTCCAGTGCTCCGCACTTTTCTTGACGCGTTTCCAGTGCTCCGCACTTTTCTTGACGCGTTTCCAGTGCTCCGCACTTTTCTTGACGCGTTTCCAGTGCTCCGCACTTTCCTTGACGCGTTTTTAATGCTCCACACTAGCGTGTCGTTTCGAAAAATGATTTCTCGAAAAATGCGTTTTTCGAAAAATTTCCGAAAAATTCTCGAGAAATTTTTCTCGTTGATTTCTCGAGAATTTTTCGAAAATTTCTCGAAAAATTTTTCGGAAATTTCTCCAAAAATTTATCGAGGAATCGCGAAAAATGATTTGAATGGGAATACGATAAACAACGCGCTTTGCGTTATTTCGGAGTATCGTTTATTATTATTTTATATCAAAAATGTTTTTTCGAGAATTTTCGAGAATTTCTCAAAAAATGTTTCGGAAATTTCTCGAGAATTTTTCGGAAAAATTCTGGAAAAATTTCTCGAGAAATCAACGAGAAAAATTTCTCGAAATGCTTTCGAAACGACACACTGCTCCACTTTCCTTGACGCGCTTTTAGTGCTCCGCACTTTCCTTGACGCATTTTTAGTGTTTCACACTTTCCTTGACGCATTTTTAGTGTTTCACACTTTCCTTGACGCATTTTTAGTGTTTCACACTTTCCTTGACGCGTTTTCAATGCTCCACACTTTCCTTGACGCGTTTTTAGTGCTCCGCACTTTCCTTGACGCGTTTTTAGTGCTCCACACTTTCCTTGACGCGTTTTTAGTGCTCCTCACTTTCCTTGACGCGTTTCCAGTGCTCCACACTTTCCTTGACGCGTTTCCAGTGCTCCGCACTTTCCTTGACGCGTTTTTAGTGCTCCACACTTTCCTTGACGCGTTTTTAGTGCTCCGCACTTTCCTTGACGCGTTTTTAGTGCTCCGCACTTTCCTTGACGCGTTTTTAGTGCTCCACACTTTCCTTGACGCGTTTTTAGTGCTCCGCACTTTCCTTGACGCGTTTTTAGTGCTCCACACTTTCCTTGACGCGTTTTTAGTGCTCCTCACTTTCCTTGACGCTTTTCCAGTGCTCCGCACTTTCCTTGACGCGTTTCCAGTGCTCCACACTTTCCTTGACGCGTTTCCAGTGCTCCGCACTTTCCTTGACGCGTTTTTAGTGCTCCACACTTTCCTTAACGCGTTTCCAGTGCTCCACACTTTCCTTGACGCGCTTTTAGTGCTCCGAACTTTCCTTGACGCGTTTTTAGTGCTCCACACTTTCCTTGACGCGTTTACAGTGCTTCACACTTTCTATGACGCGTTTTTAGTGCTCCACACTTTCCTTGACGCGTTTCCAGTGCTCCGCACTTTCCTTGACGCGTTTCCAGTGCTCCGCACTTTCCTTGACGCGTTTCCAGTGCTCCTCACTTTCCTTGACGCGTTTCCAGTGCTCCTCACTTTCCTTGACGCGTTTCCAGTGCTCCTCACTTTCCTTGACGCGTTTCCAGTGCTCCACACTTCAAAAGAGCCCGGGAGCATGTGCTCGTGCTCCAACCTAATTATCTTAATTACTATATGAAAAGAATATATGGAATTCCCCCTTTCTCATCCGGTTTTATTATTCACCACCACCATGCGCCTTTAATTCTATTTTTCTATACAATATTTCTATGTTTTTCGCTCAATTTTTTCTTGACTGAAAATCTGAAATTGAAAAATCTGAAAGAGCATTTTTTCAGATTATTCAGAATTTTCAGATTTCGCTGAAAATTTGAGAGCTGAAATTCATTTTTATAAGAATCCTTGAAAAATCCGCATTTCCTATTCACATAGCGCTTTGAAAAATTCATGAATCTCGCCTTCGACGCCCGCCGGCCTTCCCTTCCTTCTCCCCCCCCCCCAGCACAGCTCCATGAGCTCCGAGAGCTCTTCTGGGTGACTCGCTGGCAGGAATCGCTGAAATTGATCTGAAACTCGCCGCTTTTCGCTCGATTTGATTTGAATCATCAGAAGACGACGTCGTCGTCGCTCCGACGTCTTCTTTTTGTTGTGTGCTCTTCGTATTTACATAATCGACAAGTTGCTGCTGCTCGCCGAGCACCCACCCACTCGAAGGGGGGGGGGGCCTGGCCTGGCCTGACCTGGCCAGGCCCGGCCCCTTTTTCCCCAAAGCCTTCAAAACACAAAAGAGAGCCGGCACAAATTGCTGCACTGCTCAAAATTGCACATTCACACTTTTTTATGGGACTCAACGAGAGTCACATACAGCTAGCTCACTGAGATTGAGGCGGCAGGTAAAATGCGCTGCTCTCCGCCCCTCCCCCCCCCCGCGCTTACTCCCTCCATTTCTTCGCTTCACTAGGCAGTGCCCAACTGCACTTTTTCTAGAAGACAGAGCTCTCCAGATTTTGCGCTGCTTCTTGAATTTCACCTTTTTTTTCAGCTAGAAGCCTTCACTTTTTAAGCATTTTCAGAGATTCAGGCTTAGATAGCTCTAGGCCTAGTTATAGGCTATCCAGGCTTACAAGGCTTAGGCCTAGACACCTTCAAAGCTCACGCTGATTATTTGACCAATTTTTCAGTCAGCCGCCCGGCCTGCTCATTTTCAGAAATTCAGGCTTAAATAGCGTTGAGTGCTCCAGGTTTAGGCTCCGGTTTAGGCTTATAGGCTTTCAAGGCTTTGGCTTAGACACCTTGGAAGCTATTAATCAATATCTCCCGATTTTTGAACCCCGGGGCGTTTCGTCTTCGTCTTCGTCTTCGTCTTCTACAGAGATAGACAAGACGAACGCAAGACTAAGACTTGCTTTGTCTTTGACAAGAATTTTTAGTCATTTTCAGCGGTTTTCTTCTGTCTAACTTATCTAACAAAATGATATTTTCAGTCAATCAATATCTCCCGATTTTTGAATCCCGGGGCGTTTCGTCTTCGTCTTGTCTTCGTCTTCTACAGAGATAGACAAGACAAACGCAAGACCAAGACTTGTTTCGTCTTTGAAACGAATTTTCAGACATTTTCAGCGGTTTTCTTCTGTCTAACTTGTCTAACAAAATGATATTTTCAGTCAATCAATATCTCCCAATTTTTGAATCCCGGGGCGTTTCGTCTTCGTCTTGTCTTCGTCTTCTACAGAGATAGACAAGACAAACGCAAGACCAAGACTTGTTTCGTCTTTGAAACGAATTTTCAGTCATTTTCAGCATAATTCGCTTCATTAGTCCGCCTGAAACATGACAATTTTCGCTGAAATGTCCGCTATGATTCGGCGTGCGTTTCCTGTAATTTCCTGTGTAGTTTCCTATCAAATATCCGGTTTATTATGCATTTCAAAGTCTCATCGGCGTCCTTTTCCCTTTTCGTCTCGAATACAAATAGGGCGGCGCTGTCTTCAAATTACAGCTCATTGTGCTCCAAAAAGAGCTCTGAACTTTGGAAGAGCTCTTTTTTTTTTGAAAAAATTCAAAATTGTCAAGTTTTTTCGAATTTTTTTTTGTGAAAATCTGTTAAATATTGATAAAATATGCTGGAAAATGATGAAAATTAACATAAAAATCATTTTTGAAAAATTATGAAAAAAATCACTGAATGGCCTAGTGGATTTTTGGGGTCTATGGATCCATAGCACGCGGGTTCGATTCCGCGCGATGTCTGGAGTTGTTATTTTTTTTTAAATATTTTATGAAACATTTTGCTCACTTCGTAGAGATAGTGCAAGTTTGCTCTACTGCTCTTGCTTTGCTGAAAACGCTCAAAAATCGCTGTCTCTTCCCAGCCACCCATCCAAATGATGTGATTGGCCGGCTTCTCCAGTGGAGCTTTCTGATTAAACAAGAGCAGCAATGGGTGTGGCTTCCTTCTTGTGGAGCAGCAAACTGAGAGAGCACAATTGCATTATTTCCGCTAGATTAACGTAGAATGAAAGTGAGCACAAAAAAGTGTAATTCACCTATTTTGGATAGACTTGCTTTCAACCAAAGAGCTCTCGAATAAAGCTGAAAATTTTAGATTAAAAAGAATTCAAATTTTTGCTGAAAATCAATTAGATGGAATCGAACCGTGGTCCTCTGATCGGCAGGCGCTCCCGCCTCAAAACCCACTAGGCCATGATGTCAATTTTTCAAAAAAGTTGTTTTTCAGTGGTTTTTCGAGTTTTAAAGACTTTTTTTGTCTGAAAATTGTTCTTCTCCTATTATTCTTCGACTTCCGATCATTTCCTCTGCCAATCTCCTCCCATTTAACTCTTATAACTGCTCCAAAAACAATTTTCCTTGACTTTTCTGCTCCACCACCACCCACCTCCCCCAGCTACCTAAAATGAGGGGGGGGGGAGGCCAACAGATATTCTGGAATATACTACTAGTGCTTGGAGCACTTAATGTGCACTGGAGCACTAGACTAACCCTATAGAAAGACCGATTTCCTTCACACGGTACTTAGAAATTCTGATGAGAGACACTTGGGGAATTGAGAAATTCTGAATCCGCTCTGAAAATTTATCCATTTTTCATCTGGAAATTCTCTGAAAATATTGAATATTTTCAGATTCAAATTTGGTCTGAAAATTATTGATTTTCAGCTCTAATTTTTCTTCTGGAACTGACTGGAAAATGCTCAATTTCATGCCAATTTAAGAGCGAAAAAAATTTTGCTGTGCGGTGGAATCGAACCCCTCACCTGTGGAGTCATATACATGCGAAAATCCACTAGGCTATCCGGAAACTTTTTGTCAAACAAGCCTAAGCCTAAGCCTAAGCCTGGCTGAGAGCTGGCAAGCACTGACCTCTTTGCGCTGCCAGCCACATCCTGTGGTTCCTGCAGTTCCTGATTTTCAGAATCTATATGTCTTTGACTGAAATTGTGCTCCGGGCGCTGCTTACCAGCGCCCAGACCTGCCGCAATATCTCATCCTATTATTTATGCCGCACCCTGTATTTCGAAGTTATCCGAAACCGGCCGTGCTTATACCGATTCAAATCGTTATTCCTTTGTCTATTTTCGAGAAAAAACAAGAGATGAAGTGTAGAAATTAATAAAAAATCACTGTGTGCTCCGGGCGCTGCTTACCAGCGCCCAGAAACCGGCCGTGCTTATACCGCTTCAAACCGTTATTACTTTTTCTATTTTTGAGAGAAAACAAGAGATGAAGTGTAGAAATTAATAAAAAAAAACACTGTGTGCTCCGGGCGCTGTTTACCAGCGCCCAGACCTGCCGCAATATCTCATCCTATTATTTATGCCGCACTTTGTATTTCGAAGTTATTCGAACCCGGCCGTGCTTATACCGCTTAAAACCGTTATTCCTTTTTCTATTTTTGAGAGAAAATAAGAGATGAAGTGTAGAAATTAATAAAAAAAAATCGCTGTGTGCTCCGGGCGCTGCTTACCAGCGCCCAGACCTGCCGCAATGTCCCAACCTATTATTTATGCCGCACTTTGTATTTCTAGCTCTTGATTTTCAGAATCTGTATGTCTTTGACTGAAATTGTGCTCCGGGCGCTGTTTACCTGCCGCAATATCTCATCCTATTATTTATGCCGCACTTTGTATTTCTAGCTCTTGATTTTCAGAATCTGTATGTCTTTGACTGAAATTGTGCTCCGGTCGCTGTTTACCAGCGTCCAGACCTGTCGCACCTTGTATTTCGAAGTTATCCGAAACCGGCCGTGCTTATACCGATTCAAATCGTTATTCCTTTTTCTATTTTTGAAAAAATACAAGAGATGAAGTGTAGAAATTAATAAAAGATCGCTGTGTGCTCCGGGCGCTGTTTACCAGCGCCCAGACCTGCCGCTATATCTCATCCTATTATTTATGCCGCACCTGCAGATTTCTAAAATTTGGCTAACTGAATGTTTCAGCGTTATTTCTTCTATTCTATCCGTGTTTTTCACAAAAGCCAAATTCCCCGCAATATTAGATCACAATGTTTCAGTCATCTCACTTCTCACCCCCCCCCACGAAACTACCGTAATCCTTTCGTTTACACTGTCTGCTCGCTCTCCGCAGTGCTCCACGCTATTGCGTAGGGAATCATCCTGATTGACACTGATATATCACCTCGCGGAACCCATCAACCTGCCGCACATTACAACAACCGCTAACAAGCTTTGATCCAGCCGACTGGCGACATTTTCAGAAGTCTTGAGAAGAAGCATTGGCAGCGAGGGACCGCCGCATATTTTCCAGATTTGGGGAAGCCGGTTAACTGAAAATTCCTCTGAAATTGTTTCTTGCTGAAAATGCGCACTTCTGCACGTCAAGGGGAACTTCTGGAGCTTCTGGAGCTTCTGGCGAGCCATTTGAGTGCTGTACAGCTCAGCGTTGACGGTGGAGACATCTGGAGGAAGCTCCAGAAAGATCACGTCTTCACTGTTACACCAAGTTCTCCTTTAGTCAGTTTGAATCCAGATATAATGAACTCATTTTGGACGCTGCTTATCAGCTTGAATCCAGTGATAATGAACTCATTTTGGACGCTGCTTGTCATCTTGAATCAAGTGATAATGGACTCATTTTGGGCGCTGCTTATCATCTTGAACCCAGTGATAATGAGCTTATTTTGGGCGCTGCTTGTCAGCTTGAATCCAGTTATAATGAACTCATTTTGGACGCTGCTTATCAGCTTGAATCCAGTGATAATGGGCTTATTTTGGACGCTGCTTATCAGCTTGAATCCAGTGATAATGTGCTCATTTTGGGCGCTGCTTATCATCTTGAACCCAGTGATAATGAGCTTATTTTGGACGCTGCTTATCAGCTTGAATCCAGTGATAATCGGCTCATTTTGGACGCTGCTTATCAGCTTGAATCCAGTTATAATGAACTCATTTTGGACGCTGCTTATCATCTTGAATCAAGCGATAATGTGCTCATTTTGAGCGCTGCTTGTCAGCTTGAATCCAGTGATAATGGACTCATTTTGGGCGCTGCTTGTCAGCTTGGGTCCAGTTATAATAAGCTTATTTTGGGCGCTGCTTGTCAGCTTGAATCCAGTGATAATGGACTCATTTTGGGCGCTGCTTATCAGCTTGAATCCAGTGATAATGGGCTCATTTTGAGCGCTGCTTATCAGCTTGAATCCAGTTATAATATGCTCATTTTGTGCGCTGCTTGTCAGCTTGGGTCCAGTTATAATAAGCTTATTTTGGGCGCTGCTTGTCAGCTTGGATCCGCCTCCATTTTCAGTCGATTTTTCATGGTTTTTCACTGGGATTTATTGAGAAAATTGAGAAAATTGCACAAATTTCCATTATTTTTTCCGTTTTAAGCACATAAAGTGTGCTTCTTTTCCCCCGGTTTTTTGACACTTTCTGGTGTTTCCGCCCGCCGGATATCCGACTAATCGGTCTTTCTGGACGGCCGAGGGGGGGGGGGGTAAGGCAAGGAGTCCCATGGGAGACACTGCTCCTCCTTCTTCTTCTTCTCCTTCATCTTCTCCTTTAAACACACAATCATTGTCTCCTTAAAGAAGAAATAGAGAGTTTTCATCTTTTTCATAGTATATGTTTCATCTTGTAAAGAGTTTGAACTATTTTGTTGAAAAACGCTTCGAAAACTTTCGAAAATTTCACTTTTTTTTTCCTAGACCACAAGAGAGGTTGAACCTGCGACCCTTTGATCCATAAATTCTCCCAAAAAAACCCACTAGGCCATGCGGACGCCAAAGCTGAAACTTTGAAAAATTGAGTTTTTTTTTAGCTGAAACTTGAATTTAAGAGTGTCTGAAAATGCTTTCAGAAGATTGGAACTAAATAGTCTTAAAATTTCAGTATTTTCAGCATTTTCAGAGTGTTAAAATCGGAAATTATGAATGGCACAGGAAATGCTGAAAAATTGTGTTTTTTTTTGTTTTTCAATCATTTTTGAGCATCAAAGTCCGCCAAATCCGATGAAATGATTCCTATTTACTGGCTCCGCCCACTTTTCTTAAAGGGTCGCTGCTTAACACTACTCCGTCTCATTGAAGCATGTGTTCATCTCTTTTCACCTATTAATCGGATCCCTTCTTTAAGCGGCGACGACGACACCTGGTGAAAAGCGGCGGTGGGGGGGGGGGGGGTGAGTAGAGAGTGCTCAATGAGCCCCCCCCCCCCCACAGCCGGAAACCTTTTAGCACCCTTTTCCCTCCACCCTCCACACACCTGGTGTTCTCCGGATGCTCCGGAGTTCTTAAAAGGCGGCGGGGGGGGCAAGTTTGTCTGAAAATGTAGAGATACAGCACTCTCGTTTCTCTGCTCTCTCGCCTGGTTTCGGCTCAAAAATTTGGAATTTTTCAGATTTTTTTTTCTGGAGAATTTCAGAATCTCTCTCTTTCTCTGTGTCTCTCTCTTTCTCTGCGTCTCACCCATCACTTTCCTACAGATGCTGCAATGATCCTTCGACTAGTAACCGTAATGATGACGTCATCCTTAATGACGTCATCACGTGCCCTGAATCCATCAAAAGTAGCGAGTTTTGATGAGGGTTTTGGACGAATTTCAGGCGGTATGTACGGAATTACAGATCCCCTCCTGGTGCTTCCGGGTGACTAAAATTTTCAGCGAAAACGAAGCGCTCTGAAATTTTTAGAATCTTACTCCATTTTTCCAGGCGCCGGTCCGATTCCAAGGCAAGTGGAGTGCTACTCATGTATGTCACTGTCGTACCAAACGAGCTGGAAATACTTACAGACCACGTACATTTATCCGAAAGTGAGTGGGTTTCAGAATGTGTTTTATTATTTTTTTAATAAAAATTTAAATAATAATAATTATTTTTTTAAATAAAAATTCAATTAATAATAATAATTATTTTTTAAATAAAAATTTGAATAATTTTTATTATATTTTTAATAAAAATTAAAAAATAATAATTTTTTAATGAAAATTGAAATAATAATAATTTTATTTTAAATGAAAATTTAAAGAATTTTCATAATATTTTTGATGAAAATTCAAAGAATTATTATAATTTTTTAAATGAAAATTTAAAGAATTTTTTATCATTTTTTAAATAAAAATAAAGATAAAAATAATTATATTTTAATGGAAAATAAAATAATTTTTATAATATTTTCAATGAAAGCTTGAATAATTTTTATTATTTTTTAAATAAAAATTTAAATAATTTTTATTATTTTTAAAATGAAAATTCAAAGATATTTTTTTATTTTTCAAATGAAAATTTGAATAATAATGATTATATTTCAGATAAAAATTTAAATAATAATAATAATTTTTTAAATGAAAATTTAAATAAATTTGATTATTTGTTAAATGAAAATTTAAATAATTTTTATAATATTTTTAATGAAAATTTAAAAAAATTTTATAATATTTTCAATGAAAATTAAAAAAATTTTATTATATTTTTTACCGTACCTTACTGTACCGTAAGATTCAATAAAAAATATAAAATCTTTTTTACTCCAAAATTTCGCGAAATAAATCGATTTTCAGGTGTTCACTGACCGTTGCAGAGACCCGAATAGTGAACGTGGAATGCCTACGGTAATGTGCAGTAGTGTTTGCGTATCTTTGATGGAGCCCGACGTGGAAGCAGGTAACACTGAAAATTGCTGAAATTCAACGGAAATCGTTCCTGAATCCAATTTCAGGCGTTTTCATCGGGTTTAAGCACATTCGCGGCTGCTTGGATAGAGTCTTGAGGCACGGATTCAATCAATCAGCGTTAAGAACTCATAGGTTTCATCAGAATGTGAGTTTTCCACTGAAATTTGATTAAAGTTCTGAAAAAATGGAGGTCAATCTGAATTTTCAGCTCTCAGCTCGGAGTAAAATACAAAATAATTTAGATAAAAATTAATAAAGAAAAATTAATAAAAATTAATAAAAATCCATAGTTTTCATTTAAAAAATAAAAAAAAATTAATTTTATTAAAAATATTGAAAAGCTGATAAAAACTTTTTTTTTTGAATTTCTATAATTTTTATAGATTATTTTAAGAAAAATCTAAAAAATTTATGATTTTCCTCAAAAAATCGTTTTTCAGAAATTCAAGAAAAATTAATAAAAATCCATAGTTCTCATTTTAAAAATTTAAAAATTTAATTGCAAACAAACAAAGTTCAAGTGTTTTAAAAATGTTGAAAAACATTTTTATAGATTATTTTTAGAAAACTCGTTAAAATTCATAATTTTTTTTGAAAAAAATTATTCTTTGCTCAGAAAATCAATTTTTTTCAGAAATTGAAAAAAATTAATGGAAATTAATAAAAATCCATAGTTTTCATTTAAAAAATTTTCAAAAACTGATTTTTTAAGATTTTTTCAAAATTTTAATGCATTCGATCGATAAAATTTATGATTTTTCTTCAAAAAAATAATAAAAATTGTTTTTAACTCAGAAAAATTCTAGAAGTGTAGCGCCAGCCTCCTGGAGACTTATAGACTTCGCCGCGAGGGAATATTCATATTTTTTTCCAGATTTTCAGAAAATAATAAAGAAATTCAATTTTTAAAACAAAAAATGAATTAAAATATAAAAATAATTCATAAAAAATTGAAAATTATAGCAAAATGTGCATTTTCAGAATCACTGCCGAACCCTCTCCCGTTCAGCTCTGTTCAATCCGGCCAGACAGACGGATCCGCCAGCGCTTGGAGATGTACAGCTCTGCTCATGTTATGGTGACAGATGCAATCATACTGCGGCTTCAATTATGACGTCATCGATATTGATTTTTCTGGCATTTATGTATTTTTATTAAATTTTTTTTGGCGCCGAAAAATTGACTTTATCGGAAATTTTCAATTTGCCAAAGAATATTTTGTAGAAAATTTCAAAAAAAAAATTGAAAACTTTTCAGTTTTTGGCGGACAATTTGAAAATAATTTTGATCTCTCCATTTTCTTCATTTTTTATGATTTTAGATATTTTATTTTTTGGATACTATTTTACGGGTTTTTATTGACTTTTTTTTCAGTTTTTAAGCAATTTTTACATGTGAAAATGCACTTTTTTTTTCCAGATAACTTTAAATAAAGTTATTCGATTTTCTTTTCATTTATTGGTTTTTCCACAATAATCGATCGACCTGTTCTTGGATGAAAATCAAGAAAATCAAAAAAATAAAAAAAGTAAATTTGAAAACTTCATGAAAATGCGGGTTTAAAGATCCATTTCGTGAATTTTGAATTTTGAGACGTCTTGTCTTCTTCTTAGTCTCGTCTTTGTCTTCGTCTTCATCTTCGTCTTCGTCTTTGTCTTTGTCTTTGTCTCGTCTTTGTCTTGAATTTTTCTGATGCAGTGTGTTGACAACTTTTTTATTGCGTAAGACGAACTGAAAGACAAGCAAAGACGACTTTTTGTCTTCGTTTTTGTCGTCTTGTCTTTGTCTTCGTCTTCGTCTCGCCTTCGTCTTCGTCTCGCCTTCGTCTTCGTCTTGTCTTCGTCTTTGCCTTCGTCTTCTTCTTCGTCTTTGTCTTTGTCTTAACCTTTGTCTTTGTCTTTGTCTTAACCTTTGTCTTTGTCTTTGTCTTCGTCTTTGTCTTCGTCTCGTCTTCGTCTTTGTCCTAAATTCGTCTGATGCAGTGTGCTGACAATTTTTTTATTGCGTAAGACGAACGCAAGACAAACTGAAAGACGAACAAAGACGACTTTTTGTCCTCGTCTTCAACTTCATCTTGTATTTGTCTTCGTCTTCGTCTCGCCTTCGTCTTCGTCTCGCCTTCGTCTTCGTCTCGTCTTCGTCTTTGCCTTCGTCTACGTCTTCGTCTTTGCCTTCGTCTTCGTCTTCGTCTTTGTCTCTGTCTTAACCTTTGTCTTTGTCTTTGTCTTCGTCTCGTCTTCGTCTTTGTCCTAAATTCGTCTGATGCAGTGTGTTGACAATTTTTTTATTGCGTAAGACGAACGCAAGACAAACTGAAAGACGAACAAAGACGACTTTTTGTCTTCGTTTTCGTCTTCGTCTTCGTCTTTGTCTTTGTATTCATCTTGTCTTTGTTTTCGTCTTTGTCTTCGTTTTTGTCTTGTCTTCGTATTTTTTTCGTCTTGACTTTGTCTTGTCTTCGACTTTATTTTTGTTTTGTTTTGTTTTCGTCTTTGTGTTCGTCTCGTTGTCGTCTTCGTCTCGCCTTCGTCTTCGTCTCGTCTTAGTCTTTGTATTCGTCTTTGTCTTCGTCTCATTTTCGTCTTTGTCTTGTTTTCGTCTTGTCTTTGTCTTGAATTCGTTTAGCGCAGTGTGTTTACAACTTTTTTATTGCATAAGACAAATGCAAGACGAACTGAAAGACGAACGAAGACGACTTTTAGTCTTGGTCTTTCGTGGAAGCTTTGTTTCATAAACAAAAAAAGTGTAATTCCCTAGAAATTGTTGGTGCTCCTTTCTTTTGTTTTTTCAAGCGGTTTGTGCATTTTGTGAAAAAGTAATCTGAGCAAACACTCGATGCAACGATTCTATTGTTTGCTCATCTGATAAACGTGGTTTTCTTCATTACCTATATTACACCGACAACAGATTAATTTTTGTTACACCCGCAGACAAAAGGTGTCTCGTTTCGTTGCACACCCCTCCCCCCCCACCTCGGATTCTGAGCCTTTCTGAGCCACAATCAACGGGAAATCAAGCTCTGGCAACCCGTCTTGTCTTCGTCTTCGTCTTGAATTCGTCTGACTTGCGCAAGACGAACGCAAGACGAACTGAAAGACGACTGAAGACGAGAGAAAAGACGATTTTTTGTCTTGAATGTAGTCTCTAAGCGAATAGTAAAGCAATTTTGCATTTATAAAAATGCCTAAACTTTCCAAAATCCACGAAAGAAATTCTTTAATATTTCATTTGAAATATCAAAAATTTTTTTAAATTTTCATTGAAAAATATAATAAAAATTCTTTGAATTTTTATTAAAAATATATTAAAAATAATTTAAATTTTCTTTTCAAAAATTAATAAAAATTCTTCAAATTTTCATTAAAAATATTATGCAATTTTTTTTAAATTTTCATTAAAAATTTTATAAAAATTCTTCGAATTTTTATTGAAAATATTATAAAAACTATTTACATTTTTATTTGAGAAATAATAAAAATTCTTTTGATTTTTATTCAAAATATTATTAAAATTTTTTTAAATCTTCATTTAAAAAATAACAAAAATTATTTTAATTTTCATTAAAAATAAAATGAAAATTATTTCAATTTACATTATAAATATAATAAAAATTATTATAATTTTCATTTAAAAAAATTTATCATTACTTAAATTTTCATTAAAAATATTATAAAAATTATTTAAATTTTCATTTGAAAAATAATAAAAATTCTTTTAATCTTTATTAAAAATATTATAAAAATTATTATAATTTTCATTTAAAAAAATTTATCATTACTTAAATTTTCATTAAAAATATTATAAAAATTATTTAAATTTTCATTTGAAAAATAATAAAAATTCTTTTGATCTTTATTAAAAATATAATTAAAATTCTTTAAATTTTCATTAATAATATAAAAAAATTTTTTGAATTTTCATTAAAAATATTATTAAAATTTTTTAAAATTTTCATTTAAAAAATAATAATAATTCTTTAAATTTTTATTTAAAATTTAATGAAAATTAATTTAATTTTCATTAAAAAAAAATAATTATTTTGATTTTCATTTAAAAAATAACAAAAATTATTTAAATTTTTATTAAAAATATAATAAAAATTCATTAAATTTTCTAAAAAAATATATAATAAAAATCCACAAATTTGTACAAATTTACTTCCGTCCAAACACGCTGCTGACAAGTGACAGTACCCCAGTTTTAGTTGGTGGTCCTTGGAACGTCATCGTGGGATCGCAACCTCCTTTACCGAAATCTGGTACCTGTAAAACGGATTCTGATGCTTTAATTATGGAGAGTTTAAGAATACGGTATCAATAAATTGAACAATTCCGCATTTTCAGCAGTTTTTGAAAAGTTTGCCTCAAAATGCCCAAACTGTGGCCAAATAATGACCAAAATGCGAACCTGCACACCGAAATAATTCCTGTGATCCCAAACGCCCAACGTAGTATCATCAAAATCGACTTTCGGAGCGTTCGCACAGCTGAAATCTTCATTCATGGGCAGTCCGGTGCAGATCATATATGGAGAGCCTTGCGTCATATTTCCAGGATAAAAAATCTCGAGAGCATGATGGTATGCTCCGTTAGTGCTTACTGGATCACATGGCATCGAGTTGTCACTTCCAGCTGGAGGCGTGTACGACAGGTCTTTGACACAGGCCGGCAGATGCGGGACAATGTCGATGGCGTGGACTACTCGGAAGCTGAAACACACAGTTTTCACTGTCTGACAGCGTTTAGGGATTCGGGATTCAGAATCCTTCAGAAATTTCAAAATTACACAAATTGGTCTCATTTAAAGCCAAAGAAATGCTCCAAGAGCTGGTATGGTACCATGAATACCACGGACGTCTTCAAAGAAATCGGCTCAGAAGTTTTGGCATTTACAGAATCACCAGCAAAAAAATTCAGAAGACAGGCGCACTTCTAAAATAAAGACAAAAGATAGACAAGAGCAGACTAGACAAGACAAGACAAGACAAGACCAGACAAGACCAGACAAGACCAGGGCGAGACTAGACTAGACAAGACCAGACCAGACCAGACAAGACAAGACTAGACAAGACCAGTGTGTCGTTTCGAAAGCATTTTGAGAATTTTCGGAAAATTTCCGAAAAATGCTCGAGTCTTTGTTTCTTCTTTGTTTCTTTCATTGTTTCTCGTTGACTTCTCGAGAATTTTTCAAGAAATTCTCGAAAAAAAAATTTCGATAAAAAAATAATAAACTACTTCGAACGACACTCCGAAATAACGCAAAGAGCGTTGTTTATCGTATTTCCATTCAAATGATTTTTCGCGATTTCTCGAGAATTTTTCGAAACGACACACTGGACAAGATCAGACAAGAGCAGACAAGACCAGAGCAAGACTAGACAAGACTAGACAAGACTAGACGAGACAAGACAAGACAAGACCAGACCAGACTAGAAAAGACTAGACAAGACTAGACAAGACTAGACGAGACAAGACAAGACAAGACCAGACCAGACTAGAAAAGACTAGACAAGACTAGACAAGACTAGACAAGACTAGACAAGACTAGACAAGACTAGACAGGACTAGACAAGACAAGACCAGACTAGAAAAGACTAGACAAGACTAGACAAGACTAGACAAGACTAGACGAGACAAGACAAGACTAGATCAGACTAGACAAGACAAGACAAGACAAGACAAGACAAGACTAGACAAGACTAGACAAGACTAGACGAGACAAGACAAGACAAGACCAGACCAGACTAGACCAGACTAGACAAGACTAGACAAAACTAGACTAGACTAAATGAGACTAAATGAAGACCAGACTAGACAAGACCAAGGCAAGACTAGACTAAACAAGACCAGATCAGACTAAATGAGACTAGATAAGACAAGACCAGACCAGAAAAGACTAGACAAGACTAGACAAGACTAGACAAGACTAGACAAGACTAGACAAGACTTGACTAGACAAGACAAGACAAAAGCAGACAAGACCAGGGCAAGACTAGACAAGACCAGACAAGACTTGACTAGACAAGACAAGACAAGACCAGACCAGACTAGAAAAGACTAGACAAGACTAGATTAGACAAGACAAGACAAGACCAGACAAAAGCAGACAAGACCAGGGCAAGACTAGACAAGACCAGGGCAAGACTAGACAAGACTAGACGAGACAAGACAACACAAGACCAGACAAAAGCAGACAAGACCAGGGCAAGACTAGACAAGACCAGGGCAAGACTAGACAAGACTAGACGAGACAAGACAAGACAAGACAAGACCAGACCAGACAAGACTAGACAAGACGAGACAAGACCAGGGCGAGACTAGACAAGACCAGGGCAAGACTAGACAAGACTAGACAAGACTAGACGAGACAAGACAAGACAAGACAAGACCAGACTAGATGAGACTAGACAAAACTAGACTAGACCAGACTAGACAAGACTAGACAAGACAAGACAAGACAAGACAAGACAAATCAGAAAATCGAACCTATACGGTACGAGCTGATCATAAGCCCGAGAAAAATCCAAATTTCCAACTCGGGGCTCTCCAAACGTGACGACTTTAATCTGATGGCTTTGACGCAGTCCATCGTGCACAATTCGCGGAGCACACATCGCCGCTAATGCTCCGCCCAACGAGTGTCCCGTCACATAGACGTCGTAATTCTGGTATTGCGGAATTCGGAGAGCGTCTTGCACGTATTGCCACGTCTTCTCATGTCCATTGCGAAAATATAAATTCACAAGACCCATTCCGTAGAAGTCAGCACTCGGCTTTAACGTCGTCCATCCTTCCAGCAGAAGCTGCGTCTGAAATCTCTCATTTTGTACTGTAATTGAAGGCGTGCAGCTGAAAATCTGATTAATCAGAAGACGTACACTTGTCTTAGTCCCTCGAAAGACTATCGTGATCTGCTGAAGAACATCAGACACCACAATGTATCCGGCACATGGATTTCCAACAAAATCACATTTGACTGAAAATGAAGTGAGCAACATCTGGTTTTCAGCTGGGGTGAACGTTCTGAAAATTTTTAATTTAGTTTAAATTTAAATTGAATTAAACATTAAAAATTAAAAATTAAACTAAATTTAAATTAAATTAAAAACTAAAAATTTAAAAATATTTAAATTAAATTTAAAATTCAACTGAATTTAAATTAAATTAAAAATTAAAAATTAAAATTTTTTAAAATAAATCAAGCTAAATTTAAATCAAACTAAAAATTAAAAATTAAAATAAATTCAAATTAAATTAAAAATTAAACTAAATCTAAATTGAATTAAAAATTAAAAATTAGACTGAATTTAAATTGAATTAAAAATTAAAAATTAAACAAAATTTAAGTTAAATAAAAAATTTAAAAAATTAAACTAAATTCAAATTGAATTAAAAATTAAAAATTAAACAAAATTTAAATTAAATTTAAATTTTAAATTTTAAAAAAATTCAAATTAAATTAAATTAAAAATTAAAAATCAAACTAAATTCAAATTGAATTAAAAATTAAAAATTAAACAAAATTTAAATTAAATTTAAATTTTAAATTTTAAAAAAATTCAAATTAAATTAAATTAAAAATTAAAAATTAAACTAAAATCGAATTAAATCAAAAATTAAAAAATTTTTAAATAAATTAAACTAAATTTAAATCAAACTAAAAATTAAAAATTAAACTAAATTTAAATTTTATTTAAATTTAAAAATTAAAAAAATATTAATTAAATTTTTTTTTAAATTAAACATTAAACTAAATTTAAATTTAGAGAGTGCAGAGAAGCCAGAGTGTTCTCTATTTTTAAATAAAAATTAATGAAAAACAGATATTCACATTTATGAATTTCTTGTTTAAAAGAAGGATATAATGTGCATCAAAAAAGACCAAAAGCAGTGCAATACCTTTGCAAACATTATATTATTCCCTATTTTCATCATCCTTTTATTTATGTTTATTTATTTATTATTATTATTTATGTATTATTATTTTCTATTATTATTATTTATTATTATTGGTTTTGAGTGAAAAAAAATAAAATGTGCATCAAAAAGGACCAAAAGCAGTGCAATACCTTTGCAAACATGGTGTCGCATCCGTGGAATAAGCAGCAGCCGCCAAATTCAGTAGCATTCTCGCCTCCGTCTCATTATATTGCCCATTTTCCGGTCCGAATATCGCATAACTCCCGGTTAATAATAATAATAATAAAAATAAAGAAAAATGGGAATATTTCAGCATTTCCAGAAGATTAAAAATGCGCAAATCTACCCAAAAACCCGCAGAATTTGCCGCGCAAATCAGACGAAAATGAGAAGAGATTGAAGGGAGAGTCAAGGGGGGGGGGAGTATGGGTAACAGTTGGCAAACAAACTTGACTGGAAATTGAATGGCAACCGATATATTTAGAGAAAATGAGCAAATATTGAGCAATTTCTGTGGTTTTAGACTTTAAAACTATGGAAAATAGAAAGGACTACGGTGGTTTTTGTAGTTTAGTTCCATTTGAAGTTCCGCTAGAAAAACTAAAAAAAAATAGTTTATAGTTAGAGCAAATAGAAAGGGCACCAGGAGCAGTAATGCTTTAAAATTAAACATTGTCTAAAAATTTGGACCCTTACGCGTCTCAAGCATCGCTGAAAGCATCCGGGTGACGCATTTTCGGATTCAGCTCATCGTGAGCTTTCAGAAAAGTATAAACATGACTATATTCCGATAATTTTGATATTTTTCCTCAATTATTGGGTCTCATCACGAAAACGGTCAAAGAAAGTCTAAACGCTCTAAAATTGAAATTTTTGGATTCAGCTCATCGTGAGCTTTCAGAAAAGTATAAACACCCAATAATGAGACCCAATAATTGAGGAAAAATTTCAAAAATATCGGAATATTGTCATGTTTATACTTTTCTGAAAGCTCACAATGAGCTGAATCCAAAAAATGCATTTCCAGAGCATTTAGACTTGATATTACAGTTTTCGTGGTGAGACCCAATAACTGAGGAAAAATTTCAAAAATATCGGAATATTGTCATGTTTATACTTTTCTGAAAGCTCACAATGAGCTGATTCCAAAAATTCCAATTTCAGAGTGTTTAGACTTGCTATTACAGTTTTCGTGATGAGACCCAATAATTTTGGAAATTTTTTAAAAATTTCGGAATATAGTCATGTTTATACTTTTCTGAAAGCTCACAATGAACTGAATCCAAAAAATGCATTTTCAGAGCATTTAGACTTGCTCTTACAGTTTTCGTGATGAGACCCAATAATTGAGGAAAATTTCAAAAATTTCAAAATTTGATTGTGATGTAATTTGGAAGCCGATCGATAAAAACTGGAACAAAAAACGAATTTTTCTGAAAACTACAGTAGTTTTGACATCTTGACGCGCTTTTGGTGCAGTAGCGCGTGCTAGCCTCCACCAATTCATTGTTTCTGGAAGCTTCTGGAAGCTCTGGCGAGCCCTGATACAGTTTTTGACGCAAATCGAGAAGGGGTTGAAAAATTCAAATAATTTTTTTAATAAATTCAGAAATCACTTTCACTGTTCCCAAAACTCCTTGATTTTCATCGAATGTGCGATTCCCATCGCAATTGGACTTTCCGTACTGTCCCACCTAAAAACTCACATATGCTTCTCTGGCGGCGTTGGGGGGGGGGGGGGTCAACGGTTTTTAGTCATTTTTGAAGCTTTTTTCTTGTTTTATTCGAGTATGTCTAATAACATTTTCAGGAACAAAAAACAAGAAAAAAGCTCCAAAAATGACTAAAAACCATTGACCCCCCCCCAACTACCATAGCGCCTTTAAAGTATTATGGGGTTATTCATGATGCATTTTTATGCAAAAAATGGCACTTTAATCTTATTCACGATCAGTGTGCCGTTTCGAAAAATTTCTCGAGAATTTTTCGAACATTTTTCGGAAATTTCTCGAGAAATCACGAAAAATGATTTGAATGGAAAGACGATAAACATCGCGCTTTGCGTTATTTCGGAGTGTCGTTCGAACTAGTTTATTATTATTTTTTATCGAAATGCTCTTTTTTTCGAGAAATTCTCGAAAAATTTTTCGGGAATTTCTCGAGAAATCAACGAGAAATTTCTCGAGAATTTTACGAAAAAATTTCTCGAAATGCTTTCGAAACGACACACTGTTCACAATAGCATTTTAATGCAAAAAATGCATTTTAATTCAGTACTATGTTCAATTAAAATGCAAGGTGGTGTCGGATATCGTCACCGAGAAAGTCTATGCGCCTTTAATTTATTTTTGGCTTTCAAATAAATAATTTTACTATTTTCTCTTTAGTAATTTTACGCTTTTTCGCCTCCTCATCCTTCATTTTTGGCTGTAAAATATTATTTGTATCAAATTAATTTTAATTTCTTCCGAAAATGTGAATTTTTCGCACATTGAGTTCTTCTCCAAAAAATTGAGGACCTCGTAAATCGACACATTAAAGGCGCATAGACTTTCTCGGTGGCGATATCCGACACCGCCTTGCATTTTAACTGAGCACATTATCGCCATAAAAAAGTTCCGACATTTTTTCGAGCCCGCGAAAATCGGGATTTGAATTTAGAGGCTCCGCCCATTTCATCATCAGAGCGCATTTGCAATGCGCGATATATTTTTATCAGAAGAAACGAAAAAAAAAATTCACGATTAATACAATTTCGTTCTTTAAAATCCAGTTTAATTCTGAAAATTCAGAAGAAAAAAATAAAAATTCAAAAAATATATCGCGCATAGCAAATGCGCTCTTATGATGAAATGGACGGGGCCTCTGAATTCAAATCCCGATTTTCGCGGGCTCGAAAAAATGTCGGAACTTTTTTACGGCGATAATAGTACTGAACTAAAATGCATTTTTTTTGCATTAAAATGCTATTGTGAACAGTGTGTCGTTTCGAAAGCATTTCGAGAAACTTTTCCGAAAAATTCTCTAGAAATGTTTCTCGTTGATTTCTCGAGAAATTTCCGAAAAATGTTCGAAAAATTCTCGAGAAATTTTTCGAACTTTATTTCTGAAAACGGCACACTGATCGTGAATAAGATTAAAGTGGCATTTTTTGCATAAAAATGCATCATGAATAACTCCACAATACTTTAAAGGCGCTATGGTAGTTGGGGGGGGGGTCAATGGTTTTTAGTCATTTTTGGAGCTTTTTTCTTGATTTTTTTTCTAAAACTGTTATTAGACATACTCGAATAAAACAAGAAAAAAGCTTCAAAAATGACTAAAAACCATTGACCCCCCCCTCAACTACCATAACGCCAATCTGGCTCCGGCTCCGGCTCTTTCCTTTTAAAGTATTAGAAGGAAAGAGTGCAGAGAGCCCGAAAGCGCCAAAAATCTCCGAAATATGAAATGACTCCTTACCATTTTCTCAAAGTATTTGCGGTGATCTGTGATCGCTTTGCCTAAATTCGAAACCGTCACATGCACATTATTCGAGCAGAACATTTCCTCGCCTTGACTTCCATTGCACACAATATATTTCGCCGTCGAGTTCATTCCATCTGGATACCATATCTCGGTATTATGATGGTATGGGCCGGTCCGACTACGTGGATCGCATGGCAGATCGCTACTTGGCCAAAACCTATAGTCTTTGTGGCATGGGGGAAGGTGAGCCAGGGCATCCATACCGTTTATGATGCGGAAACTGCAATCGAATTCTTAGTCTTAGTTTCAGAAGTTTTAGCTTAGAGCAGTGTGTCGTTTCGAAAAATGATTTCTCGAAAAATTTCCGAAAAATTCTCGAGAAATTTTTCTCGTTGATTTCTCGAAAAATCTCTCGAGAAATCGCGAAAAATGATTTGAATGGAAATACGATAAACAACGCGCTTTGCGTTATTTCGGAGTGTCGTTCGAACTAATCATTTTTTTTCGAAATTTTTAGAAAAATTTCCGAAAAATTCTCGAGAAATTTTTCTCGTTGATTTCTCAAGAATTTTCGAAATTTTTATAGAATTTCTCGAAACATTTTTCGGAAATTTCTCGAGAAATCGCGAAAAATGATTTGAATGGAAATACGATAAACAACGCGCTTTGCGTTATTTCGGAATGCCGTTCGAACTAATTATTTTTTTTTCGAAATTTTTTTCTTCGAGAATTTTCGAAATTTTTCGGAAAAATTTCTCGAAATGCTTTCCAGACGACACACTTGCTTAGAGATTAAGAAATTGAAAAGGAGCACTACGGTATTCTTTGAGACAGGTTTCGTGTCAAGACCCAGAACCCAGAATCCTCTTCTGAAATTCTTTGAATGATAGGGCACAAAAGCTAGAATTAAAGTGTTAGCGCCGAGCTTCGCAGTTATTGGAAATGGAGAAACTTTACATTTCTTGAATACCGTTATCGCGCTTATATTGAAATTCTGAAGTTTGCGGTGATGACGCTGAAATTTCAGTTTTAGAGAGCAGAGAATCCAGAACATCACTTTTCTCTTAAAATGAGTTTCAGACTTATCTAAACCGTATTAACAAGCATCTCAACCTCAAACTTTGGTATAATTAAGTCGCTTATTTTAAAGTAAAAAAAAATTAAGTTCATGCCACAGGCGGAGCAAAAAAAGTGCGCTAGCGCGCATTTGCAATACAAAAAACAAAAAAATCGCGAAATTCTTAAAAGACAGAGATTCATATATATTCCTGAATGTTCCGACGCTTCCCGGGTCTCGCGCAGCTTCATGTATTAGTGCAAAACATGTTAAGTACGAAGATACGCGCAACCCGGGAAGTGACGGGCTATACGAGAATATAAAGTCTTACGAGGGCGCTGGGTTGCACGATTGGGGATCGCAGACTATTGGGTCTCACCACGAAAATGAATTTATACCTGTATTTCACATATCGATCGAAATTCTTCGCAAACACGAAATTCCCAGTTCTGGGCTCAGCTAACGTAATAACCTTAACCTGTGAGCTATTTCGAATTCCTGACAAAATAGTTTGAAACGCTGAAAGAGCTGCAATAGAGCCGCCAAGTGAATGCCCAGTGAAAATGACGTCATGACTACTGTAGTTGGGATGAACCAGAAATTGTTGAATGTGCGGCCAAATCGATTGGTAAGTTACACCGAAATAGTAATTGATCTGAAACAGAAGATTTTCAGATTTGTAGAATCAGAGCTCATCAAGATGATCTGGCCATAAAGGTATATCTTATCGGTTTTTGGTCGAATCAATCTGATTTTTTTTTACAGTTTTTTCAGCTTCAAGCAACAATGTGTCAGCCGAGCGCATTTGCACTACAACTTCGCTGAAAATTTCAGATAGTTCTGGTCAAAAACCTATAATGTAATATCTTTATGGCCAGTGCTGTATACAGCAGCCTCACCCAGAGAAGGGCGGAATTCCGGATTCCGCCATTTTTTTCATTCCGTTTTCCGGATTCCGGATTTCGTGAAAAAAATTGTTTCTGTTTTCCGAATTCCGGATTCCGTGAAAAATGTTTTTTCCGTTTTCCGGATTCCGGATTCCGTGAAAAACAATTTTTCCGTTTTGTGGATTCCGGATTCCGTGAAAATTTTTTTTCCGTTTTCCGGATTCCGGATTCCGTGAAAAATGTTTTTTCCGTTTTCCGGATTCCGGATTCCGTGAAAATGTTTTTTTCCGTTTTCCGGATTCCGTGAAAATTTTTTTTTCTGTTTTCCGGATTCCGGATTCCGTGAAAAATTTTTTCCGTTTTCCGGATTCCGGTTTCCGTGAAAAATGTTTTTTCCGTTTTCCGGATTCCGGATTCCGTGAAAATTTTTTTCCGTTTTCCGGATTTCGGATTCCGTGAAAAAAAATATTTTTTCCGTTTTCCGGATTCCGGATTCCGTGAAAATTTTTTTTCCGTTTTCCGGATTTCGGATTCCGTGAAAAAAATATTTTTTCCGTTTCCCGGATTCCGGTTTCCGTGAAAAAAATTTTTTTTCCGTTTTTCGGATTACGGATTCCGTGAAAAATTTTTTTTCCGTTTTCCGAATTCCGGATTCCGTGAAAAATGTTTTTTCCGTTTTCCGGATTCCGGATTCCGTGAAAATTTTTTTTCCGTTTTCTGGATTCCGTGAAAAATTTTTTTTTCCGGATTCCGGATTCCGTGATAAAATTTTTTTTCCGTTTTCCGGATTCCGTGAAAAATTTTTTCTTCCGTTTTCCGGATTCCGTGAAAAATTTTTTCTTCCGTTTTCCGGATTCCGTGAAAAAACTTTTTTCCGCTTTTCGGATTCCGGATTCCGTGAAAAATTTTTTTACGTTTTCCGGATTCCGTGAAAAACAATTTTTCCGTTTTCCGGATTCCGGATTCCGTGAAAATTTTTTTTCCGTTTTCCGGATTCCGGATTCCGAGTTCCCAAAATCCAATTCCGCCCAACTCACCTCTCCAAGACCGTGAAACGAGGTATCCGGAATGAACGCCGACATCATTTCGAAGAAAATCTGACTCATCGTGCGAGTTCCACGAATCGCCACTACTATCTGTTTGGCAGAAAGTTCGACTGAAAGCGGAAATTCCAGCAAGAGCTGATGAAGATGAGCACAAGGACTCACAGAGCGCAAAATTGCATTCGCTGTTCAGATGGTCACATCGAATGTTAAATCGATCGATAAATTTTGGACGAGTTTCTGGATTCTTGAAGGATCTGAAGGACACCGGATTCGGATTTTGGGAACTCAGAATCCGGAATCCGGAAAACGGAAAAAAAATTTTTCACGGAATCCGGAATCCGGAAAACGTAATGAAAAAACGGCGGAATCCGGAATTCCGCCCTTCTCTGCCTAGCAGATTATTTATGTAAATCCAAAAAAATGGCAAAAAAATTGATTTTTAATCTATTTTTAAAGGTTTGTCTATGGACTTTTGTGTCACTTTTTAATTTTTAGAAATTTTTATTTAATTTAATTTATTAAAATTAGTTTAAAAACTAAAAATATTGAATTTTAAATTTTAAAATAGAATATTAAAATAATATTAAAAATATTAAAAAATTGAATTAATTTTAAATATTTTTAATAAATAAAACAAACTTGTTCACGGACTTTTGGGTCACTTTTTGAGGTTTTTTTTTGAAAATTTAAATTTATATTTAAAAAAAATAAAACAACGGAACTAGCGGAAATTTCGAAGAAAAAGCTTAACAAATTGAATCAATTAATCAATAAAACCATAACAATTTCAGATTTTTCCAAAATCCGTTATTTTCAGATATTTCCTCCGAATAGAGCTGATTCTCTTTAAAAAAAATAATAAATATTCTTACGAATTGAGACAATACTGTGGTTGACTGTTGTGCGCTGCGGCCACTAGCTCGAAGAGCACTCGGGCCTCCGTTTCGTTGTAAATTGCGTCGATTTCCGTGAAAATAGTGTGGGAAACATTGAATAATGACGAAAAAAGTATTAGAAAATAGAAATATCCGCTAATTTTCATCATAAACAATTTGAAATGAAAAATTTTGTTTAATTGTATTATTCAAAAATTGATAAATTGGGATAGAGCAGCAAAAAAAAATTATTAAAAATAGCGCCTAATTATTTACAAAATTTGATGCGTTTTTTCGTCTATTTTTGGAGATTTCCAGCCATTCTCCTACAATAGTCATTACAGGCGGAGCAAAACAAGTGCGCTAGCGCGCATTTACATTACAAAAACAAAAACAAATTCGCGAAACCCGCAGAGAGCAGAGATTGTTATATTTTCCTGAATGTTCCGACGCTTCCTGGGTTTCGCGCAGCGTCATGCATTAGTGCGTAACATGTCAAGTGTGAAGATACGCGCAACCCGGGAAGTGACGGGCTATACGAGAATATAAAGCCTCACTGAGGCATAAGGTCGAGCTTTCTCGCAACTTTTCTCTTTTTTCTTTTGTTTTTCCGATTTTCCTGGCCGTTTTCTCTCTAAGTTGCCAACGAAAATTTCAGCTCCAAATCGTCATCAAGTAGTTCGAAGACCATGTTGAAAAATGAAAAATCCTCATGACTCAAAAATGAATCATCAGGAAATTTACGGTCTATACGATAAGAAACTGGACTCGGAAGAAGATGATGTGAGAATCTGAAGGTCAACCAGAAGAGATGTCAGACATCTGAAAGGAAGGGGAACTCTCGAAGACCACAGAAAGGTACCGATTTTGCGAAATTTTGCGTAAAAATACACTGTAGCAATGTTTGCAATCTAAAAGTTGCGAAATTCCGTTGATATCACCAAAAAAAGGAATGGGAAGAAGATAGTGCAATAAAAGAGAGTGCTGAAAGAATGCAAAGGCATTTATGACACAAAACATAAATACTGGCCAAAAAGAATGCGCGCTGGCTTTTTTTGGGATAACATCGCTGAAACTGCTCCGATCGGCCTGAATTTCTTTGGTAGTGTTGAAACTGGCCTGAGCAACAAATAAAGTTTCTTTTCCTTTTATTCCCTTCCACTTTTGCACTCTTTCAGTGCACTCTCTTTCAGTGCACTCTCTTTTAGTGCACTATCTTCTTCCTATTTCTTTTTTTATGATATCAACGGAATTTCACAACTTTCAAATAGAAAATTGTAAACAAAGATAACAGTTTATAGTTTTTAACCAAATAAAAGTTATCATTTCTCACTAAAACTTCATTTTCGACGCTTTTTTTGAAGTTGCTCTCTTCGCCAAAAGATGAAACACACTCGCGTCCATACAGCTGAAAATGGCAAGACCTACGTACTTTTCTACGAAGACGACTCGGTTTTCTCGAATTTTCATCCGGCGCAATTCCATGCTGAAACTGTCAGAAAATTGGTGAATTCGAATCTATTCTGGGACGAAGAAACGAAGAAATTCAATTGCAGTGAGCAATATTTCATGTAGGTGTCAGATTTCATTCAACTTAACTTTAACGAAGCTAAAAAAGGATTCTGAAGTCACATTGAGAAGGCTGACGTCTGGAAACACTTCTTTTGAAATTCAAAAATTTCCCACTGTTTTCAGGTATCATAAGGCTCTCCTAGTTGGCGATATGGAAGCTGCTAACCTCATTTACACTTCAACAAACCCGATGCAACAGAAAATGGCCGGAAGAAAGCTGAAAATGAACAAAGCCGATCTGGAAAAGTATGTTTAATTTATTTGATATTTCAGCCATATTCATTGATTTCAGATGGAGCGAAAAGTCTCGTGACGTCATGTACAAGGCGTGTCTCGCGAAGTTCTCGCAGAATTTGGAACTCCGGAAAATGCTCTTCCGAACAAAGGGAATGGTGTTGGTGGAGGCTTCTGGAAACGATGCAGTTTGGGGAATTGGTAATGTGATTTCAAACTTAAATAATATTATACCTTTATGGCCGGTGTACTGTATCTGAAGTACAAATTTCAGACATTTTCACAATGATTTCTGTTTTTTAGGCCTCTGGAAAGAGTCTCCACTATGTAATAACGAAGCAACGTGGAAAGGAACCAACTGGTTGGGCATTGCTCTTAACAGAATCCGCGAGGAACTATGGGCAAACCCAGTGTATTCTCACGAAAGAATCGAAATTGAAAAAGAAAGCACCAAGGAGAGAATTCAAAAACTGGAGGCTTAAACTGACAGCTTCTGGAAACGCTTCTGAAATTCTTTTCAAATTTAAATGATTTTGTTTTTATTTTATTATCAAAATGAATATTTTAGTCAAAAAATGATTAAAACAAAAATTAGAAAAATAAAAATAAATAAATAAAAGAGAGACTAAAACAAAAATTAGAAAAATAAAAATAAATAAATAAAAGAGAGATTAAAACAAAAATTAGAAAAATAAAAATAAATAAATAAAAGAGAGATTAAAACAAAAACTAGAAAAATAAAAATAAATAAATAAAAGAAAGATTAAAACAAAAACTAGAAAAATAAAAATAAATAAATAAAAGAAAGATTAAAACAAAAATTAGAAAAATAAAAATAAATAAATAAAAGAGAGACTAAAACAAAAATTAGAAAAATAAAAATAAATAAATAAAAGAAAGGTTAAAACAAAAATTAGAAAAATAAAAATAAATAAATAAAAGAGAGATTAAAACAAAAACTAGAAAAATAAAAATAAATAAATAAAAGAAAGATTAAAACAAAAACTAGAAAAATAAAAATAAATAAATAAAAGAAAGATTAAAACAAAAACTAGAAAAATAAAAATAAATAAATAAAAAAGAGATTAAAACAAAAATTAGAAAAATAAAAATAAATAAATAAAAGAGAGATTAAAACAAAAACTAGAAAAATAAAAATAAATAAATAAAAGAAAGATTAAAACAAAAACTAGAAAAATAAAAATAAATAAATAGAAGAGAGATTAAAACAAAAATTTAAAACATTTTAAAAGTAGAAATGTAAACGATCCTCTGTGGATCGTTGAGTGTGTCGAGATAGAAGTAGAAGAATTGCTCGGCTTTCCCGAACTCGGACAGTATGCTTGGCTTGGATGAGTACACTCCCGGGGGACAGATGTGGGGGTGGGGGTGGTGAAGAAATACAAAAAATAAAGAGACAAAATAATCAATTAAATTTCCTTGTCCTTATATTTCTTGGAGATGTCGTGTGGCGGAGAGTGGTGTCTCTTGTGGTCCTTCGAGACGTGCTTGGCCTTGAGTTCCTCGACCCTGCTCTCGACGTTGCAGACTGCCGAGTTGTGGGATCCGTGGCAGTATCGGCAGGTCTTGGTGTGGCATCGTTGGGTTCCACTTCCCCTGATGCCGAAGCAGTGGCGGCAAGCGTTGAGTTTCTTGAGCCGGCTTCTTCTCGTGTCCGCGTCCGAATAGTGGGGGCATCGATCGGCGAAGTGGCCGCGACTGCAGAAAGCGCACTTGCGTCTCTTGTCCTCGTCGATGTCACGAGCGATGGCTCTGATCAGCGTCCTGGGTTGAGTCTGGTCTTGGGTCTCGGAGTCCTCGACGATCTTCTTGGGCTTCTCGACGAACCAATCGTTAAGATTCTCGTCTTCGTCGTCTGATCGCCAGACCACTTGGTCTTCTCTGATGACGTACACTACCTTGGTGTCCTTGTTCGCCGCACCTTTCTCTCTGGCGGTCTTCTTGTCGACGACGATTGAGATTGTGTCCTCCCTTGGCTCGGTTTTCTTCTCTTTCGGAGAAGCCTCGATGGGAGTGAGAGGCCCTCCCTCCGGCGTGGAGTCCGCTGGCGAGATTCCGAGATTGCGGATTATGGCCATGGTGTCCAGAGTTATCTGAGTGGTCTGCACTTTCAGATATCTCATTTCTGATCCCATTTTGCACTGCTCGCGCACCATCTCGTCCATCTGGTCGGTGATCATTTTTTGTTTTCCCAGGATCTGATGGAGCTACTTGGTGATTTCCTTGGTGTCCATTGTTCCTGCAATTGTACTCAGTGTTGAGTGATTGGTGGTGTCTCGGTGAGTGAGGTTATTGTGAACGAAGGAATGAGAAATCCGGAGAAAATAACAGAAAAAGGGATGAGGGTGTGAAGGTGACCGTGGCCTCTGTGCCTTCTGAGCATTCACATTGGTAGTGTTACCGTTGTGAAAACAATTTTGAAGAATGTCTTCACCAGTGTCCATCCGGCAGCTGTGATTGCTGAGTAGGTGATGAGGAATCCGACTCCTACTAGCAGAATCATTGTCAACAGTGTTTTGACGTATGACAAGTAGCTGTTCAGTATGTGGCTCATGTCCGCGAGGTTTATTTCGTTGTAAACCGTGGTGTTTCCTTCCAAGAGTCGGTAGACGGTTGTCCAGATGGATCCGGAGTACTTCAGGATTCCTGTTATTTCGAAGAGTCCCTTTGTTTTTCCTCCGCAATCGATGAAGAACTTCCTTGAGAATTTGGCGTTATCCTCGTAGAAGGTGATGTTGGATTTGTGTCCAGTTGGTGTACATTTCACAGCAAATGCTTCTTGTTCACATTGCACGTTGCCGATAGTCTCGTCACTGCTGGATTTGCACGTGATTTCCGCTATGGCTCCTCTTCTGCAGCTATAGCATCCTTTTGCTTCTGTCGTTGGGACGCTGCAGCTCTCGGTGGATTTGACGATTTTAGTCTTCCATTTGTCTGTCATTCTCAAGTGTCCACTGAAGACGAGATTCTCCCAACGATGGAATTCTCTTTCGTTTCAAATCGGAGGTGTCCCAGTTGAGCTGGCAAATGGGATTCTGGTTGGAGCATGTGATTTTGGATGCCATTGTCTTTACATGTGCATTGCATGGTTTTTTCTGCTGGAGTACATTGACACTGTTCGATCAATGAGCATTTTTTCATGTCCTTGTTACATTGCAAATTTGGCCAAATTCCTTTCTGCCACGTTGCTGTCTCGTTGCTTCTCCTCACGAACCATGTTTCCAACGCTGGAGATGGTGGAATTTGGATCGAGCCGATTGTCACAACCATGTTCTGAAACGTTGTCGCGTGTCCAATAGGGCTGGATACTTCGAGTTGATCTTCTCTGTTCTTCCACGAATTCAGTCTCGAGACCGTGAGTTTGAGTCGGGCAATGGGTTGGTAGTTCATGCAGTCGAAAATTTCTATGGGCTCTTCACTGACGGTTTCGGCGTAGATTCTGTAGAAGAGACATCCTGAACTCCAGTAGAAGCATCCACATCCAGGTCGTCCACATGATTCTGTGCATCCTGTGATGCCTGTCATGTTGTTGAGTGAGTCCAGTTCTGGTTCTGGTGATGTTGTCGCACTTTTCCTCTTGGCAAGATTCCATACCAGGGCACCGTTTTGACGACCATACTTTGGTGATGGTGTCCTTTGTGTAGGTTATGGTCCTCTTCGTGCAATGGAGTTCCACATCTCTCAGTTCAATTCGGATTTCCCGGATCGTAGTTCCAATCTTCTCTATGCGAAGGCAACCTTCGTTCTTGAGATGGTTCAGATCCATAACTTGCTCGGTGTAGTATTTGCAGTGTCCCTCAGTGTCACAGAGAGTTTCCATTTGGGAGACGATGCCCACTTCTTGGCATGCTCTGGTTGTTCCAACGACACAAAGAAGTGTGATGACCACTCTCCTCAATCGTGATCTGCGTTGTACGTGTCCTCCCATTTTTCTTCATAATCATTGACACGATCTTCCGAGTAGGATGAATAGTCCGATGATGATGGTCCATGCGAGTTATTGTACAGAATTGGGCCAGTAGTTAGTTGCTCTTTCAAAAGTCACGAGTTGTGTATTAGTCGTATCTCAAACTTGGGTAATTAAACCATTTATATTATAACGATTAAGAGTATAAGAATATATAAGATAAAAGATAAAAAAGGGGACAGAAACCATAAATAATTCTAAAGGACCGAGTGAGTGTGAAGCAGAAGTGGGCGGAGTCTGCCACCTCTGCAAACACCTGAGAAGTGAAAGATAAGAGAGAGCAAAGAATAAACAGAATAACTAAAGGTACTTTCAGTACACTGGGGGGGCCTAGAGCAGGAAAAACCCTAAGGACGGGGATATAAACACTATACGACCAACATGGGCAACAGAAAATAAGCTTCTAGTACAACTCAACAAATCAATAAGGAAGGAAACACAAGAATAGAATTACAATTCAATCAAGAACTTCAATACTGATTATCAGGAAGTCTGCACAAGGCGGAGTGATGTTCCATGCTTCCGCAATGATGGCATACTCGCTTCTTGCACCAATGTCGTCCAATGTCTCCGAGGTGGATCAAGCACTTGGGGCATCTCTTCTCTTCTCGAACCATTCGTATCCTATCACGTCCATACGGAATGTCCATGCAACGGTCGCTCAGGTGACTACCCTAACAGAAGACACATCTTTGTCCATCCTTCTGGAAGTTGTCCTTCTTCGTCCGTCTTGTGACGGTGTTCTTCGGAATACTTCTCGTCCTTCTGGATTCGACTCTTCTTCTTCTTCTCGTTCTGTCTTTCACGACTCTCCTTGTTCTGCGTAGAGTTCGATCTTGATTGTCCTTCTCATCGTGGTCGTTCTTGAACTCTTTAGAGTTCCCTCCGGGGGGCCTCTCCAGCGATTTCTCAATCCTGTCTAGTTTTCCGAAAACGTCTCTAGCAAATGGCTCCAGTTGGTCCCATACTTCGTCCACTCTCCGGCTCAATTTCACAGAGTCTTGAATTATCTCTGCGACGTGATACCGGATTCTCTTTTTAATGACTTTCGCTTTAGTTTTTTCGTCTGCGACTGCTCCCACTTCTCTGACCATCACTTGCTCGATTTTTGTTTGCGTCCACAATCCATACTTGGCAGTTTCGTTGATGGTTGTTGATGTTTCGTCCCACTCCATCACAGCCTTGTCCACATGAAAGTAGGCGCCCGTGAGGTCGTTTCGAATCTTCTCCAAATCGGACATCATTCTTCTTTCATATTTGGATGGTCTTAATTTTTCAACAATCCTGAAATCCGCATCTTCTCCAAGATGAGGGAGTCGACTGCACTGTCGAGCTTCTGGATATCCTTCCTGATCTTTTGGAACCTTGGGATTTTTTCCTCCATCATCTTGTTGAATGCCAGCTCAATTCCTTTCAAATCCATGTTGGTATCTGGAATCAATTTCATGGTGAATTGAGACCGGGGAAGACATAGGCATAAGCTGAAGCCTATCTGAATTATGCAAATGAGGACGAGCGTTCTTCTTCTCCAGAGTCTGGACAAAAAGATTGGTAGTCTTATGATTACATAGATAATCATGCGAACAATTGTCCAAAGTCCTTTCCATAGTCCTTTGATCATTGCAAAGCCTGTCCGAGTAACGAGTGAGTAGGTTGTGAGGAATGTTATTCCCACCGGCAATGCTGACCATGAATGCTGTCTTCATGAAGCTCATATAGCTTTCTAGCAGGTCGCTCATGTCCGGAATATTAATTTCATTATACACCATGGTGTTTCCCGAAATTAGTCGCTGGATTGATGTCCAGATTGATCCTGTGTACTTGAGGATACCCGTGATCTCAAAATACTCTTTCTTTTTTCCTCCACAGTCCAACGAGCAATTTCGATGAAGTTTCGCATATTCCGAGTTCAGGTGGATGATTGTTTTGGTTCCCTCCGTTGTGCATTGAACCGTGAATGACTCTTCAGCACATTTCACATTGGCCATGGTTGATCGTTTCGTCGATTTGCCGAATATTTCTGCAGTTGCTCCTGGCGAGCATGCATAGCAACCGACTGCTTGTGTTGACTCTACGCTGCATTGCTCCTCAGTCTTTATCACCTTTATCTTCCAGTTCTCCTTGATCTTCAGAGCAATGGTCGTTGACACTGCGCCAGAGACAAGTCCTTTGATTTTGTCGTTATCCTCTTCTATTCTCCAATGTCCCTCTTGAATTGGTAATCTGGAAGTGGTCCTTTGGAATATCTTCTCGAATTCGTTCTGGCACAGTTGCAGTTCATTCGGTCTTCTGCTGGCTGGCAGTTGCAGCTCTCCTCCAGAAAGCAGTTCTTCAGATTTTCGTCGCATCGAAGGCTAGGTAATTCTTTGGCAGCCCAACGAGCGACTTGATGATCTGACTTGATGAACCACTCATTGATGACCGTCGAGATTGGTGTTTCGATGCTGTCTGCAGTGACCTGGATGTCGTCGAACGTCATCGACTGTCCTGTCGTTATCAGCATTTGCTTGGATCGCTCTCTGTTCTCATAGAAGTTCAATCTAGTTGACCTGATCTTCATCTTGACTGCTGGGATGAACTCCGAACATCGATATATCTCCAACTTCTGATTGGAATTCGGTTGTGCATAGATCCTGTAGAAGATGCATCCTGATGAGAGGTAGAAGCATCCACATCCTGGTCCACTGCAACTTTCACTGCATCCTGTATATCCTAGGTTCAGTTGATAGCATTGCATTTTTCCTCTTTGCAAGATCCCATTCTTGGACATCTCTTTGTGCTCCAAACTTTGATTTCAGCATTCTGTGTGTAGGTAATGATTTCTTTGGAACAGTTCATTTGAACTGTGATCAGTTCAACACGAACGTCCCTTATGACAGTGCCATTTTTCATCAGCCGAATGCATCTCTTCGGCCGTCGCTCAGTGTCAGAATTTCTTCAGTAACTGTTTTGCAGTTCAGTCCATCTTCATTGCAGATTTCTTGTTGTTGAGAAATCACGTCGACCTCTTGGCATGCTTGTCCGATGGATGGTGAGGGGAATTAATTCTTCCCACGAGATTCTTCGAGCGTTGTTCCTTCTTCTGATGAACAGTTTGTTGATGAGTCTCCAACTGTGGTCGTCTTGATGATTCTTCCTGCCATGCTGATCGGTGCTCCAATAGGTACTGGTACGTGGAAGAGACAACGGAAGAACATCATGAAACAATATAGCATGAGACCGATTCCTAGTACTGCTCAGTAAGTGTGGCATTCTGGGTTCAACACACTGCTCCAGCAGAAAGTGCAGTCAATCGTGTCGCAAAATGGTACGGCTGGGCACTGAACTTCTCGGATCTGGACGTCTCGGCTATTCGATATCTCCACAGTCGCTTAGTGGTTCTGTAGCTTCAGAGCTGGTGGTATCCATATCTCTGAGTAAGATGAATACTTCCAGTTGATTCTCTTGAACGTTGTACAATAGGATTCCACGCATGCTTCGAATTCTGTGAATGGTCCGACAATATTGAGTCCTGTTGATGTGCATTCGATTGTTTGTCCTGTTACCATGCTGATGAGCATCGTCATCATCATTGCCATCATGACGGTCCTGTTGGAGACGGGTTTCCGACTTCTGAGGTTGTACCGGTGACTTGATGGTTCTTGTTGTTCCTCAACTTCCGGCTTTGCTGATGATTCTTCGTCCGATTCGATATCGAGTTCCAGGGGAACTACTTGATTGATTGAACGACGTAGTATTTTGCCTGTGTCGACCAGCAGTTCCACTTCTCTCACGACGTCATCTCTCGATTTTATCACTTTCTGGATGCGGCCGAGTCTCCAATAGTTCCGTGGGTAGTGTACGTCATCAGAGAAGACCAAGTGGTCTGGCGATCAGACGACGAAGACGAGAATCTTAACGATTGGTTCGTCGAGAAGCCCAAGAAGATCGTCGAGGACTCCGAGACCCAAGACCAGACTCAACCCAGGACGCTGATCAGAGCCATCGCTCGTGACATCGACGAGGACAAGGGACGCAAGTGCGCTTTCTGCAGTCGCGGCCAGTTCGCCGATCGATGCCCCCACTATCCGGACGCGGACACGAGAAGAAGCCGGCTCAAGAAACTCAACGCTTGCCGCCACTGCCTCGGCATCAGGGGAAGTGGAACCCAACGATGCCACCCCAAGATCTGCCGATACTGTCACGAATCCCACAACTCGGCAGTCTGCAACGTCGAGAGCAGGGTCGAGGAACTCAAGGCCAAGCACGTCTCGAAGGACCAAAAAGAGACACCACTCTCCGCCACACGACATCTCCAAGAAATCCAAGGACAAGGAAATTTAATTGATTATTTTGTCTCTTTATTTTTTGTATTTCTTCACCACCCCCCCCCACATCTGTCCCCCGGGAGTGTACTCATCCAAGCCAAGCATACTGTCCGAGTTCGGGAAAGGCGAGCAATTCTTCTACTTCTACCTCGACACACTCCACGATCCACACAGAGGATCGTTTACATTTCTACTTTTTAAATTTTTTAAATTTTTGTTTTAATCTCTCTTTTATTTATTTATTTTTATTTTTCTAATTTTTGTTTTAATCTCTCTTTTATTTATTTATTTTTATTTTTCTAATTTTTGTTTTAATCTCTCTTTTATTTATTAAATTTTATTTTTCTAATTTTTGTTTTAATCATTTTTTGACTAAAATATTCATTTTGATAATAAAATAAAAATAAAATCATTTAAATGTGAAAAGTATTTCAGAAGCGTTTCCAGAAGCTGTCAGTTTAAGCCTCCAGTTTTTGAATTCTCTCCTTGGTGCTTTCTTTTTCAATTTCGATTCTTTCATGAGAATACACTGGATTTCCCCATAGTTCCTCGCGGATTCTGTTAAGAGCAATACCCAACCAGTTGGTTCCTTTCCACGTTGCTTCGTTATTACATAGTGGAGACTCTTTCCAGAGGCCTAAAAATCAGAAATCATTTTGAAAATGTCTGAAATTTGTATTTCAGATACAGTACACCGGCCATAAAGGTATAATATTATTTAAGTTTGAAATCACATTACCAATTCCCCAAATTGCATCGTTTCCAGAAGCCTCCACCAACACCATTCCCTTTGTTCGGAAGAGCATTTTTCGGAGTTCAAAATTCTGCGAGAACTTTGCGAGACACGCCTTGTACATGACGTCACGAGACTTTTCGCTCCATCTGAAATCAATGAATATGGCTGAAATATCAAATAAATTAAACATACTTTTCCAGATCGGCTTTGTTCATTTTCAGCTTTCTTCCGGCCATTTTCTGTTGCATCGGGTTTGTTGAAGTGTAAATGAGGTTAGCAGCTTCCATGTCACCAACTAGGAGAGCCTTATGATACCTGAAAACAGTGGGAAATTTTTTAATTTCAAAAGAAGTATTTCCAGACTTCCGCCTTCTCAATGTGACTTGAGAATCCTTTTTTAGCTTCGTTAAAGTTTAGTTGAATGAAATCTGAAACCTACATGAAATATTGCTCACTGCAATTGAATTTCTTCGTTTCTTCGTCCCAGAATAGATTCGAATTCACCAATTTTCTGACAGTTTCAGCATGGAATTGCGCCGGATGAAAATTCGAGAAAACCGAGTCGTCTTCGTAGAAAAGTACGTAGGTCTTGCCATTTTCAGCTGTATGGACGCGAGTGTGTTTCATCTTTTGGCGAAGAGCAACTTCAAAAAAAGCGTCGAAAATGATAACTTTTATTTGGTTAAACACTATAAACTGTTATCTTTGTTTACAATTTTCTATTTGAAAGTTGTGAAATTTCGTTGATATCATAAAAAAAAGAAATGGGAAGAAGATAGTGCACTGAAAGAGAGTGCTCAAAGGGTGCAAAAGTGGAAGGGAATATAAGGAAAAGAAGCTTTATTTGTTGCTCAGACCAGTTTCAACACTACCAAAGAAATTCAGGCCGATCGGAGCAGTTTCAGCGATGTTATCTCAAAAAAAGCCAGCGCGCATTCTTTTTGGCCAGTATTTACGTTTTGTGTCATAAAAGCCTTTGCATTCTTTCAGCACTATCTTCTTCCCATTCCTTTTTTTGTGATATGGACGGGATTTTGCAACTTTTAGATTGCAAACATTGCTACAGTGCATTTTTAAGCAAAATTTCGCAAAATCGGTACCTTTCTGTGGTCTTTGAGAGTTCCACATCTTTTCAGATGTCTGACATCTCTTCTGGTTGACCTTCAGATTCTCTCATCATCTTCTTGCGAGTCCAGTTTCTTATCGTATAGACCTTCCTGGATTTTGCACGAAAATTTCCTGATGATTGATATTTGAGCAATAAGGATTTTTCATTTTTCAACATGGTCTTCGAACTACTTGATGACGATTTGGAGCTGAAATTTTCGTTGGCAACTTAGAGAGAAAACGGTCAAGAAGATCAGAAAAACAAAAGAAAAAAGAGAACAGTTGCGAGAATTTAATGGTTGAGGCAAAGAAAGTCGTGTAGTTTGTAGTCTGGCACCAAAAAAGTTGCAGACAGAGCCCGTCACTTCCCGGGTTGCGCGTGTCTCCGTACTTTGCACACTATGCCCTTACAAACATGTTTCGCACTTGGTAATGCATGAAGCTGCGCGAAACCCTGGAAGTGTCGGGACATTCAGGTATACATAGCAATCTTTCGTCCGGGCGAGACGAATTCAATGGTTGAGGCTAAGAAAGTCGTGTAGTTTGTAGTGTAAACCTCTGCAATTTTTTTGGTGCGACGTGATCGATAGTTTCTGCATCATGGAGACTAAGAAATTCTGTTTTCTTTTCGAGATTCTTCTTCTTTCCCATTCAGAAATACATTCAGATATATATATCAATCTTTGTCTGACAACAAGAAAATCGGAAAAACAAAAGAAAAAAGAGAAAAGTTGCTATAGGAATACTACTTTTGGAAATGCCCCTTTTTGCCTTTTTTAAATCATTTTTTGGGTGGCTTTTGAATATTGCAACGCAAGTTTGGCGCCATGGCGCAAGCTGCTGACGCATTTTGCGGCATCTCCTCGGCGGATCTCCGGCAAATAGAGGAATCCTCGCAAAGGGCTGATGAAGAGCAAATATTCCCCGAGCCTAGATTTATGCAAAAAACAACCAATTTATGCTCAACCAATGATCCATTCGTTGTTTTCAGCGAATAATACTTGATCATATGACTAATTCGCTCATTTTCAGCACATTTCCATGTGAACTAGTTGGAAAAAAAACCAGAGGAAAACGAGATTTATTGAATGAAAAACCCATAACTACAAATAAAAAATAACTTTCAGAAAAAATAAACAAAAAAAAAGAATAAAATTACAAATACGACGTTGCAGATCGTCGTAATCCTCGTCGTTTCTCCTGCAATCCTCTGTCCATTAGCTTCCTCTCTCCAACGCTGGAATCCGCGCCGATTCGGCAACCGCACTTTTTAAGATCCAAGTCCGAGTTGAAGCTGTGAACTTCCATTGTCACGTGGAACATTTTCAGAGTTTTCAGAGTTAAAATGCTTCAGAATACTCGAATATATTGTAGTTTGTAGTGAAGAGCACTTCGAATAGAACGGAACAGTTTTCAGACTGGAGAATTCAAAAAGACTGAAATGTGCCAAATTCGATTTCCTGCCATGAATTGGCCCTTTTATATAAAGGATTTTATGGCTTCTGACCTTTTGCCGCTCCTTAAAGGCGCAGTTAATCTGTTTCCCCTTGAAGAGGTGGAGATTCGAAAAATCTGTTTGTGTTTATGTGGAAGTTTTGATTCATAATTTCTGGAAATTGAGGAACAGATTTCCGACACAAAAGTGTATGTTCGATGCAGCGACCAAACAGGCGTAAGAGTTCGATGCAGCGACCAAACAGGCGTACGAGTTCGATGCAGTGACCAAACAGGCGTAAGAGTTCGATGCAGCGACCAAAAAAGCGTAGGAGTTCGATGCAGCGACCAAACAGGCGTAAGAGCTCGATGCAGCGACCAAACAGGCGTAAGAGCTCGATGCAGCGACCAAACAGGCGTAAGAGTTCGATGCAGCGACCAAAACAAGCGTAAGAGTTCGATGCAGCAAGCAAACAGGCGTAAGAGCTCGATGCAGCGACCAAACAGACGTAAGAGTTTGATGCAGCGACCAAACAGGCGTAAGAGTTCGATGCAGCGACCAAAACAAGCGTAAGAGTTCGATGCAGCAACCAAACATTCGTAAGAGTTCGATGCAGCCACCAAACAGGCGTAAGAGTTTGATGCAGCGACCAAACAGGCGTAAGAGTTCGATGCAGCAACCAAACAGCCGCAAGAGTTCGATGCAGCGACCAAACAGGCGTAAGAGTTCGATGCAGCGACCAAACAGGCGTAAGAGTTCGATGCAGCGACCAAACTGGCGTAAGAGTTCGATGCAGCGACCAAACAGCCGCAAGAGTTCGATGCAGCGACCAAACAGGCGTAAGAGTTCGATGCAGCGACCAAACAGGCGTAAGAGTTTGATGCAGCGACCAAACTGGCGTAAGAGTTCGATGCAGCGACCAAACAGGCGTACGAGTTCGATGCAGCGACCAAACATTTGTAAGAGTTTGATGCAGCGACCAAACAGGCGTAAGAGTTCGATGCAGCGACCAAACAGCCAAAAGAGTTTGATGCAGCGACCAAACTGGCGTCTTCTGTAAATAGGGGTGTCCGGCTAAACAAACAGCCGAACATGGGGATTCTTTGGTTTTTGTTCTATTTGCCAAACTCAACGGATTCCTAATTCCCTTAATTGTGTTTGTCTCTTCGCGAATAATTTGTTTTAAAATCGGATTATTTGTGAATTTCAGATATATGACTAAACCTGTAAAATTGAATCTGGAATCCGGAAGACGGAAAAAATTTTTTCACGGAATCTGGAATCTGGAAAACGGAAAAAAATTTTTTCACGGAATCTGGAATCCGGAAGACGGAAGAAATTTTTTCACGGAATCTGGAATCTGGAAAACGGAAAAAAAATTGTTTCACGGAATCCGGAATCCGGAAAACGGAAAAAAAATTGTTCACGGAATCCGGAAAACGGAAAACGGAAAAACATTTTTTCACGGAATCTGGATTCCGGAAAACGGAAAAAAACATTTTTTTCACGGAATCTGGAATCCGGAAGACGGAATGAAAAAAACGGCGGAATCCGGAATGCGGAATGCGGAATTCCGCCCTTCTCTGATTTTTGGACCACCCTGCATACTCTGGCTGTTCCCTCCTCTTTCACCTTCAATAAGCTTCAGAATAAAAAATCTGAAATCAAGACGAAACGGCGCTGTGAAAAGGCTCCCCTTACTGCTAAATACAGCTTATTCCACTTTGCTTCGAATGCAGTGAATGCTCGTTCTCTGGACGCGAATTATTTTGTTTTCAGTTCCATGACTTTCAGAACAGGAAATCCGCGATTCAGAGTAGCAATGAGTTGAAATAATCCATAAAATGTCCTAATTATTATACGAAAAATCTAGAAATTCAGAATATATTCTTCAAAATTGGAATAATTTTGATAATTTTTAATGTTTTTTCTCTTTCCAATCGTTTTCTTTCAGAGTTTTCATTCAGCTGAGCAAAAAAAAACGAAAATCAGCGAGAAATGCTGCGTTCGGATGTTTGTTTGTCCGGATATCCGGATTTAATAAGCCAAAAATCATGAGAAATGAGCAGATGGCAGGCAATCTCTCTCTGATTGACAAAAGTACCGGATGTTTTCTTTTCATAGTGAGCGACACGTGTTTGTCTAGATGTCCCGAGTACTAAGTGTTCCACGAAAGACAGAGACGGAAATTGGTCTTTCGCCTCGTGAACTGTAATTTTGAGTCTGTCAATTCAACTTAAAAACTATGGTTGAGGCGGAGAAAGTGGTGTAGTTTGTAGTCTGTTAGCCTCTGCAACTTCTTCGGTGCGAAGCGATGGATAGTTTCTACCATAGCCCGTCACTTTCCGGGTTGCGCGTGTCTTCGTACTTTGCACACTATGCCCTTACAGACATGTTTCTCACTTGGTAATGCATGAAGCTGCGCGAAACCCGGGAAGCGTCGGAACATTCAGGTATACATAGCAATCTTTGTCTGTCTTCCGCGCCAGACGAATTCAAGACGAAATGTTGGCGGAGACAGGGCAAGACAGACGAAATTTCGCCCGAATGGAAGCCTTACAGAGTGTTTACAGAGTTTTTTTGTCTAGATGTCCCGCGTACAAAGGGTTCCACGAAAGACGGAGACGTAAATTGGTCTTTTCGCCTCGTAAACTGTAATTTTGAGTCTGTCAATTCAACTTAAAAACTATGGTTGAGGCGAAGAAAGTCGTGTAGTTTGTAGTCTGTTAGCCTCTGCAACGTTTTTGGTTCTATAGCCCGTCACTTCCCGGGTTGCGCGTGTCTTCGTACTTTGCACATTATGCCCTTACAGACATGTTTCTCACTTGGTAATGCATGAAGCTGCGCGAAACCCGGGAAGCGTCGGAACATTCAGGAATACATAGCAATCTTTCGTCCGCGCCAGACGAATTCAATGGTTGAGGCTAAGAAAGTGGTGTAGTTTGTAGTGTAGACCTCTGCACTTTTCTGTTACGAAGTGATCGATAGTTTCTTCTTCGTGTAGACTAACAAATTCTGTTTTCTTTTTTTCGAGATTCTTCTTCTTTCCCCTACCGCCCCCCCCCCCTAACATTTTAAAAGAAAAGCCTAGCCTTCTCGGCTCTCTGCCCCTTAATCCAGTCGACTTTTTCATAAGAAGCCCTTCTAAATCATCTGTGGTAGGCGGAGCCAGAAAGTGATCTTCCATAAAAGGGCTGCGAATTTCTGAGCAAGAGCCTTGAAAATCTGAAAAGCGACGTGCTTCTCACTCTGAAAACTTACCCATTCTATTCGAAGCGCTCTTCACTACAAACTACAATTTATTCGAGTATTCTGAAGAATTTTAACTCTGAAAACTCTGAAAATGTTCCACGTGACAATGGAAGTTCACAGCTTCAACTCGGATTTGGATCTTAAAAAGTGCGGCTGCCGAATTGGCGCGGATTCCAGCGTTGGAGAGAGGAAGCTAATGGACAGAGGATTGGAGGAGAAACGACGAGGATTACGACGATCTGCAACGTCGTATTTGTAATTTTATTCTTTTTTTTTGTTTATTTTTTTCTGAAAGTTATTTTTTATTTGTAGTTATGGGTTTTTCATTCAATAAATCTCGTTTTCCTCTGGTTTTTCTTCCAACTATTTCACATGGAAATGTGCTGAAAATGAGCCGATAATCAGCGAGTTATTTGCTGAAAACGACGAATGGATCATTGGTTGAGCATAAATTGGTTGTTTATTGCATAAATCTAGCTTTTGCGCGGATTTCTCTATATGCCGGAGCCCCGCCGGGGAGATTCCCGAAAATTTGAAGTATTTGTCCGCGCAAAATGCGTCAGTAGCCTGCGCCATGGCGCCAAGCAATAGACAGAGATTGCTATGTATTCCTGAATGTTCCGACGCTTCCCGGGTTTCGCGCAGCTTGTGCAAAGTGGGCAAAGTACGAAGATACGCGCAACCCGGGAAGTGACGGGCTATGGCACCAAAAAAGTTGCAGAGGCTAACAGACTACAAACTACACGACTTTCTTCGCCTCAACCATAGTTTCAAAGAAGCGAAAATCATTCACTATAATTGAATAGACTGACTGAAAATTGCACCTCATAGAAGACAAAGGTGGTCAAATAGAGTCTATCTCTCTTCGCCACAACCAAAGAATTTCAGACTTTTGCAATAATTTCTACTTTTCAAGCATTGTACGGGAGAATTTAGACGTTGACTACCTCCGTGCCGTCGTCGACTAGTTATTTCGATCTGAAATTCCAGCACTGACCACTGTGGTGCTAAAGAGATAAAGAGATGGTTACGCATGAACGCTTACTAGGGAAGGAAGCTGTTAGTGTCAAAATAATACTGTGTAGCTGCTTTTTTCTATCGCTTGTGGGTAACAGAGCTGCTAAGCAGCTACCAACTTCTTACTGGGAAATTCTGTAATTTCACCATGGAGTTTCCATAGATTAGAAGACGCTGAGAAAGAATCCGTTTTCAGAATTTGCTGAACGCTTCAGCGAAGCGAGTTATTTCAATCTGAAATTCCAGCACTGACCACTGTGGTGCTAAAAAGAGAGAGAGAAAGATCGTGCGGTTTTCTATGGTTAAGCATAAACGCTCACTAGAAAAGGGAGCTGTTAGTCTTTAAAAAAATACTGCGTGGCTGCTTGTTTCTATAGCTTGCGGGTAACGGAGCTGCTAAACAGCTACCAACTTCTTACTGAGAAATGCTGTAAATTCCCCATGGAGTTTCTATAGATTAGAACACGCTGAGAAAGAATCCGTTTTCAGAATGCGTTGAACGTTTTGGAGAAGCGAGTTATTTTGATCTGAAATTCTAGCACTGACCACTGTGGTGCTGCTTGTTGGGAACCTTAATCCTTCCGAATACACTGCTATTGACCATTTTGGGCTTAGGCTTAGCAATTTCTATCAAGATTAGCCCAGGTTGTTCATCTTTCGTTACAGCCTAATCCTCATTTCAGTTTCAGCGTTTTCAGCAAGTCATGTTGCTGACTTACGTGCACTTTGCACGTGTTTCAAACATTATATTCTGTTGGGAATACCACTAATCCTCAGTTACTCGGAAATAATTCGCAAATTAGATTTTAATCCGATTCAGCAGTGACTAAAACTTCGATTAGGAGAAATAAAGAAAATCCGTAAACTTCTGAAACCTTTTTCTGAAATTCTTTGAAGGTTTCACTTAGTTCTTAACCGCAGCTACCAAATATACATTGGAGCTAACTGGAACTTGGAAACTCCGGAGAGCAGAGAGCACTTTATCTCTTCCAGCTCTCAGATGAATCCTTTAAAGCCAGCTCCCTTCCAAATAACTGTGCTGGGAGTCTTCCAGTGCCCAAGACGACGTTGGTAAGGAGTCAGAATCCGATAGACCAGAAAGTGATGCATTCTCAGCTTTTTTAGAATCTCAGAATTGGAAAATGCCATTTTCTTGCAATCCAGGATCGGGAATACGGTGATGCAGCGACCATTGACTGAAATTCGGAAAAAATTACAGGAAAACTTGGAAAATATAAAGAAAAATCTGTAATAAAGATAAATACGAATCAATGTGTGCTCTGGGCGCGGTGTACCAGCGCCAGACCTTACGCAAAATCTCATCCTATTATTTATGCCGCACTTTGTACTTTGATTTTCTAAACAAAATTTCGAGTTGATTTGAGTGGTTTTAAGTGAAAAAGTGTAAAATGTGCATCAAAACGGACCAAAAGCAGTCCAATTCCTTTGCAAACATGCTATTATTTCCTATGATTATCATCCTATTATTTATGCCGCACCCTGTATTTCGAAGTTATCTGAAACCGGCCGTGCTTATACCGCTTAAAACCGTTATTACTTTTTTTATTTTTGGGAGAAAACGAGAAATGAAGTGTAGAAATCAATAAAAGATCACTGTGTCCTCCAGGCGCTGCTTACCAGCGCCCAGACGTGCCGCAATATCTCATCCTATTATTTACGCCGCACCCTTGGAAATTGTAAACTGAGTACGGAAATGATAATTTCATCTGAATTTTCTCAAATTTGACGTTTTAACAAAGGTCTTGAAGCGAAAAATTAATATTATAGAAAATGAGAGGGTGCAGAGAAACCAGAATGCGAAAATCCGTTCAAAACTGTCTGAAATTGCTCCAAGCAGCATGACCGAACAACAACGTGAAAGCATGTCTTTCAGTGACCCTCGACGACGTTGGTAAGGAATCAGAATCCGATAGACCAGAGAATGAAGCACTTTCAGCTTTTTTAGAATCTCAGAATTGGACATTTCCAGTCTCTTGCAATCCAGGATCGAGAATAGAAAAAGCTGAGAGCTGTCAAGCACTGACCTCTTTGCGCTGCCACGTTCTGTGGTTCCTGCAGTTCCTGATTTTCAGAATCTATATGTCTTTGACTGAAATTGTGCGCCGGGCGCTGCTTACCAGCGCCCAGACTTGCCGCAATATCTCATCCTATTATTTATGCCGCACCCTTGGAAATTGTAAACTGAGTACGGAAATGATAATTTCATCTGAATTTTCTCAAATTTGAAACTCTAACGAAGGTCTTGAAGCGAAAAATTAATATTTTAGAAAATGAGAGGGTGCAGAGAAACCAGAATTCGAAAATCCGTTCAAAAATGTCTGAAATTGCTCCAAGCAGCATGACCGGACAACAACGTGAAGGCATGTCTTCCAGTGACCCTCGACGACGTTGGTAAGGAGTCAGAATCCGATAGACCAGAGAATGAAGGATTTTCAGCTTTTTTAGAATCTCAGAATTGGACATTTCCAATCTCTTACGATCCAGGATCGGGAATACGGGGAAGCAGCGACCATTGACTGAAATTCTGAAAAAAAAAATAGGAAAACTTGGAAAATATAAAGAAAAATCTGTAATAAAGATAAATACAAATCACTGTGTGCTCCGGGCACGGTGTATTGATTTTCAGCTCCAATTTTTCTTCTGAAACTGTCTGGAAAATGCCTCAGTTTTGCTGTGCGGTGGAATTGAACCCCTTATCTGTGGAGTCATATACATGCGAAAATCCACTAGGCTATCCGGGAACTTTTGGTCAAACAAGCCCAAGCCTAAGCCTAAGCCTGGCTGAGAGCTGGCAAGCACTGACCTCTTTGCGCTGCCACGTTCTGTGGTTCCTGCAGCTCCTGATTTTCAGAAGCTATATGTCTTTGACTGAAATTGTGCGCCGTGTGCTGTTTACCAGCGCCCAGACCTGCCGCACTTTGTACTTTGATTTTCTAAACAAAATTTCAAGGTGATTTCAAAATTTTGAGTGGTTTTCAGTGAAAAAATATGAAATGTGCATCAAAAAGGACCAAGAACAGTTCTGAAATTGTGCGCCGGGCGCTGTTTACCAGCGCCCAGACCTGCCGCACCCTGTAGAAGTGTAAAACGGAGTACGGTAATGATAATTTCTTCTGAATTTTCTCAAATTTGAAACTTTTGGAGCGAAAAACTAATATTTTAGAGAATGAGAGGGTGCAGAGAAGCCAGAATGCAAAAATCTGTTCAAAACTTTTTGAAATTGCTCCAAGCAGCATGAGCAAAGCTGAAATTATTCGTGATTCACAGATTTTCTATATTTTCAGACTTTATTCAGTGTTTTCTGTTCATTTTTCCATATCCAATTCATAAAATCCTTGAATCAACTTGAATTTTCCATGATTTCTTCTGATTTATCCGACATTAATGCTCCATAATCCGAATTAGTATAACAGGGAAGTGCTCTTTATTTAGAATTAAAATGTTGAATTAAAGATTTGCAAATGTTATTTCAATGCTTTTACTTCTCTTTTCTAGAGAGATTAGCTGAAAATCTAGACAGACACAAACAGATTATTGAGGGGAAGGGACTACAAAGTACACATATCGATTTTTCCTAAAATCACTTTTTAGCGTTAAAAAAAATATGATTTTCAGCAAAAAATTGATAAAAATACTATAAAACTATTCAAAAAACTTGTTATGCAATAAGTGTAGAGGCAAAGGGATTGTAGTTTGTAGTCTCTTAGCCTCAACCAAGTTTTCTCGAAAATGGTTCCGTTGGGCGAATGACAAAGACAAAAAGTCGTCTTCGTTCGTCTTTCAGTTCGTCTTGCATTTGTCTCACGCAATAAAGAAGTTGTCAACACACTGCGTAAGACGAATGGAAGACAAAGACGAAGACGAAGACGAGACGACCGAAATTTCGGACAAATGTTTTTTTTTGCTTTTTTCCATATTTCGCGGATATTTCTTAAAATTGAAAAGAACAAAAATACATTTTCTGTGTAGTGCTGTAGTGTTGTAGTTTGTAGTTTGTAGTCTCTTAGCCTCAACCAAGTTTTCTCGAAAATGGTTCCGTTGGGCGCATTATTAAGGCTTCCGGGAAGGACGAAGACAAAAAGTCGTCTTCGCTCGTCTTCCAGTTCGTCTTGCACTCGTCTTCGTCCTTGCACTGATTTATTAACGATTTCTCAGTTTTTTTAGACGCACCCGCTGAAATAGCGGTAATGTGTTAAAATGACTTTCTCGCGGGCTCAAATTTTCTAATAACCTTATCCAAATTCAGAAAGACGAAAGACGAAGGCAAAAATTCGTCTTCGCTCGTCTTTTAGTTTGTCTTGCATTCGTCTCACGCAATAAAGAAGTTGTCACCACACTGCGTAAGACGAATTCAAGACGAAAATGAAGACGAGACGAGACGGCCGAAATTTCGCCGAAATGTTTTTTTTTTCTTTTATTTTACGGCTTCCACGAGATATGAAGAAAAAAATATGTCTTAATTCGTCTTTCAGTTCGTCTTACACTCGTCTTACGTTTTTCGATAAAATAAATAATAAAATGACTATAAAGCTATTCAAGGAATTTGAAATCCTCAAATAAATCATTTTGATTCAGATTTTTTGTACTTTTTTTGTAATAATGGTAGAGGCGAAGAAATTGTAGTTTGTAGTCTCTTACTATTAGCCTCAACCAAGTTTTCTCGAAAATGGTGTTATCTAAGTATTTTCGAAAATCCATTTTACTTATAATTCTAAATGATTTGCATTCCGGGCCGATCACAGACCGGTCAAAACCTATCTTCACAATGAGACCGGATGTTGAGTAAAAGAACGCACATTGCAGATCTCAGTGATTTTTTTAAAAGTAATGTTCCGATCATAGTCGTCTATCAAGTCGGATCAATATAAATAGAAGTCGGGTCAATGAAATCTGAAGAAATAATCACTGCGCATTTGTATTTTCATTGCAAAATGGAACTTTTTGCGAAGAAATTTCAAATTTAAAAAAAACTATAAGCAGACGATTTTGTCCCGTTTTCGGTTTTTCCATATTTTGCGGATATTTTTTAATTTCAAAAAAAAAAACAAAAATGAGTTTTTTTGTGTAGTTTCGTAGTTTGTAGTTTGTAGTCTCTTAGCCTCGTCTTTCAGTTCATATTGCAAGCGTCTTACGCAATAAAAAAGTTGTCAACACACTGCGTCAGACGAATTCGAGAGGAGGACGAAGACGAGAGGAGACGGCGGAAATTTCGCCCAAATGTTTTTTTTTGTTTTTTTCCCATATTTCGCGGATATTTCTTAAAATCAAAAAGAAAAAACAAATACATTTTCTGTGTAGTTTTGTAGTTTGTAGTCTCTTAACCTCAACCGTCGTTTTCTATTTTATTTTGTTTTTTCTGTCGTTTCTAAGACGAAGACAAAAATTCGTCTTCGCTCGTCTTTCAGTTCGTCTTGCACTCGTCCTACGTTTTTCCATATTTCGCGGATAATTCTTAATTTCAAAAATAACAAAAATAAGTTTTCTGAATAGTTTTGTAGTTTGTAGTTTGTGGTTCTGAATAGTTTTGTAGTTTGTAGTTTGTAGTTTGTAGTCTCTTAACCTCAACCGTCGTTTTCTCGAAAATGGTTCCGTTGGGCGCATTACTAAGGATTCCACGAAAGACGAAGACAAGAAGTCGTCTTCGTTCGTCTTTCACTTCGTCTTGCATTCGTCTTACATTTCAAAAAATCAAAAAGAACAAAAATGAGTTTTCTGAATAGTTTTGTAGTTTGTAGTTTGTAGTTTGTAGTCTCTTAACCTCAACCGTCGTTTTCTCGAAAATGGTTCCGTTGGGCGCATTACTAAGGATTCCACGAAAGACGAAGACAAGAAGTCGTCTTCGTTCGTCTTTCACTTCGTCTTGCATTCGTCTTACATTTCAAAAAAATCAAAAAGAACAAAAATGAGTTTTCTGAATAGTTTTGTAGTTTGTAGTTTGTAGTTTGTAGTCTCTTAGCCTCAACCGTCGTTTTCCATTTCTTTTCTCTGTTTTCCTTCCTCAATTCCAATTTCAGTTTTCTCCAAATATTTCAATTTTATTAATTTTCGCATTGACAAACGTTCAACGATGATCCGACTTCAGTTATAATCATGTCGTTTAAGTTCTGTCTGATTCATTCTGAAAATCCGCGAATCGCAATAAAAACTGAATTTTCCAATTCGAATTCTTCATTTTTCAGCGGAATTTCCCATTTTTCACTTTTCAGCGAAAACTGCTCAATTTCTCCAATTTCTTCTTATTTTTCAGAATGTTCCACGTGTCCGTCGGCCCTTATGTCCACGCTTCGGATTCTGAAGTGACTTTGAAAAAGAGCACAACATGTGCTCCAATTGGGATAGCTGGAAAGGAGCTGCGAAGGTCTATGAAAGGAGCATTCAGAGCTCAATTCTCGTAATTAATTGGAATGCGTTTATTTTTAAATTACTGCAATTTTCTGTTCACAAAAATAAAAATATTCTCTATATTTCAGTTTCTTTGTTTTCAGCCATGGTTCGTCTTGTCTTCGTCCGTCTTGCGTGTCTATCTCTGCGGCAGACGAGTTCAAGACGAAGACGAGACGGTCTGATTTTGTCTTTCGTGGAATTCGTTCGTCTTTCAGTTCGTCTTCCGTGTCTATCTCTGTTTCAGACGAGTTCTAGACGAAAACGAAGACGAGACGAGACGGTCTGATTTCGTCTTTCGTGAAATTCGTTCGTCTTTCAATTAGTCTTGATTGTCTATTTTTGCGTCAGACGTATTCTAGACAAGACGAGGCGATCTGATTTCGTCTTTCGTGTCGTGGAATTCTTATGTCTCGTCTTCGTTCGTCTTTCAATTAGTCTTGCGTGTCTACCTCTGCGTCAGACGTATTCTAGACAAGACGAGGCGATCTGATTTCGTCTTTCGTGGAATTCCTTATGTCTCGTCTTCGTTCGTCTTTCAATTAGTCTTGCGTGTCTACCTCTGCGTCAGACGTATTCTAGACAAGACGAGGCGATCTGATTTCGTCTTTCGTGGAATTCCTTATGTCTCGTCTTCGTTCGTCTTTCAATTAGTCTTGCGTGTCTACCTCTGCGTCAGACGAATTCAAGACGAGACGAGATGGTCTGATTTCGCCTTTCAATTCGTCTTGCAAAGAAGGCTCGATTTAGAAATTTTGAAAATCGTACTGAAATCAGTGAAAACAAAAAATCTCGTCTTCGTTCGTTTTTCGTGGAATCCTTTCGTCTCGTCTTCGTTTGTCTTTCAATTCGTCTTGCAGTCGTCTTAAGCAAGAATTACGGGCAAGACGGGCAAAACATTTGCGCCCGTCTTGCCCTGTGTCGATTTCAAATCAAAGCAATGAATTTTCAGCGGAAGTTTTGAGACTGAAATTTCTTTAAATTAACTAGAAATTTCCAGTTTTTTTGTGCTCACAACTCGGCATGTTGCATCTGGAAATTTTCCAGCATTAAGCTGGAATTTCCTCTGAAATTTATCTGAAAATGAATGATCAAGTTGCATTAATCATTTAATCTGTTTATTTATTCGAATTTCTTCCAGGAAATTATGTTTATAGTTCAGCTCTTCCTTTTTCTATTCCTCTTAATCCGATCCGTATGACTTTTTGATCTCTGCTTATTCCAGCGGATTCGTCTTGATGAGAAGTCGATTTCCAGCGGATTAGTCTAGAAATCTCATGCTTTTTCCCTAATGTTAAGGGCTCCGAAAGTAGCGAAATACACAGCAGCGACAAAAGAGCAATTAATGGATGTAAGAAACTTCTTTAATCTTTTTTCAGATTCTTCCTGATATACATCGCACAATTTTAAGACGGCTCTTACAGAATTTGAATTTCAGCCCTTAAAATTCATTGGGAGAAAGGGTAGAAGTCATTTATTTCAGATTGCTTCTTTAAAATTCTAGAAAACTCACAACTTACAGATCTTACAGAGTGCGGCATAAATAATAGGATGAGTGGAATTTTTGGGTAGTAGTCGACGTCAGGATTGTCCTAAGCCTTCAGAAGCTTGAAATCTGAGCTATCTGGAATTTTCAGCCGAAGGAGCTGCGCCTTGGAGCTTAATAGCTTCTTAAGAATCAAGGCTACTTCCGCTCACGTCTTCAATTTGTGCAAATGCTCATGTCTCGGCCCTTGACAAACTTTTGTGAAACACTCGGCTCAGAATCCAAAATTCAGAATTCAGAATCCAAAAAGCTGGAAGATCTCTGAAAGCTTAAAGTCAGAAGCTTTAATATCAAATTTCAGATTTCTCTCTCTATCTCAGAATTCTTAAATCAGAAATCAGAAGCTCTAAATGTCATAAAGCAAGAGCCAGAAGCGCAGTCCCTCAGGATTTCAGCGTTTCCAGAATTTCCAGAATTTCCAGAATTTCCAGAATTTCCAGAAGTGTCAGATAAGTCAGATAAGTCGATTGTTTCATTTTTCTTATTTTGCTCATTTAGGGCTCCAGAATTTCGTAAATTCCAACGTGGATCACTGCAGAATGCGCTGAAATCAATTCTTTGGCTGGAAGAAGAATCTGAAGGACTTTCAGAGCCACGTGGCACTTCAAAACAGTATTCAGATATTTCGGAAACCCAGTCGAAGAATCCAGAAGGCCAAGGAAACTGTCTCTTTTTCTTTTCAGAATGCTCCTGGCACCGTGCCAAATTCGATTTTTAGAAGCTTTTTGAGCAAAGAGGCATTTGTTATTTACCGCCGTTTTAAGCTGATTTTTCGAATATTTGGATCTTACACCGAAAATTGAAACATTTTATTGATTTTTTTGGTTTAATTTTTATTTATATATTTTTTAAATATTTTTAAAATTAATTTTTTTAAATAAATATGGAATTAAAAGTATTAAAAGTCTTTCTAAATAATAAAAAAATTTCTAACAACTTTAATTAAACTTAAATTTTTTTAATAAATAAAAATACCTTGTCCACGGACTTTTGTGTCACTTAAAAAATTTTTATATTAAATTTTAACATATATAAATTTTTAAAATTGATTTTTTTTAATTAAAAATTAAAAATATCGTCTAAATAATATAAAAAATTCTAAATTTTTAAATTAAGTTTGAAATTATTTTTATTAAATCAAAATACCTTGTCCACAGACTTTTATGTCACTTTTCAAAGATTTTTTGTTTCAATTTTTATTTATATTCTCAAAATTAATAAAAAACAACTTCTAAAAATTTTAAAAATTTTTTGAAAATTTTTAATAAATAAAAATATCTTGTCCACGGACTTTTGTGTCACTTTTAAAATTTTTAATTAAATTTTAACATATATAAATCTTTAAAATTGATTTTTTTGATATAAAAATTTTGAAATACTTTTTAAATGATATAAAAAATTCTGAATTTTTAAATTAAGTTTAAAATTATTTTTAATAAATAAAAATACTTTGTCCACAGACTTTTGTGTCACTTTTCAAAATTTTTTTGGTTCAATTTTTATTTATATTTTTTAAATTAATTTTTTTAAATGAAAATTGAGTTAAAAGTATTTCTAAATAATAAAGAAATTTCTAAAAAATTTAATTAAATTTAAACATTTTTAATAAATAAAACAACTGGTTCACGGACTTTTGTGCCACTTTAAACATTTTTTAATCAAATTTTAAAATATATAAATCACAAAATTATTTTTTTTTATGTTAAAAATTTAAAATATTCTCTAAATAATATAAAAAATTCTAACATTTTAAATTAAGTTTAAAATTATTTTTAATAAATAAAAATACTTTGTCCACAGACTTTTGTGTCACTTTTCAAAATTTTTTTGGTTCAATTTTCATTTATATTTTTAAAATTAATTTTTTAAAATAAAAATTAAATTAAAAGTATTAAAAGTCTTTCTAAATAATAAAAACATTTCTAACAACTTTAATCAAACTTGAATATTTTTAATAAATAAAAATAACTTGTCCACGGACTTTTGTGTTACTAAAAAAATTTTTATATTAAATTTTAACATATATAAATTTTTTTAATTGATTTTTTTCAATTAAAAATTTGAAATATCTTCTAAATAATATAAAAAAATTCTAAATTTTTAAATTAAGTTTGAAATTATTTTTAATAAATAAAAATACCTTGTCCACAGACTTTTGTGTCACTTTTCAAAATTTTTTGGTTCACTTTTTATTTACATTTTTAAAATTAATTTTTTTGAATAAAAATTGAATTAAAAGTATAAAACATATTTCTAAATAATAAAAACATTTCTAAAAATTTTAATTAAATTCAAATATTTTTAATAAATAAAACAGCTGGTCCACGGACTTTTGTGTCATTTTAAAAATGTTTAATTAAATTTTAAAATATGTAAATCTTTAAAATTAAGTTTTTTTAGTATTAAAAATTGAATTTTACATTTTAAAATATTCTCTAAATAATATAAAAATTCTAACATTTTTAATTAAGTTCAAAATTATTTTTAATAAATAAAAATACCTTGTCCACAGACTTTTGTGTCACTTTTCAAAATTTTTTTGGTTCAATTTTTATTTATATTTTTAAAATTAATTTTTTTGAATAAAAATTGAATTAAAAGTATTGTTTTGAATTTTTTAAATGTTTATTTATAATATATACATTTTTAAAATTGAAATTTTTAAAATTTTAATTTATACGAATTCCTGAAATTAATTTTTTTGAATATTAGAATTAATTAAACATTTTAAGGTATTCTCTAAATATTATAAAACATTAAAAATTTAAAATTAAGTTTAAAAATATATTTAAATTTTTAAAATTAATTTTTTTAGTATTAAAAATTGAATTTTAAAATTTAAAATATTCTCTAAATAATATAAATATCGTCACAGATTTTCACGATTGAGCCACTTCTGAATAACATCGTTCGGTCTTCAGAAAGCTGTTTCCCCACGTTCCAGCCACGGCTTCTTGATTTGAATCGTTGAATTCTTGATCTTAACAATCAATGATCTTTGGAATATAAACTTGTTGCTATCTGTCTATATTTTTCGAATTTCTCTAAAGCGAATGATCAGAAAATCATACGCTCTTACATCTCGCCGAAGAATTTTGGTTCCATAGATCAGTTTCAAGCCGGAAGACAAATCAGACAATGAGGCTCCGCCCCTTTTATCTATCAGACTACATAGTCTTGTATCATCAATAGATTATGGTTTTATAGGATAATTTCAGCTTTGGGCTTTCAGCTTTGAACTTCCAGCATTCTCCAATGAATCACGGAATGAAGCGCTTCTGTTTTTCAGCTATAAAAGTGCTCAGCTTCAATTTTGAATTTCAGTAAACCCAACTTTGAAATGAAGGACTTTGTCGAGCTATTGTCCGAGTTTGTCGGACAGTCAACTTCAAACTCACCACAGCCAAGTCATGCACTCATTATGACAGTCGGAGTTGTAAGTTTTATATTATATTTCAAGTCATTTTTGGCATCTCGTCTTTGGTTCGTCTTTCAGTTCGTCTTGCATGTCTATCTCTGCGTCAGACGAATTCAAGACGAAGACGAAAACGAGACGGTCTGATTTCGTCTTTCGTGGAGTTCTTTCGTCTCGTCTTGCATTCATCTTTTTACGCAATTCTAGACGATGAGGAAGACGAGACGAGACGGTCTGATTTCGTCTTTCGTGGAATTCTTTGATCTCGTCTTTTATGTCGTCTTGCATTTGTCTTCTTACGCAATTAAAGACAAAGACGAAGACGAAGACGAGACAAGACGGTCTGATTTCGTCTTTCGTGGAAGCCTTTCGTCTTGTCTTCGTTCGTCTTTCATTTCGTCTTGCATCTTTCACGTCAGACGAAATCAAGACGAAGACTGAAACGACACGAGACGGTCTGATTTCGTCTTTTGTGGAATTCCTTCGTCTCGTCTTTCATTTCGTTTTGCATGTGTCTTCTTACGCAATTAAAGACAAAGGCGAATACAAGACGAAGACGAAGACGAGACGAGACGGTCTTATTTCGTCTTTCGTGGAATTCTTTCGTCTTGTCTTCATTCGTCTTTCAGTTCGTCTTGCGTGTCTATCTCTGCGTCAGACGAATTCAAGACGATGACGAAGACAAAACGAGTCGGTCTTATTTCGTCTTTCGTAGAATCCTTTCGTCTAGTTTTTAATTTATTCAATTTTACTCTTTTTTTTTGAATTTTCAGAAAAGCTCTTCCCAATTTCCGGAGCTCCAGTCCAGTGCCAGCAGATGATTAAATGAATGTTAGCATATTTCTCCCTTTTTCTGTATATAAAATTTTATTTTTTCTTGGTTTCTACATATGAATACGGTTTTTTGAAAAGAAAAGTATTGTTTCCCCGGTATTTCGCCGTTTTTTTTAGTTTAAAAGTTCTAAAAAGTGACACAAAAGTCCGTGGACAGGTTTTATTTTATTTATTAAAAATATTTTAAATTAATTAAAATATTTAAATTTTCTTATATTCTTTAGAGAATATTTTAAAATTTAAAATTCAATATTTATATATAGAAAAAATTTATATTAAAAATTTATATAAATTAAAATTAAATAAATATCTCAAAAAAAAATCTACACGAAAGTCCGTGGAATAATTGGATTTATTTGTTAAAAACATTCAAAATTAATTACATTTTTTTTAAATTTTTATATTATTAAGAGAATAATTTAAATTTTTGAATTCAATTTTTAATATTTGAAAAAGATTGAAAATAATAAAAATAAAAATAATAAAATCTCAGAAAAAGTGACACAAAAGTCCGTGGACAAATTGGAATTATTTATTAAAAATAGTTAAATTCAATTAAATTTTTTGAATGTTTTATATTATTTAGAGAATACTTCAGAATTTTGAATTTAATACTTATTTATAGAAAAATTTGATTTCAAAAATTCATATAAATTTAAATTTTAAAAAAACCTCTGAAATTGACACAAAAGTCATTGGACAAGTTTGTTTTATTCATTAAAAATAATTTTAACTTAATTTAAAATCAAAAAAAAAATTTATATTATTTAGAGAATTTTTAAAATTCAAAATCAAATATTAAATATTTTAAAAAATTTATATAAATTAAATAAATTAAATAAATTAAATAACAAACGTTTTTTTTTATTTTTAATATAGAAACTCGATTAATAGTTTCAATATTCGGTGTGATACCCAAATATTCAAAAAATCTGCTTGAAACTACGGTATATGAGCCAGAATATCATAAATCCTGAGCTCAGAGTAGGGCGGAATTGGATTTTGGGAACTCGGAATCCGGAAAACGGAAAACGGAAAAAATTTTTTCACGGAATCTAGAATCCGGAAGACGGAATGCGGAATACGGAATTCCGCCCTTCTCTGCCTGAGCTCAGCTCGTCGAGACGCTTTGAAAAAGTATAATCAAGTTAGAGAGGGAGAGAGTGCAGAGAAGCGAGAGTATCCATGCTCTCTAAGTCTAAAGTCTGTTATCAAACCAGTTGTTTCCGCTGATTCTCAGACTTTCACCTACTGGAGGCGATAGTATGAGAATTCAGAGAAACTTGCTGATTTTCCATTTATCTTTGAATTTCCGTCAAAATTCATTTCCGCGGGATTCGGTTCAATAATAAATAAAAAAACCAAAAAAACTGAAGCCAAAAATCAAAAAAAAAAAGAAGAAAAATTCGATTTTCACGGCTTGTTTCTATCCGATTACCACTCCATCATTGTTATCATTTCCTTGCATTCTTTTTTCGACGAACATGGTACAAAAATCAAGAAGACGTGCCTGTGCAAACACCATCTGATAGAAATGATAAGATTGTGTAATGAGGACATCGATCAAAACAAGTCTAATCATCTGAATCGCCGGTTTTGCTTAGAATTCCAGAATTTTAGAGAATTGATAACTTGAACTTTGAACTTGAAAATTACTGCAAAAAAACTCCAAAAAAAAACGGGAAAAAACGGGTTTTTGATAGAAAATAGCTGAGAATTAGAATTAAATTAAATATTAAAATATTATCTAAATAATTTTTTTTTAAATTTTAATTCAATTAAAAAATATTTTAAATAAATAAATCAAACTTGTCCACAGATTTTTGTGTCATTTTTAGAGGTTTTTTTTTCAATTTTAACTTATATAAATTTTAAAATCAATTTTTTTTAATAATTCATATTAAATTTAAAATATTAAAACATTCCTAAAACAATATTAAAACTTTGAATAATTTTAAACAATTTTAATTAATAAAGCAAACAAAATTTTTTGTCACTTTTTAGAGGTTTTTTTCAATTTTAATTATATATGAATTTTTAAATCGATTCTTTTTCAATAATTCTTATTAAATTTAAAATATTAAAACATTCTCTAAATAATATTAAAATTTTGAATAATTTCAAATATTTTTAATTGATAAAACAAACAAACCTTTTTGTCACTTTTTATAGTTTTTTTTTTCAATTTTCAATTATATAAATTTTCTAAATTAAATTTTTTAGAATAATAAATAAAGTATTCTCTAAATCTCTAAATTTAAATATTTTTACAGCAAAAAACTCAAAAAAAGGGAAAAAACGGGTTTTTGATAGAAAATAGTGGAGAATTCAATGAGACGCAGAGAATCAACAACTTCTGGTTTCTTTGAATCTTTCCACGGAAATAAATGAATTTGTGCTTTTTGTAGTCAAATTATTTGTCAGCAAACAGTTTTGAACGGAGCCATCAGAAGTTCAGAAGCATTTACCTGGAAAACACGGGATTCTGAAGACGTCCAGGAGAATATAGTAGTTTCCGCAGTTTCTGGTAGATTTTTTGAATATTTGAGTATCACTTCGAAAATTGAAACGTTCCATTTATGGTTTTTTTTTCAATTTTTATTTATATATTTTTTAAATATTTTACAAAATTAATATTTTTTATTATTTTTAAAATTAATTTTGTTAAATATTAAATATAACATTTAAAATATTAAAATATTTTCTAAATAAATGTTTTTAAATTTAAATTAATTTTTAATAAATTTTTAATAAATAAAACAAACTTGTCCACGGACTTTTGTGACACTTTTCAGAGGTTTTTTTTTCAATTTTAATTTAAATATTTTTTTAATATTTTTAAAATTATTTTGTTTAGAATAATATATATTTAATTTAAAATGTTAAAGTATTCTCTAAATACTATAAAAAATTAAAAAAAAAGTTTTTTTCTCTGCATTCCTTCTTTCAATATTTTTGTAGTCAGCTGAAAGCTATTTTTGTAAATCGTTGGCGGTGAGGCCAATCAGAAATTCAGAAGCATCGTGACAATCCACGTCGCAGCAGTAGAATCTTGAAAACACGGAAAATGTAAGAACAGGACCAAATGTGTGCAGTCATACGGTATTCTGAAGACGTTGTTCCGAAGAAAGAACAACTCCCCCCCCGCTCTGTCCCTTTAAGAATTGTGTAGTAAAGGCTAGAAACAGGCAGAGTCACATCCATCGTCCTTATCAAATTAGTCCAATTCCCCCCCCCCCTCCTGGCTTATTCCAGTTGGCTGCACCTCCCCGGTCGGAAATAATTAACTTCGCTACTTCTTCAGTGAATACGTGAATCTGGTAACACAGTACTCTAATTGGATTATTTTCAGACGGAGTTTCAGAAAAAGTTTCAGAATTTCTCTAACTTTTGAAGTTTTGTCACTGAAATTGTGAATTCCAGGATTCCAGGATTCAGGATTCAGAATTCAGTGTCGCAATACAATTTGAAGGGGCAGTTTTGTAGTTTGTAGTTTGTAGTTTGTAGTTTGTGGTTTGTAGTTTGTAGTCTCTTAGCCTCATCGTCGTTTTCTCGAAAATGGTTCCGTTGAGCGAATTACTAAGACTTCCACGAAAGACGAAGACAAAAAGTCACTTATGGTTTTTTTTTTCTCAATTTTAATTAATATATATTTTTTTATATTATTAAAATAAATTTTTTTTTTTATTAAATATAGAATTTAAAATAGTAAATTTTCTCTAAATAAAACATGTTTTTTTTTCAATTTTAATTTATAAATTTTTGAATTTTATTTTCTAAAATAATTTTTAAAATTTTTCTAAATTTTCTAAAGTAGTTAAATTTTTTTTAAATTTAATTAAATTAATTTTTTAAGATTTTAAATATTAAATTCAAATATTAAATAATAAATTTATTTTCTAAATAATAATACAATTTAAATTAAATTTTTTTTCAATCTTAATTTATATATTTTTAAAAACATTTTCAAATTAATTTTTTTAATATCAAATATTGAATTTAAAATATTAAAATATTCTTTAAATAAAATAATATTTTTAATCTTAATTAATTTAAAATATTTTTTATAAATAAAACAAACTTGTTTTATTTATTAAAATTTGCGTCACTTTTTAGAGGTTTTTTTTTAAATTAATTAAAATGAAATAAACATTGAATTTAAAAACAAAAAGTCGTCTTCGTTTAGTCTGCAACACATTTCGTCTTTTGTGGAATTCTTTCGTCTCGTCTCTCGTCTTCGTCTTTCAATTCGTCTGCGTGTCTATCTCTGCGTAAGACGAATTCAAGACGAATGATAAAGGGGAAAAACGCCATCTGTTCCCCCACACTTTTCTCTATTTCTCTGCGCCTCCTTGTGTGATCGCAGATCCACTCTCTGCACAGCAACCACGCCCCTTTACAAGACCTCGGTATTTAAAGGGTTGGCGACGACGTCTTCAGTTGTGCCTTCTGAATTTTGATGCTGTATGCGTCGTCATCTTTCTCTTTTCCTTTCTCTCTCTGAATTCTTGAAATCTGGAGCTTTTAGATAATCTGGAATTTTCAGAATTCAGATTCCAGATTCCTCTCTCATCTGAAATGCTCTCCTTAAATCGAATTTTACAGCATTACCCCCCCCCCCCCTCGTCCTGTCAAAAGCCATGAAAACGTCTCAAGCCATCGCTGAATTCGTTGCCGAATTTTCCGGAATCAATCGCTCACCCAATGCGAATTTAAAGTGCGGCGTGTCCTGCAGAAAATCATCGCAAGCCACGCCCATTTCGTCGGCCACGTCATCGGCGCCAAGTTCCGGAACATCGACTCCAAGAAGAAAGTTTTCGGAGACAGCTCCGCGCAAACATTCTGTCGTCATCGCTGTCGGCGTGGTAAGCAGAATTGGGCGGGGATTGGATTTTGGGAACTCGGAATCCGGAATCCGGAAAACGGAAAAAATTTTTTCACGGAATCCGGAATCCGGAAAACGGAAAAAAATTGTTTTCACGGAATCCGGAATCCGGAAAACGGAAAAAAAAATTTTTTCACGGAATCCGGAATCCGGAAAACGGAAACAAATTTTTTCACGGAAAACGGAAAAAAAAATTTTTTTCACGGAAACCGGAATCCGGAATCCGGAAAACGGAAAAAAAATTTTTTCACGGAATCCGGAATCCGGAAAACGGAAAAAAATTTTTTTTTCACGGAATCCGGAATCCGGAAAACGGAAAACGGAAAAAAAAATTTTCACGGAAACCGGAATCCGGAAAACGGAAAAACATTTTTTCACGAAATCCGGAATCCGGAAAACGGAAAAAAAAATTTTTTCACGGAAAACGGAAAAAAAATTTTTTTCACGGAAACCGGAATCCGGAAAACGGAAAAAAAATTTTTTTCACGGAATCCGGAATCCGGAAAACGGAAAACGGAAACAAATTTTTTCACGGAATCCGGAATCCGAAAAACGGAATGAAAAAGCGGCGGAATCCGGAATCCGGAATTCCGCCCTTCTCTGGTGGTGAGTGAATTTATGGGATTACTGTAGACTGGTGTTTTCCACGTGGACTCCAAGAACATCCAATATTTCTTATTTTCTTAAATTTCAATGTTTCAGAATCCTATTCCGACTTGCACGGTGGCCGACTCGAAGCTCCTTTAAATCCGCCGACTTCCTCTTCATTGAATCTCCAAGAAAACGTGAATCTCAAATGTCTGAAAATGGATGAAATACATCTGAAATTGTTTGTATGTAGACGTGTATATTGTTCGCTTATTTCTCGTTAATTTTATGTATATGAAAATGTTATTTTTTACAATATTCTTTAAAAAAAATTTTTTTACAAAATTAGAGAAGAGATAGACAGGCAAGACGAACTGAAAGACGAACCAAAGACGACCGATTTGTTTCGTCATAAGCCTTATTTTCTTATTAAAAATATTTAAACTTGAATAAAATTTTTATATTATTTAGAGAATATTTTAAAATGTCAAATTGAATATTTATTAAAAAAAATTAATTTATTTAATTTAGAATACTTTAATATTTTTTTAATTTTAATAATTTTTTAATAAAAAAAATTGAAAAAAAAACATGTTTTTTGAAGTTATTTAATGATAAAATGTGAAGAATTTAATAAAAAAATACTGAAAAACGAACAAAGACGACCGATTTGTTTCGTCTTAAGCCTTATTTGCTTATTAAAAATATTTCAACTTTATTAAAATTTTTATATTATTAAGAGAATATTTTAAATTGCCAAATTCAATATTTATTAAAAAAATTAATTTATTTAATTTAGAATACTTTAATATTTTTTTAATAAAAAAATTCAATATTTATTTATTTTTAAATTAATTTTAAAAATTTATATAAATTAAAATTGAAAAAAAAATTTGTCCACGGACTTTTGGGTCACTTTTTCAGAGATATTTATTTAATTTTAATTTATATAAATTTTTAATATACATTTTTTCTATAATTGAATATTAAATTTAAAATATTAAAATATTATTTAAATAATATCAAAATTTCTAAAAACTTTAATTAAATATAAATATTTTTAATAAATAAAACAAAACTTGTCCACGGACTTTTGTGTCACATTTTAGAGGTTTTTTTTTTTATTTTGAAAAATTAATTTTAAAATATAAATATTGAATTTAAAATATTAAAATATTCTTTAAATATTATAAAAATTTCTAAAAACTTTAATTAACTATAAATATTTTTAATAAATAAAACAAAACTTGTCCACAAACTTTTGTGTCACTATTTTAGTGGTTTTTTTCAATTTTAATTTATATAAATTTTTAAAATAATTTTTTAAAAATATTCTTTAATATTTTCAGCTGATTTTTCAGCAAATTTCGCGTATTCAATGATGTCACTCTTGGTGGTAATGAAAATATTCGATTTTTCATTTATTATTTCTGTTAGAATTAATGTTCAGCGAAAATAGTCAAGTCAGGAGGAATACAAAAATATTTCTCATTGACTACAAAAGTCACAAATCCATCTAACTGTTCCATAGTGAGAAATTTCTTTTGGTATGTAGCAGTCCCCAAACCATTGATCTTTAATTTTTCACTGCTGACTTCGCCTAATTGCCTTCAGAATGTCTTGGCGTCATTGTTATGCAAAACTGCGCGCAGTGAGCATTTTAAAATTGAGATTATCGATCTACGGGGTGGGTGATAAATAGTGTTACGCAACTTTGCGTGGATTCTGATGCACTGAAGAAATTCTATACTCTTGACGGCAACTGGTCCTAAGATTCGGCAGGTACCGAAGCAACATCCCGGGTCATCCAAGCATCCTAGTAAGCAAGTACTCCAGAATCCTCAGGTTTCAGCCACTGACGTCATCATGAAAGTTCACATAGGTTTCCAAATTGGAAAACTACTTTGTCGTTTTGCCGACAAAACAAAATGGGACAAAATGGGACAAAATGGGACAAAATGAGACACTCAAATCGGCCGCCAGCCTGGTCTGTATATGAATCAAAGGAAGCGTTGCTTCGATGTGCCTTGCATTGGTTTTTATGGAAATTTTCATTTAAAAATGCCTAAAAACTGCTAAATTCTAACATTTTCGTGATGAAAACTGCAAAAAATAGGTGTTTTCCGGTTTTTTATTGAAAAAAACGCAGTTTCTCACAAAAATAAAATAAATAAAGTCGGCTGTACAGGGTGGGTGATAAATAGTGTTACGCAATTTTTCGTGGATTCTGGCGCATGAACACGAAGTCGCTACCGTATTAATTTTATTTTTTATTGATTTTTTATTACATATTTATCCAATTCTGCAGAAAATTAAATTTGTTTTTTGAAGACATTTACAACGTTTCCAACGTGTAACACTATTTATCACCCACCCTGTAGTTTCGAATCGGCGCGATGGTGCGAACTTGGAATGGGATTACAGTAATCTACAGTAATCCCATAATTGAAAATTGTGAAATATCTCTCTGATTTCTGAATTCAGAATTTCCGGTTCAGCTGGTTACATCGAAATGTTGAAACTGTCAAATAGATTCCTTATTTCACCTACAAAAGTCACAATTCACCAATGAAGACGAGACGAGACGAGACGGTCTTACTTTGTCTTTCGTGGAATCCCTTCGTCTCGTCTTTGGTTCGTCTTTCAGTTCGTCTTGCATGTCTATCTCTGCGTCATTCTCGTTGAAGACGAGACGAGACGGTCTGATTTCGTCTTTCAGTTCGTCTTGCGTAATATTTTTTCCACGGACTTTTGTGTCACTTTTTTAGAATTTTTTAAAATTTTAATTTATATAAATTTTTTAATAAATAAAAAAAAATAAATATTGAATTTGATATTTTAAAATATTCTCTAAATAATATAAAAATTTTAATTAAGTTTAAATATTTTTATTAAGCAAATAAGTCTTTCAGTTCGTCTTGCGTCTACATAATCTTGTGTAAAAAAAATATTAAAAAATACTCTTAAATTCGAATTTTTCTTTTTAAAATGTCATCTCCCAAGACGTGACCTCCGTCAGACGAATTCTAGACCATTAGGAAGACGAGACGAGACGGTCTTATTTCGTCTTTGGTTCGTCTTTTCACCAATTTTTCAGCTAGAAAATAGAGTTATCTCTGATATTCTGAAATAACTATTCCTTTGATCTTTAATTTTTCAATTTTTGAACTAAAGGCAACATCTTTTCTTGTTCATTTAATTGTCTTAAAATGGCTGAAATTGAGAATTTTTTGAAGAAAATTTTTGAAGAATTCAACACCGAAAAAGCTGAAATTTTTCACATTTTTTCATTAAATAACTTCAAAAAACATGTTTTTTTCAATTTTTTTTATTTAAAAATCATTTAAATTAAAAAAATATATTAAAGTATTCTAAATTAAATAAATAAATTTTGAAAAAATAAATATTGAATTTGACATTTTAAAATATTCTCTAAATATTTTTAATAAGCAAATAAGGCTTAAGACGAAACAAAACAGTCGTCAAAACAGTGTCAAATAATTGTTTTATTAAAAAATTATTAAAATTTAAAAAATATTAAAATAAATATACAAACAATTTCAGATGTATTTCATCCATTTTCAGACATTTGAGATTCACGTTTTCTTGGAGATTCAATGAAGAGGAAGTCGGCGGATTTAAAAAAGCTTCGAGTCGATGACCGTGCAAGTTGCAATGGGACTCTGAAACATGGAAATTTAAGAAAATAAGAAATATTGGATGTCCTTGGAGTCCACGTGGAGAACACCAGTCTACAGTAATCAGAGATGGGCGGAATTGGATTTTGGGAACTCGGAATCCGGAATCCGGGAAACGGAAAAAAAAACTTTTTCACGGAATCCGGAATTCGGAAGACGGAATGCGGAATTCCGCCCTTCTCTGACAGTAATCCCCATAAATTCCTCTGGAAATACGCTGAAAATTCACTAACCACGCCGACAGTGATCAACACTGAATGCTTGCGTGAAGCAGCTTCTGACATCTTCCTTTCTGGAGTCGATGAGCCAGAGCTTGACGTCGATGAAGGGGGCGTGGCCAGCGACGATTTTCTGGAAGAGGCCATGCACTTTAGCGGCCTCGGAGACCGGTTGATTCCGGAGAACTCGGTGACGAATTCTGCGATTGCTTGGGAGAGTTTCATGGCTTGGATGACGCTGTAAAATTCGATTTAAGGAGAGCATTTCAGATGAGAGAGGAATCTGGAATCAGAATTCTACAGAAGACGTGACAGCGGAAATTCCAGATTCCCGCTGTCACGTCTTCTGAAGCTGTCAAAAAAAAAGAAGACTGGAATTCATGAAGACGTTCACCCTCCTCGTTAAATACAGATTCGCTGGGGGGGGGCGTATCACAATGTGCGGGGGGGTGGGGGGGGGGGGAGGATAGGATCTTCGATGCCGAATACCCTGTGTGTTGATTTCCCCAAAAGAGACTTTGAACGGTCTCGTCTTGGGAAAGCGAAACGGTTAAAAATCAAAAGTTAGTGATCCGTCTCGTGGGGGGGGGAGAGGGGGGGGGGCTTGGGGGGGGGGGCAGGGGGGGCGACACAATCAGTCACATTCCTTATCAATCAGTCAAATTCAGGAATCCGTCAGATTGTTGTTATTCAATATTAAACAGGAAGCAATGGTAGTAATGAAGAGCTCACCATTTCCAGAATTTTTTTTCTCTGAAATTGGGAAAAATACTCTGAAAATTACATTTTCAGCTCTTTCACAAAAAGGCTCAAATTAAATTTGTTTAATTAATTTTTTAAAGTATTCTGAATTAAATAAATAAATTTTAAATAAAATAAATATTGAATTTGACATTTCAAAATATTCTCTAAATTATATGAAAATTTTGATATTTAATTAAGTTTAAATATTTTTAATAAGCAAATAAGGCTTAAGACGAAACAAATCGGTCGTCTTTGTTCGTCTTTCAGTATTGTTTATTAATTTGAAAAATTTCTTCATTTTATTTAATATTTTTATTAAACAAAACAGAATTTTGTGTCACTTTTTAAAGATATTTATTTAATTTTAATTTATACAATTTTTCGAAATTAATTTTTTCAAAATAAAAACTAAATTGGAATTTTTAAAGTATTTTTAATTAAATGAATAAAATTTAAAAAAATAAATCTTGAATTTGACATTTTAAAATATTCTCTAAATAATTTGTTTTTAATTTTTTCCAAAGAAGTATGCCTAATAAATTATTTTCGTTAATCCAAAAGAAATAGCAAAAAAATTAATTATTAATTTATTTTTAAATATTTTCTCCACGGACTTTTGTGTCACTTTTTTAGAATTTTTTAAAAATTTTAATTTATATAATTTTTTTAATAAATAAAAAAAAATAAATATTGAATTTGACATTTCAAAATATTCTCTAAATAATATGAAAATTTTGATATTTAATTAAATTTAAATAGTTTTAATAAGCAAATAAGGTTCAAGACAAAACAAATCGGTCGTCTTTGGTTCGTCTTTCAGCTCGTCTTACGTCTCTACATAATTTTGTGAAAAAAAATATTAAAAAATATTCTAAAATTCGAATTTTCCTTCTTAAAATGCCATTTTCCAAAACGTGACCTCCGTCAGACAAATTCTAGACGATGAGGAAGACGAGACGAGACGGTTTTATTTCGTCTTTGGTTCGTCTTTTCACCAATTTTTCAGCTAGAAAATAGAGTTATCTCTGATATTCTGAAATAACTATTCCTTTGATCTTTAATTTTTCAATTTTTGAACTAAAGGAAAAGTCTTTTCTATGTATTCCATTTAACTGTCTTAAAATGGCTGAAATTGAGAATTTTTTGAAGAAAATTTTTGAAGAATCCAACACCAAAAAAGCTGAAATTTTTCACATTTTTTCATTGAATAACTTCAGAAAAAAATGTTTTTTTCAATTTTTTTATTTAAAAATCATTAAAATTCAAAAAAATATTAAAATAAATATACAAACAATTTCAGATGTATTTCATCCATTTTCAGACATTTGAGATTCACGTTTTCTTGGAGATTCAATGAAGAGGAAGTCGGCGGATTTAAAAAAGCTTCGAGTCGATGACCGTGCAAGTTGCAATGGGACTCTGAAACATGGAAATTTAAGAAAATGAGAAATATTGGATGTCCTTGGACTCCACGTGGAAAACACCAGTCTACAGTAATCAGAGTTGGGCGGAATTGGATTTTGGGAACTCGGAATCCGGAATTCGGAAAACGGAAAAAAAAACTTTTTCACGGAATCCGGAATTCGGAAAACGGAAAAAAAAAATCTTTTTCACGGAATCCGGAATTCGGAAAACGAAAAAAAATTTTTTTCACGGAATGTGGAATCCGGAAGACGGAAAACGGAATTCCGCCCTTCTCTGACAGTAATCCCCATAAATTCCTCTGGAAATACGCTGAAAATTCACTAACCACGCCGACAGTGATCAACACTGAATGCTTGCGTGAAGCAGCTTCTGACATCTTCCTTTCTGGAGTCGATGAGCCAGAGCTCGGCGTCGATGAAGGGGGCGTGGCCAGCCTGGAAGAGGCCATGCACTTTAATGGCCTCGGAGACCGGTTGATTCCGGAGAATTCGGCCACGATTTCAGCGATAGCTTTGGAGGCTTTCATTGTTTTTGAGGAGGAGGGAGGTCGGCTGAAACAGATTCACATTTTTCAGAAGATGTCAGAGATTTCAGAATTTCAGAAAACGACATTCTACTAGAAATGGAAAAGAGTCGGAATTCAGATGACAAATCAGAAGACGTGTCCGTCCGTTTTAATACTGATCTCCTCCCTACAGCTGGAGGACGGGGGGGGGGCAGAGAGGCGGAACAAGACTGATTGGGGAGGGGGGGGAAGGGGGGGGGGTGAAGGGGGGGGGAAGGGTGTTTGATTTGTCATCAAATTTTTGATCTGATAAGAGACGCAGATGACTTACAGTAATGTGGAGGAACGGGTAGATCGGGGGAGGGGGCGGGGGGAGAAACGTGACTTTTAGCAGAAGATATTTACAGATCTATGCTGACGTCATCTGATGAGAATCATTGTTGACGTGAATTCGCAAATTTTCAGATTTTCAGATAACCGGCTGAAAATGTCTGAAAAATACTTGTTTTTAGTGTGATTTTTGGCCATTTTCAGTCATTTCTTGTTTGATCTTTGATAAGAATGCGATAGACCTGTTTGGCTACGGTAGATTTGGGTACGCGGCCCCTCCCCCCCCCCCTACCCGTCCAAACACTTATCTTTGGTTATTGTTTCCTTGTTTCTGATAAAAACCGTTTAAAACAATCTCTATTTCGCCGAAATAAGACTTCCAATTTGGGCGTCTTCGTCTTGAATTCGTCTTTCTTGCGTAAGACGATTGTAAGACGAACTGAAAGACGAACGAAGACGAGTCGAAAGAATTCCACGAAAAGAGAGGAAACTAGCAAATTTGTGAAAAAAAATTGAATTTCGGCAGTCTCGTCTTCGTCTTGAATTCGTCTTTCTTGCGTAAGACGATTGTAAGACGAACTGAAAGACGAACAAAGTCGAGTCGAAAGAATTCCACGAAAGACGAATGAAGAGCATTGAAAAGAGAGGAAACTTTTAAATTTTTGAAAAAAATTGAATTTCGGCAGTCTCGTCTTTGTCTTGAATTCGTCTTTCTTGCGTAAGACGATTGTAAGACGAACTGAAAGACGAACAAAGTCGAGTCGAAAGAATTATACGAAAAACGAATAAAGAGCATTGAAAAGAGAGGAAACTTTGAAATTTTTGAAAAACATTGAATTTCGGCTGTCTTGTCTTCGTCTTGAATTCGAAAGACAAATGAGACGAATGCAAGACGAATGAGACGAATGCAAGACGAATGCAAGACGAGTTTTTTTCAAAATCATTTTTTTCAAACTTTTGTTATTTCACCATGCTCCCCAATTTTATAATAGCCCATTTCCAAATTTTCAGCGAAAAATGTCTTTCCAGTCTCGAGTTTCAGCAGTTTTTGTGCAAAAAGTTGCGGGCGCGCGGAAAAATGGGCGGGGCTAGTTTTTCATAGAAAAGCGATTTGAAAACCGTTTTTTTTCAGGTAAAAATAGAAAAAATAAGTTTAAAATCTATAAAATATTAATTTTTACTAATATTTATTGATTTTCAGCCTGAAATAAGTGAGATTTCATTGTTTTCCAATTAAAAAATAGGAAAATGTTGCAGAAATTTATTTTTAAAAATTAAATGATTTCTCGTAAAAAACTACGTGAAAACTAGAAAAAAAAACACAAAAAACCTAAAAAAAAAGAAAATTAATTATAAAAATCAATAATTCCCGATGTAAATTTCCCCTAAAAGTTTTTTTTAATCTCTTTTTTCTCCCGGAAATTCAAATTCAAATATCCTCGCAAAATCCTTGTTTCGAATTTCTTAAAGCTACCTTTTGAGCAAGTTTCTTTTTTTTTTCAGAAATAATTGTGCCCTAAAAAAATATATTTTTGATAATTAGGGTAAAACGACAAAAACTTTGAGCAAAATTCACTGAAATTAAATTATTTTCATTAAAAATTATTAAATTCATCAAAATCTGATTTTCTGATTTTCTTTACGTTTTTATTAGCTATTCCCGTCACGCAATTTTCGTAATCTTCTTTTTCTGAACAAATGCTCAAAAGACAGTTGTCGCCAATGCCGTTTAGTGATTAATTGCTTTGTATTAATCGCTTTTTCTTATTTTCTATTTTTCCTTTGTTATCGTAATCAAAAAATGACATTTTTGACATTTCGAAATTTGAAATTTGAAATTTCCATGAAAAATGCGAAAATTTAAGTCAAATTTGCATATTTTTCAATTTTAAAACCGCTGAAAAACGCAAAAAATCGATATGGAATCATAAAAAAAATAAATTAACGTTATCAAGTGAAAAATTAATTATTTATTTATTTTTCAGTTTAAAACAATCAAAAAATGGGAAAAAAGAAAATATATTTTCAGAAATTAAAAAAAAATACAGAAAGGTGCAATATGGCATTTTTGATGAAAAATGCGAAAATTTAAGTGAAATTTACCGATTTTTCAAAAATGTTCGATTTTAAAACCGCTGCAAAACACAAAAATCGATATGGAATCTTGAAGAAAATGAATTATCCGCTGAAAAATGTTTAAAACTATTGAATTCCTTGGTTTTTCGACTTTTTTTTAATTGTTTTTGTTCGAAAAAATATTATTAACTATAATCGAGTAATACTAGCAATTTTTTCAAAAATTTTATTAGCAGACAACAAGAAAATGACAAAAAAAAGAAAAAAAGCAAATAACTTGGCGATTTCTGCCTATAACTCGAAAAATTTGCCTTTTTTCGACAATTTTGATCTCAAATATGTCATTTTCGACTTTAAAACCGCTGAAAAACACAAAAAATCGATGAATATTCCGGGTTGCCTGAAATTTTAAAAATATTAAGTGAAAAATTAATTATTTTATTTATTATTTAATTATAATAAAGAAATCCCAAAATTCGTTAAAAAAAAAGAAAAAAATAGAGAAATTAGTTGAAAAATCGGCATATATTTATTAATTAAAACTAAAGGATAAAGTAATCTTAGAAAAATTAGTTATTTTATTTATTTTTCAGTTTTAAACAATCAAAAAATGGGAAAAAAAGGAATTTTTGTAAAAAAAAATTATGAAAATTTCTCGAAATTTCATTAATTTTCAGTAATATTCAATTTGAAACTATTAAGTTGAAATATCAAAACAAATTTTGCAATTTTCAGATTTTTCAGTTTTTTTTTCAATAATCTAAAAGTTTCCATCTGAAATTCTGAAATTCTGAAATTCTGAAATTCACAATAAAACTCACTCCAGAATGATTGCATCTGTGGTAAATGATTTTCGGATCAATTTTTCTGATTTTTTCTGCGATCCCGTCATCTTGGCGCCAGTTTTCGCTGAAAATTTTCAGCAGTTTATTCTCTGATCTCTGATATTCTTGAAGCTTAAAATTGCAAGAAAACCCACGCTGGAAACTCTTATTTTCAGATTTTCTAAATAGTTTTTAGTCTGAAAATAAAGGAAAATAAATAAAAATAGATAAAAATAAAATAAAATATATTATTATTTTAAAAATCCACAAAATTGACTTTTCACCATTTTTCTAAATAATTTTCAACTAAAAGCCCTAAAATTTCTAGATCTAGATTTTCTGCGCATTTTCAGCGCTCTGATTTGGGGCTCTTCGGTCTTCTGGAAAAATCAAAAATCAACATTTTAAGCGATTTTCAGCCAAATTAATTTGCCAATCAAAGGATATTTAATAGTCTAGAAATCGAAAACATGTTTATCGAAAAATTTCTGGTGAGCAGTTGTTTTGGGCCACGCCCACATTACGAGCACCTCAAAAACCCTCGAATTTGTCGGTTTTTTCGTAATTTTTTCGACATGATAATGCTCAAAGAGTTTTTGGTGTTTTTCTCCTTAATTTTGGCAGTTGATGCGCTCGGCGGGATCGTCGGCAGCAAGCAGTCGGTTACAGTAGTCGGCAAGCTGGTGTGCAACGGACAGCCGGCCAAGGATGTCAGAATCAAACTTTTTGAGGATGGCACTAGTGAGTTTGGAAATCGCGCAAAATTTCTAGATTTTTTAAAAATTTTAGCTGAAAATAATTCAGAAAAATGGAAAAAAATCAATTTTTTTGAATTTTAAATGTTAAAAATGTTAAAAACCTATATTTTCAGACTAAAAACTATTTAGAAAATCTGAAAATAAGAGTTTCGAGCGTGCAATTTAAAGCTGCAGAGATCAGATAATAAACTGCTGAAAATTTTCAGTCTACGACTCCAAAATGGACTCATCGAAAACGGTGGCCGATGGATCATTCAAGGTGACGGGATCGCAAAATAAAATCCGTAAAATTGATCCGAAAATCAATATTTACCACAGATGCAATCATTCTGGAGTGAGTTTTATTGTGAATTTCAGAATTTCAGAATTTCAGAATTTCAGATGGAAATTTTTAGATTTTTCAAAAAAAAAATCTGAAAAATCTGAAAATTGCAAAATTTTTTTTTGATATTTCAACTTAATAGTTTCAAATTGAATATTACTGAAAATTAATGAAATTTCGAGAAAATTTCAAAATTTTTTACGAAAATTCCTTTTTTTTTGTAATGCGGAAAGCAGAATGCGGAATCCGGAATTCCGCCCTTCTCTGTTAAAAACGCCATATCGTGGAATTCGGAATCCGGAAAACGGAAAAGAAAATTTTCACGGATTCCGGAATCCGGAAAACGGAATAAAAAAACGGCTGAATCCGGAATCCCGCCCTTCTCTGATAGATGCAATAATTCTGGAGTGAATTTTATTGTGATTTTCAGAATTTCAGAATTTCAGATGAAAACTTAAAGATTTTTGAAAAAAAAATCTGAAAAATCTGAAAAATGCAAAATTTTTTTTTGATATTTCAACTTAATAGTTAAAAATTGAATATTACTGAAAATTTTCATAATTTTTTTAACGAAAATTCTTTTTTTTTGTAGTTATGCCCCAAAAAAGTGACAATCCACGTACCAAAAAATGCGGTTGGAAAAGGTTCGAAGAACGTTCAATTATTCGATATTGGAGTCTTGAATTTGGCCAACAGATTCCCAGGAGAGGGTACTGACTGCGTTCATTAGATCTGCAATTCTATGTCTGAAAATTTTAAGATTTCTTTATCCTTTAGTTTTAATTAATAAAAATATGCCGATTTTTCAATTAATTTTTCTATTTTTTTCCATTTTTTTTAACGAATTTTGGGATTTTTTTATTATAATTAAATAATAAATAAAATAATTAATTTTTCACTAAATAATTTTACAATTTCAGGCAACCCGGATTATTCATCGATTTTTTGTGTTTTTCAGCGGTTTTAAAGTCGAAAATGACAAATTTGAGATCAAAATTGTCGAAAAAAGGCAAATTTTTCGAGTTATAGGCAGAAATCGCCAAGTTATTCGCATTTTTTCTTTTTTTAATCATTTTTTGTGGTCTGCTAATAAAATTTAGTAAAAATTGCTAATATTACTTGATTATATTTAATAACATTTTCAGAAACAAAAAAATCCAAAAAAGTCGAAAAACCAAGGAATCCAATAGTTTTAAACATTTTTCAGCGGATAATTCATTTTCTTCAAAATTCCATATCGATTTTTGTGTTTTTCAGCGGTTTTAAAGTCGAAAATTTTTGAAAAATCGGTAAATTTGACTCAAATTTTCGCATTTTTCATCAAAAATGCCATATTGCACCTTTCTGTATTTTTTTTTGATTTCTGAAAATATATTTTCTTTTTTCCCATTTTTTGATTGTTTAAAACTGAAAAATAAATAAAATAATTAATTTTTCTAAGATTACTTTATCCTTTAGTTTTAATTAATAAAAATATGCCGATTTTTTAATAAATATTTATTATTTTTTTATTTTTTTTAACGAATTTAGGGATTTCTTGATTATAATTAAAAAATAAATAAAATAATTAATTTTTCACTAAATAATTTTAAAATTTCTAAAAACCCGGATTATTCATCGATTTTTTGTGTTTTTCAGCGGTTTTAAAATCGAAAAATAGGAAAATTCGATTTAAATTTTCGCATTTTTCATGGAAATTTCAAATTTTAAATTTCGAAATGTGAAAAATGCCATTTTTTGATTACGATAACAAAGGAAAAATAGAAAATAAGAAAAAGCGATTAAAACAAAGCAATTAATCACTAAACGGCTTTGGCGACAACTGTCTTTTGAGCATTTGTTCAGAAAAAGATTACGGAATTCCGTGGCAGGGATAGCGATCCGACTCCAATGAACTTTGACCGACTTTGAGGCGGAAGTAACAATTCTTGCTCACTGATGAGCTCTGGGAAATTGAGTCGGCGGCACCACGACTCCTGAGTCCTTGGTCCTTGGCACGGTGAGCTGGTGCTCCGTCTTTTTTTTTCACGGAATACGGAAGCCGGAATACGGAATGTAAAAAACGGCGGAATTCGGAATGCGGAATGCGGAATCCGGAATTTTGACCATTAATTTTGGCGGGAGATCAAAAAAGTATACTTTTGACAAAAATTGAGAATAAAGTATAAAAAATAGTAGGCGGAATTGGATTTTGGGAACTCGGAATCCGGAAAACGGAAAACGGAATGAAATTTTTTCACGGAATCCGGAATCCGAAGAACGCAAAAAAAAATTTTCCACGGAATCCGGAATTCGGAAAACGGAATGAAATTTTTTCACGGAATCCGGAATCCGAAGAACGCAAAAAAAAATTTTCCACGGAATCCGGAATCCGGAAAACGGAAAAAAACATTTTTCACGGAATCCGGAATTCGGAAAACGGAATGAAATTTTTTCACGGAGACCGGAATCCGGAAAACGAAAAAAAATTTTTTTCACGGAATCCGGAATCCGGAAAATGGAATGAAAAAAACGGTGGAATCCGGAATGCGGAATCCGGAATCCGGAATTCCGCCTTTTTCTGGTTTGATGCATGAAAAACTACAAAAATGGAACATTGTGCATGCATCAGAGCTGACGCAAAGTTGCGGCCTGATCAATAATTATTCCACATGCTCTCTCAGCTAGCTAACTGCAGAGCAAAAATTTCAGAGCAGCAAAAAAAGTCTGGAATTTTTATTTATTCTTTAATCAACTGTTCTCCGCTTCCGAGTTTCTTCAGAATCTCGCCAGCGGCGTCAAGAGTTTCATTCTTCTTGAAATAGCAGAATCGCACCATGTTGCTGTTCCTGAGCTTGTCATCTCGTGCCGAGTAGAACGCGGTGGGCGGGATGACGGCAAGCTTCTTCTCTCGACACAGCCATCTGGAGAATACAAAGTCATCTGGGTCGGTGTCGGCAGCAAGATGAAGGTCTGAAAAAATGGATTCTGAGCATGTCAACGGCGTTTTCGGTTAAAGTTTACTTTCACCCCCCACCTGTACGGTTGGAAATCTACCCCCCCCCTGCATCTGAACTTATGGGGGACTGATCTGAACTTATGGGGGACTGATCTGAACTTATGGGGGACTGATCTGAACTTATGGGGGACTGATCTGAACTTATGGGGGACTGATCTGAACTTATGGGGACTGATCTGAACTTATGGGGGACTGATCTGAACTTATGGGGGACTGATCTGAACTTATGGGGGACTGTTCTGAACTTATGGGGGACTGATCTGAACTTATGGGGGACTGATCTGAACTTATGGGGGACTGATCTGAACTTATGGGGGACTGATTTGAACTTATGGGGGACGGATTTGAACTTATGGGGGACTGATCTGAACTTATGGGGGACTGATCTGAACTTATGGGGAGGGGGGGCTCAGTTCACTATTGGCCCCCATTAAGTCTGTGGGGGGCATTTTCGCGATTCGCCACTTTGGGGGGTGATACTGTAGTGGGGGGTGATTCCATACTTATACCGCGTTTTCAGTAGACTGGCCTTTTTTCAAATGAGAATAGTCGGCCAACATGAAATATCCGGCGTCCGGAATGATTGGCCGGAAGTGACCATCCTCAAGCATCTTGGCGAGCTTGTCACGCTTGGCGCGAAGCTCTCCAGACAGCCCGCTAGCCAGATACGAATTCTGGGGATCACTCAAAAAGATTGGCCAATCCAGCAAGAACGCTTCCGCAATAGCCATTTGTGTGGGTGTCGAACACGTGAACACACAATTCTGATGAATGGCTTTCAGCGGTTCGAGTAGTTGCCGTGGTCCGACAGCCCATCCCAGCTTCCAGCCGGTTACCGAAAACGCCTTGCCAGCGCTTCCAATTGAGATCGTCCTCTCGTACATACCCGGAAGGCTGGCTGGAACAGAAAACAAGAAAACTTTAATGTCGGATTTTGGGAACTCGGAATCCGGAATCCGGAAAAAAAATGTTTTCACGGAGTCCGGAATCCGGAATCCGGAAAAAATTTTCATGGAATCCGGAATCCGGAAAACTGAAAAAAACGTTTTTTTACGGAAATCGGAATCCGGAAGACGGAATCCGGAGAACGAAATAAAAATTTTTTCACGGAATCCGGAGAACGGAATAAAAATTTTTTCACGGAATCTGAAATCCGGGAGACGGAATCCGGAAAACGGAAAAAAAATTTTCTCACGGAATCCGGAATCCGTAAGACGGAATCCGGAGAACGGAATAAAAATTTTTTCACGGAATCCAGAATACGGAAAAAGGAAAAAACATTTTTTCACTGAATCTGAAATCCGGAATCCGGAATCCGGAAAACGGAAAAAAAATTTTTTCGCGGAATCCGGAATCCGGAAATCGGAAAAAAAAATTTTTCGCGGAATCCGGAATCCGGAAAACGGAAAAAAATTTTTCACGGAATCCGGAATCCGGAAAACGGAAAAATATTTTTTTCACGGAATCTGAAATCCGGGAGACGGAATCCGGAAAGCGGAAAAATATTTTTTTCACGGAATCTGAAATCCGGGAGACGGAATCCGGAAAACGGAAAAAAAGATTTTCATGGAATACGGAATCCGGAAAACGGAATGTAAAAACGGCGGAATCCGGAATTCCGCTACTCACCAAAGCGGATCATGTCACTCTTGTCCCAAACATGAAATTCGTACACCTCATCGGCAATGACTATCAGATCATGATTCTTCGCAAATTCGGCTAATTTTTCAAGTTCCTGACGGGAAAACAGCTTTCCGGTTGGGTTGTGCGGGTTATTAATCACTAGCATTTTGGTTTTCTCGCTGATTTTCCTTTCCATATCGTCAAAATTCAGAGTGAACTGGGAGGCACTGGTGGCGCCTTCAGCGAGATTCAGAATCACAGGAACCGGCACACCGCCGGCTAGCTTTACTTGCGGACAGTAGCAGTCGTAGGCCGGCTCGATAACTGGGAAACAAGTGGAAACATACGGTACTGGCTTAGGCTTAGGCTTAGGCTTAGGCTTAGGCTTAGGCTTAGGCTTAGGCTTAGGCTTAGGCTTAGTGTTGAATGAGTACTGGCCAAAAAGGTATTCACAAACGATTTTTTGAGAGCAAGTCTTTGCTGAAAATTGAGGAACCCATCTGAAAATTTTGGTGTACATGTCGTACACGGTGACGACAAATTGCGTACAAGGAAATTGCATCATTTCCAGAAAAAAAAATGTTTTTTTTTTCAATTTTTTGCAAAAATACGCTGCCAGATCATTTTCACTGCAAAAATGCGCGTCGTCGTCTTAAATTCGTCTGACGCAGAGATAGACATTGTGTTGGTACACATAAGACGAATGCAAGACGAACTGAAAGACGAACGAAGACGTTTTGTCTTCGTCTTTTGTGGAAACCTTAGTCATTAGCCCAACAGAACCATTTTCGAAAAAACAGCGTTGAGGCTAAGAAACTACAAACTACAAACTACAAAATACAAAACTACACAGAAAACGTATTTTTGTTCTGCCAGAATGCGCTGCCAGAACATTTTCACTGCAAAATTGCGGGTCATCGTCTTAAATTCGTCCGACTTGCGTAAGACGAACTGAAAGACGAATGAAGACGAGACGAAAGGTCATTCTAGCAGTCTTTTAGCGCATTCTAGCATCAGCTGAGAGCAAGTCTTTGCTGAAATTTGAGGAATCCATCTGAAAATTTTCGTGTACATGTCGTACACGGTGACGACAAATTGCGTACAAGGAAATTGCATCATTTCCAGAAAAAAATGTTTTTTTTTTCAATTTTTTGCAAAAATGCGCTGCCAGAACATTTTCACTGCAAAAATGCGCGTCGTCGTCTAGAATTTGTCAGACTTGCGTAAGACGAACTGAAAGACGAATGAAGACGAGACGAAATATCATTCTCGCAGTGTTTTAGCGCATTCTAGCATCAGCTACAGTACTAGCCAAAAAAGTATTCGAAAACGGTTTTTTGAGAGCAAGTCTTTGCTGAAATTTGAAGGATCGATCTGAAAATTTTTGTGTACATTTCGTACACGGTGACGACAAATTGCGTACAAGAAAATTGCATCATTTCCAGAAAAAAAATGTTTTTTTTTTAATTTTTTGCAAAAATGCGCGTCATCGTCTCAAATTCGTCTGACTTGCGTAAGACGAATGCAAGACGAACTGAAAGACGGAGAAAGACGAGACGAAAGAGCATTCTAGCAGTGTTTTAGCGCATTGTAGGATCATCTACAGTACTGGCAAAAAAGGTATTAGCAAACGGTTTTTTGAGAGTAAGTCTTTGTTGAAATTTGATGTCGTACACGGTGACGACAAATTGCGTACTAATAATTTGCATCATTTCTAGAAAAAAATGTTTTTTTTTCAATTTTTTTTTCATATTTTTATATTTTTGGATATTATAATTTCTAAGAAACTTTGTACCTTTTTGTGAATACCTTTTTGGCCAGTACTAGAGTGAAACTCACTGAGCACCTCGTCTCCTTTGTTAATCCATCCGAAAAACGCATAAAACAGTGAGAGATAAGCACCGACCGTCACGAGAACATCATTCATCGGATCGACTTGAACATTGTAGAAATGTGAGTACATTTTGGCGAGGATATCCACAAGCATTGGATGACCGTAGCCACGAGTGTACTGGTGAGCGGCGGTTAACTGTGGATGCTTCGACAGGTTCTCCAACAGATCGGTGACAAACTTCGGAGCAGGACTGTCCGGAAAGCCTTGGCCAAGATTAACGGCGTTCGTCTCGGCAGCCAGAGTTGTGAACTCCACCCTGAAGAAGCATCTAATTTTTATTGATTTTTCAATAGTTTTTTAAATTTTAATTTAAAAATTTAAAATATTTTTAATTTTAAAAATTTTTTTAATTTGTAATTAAAAAATTTTTTAATTTTTAAAAATTTTTAAATTAATTTTAAAAATTTTTGATTTAAAAATTTTTAAAAATTAATTTTAAAAATTCAAAAAATTAATTTAAAACATTTTTAATTTAAAAAATTCAAAAAATTAATTTGAAAATTTTTTAAAATAAAATTTAGTTGGTCTATGATCTTTTGATCTTTTGAAAGCCAATATGCTCGAAAATCCCAAAAAAAATACATTATTTATTTATTTTTTTTAGTTTATTTCCTTCAAAAAAAAGTTTTTAAATTAATTTAAAAAATTTTTAATTTTAAAAATTTTAAAAATTAATTTTTAAAAAAAATTTTTATTAATTGAAAAAAGTTTTTATTTTAAAAAGTTAAACAACTAATTTAAAAAATATAAAAAATTCATTTAAAAAATTTTTGATTTAAAAAATTTTAAAAATCAATTTAAAAAGTTTTTAATTAAAAAATTTTAAAAATCAGTTTTAAAAATTTTAAAAATTAATTTAAAAAATTTTTAAAATAAAATTTAGTTGATCTATGATCTTTTGATCTTTTGAAATCCAATATGCTCAAAATCCCAAGAAAATATACATTTTTTAATTATTTTTTTTAGTTTATTTCCTTCAAAAAAAAGGTTTTTAAATTAATTTTAAAAATTTTTAATTTTAAAAATTTTAAAAATTAATTTTGAAATTTTTTAATTTAAAAAATTAAAATAAAAGTTTTGATTTAAAAAATTTAAAAAATTTTTATTAAAAAAAATTTTAAAGATTAATTTGAAAATGTTTTAATTTAAAAAATTAAAAAAATTAATTTAAATAATTTTTTTAATAAAATTTAGTTGATCTATGATCTTTTGATCTTTTGAAATCCAATATGCTCGAAAATCCCAAAAAAAAATACATTTTTTAATTATTTTTTTTAGTTTATTTCCTTCAAAAACGCTCACCAAATGGATGCGGTGTGCTGAGCAGCACGCTCCGCAGGTTTCGGTGCAAATAAGGAAGGCGTCGTGCATCGACTGGTGCGGATTAGATTCAGAAGAGCATTCGAGTTTGGCATGTTGAGAACGGAGAACGCCAACACAATCTAGAATCTTCAAAAATTCAAAAAGCGCAAAGAATTTTGCCAAAAAAACATTAAAATCTGAAAAATTGGAGCAATCCATCGTTCACGTAATCAGAGGAAAATCAAAATTTTATTACTGAAAAAAACAAAAAAAAATTTTTGTACAATGGTATGCGCGCTCCATTGAAGAAATAAGATAGGGCAAGACGGGCAAAATCCGCCGACATTTCGTCTTCTTCTTCGTCTTAAATTCGTCTGACACAGAATGTTCCGACGCTTCCTGGGTTTCGCGCAGCTTCATGCATTACCAAGTGCGAAACATGTTTGAAAGGTCATAGTGTGCCCGGGAAGTGACGAGCTATACGAGAATATAAAGCCAAGACGAACAAGACGAGGCGAAAGACGAATTTGAAATCGACTGTTGGCGCATTTTCCGTGGATTGACGCACTTTTCGTGAATTGACGCACTTTCCGTGAAATGACGCACTTTTCGTGGATTGGCGCATTTTCCGTGAAACGGCGCACTTTTCGTGGATTGACGCATTTTCGTGGATTGACGCATTTTCCGTGACTTGACACACTTTTCGTGCCTCATCTCGATTTGTTTGGTTTTTTCAACGCTTTGTCATCAAAAAAAAACTACAAAATTCGATTAATTCATATCACACTACAATCATTCGATTCATTCGAATTGAATCTTTTCAAAAGTCGAAAGAACTATGTGCTATTCCAAGTTTTCGAACATTGGCCACCGGTACTCGTTGGAAATAGATTAAATGTATTCGGTCATCTAGTTGAATCAGAAAGATGTCATCGTCGGTGGTCGACATTCGGAAATACCACTCGAAATCTTCGTATCTCATGACGGCTGGTCCCATTTTCTCCAAAAGCTGCTCTCTGTCCTCAAAGGTCCCATACCGGATCATGAAGCTATTCGCTTCAGTAGAATTTTGAAAAATCTGAAAAAAAAATGTTTTTATCCAAGTGGAGGAAGAATTCGATAAACAATGAAAGAAGTTATGATCTAAAAATTGAAAACTCAAAGATGGAAAACGAACCTTTTTAAATTCTAACAATTTTTCTACTGAAATTGACTTAAACTTCACATCGATTCTTGAAAAATGACGGAAATTTTGGACGGAGACGCCTGTAATTCTGTATCGAGATGTGAAGAATGTGGCGGTTTTCCAATGCTCCATCTCCACTATTTCAGCGAATTCCATCGGCTTGCGACTTGCCGACTTGCCGACTTGCGACTTGATCAATGCTATGTTGTCAATTGATTGAGGATCTGTCAGTGATAAAGCTTTGATCACTGATTTCGGATCCTTCGTATCAATAAAGAATTTGTCCACTTTCAAAAATTGATTTTCAATTGCCAGAAAACTCTCTAACATTTCCAAAAATTCTATGAAATTGTTGGAATATTCAGTTGTATTCTTGAATGATATTTGTATACTTTTCCTTTGAAATTTGAGAATCAACAGAAAATCTCGTAATGCTAGTTCCAGAAAATCGTCGTTCACAATCTTCTTCTCTACATCCTTGCATCTAACTGTGCTCTGCCCACTCTCCACATCTTTCGAGTATTCCACATCATCTTCGTATCTTCTACCAAGCTTTTCTACAATTATTTCCCAATGGTATTCGAATGAAATTTTGCAATCTTCTACACGAATACTAACATAAAACAAATGTGCTTCAGGCTTGATGTCGTCAATGCGATTTCGTAGATCACGGCACACTTTTCGAAGAGTTAAACTGGAAATTAGTAATTGAGGTAATGGTTAAATGCAGAAAATAGCTGCTTGGGCACTGTTGGCCACCTTTTGGTCAAAGATTGAGAGAACTTTGTAACCGAGGCTTCACCAGTCATTGCTAATAATGAATTTAAACATTAAATCAACTTACATAGATCTGAGTCCAACATTATTGAAAATAATTATTGCCAATTCGTTCGGCAGATTACAAAGAGTTGGTGGAGTAGTCATTTTCTGAAATAAATACGAATTATATGGGAAAACAGTTTTCAAGAAATTAGCAAAATCGAATAATTCTTCTATATTAGAAGTTTGTATCTGAAATTACTTACTTTGTAACAAGGCAGAATCATGGTTTCCGCCGTCTTGCTGGATTTGTTAATTCCTCTTTTCGTGCAGCTAAATGCGGCAATCAGTTTCTGAAGAAATAGGCACGAAGACATTCTATTGCTGAAAATGTTTCAGAGTTTTTGAGTGAACGCAAACAACACGGAAACTCACTTTTTCTCTTCGAAAAATCCAGAATTGAGCCAGAAGACAATAAGTTATATAACAGAGTAAAAAGTCACTCTTTTATAAGGATTAAAGTAGGGCAATATACGTGTAACACGTGTTACGTAAAACCATTTGAGACGTCAGACGTATGAGATCACGTAACCTTTTTTATTTTAATTTTAATTTATATAAATATTTTTAAAAAATAAATATTACTATTAAATACGGTTTCCCCGTATAAATTGAATAATTACGTGTTACGTGATCCCATACGTCTGACGTCTTTTAGTGTTTTACGTAACACGTGTTACACGTATATTGCCCTACTTTAATCCTTATAAAAGAGTGACTTTTTCCTCTGTTATATAACTTATTGTCTTCTGGATTTTTCGAAGAGAAAAAGTGAGTTTCCGTGATGTTTGCGTTCACTCATAAACTCTGAAACATTTTCAGCAATAGAATGTCTTCGTGCCTATTTCTTCAGAAACTGATAGCCGCATTTAGCTGCACGAAAACAGGAATTGATAACTCGGCGTTCACCATGATTCTGCCTTGTTACAATGTAAGTAATTTCAGATACAAACTTCTAATATAGAAGAATTATTCGATTTTGCTCATTTCTTAAAAACTGTTTTCCCATATAATTCGTATTTATTTCAGAAAATGACTCCACCACCAACTCTTTGGAATCTGCCGGATGTGGTGTTAAGAAATATCTTCAATAAAGTTGGACTCAGATCTATGTAAGTTGATTTTCTGTTTAAATTCATTATTAGCAATGACTGGTGAAGCCTCGGTTACAAAGTTCTCTCAATCTTTGACCAAAAGGTGGCCAACAGTGCCCAAGCAGATATTTTCTGCATTTAACCATTTCCTCAAATACTAATTTCCAGTTTAACTCTTCGAAAAGTGTGCCGTGCTCTCCGAAATCGCATTGACGACATCAAGCCTGAAGCACATTTGTTATCTGTTAAAATTCGTGCAGACTATTGCAAAATTTCATTCAAATACCGTTGGACAAGAAATGGAGAAATGATTAAAAGAAGATACGAAGATGATGTGGAATACGAGAAAGCTGTGGAGAGTGTGAAGAGCATAGTTAGATGCAAGGATGTAGAGAAGATTGTGAACGACGATTTTCAGGAACTAGCATTACGAGATTTCCTGTTGATTCTCAAATTTCAAAGGAAATGTATAGAAATAATATTCTCCGATAGAACTGACAGTTCCAACGATTTCATAGAATTTTTGGAAATGTTAGAGAGTTTTCTGGCAATTGAAAATCAACTTTTGAAGGTGTACAGTTTCATAACTTGTGCGGTTGATGGGAAATCAGTGATCAAAGCTTTATCACTGACAGATCAACAATCAATTCGTTCCCTGGTAATTCACGAATCGCATTCAATTCAGCCGATGGAATTCACTGAAATAATGGAGATGGAGCATTGGAAAACCGCCACTTCCATCGAATCTGATTACAGTATCACTGGCTTCTTTTGATGATTCAACTAGATGACCCATTGCAATCATTCATATTCAGTCGATTTCAGTTACATTTAATCAATTTCAGTCGACGAGCGGTGGCCGATGTTCCAAAACATGCTCTAATTCAAAACTAATGTGACTGGTCGCTGATAAAACTATAATTTCTTATTATTGATTTATTATTTATTGATTGATTCACTTTCAATATAAATCGTGCCATAGTGGATGCATTCCCGAAGAGACTCAAGGATGTCGTGAACAGCAATGGGAACCGCATCGAACATCTTTAATTTTATAAGTTTTATAATCGTTTTAATAAACTCTAACTGAATTTTCGAATCGATTCGAGTATTTTTGTAGAAGGTACAACACTGTAAATGTGTCACCATAATTTTGGCGCACCCTGTATATAACCTCCGACCTCCGACCGACCTCCGACAACAATCCGGAATCCAAGATGCCGTCACCTACATCCGACGAGCAAAACACCGTTGGGCCGGGCATGTTCTGGTACCCACGGGACGTGAAGAGAACACTCGGCCGTCCCGCCACACGCTGGAGTGACGCGTTCAACAACTAAAACTAAAACTACGAATTTAGAAAAAGAAATTTCGGAACGTAAAATCAATTCAAAACATACTATTTGAAATACAGTTCCCGACATGATTATTTTCATTACGTTCTGTAACCTCCAGGCGACGAACTCAATATTTTGAAGCATTTCAAACATCGATTTCGATTAATTCTTGTTTTCGTAGAATTATCGAAAATCTCGTTGAATTCTTCAGAGGTTTTCACCTGCAAAACAAGGTTATAAAGCATTGAAAATTACTAAAATCTGTTAAAAACCTCATAGTATTGTCCAGAATCTAAAGCAGATTGGATTTCTTCCAGCTTCCTTTTTCTACTCGTTCTCGAAGAGGAATATCGATTTTTCTCTTGAAAAAATCCATTTTTTTAACTATAAAAACTAAAACTACGAATTTCAGCATTTAAAGTAAAGAAAAAAAAATAAAAATTGGAAGTTTAGAAAAAGGAATTTCGGAACGTAAAAATTAATTCAAAACATATAGTTCCCGACATGGCGGGGCGAGATATCACAGTCAAATGGGCGAGTGCGCCTTTACAATGGTACACACTGCACTTTTCAATCTGAAAATCAAATTTTAGAATATGACGGAAATTCCAGAAAATCGACGCTTCTTGTTGATTAATCGTTGCAAAGAGAATATTTGTATATTTTGCCTCAATTTCTAGAGGATTCTTCAAATTTTTAAAGATTTTTGATGGGAATTGATTGGAATTGTTGCCTTAAATATACCCGTTTCATGTGAAAAAAATTCGATTTTTGTATACATTTTATCATCAAAAAATCAAAAAATATTTCCATTTATATTGAAAGTGAATCAATCAATCAATAAATACTATGGAATTCGGAAAATTGGCGAAAAATGATTCAAGTGAATTCCCTCAAGAAAATCAATGTCAATAACAAGAAATTATAGTTTTATCAGCGACCAGTCACATTAGTTTTGAATTACAGCATGTTTTCGAACATTGGCCACCGCTTCTCGTTGGAATATGATTAAATTTGATGAGTCATCTAGTTGAATCAGCAGGACGTCATCGTCGGTGGTCGACATTCGGAAATACCACCCGAAGTAAATGCGGAACATGAAGGCTGGTCCCAGTTTCTCCAAAAACTGCTCTCTGTCCTCAAGGGAGTCATCATACTGGATTTCGAAAAGATGAGCTATAGTAGAATTTTGAAAAATCTGAAAAAAAAAACGTTTTTATCTAAGTGGAGGGAGAATTCGATGAATTATGATAGAAGTTGTGATCTAAAAATTGAAAACTCAAAGATGGAAAACGAACCTTTTTAAATTCTAACACTTCTTCTACTGAAATTAACTCAAACGTCACATCGATTTGAGAAAAATGACGGAAATTTTGGACGGAGACGCCAGTGATTTGGAAAGTAGATGAGAAACGTTTGGCGGTTTTCCAATGCTTCATCTCCATTATTTCAGTAAAAATCCTCGGCTGAAATTCTCCATACCATCCGGTAATTGCAATTGAATGAATTGATTGTTGATCTGTCAGTGATAAAGCTGGCATCACTGATTTCTGATCCTTCGTATGAATTTGGAATTTGTCCACCTTCAAAAGTTGATTTTCAAATGACAGAAAACTCTCTAACATTTCCAAAAATTGTATGAAATTGTTGGAATTTTCAGTTGTATTCTTGAATGATATTTGTATACTTTTCCTTTGGAATTTGAGAATCAACAAAAAATCTCGTGACGCTTGTTCCATAAAATCGCTGTTCACAATCTTCTCTACATCCTTGCATCTAACTGTGGTCTGCCCACTCTCCACAGCTTTCCTGTATTCCACATCATCTTCGTATATCAATCCAAAATTTCCAAAATTTCCAAAATTCCTACCGTATTGGAATAAAATTTTGCAATCGTCTACACCAATTTTAACAGATACCAAATGTACTTCAGGCTTGATGTTGTCAATGCGGATTCGGAGATCACGGCACACTTTTCGAAGATTTATACTGAAAATAAGTATTTGAGGAAATAGTTAAATGCAGAAAATATCTGCTCGGGCACCGTTTGCCACCTTTTGATCAATGGTTGAGAGAACTTTAGGCGCTACCTTAGTTGGGGGGGGGGGGGGGCAGTGGTTTTTAGCCATTTTTGGAGGTTTTTGCAATTTTTTTCTGAAAATGTTTTCAACGATGAGCAATTTTTGCAATTTTTTTTGGATTTTTTTCGCTTATGAATTAATATGAATAGGACCGCAGCAGATGCACTTCTCGACATGAAGTAGGCCTAAGCCTAAGCCAAAGTGTGGCCTCAAAGAAAATGTATGGAATGATCATTACTTTGAGGCGCTGTAGCATTTCAAATATCAAGATAAAGCGAAGTTTTACGAGTTATGGGCCGGAATCACCAAGAAATATCCAGGCACCTAGTCATTTTCTTTTTTGTGCGTATTTTTGTTGTCTGCCAATAAAATTGTTCTAAAAATTGCTAGTGTTATTTGAGTATATCTAATAACATTTTCAGAAGAAAATCCAAAAATCATTGCCCACCCCCCAACTAAGATAGCGCCAAAACTAAAACCAAATTGACCGAAAAGTGGACTAAAATAGCGCCGAATTTTAAATCCGACTTTTCACCAGTCATTGCTGATAATGAATTTAAACAGAAAATCAACTTACATAGAATTGAGTCCAACTTTTTTGAAGATATTTCTCATCACCACATCCGGCAGATTACAAAGAGTTGGTGGAGTAGTCATTTTCTGAAATAAATACGAATTATATGGGAAAACAGTTTTCAAGAATTCATGAACGGCAGAGAAAGAGATAGACGGAGAATGTGAGAAAAGGAAGAGAAATAGAGAGAGAGAAAAAGAAAAAAAATCGAGATGAAGAGAGGGGAGAGTATTCAGAAAACGCCAAAAAATGGATCAAAAACTAGAAAATTAGTATAAAACGGAAATTAATGAAATTAAAAGTATCACTTCGATCTGAAAAAAATCCGAAATATCGATTTTTGTCTCGAAAAAATCCATTTTTGAAACTATAAAAACTAAAACTACGAATTTCAGAATTTAAAGTAAAGAAAAAAATAAAATATGGAAGTTTAGGAAAAGAAATTTCGGAACATAAAATCAATTCAAAACATACTATTCGAAATACAGTTCCCGACATGGCGTGGCGAGATATCACAGTCAAATGGGCGAGTGCGCCTTTACAATGGTACACACTGCACTTTTCAATCTGAAAATCAAATTCAAGAATATGACGGAAATTCCAGAAAATCGACGCTTCTTGTTAATTAATCGTTGCAAAGAGAATTTTAAAAACAACAACAAACATTTTCTGAAAAAAAATGCAAAAATCTCCAAAAATGACTAAAAATCATTGCCCCCCCCCTCCTTCGCCAACTAAGATAGCACCTTAGGTTTTACAGTACAAATTTTTTCGAGACTAAAATCGATATTTCAGATTTTTTCAGATCGAAGTGAAACTCTTAATTTCATTAATTTCCGTTTTTTTTAATGATGAATATTGTATTACATGTACCGTTGCACGTAGATGTTTGAAAATCACGACCATTCGTGACAATGAAAAGTGACATAATTATTTCAAGAAAAAATCAAAAAATAACAAATAAAAATTGAAATGAAATGATATATAAAACGACCACATACATATAACCAAACATTTTATGTTGTCGATTGTGTGGTTATTCCACACAAATCGACAACTTTGCGGCCTTATAAATCCGGGCATATCGATTTTCCCCGCAAAATCCCCCGGATTTAACGCCCGAAATTATCTTTATTTTCTTCCTTCGTTTTCCACGTAAATAAATACGTTTATCTCACATTCGGCGCTCCAATTCAACTCAACCTCGCTAAAGGTAGTTTGAATTTATCTGTGAGTAAGATGTGCAGGACCGCGACGCGACACGCTCCTCGCTCTACGGTCACGGAGACAACGACGCGCCTTTTCGAAATGTTTTTGGGACTCTCCACACTCACCTTTTTTTAACGCTTACCGACGAGGATGGAAGCATTTTTTTCCTTTTAATTTAATTTAATTTAACCTTTTTTAAAATATATATTTTGTTCTACTAATCTCGCGCCTTTTTTTTGTAAAATGGGGGTTTGACGGAGTCGCGGAAAGGTTTCCTCGATTTCGTCTACTGAGGTTTTAGTCCATCCGCGGCTCCGAAATTCCCCCCTTCCTTTTTCTATGACCCTTTAATAAACGGCTCATGGAACCGTCTCTTTATTTTTGCACCGCTTATCACATAGAAGGGGACCAAGTGCCGGATGCATTTTGGCGTCCGACCAGCCTGCTCTCGGCGGAGCAACTAGGCGGGGTCGACATTTTATTCAAAAATCATTCACAAAAGTGAACAACATAAAACCGCAGTAACTTTTTCATCAGCCTAATAGTTAGTTTTGGTCTACTCGTGTGCGCGCACCAGAGAAGGGCGGCATTCCGGATTCCGGATTCCGCCGTTTTTTACATTTTGTATTCCGGATTCCGGATTCCGAGTTCTCAAAATCCATTTCCGCCCTACTCTGCATCAAACCACAGTCTCCTGATCGTACTACGCGCGTCCATTGTGGGCCGCCAAAATTTGTACAACACCAACGAAGTTTTAAACATTTTGAAACCGTAATAGTTTTTTGTTTCCTAACATTGTTTTTAAAAGTTTCAAAAAAGCGTATTCTTCACGATTTTCTCAAATTTTGAATTTTTTCCAAAACTACCTATATTTACGAGCTGCAGCTTACTGAATATGTTGCTCAGGCCAGTTTTAACACTTCCAAAGAAATTGAGACCGATCGGCGCATTTTCAGCGAAGTTATCCCCAAAAAAACGCCAGCGCGCATTCTTTTTTTTCGCATTCCGACTATTCCCATAAGTTAGTCCCATAGGCTTTCAACCGGGTTTAGATCGGGTGAACATTTCGGATATTCCATTATTCAATATTTAAAAATTAAAAATTTCCAATTTTGACTACACGGACTTTTGTGCCACTTTTTAAGAGTTTTTTTTTAAATTTTAATTTATATAAATCTTTTTGAAAAATAAATATTACTATTAAATACGGTTTTCCCGTATAAATTGAATAATTACGTGTTACGTGATCCCATACGTCTGACGTCTTTTAGTGTTTTACGTAACACGTGTTACACGTATATTGCCCTACTTTAATCCTTATAAAAGAGTGACTTTTTCCTCTGTTATATAACTTATTGTCTTCTGGATTTTTCGAAGAGAAAAAGTGAGTTTCCGTGATGTTTGCGTTCACTCAAAAACTCTGAAACATTTTCAGCAATAGAATGTCTTCGTGCCTATTTCTTCAGAAACTGATAGCCGCATTTAGCTGCACGAAAAGAAGAATTAACAAATCCAGCAAAACGGCGGAAACCATGATTCTGCCTTGTTACAAAGTAAGTAATCTGTCATATATGTAGAAGCATTCGGGAGCCCTTGCTCTCTCTTTATTCCATCTTTTTTTTCCATTTGGTGAGCGCTGGCCAATATTTTCATTATAGTTTTTAATAATTTTTTTTTAAATTCGATTAGCAGATAGTCGAATTATTCGATTTGGCTCATTTCTTGAAAACTGTTTTCCCATATAATTCGTATTTATTTCAGAAAATGACTACTCCACCAACTCTTTGTAATCTGCCGGATGTGGTGATGAGAATTATCTTCAATAAAGTTGGAATCGATTATATGTAAGTTGATTTTCTGTTTGAATTCATTATTAGCAATGACTTGTGAAAAGTTGGATTTAAAATTCGGCGCTATTTTAGTCCACCTTTTGGTCAATTTGGTTTTAGTTTTGGCGCTATCTTAGTTGGGGTGGGCAATGATTTTTAGTCATTTTTGGAAGTTTTTTTTGGATTTTTTTTCTGTTTCAATTCATTTATAGCAATGACTGGTGAAAAGTATAACTCCCGTGCTCTTCTTGGAGTTTTTCTCCCTAGAGAGAGAGACTTTACTATAGGATTAAATAGGCATAATATACAGTTGCCCACGTTAGTTACGGGGTGTTGGGTTCACACAATAAAGAAGACAAAAAATTATACAAACCAAGGAAGAACTTTATTCGAAATTAACTTTGGAATCAATTAAAAATTAATATTTAAGAGACAATGTCTGAGGGGGTCGACCACCTGTAGTCACAGTCTAAAAAAGTTGTTTCAATTGATCCGATTTTTTATATAATGGTCATAGTCACATAGCTACAACCACTGAGCTTAGAGTGTTCTGCATGTTCTTCACGTGCGCGGGGTACAAAAGTCGGATATAAAGTTCTCTCAATCTTTGACCAAAAGGTTGCCAACAGTGCCCAAGCAGCTATTTTCTGCATTTAACCATTTCGTCAAATACTAATTTTCAGTTTAACTCTACGAAAAGTGTGCCGTGATATACGAAATCGCATTGACGACATCAAGCCTGAAGCACATTTGTTATCTGTTCTTATTTATGTAGAAGATTGCAAAATTTCATTCCAATACTGTTACACAAGTAATGGAAAAAAGTGGAAAATGTTCGGAGATGATGTGGAATACGAGAAAGATGTGGAGAGTGGGAAGAACATAGTTAGATGCAATGGTTCAGTGAAGATTGTGAACAGCGATTTTCCAGAACTAGCGTCACGAGATTTCCTGTTGATTCTCAAATTTCAAAGGAAATGTATAGAAATATTTTTCTCCAATAGAACTGAAAATTCCAACAATTTCATACAATTTTTGGAAACATTGAAGAGTTTTCTGGCAATTGAAAATCAACTTTTGAAAGTGGGTGAATTCAATATTCATACGAAGGATCAGAAATCAGTGATCCCAGCTTTATCACTGACAGATCCACAATCAATTCATTCCATAGAAATTATCGGACCGTATTCAATTCAGCCGGTGGAATTCACTGAAATAATGGAGATGGAGCATTGGAAAACCGCCACTTCCTTCGAATCTGATTACAGTTTCACTGGCGTGTCCATCCAAAATTTCCGTCATTTTTCAAAAATCACGGTGCTATTTGAGTCAATTTCAGTAGAAGAATTGTTAGAATTTAAAAAGGTTCGTTTTCCATTTTTGAGTTTTCAATTTCTAGACCATAACTTCTATCATAATTTATCGAATTCTCCCTCCACTTGGATAAAAACGGTTTTTTTTCAGATATTCCAAAATTCTACTAAAGCTGTTCGGTTCGAAATCAAGTATGATGGCACATTTGAGGACAGAGAGCAGCTTTTGAAGAAAATGGGACCAGCCATCATGTTCAACAAAGGATTCAGGTGGTATTTCCGAATGTCGACCACCGACGATGACGTCTTGCTGATTCGACTAAATAACCGAATCTATTTCAAACGAGTACCGGTGGCCCACGTTCCAAAACATGCTGTAATTCAAAACTAATGTGACTGGTGACTGATAAAACTATAATTTCTTATTATTGATTTATTATTTATTGATTGATTCACTTTCAATATAAATGGAAATATTTTTTGATTTTTTGATGATAAAATGTATACAAAAATCGGATTTTTTTTCACATGAAACTGATATATTTAAGGCAACAATTCCAATCAATTCCCATCAAAAATCTTTAAAAATTTGATGAATCCTCTAGAAATTGAGGCAAAATATACAAATATTCTCTTTGCAACGATTAATTAACAAGAAGCGTCGATTTTCTGTAAATCCAATCAGCCTGGAATGAGTCACTTTCAGAGTGTTCAGTTTGACACGCGAATTGTCGTTTATCTTTTGTTTTTTAGACTTATTTTTCGTCATTTGTTTCTCGCATTCGGTGTTGGTATTTGAAAAGATGCTCCTCAAAATAGGTGAACAGACTCGCTTTTTCTTTAATGAACTCATTCGATTAGAGTGAAATTTTAATTGTTTTCAGCGTTTTTAACCGTTTGTTTCCTATTCAGAATGACTCCATCCATTCCGGATTCCGGATTCCGTGTAAACTTTTTTTTTCCATTTTCCGGATTCCGAGTTGCCAAAATCGGCAATTAATTCTGCACTACCTAAAAGTGCACTACCAATAATTTTTGCACTCCCTAATTTTGCACTACCTCCGATTTTGCACTACCAAACATGATTTTGCATTACCTCTGAGTTCATTTTGCACTACCATTTTTGTGGTTTCCACTTTTTGTAACACTACTTTTATTTTTTCGTGACAACACCTCTATTCCAAACAAAACAAAGAATGAAAAAATTATGACAAGAGCAAATTTTGGGATGTTGTGCAAAGAATCTTCGTCTGGTGGCATTGCATCATCAGAATACTCGGTTTCTTCCATTTCTGCAATGAAAAATTGAAAATAAGGAAGAAAAACGAAAAAATTGCATCAAAAAGGTCTAAAGAAAACAAAAAATTACAATGAGGGCCGAAAATCCGTTTCCCTTCGAACCATCACTTTCTCGGTTTTTGGTAGTGCAAAAATCAAATGAAAATGGTTGTGAACAACATCGATTGCAAGAACGCGTTTTTCATGGATTTTCTCAGATTGGTTTTTATTTGATGATGATACTTTTTGCGAGAAATCTCAATACGGTCAATAAGAAACAAGAAAGACACTCGAATTCTGCATTCTCCATAACAAAATTTATAAGAACTTTACAAACTCCCTCTGCAAACGTTTTGTGATTGGATTGTATAAAATTTTCAAAACTACAGTGCTCCACATAATTTTACGGGCACCCCCAAAAATCTCAAAATTTCGATTTTCAGTAATTCTTAATTATTTATCATATATGATATGAAAGTACCTTTAAAAAAGAAAATTATGGGTCCTGGAGCGAAAATAAAATAAAGCTGAGCAATCGAGAAATTCGACATTTTTCGAAAAATGGGTTTTTTTTCACCATAATGATACAGCCACTTTCATTTTTTGCCATTTTTTGAACTTTAAACTTGATTTTAATCTGTTTATTTATCGTTTTTCTGCTTTCAGAAGTCATGCCGAAAGGTAAACCTCTAAGCGAATATGAGAAAGGACTTATTGACGCCAAATTGGCTGAAGGACTCTCGCACCGTCAAATCTCTAAAGAAATGAAGCGTTCCCCAGATTTAATCAATCGATATGCTGCAAATCCACTTGGTTATGGTACAAAGAAGTCTTCTGGTCGTCCACCTCTTCTTTCTGGACGAGACAAGCGAAGAATTATCCGCAGAGCATCAAATTCTAAGGTCACTTGCTCAAAGATCAAGAGCGAACTTGGACTTTCCGTATCCGTGGAGACTGTTCGCCGCGTTCTTTCGAAGAGCAAGTTCATCAGACGCCGAAAAATGAGAAAGGCTCCAAATGTGACCGCTAAACACCGAGAAAATCGGATTGAATTTGCTAAGAAGAACCAAAAAACTGAATGGAAACAGGTAAGGATTACTGCAGCTGAAGTTTCGACGTGAGAACCGTGGTTTTTCTTTTCTCAAATCATGCCAGTAATCACGGTAGCCATCTGGTCCATCGCAGTTGAATTTCTTCTCATCACTGAAGATAATCTGAAAACAAAATACCAGTTTAAGAAAGCTTCTAGACCGTAACAAATGAAAAGAGACGTGTGTGCTCGGCGCAGAGAGCATCTCCAGCCGACAAGCGGGCGTCCAAGTATCCAAGTAAGAGAGGTAGATTTTCAGACATTTTCAGATAGGTCTTCTAGTGGAAAATAATGGAAATTTGATTTTTTTTTTCTCAAAAATTGTTAAAATTGAATTCCTCTTCTAACGGAATTTCTTAAAATTGAATTTTAAAGTTGCGGATATTCAATCTTCTACCACCACATGGCATTTCCAGAAGTATAAATGCATTTATCTTAAAATAAAGTCAAAAAACGTCTTTATTTCCAGCCAATAATGGACCTAATGTCCCCAATGTTTGGAGAGTTGATAGATGGAGAGTGCCTGCGTCTCTCATATTTTCGTCATGTTTCGGATGTCAACCGTTTTTATCGATTTTCTCTTCAAAATTTCGCATTTTCTTTGTGGATATT